>CM040121.1:509735200-510442210 GCA_022559845.1 Amorphophallus konjac | reverse complement strand
CGAGGATGTCAACGAAGGCCACCCCCAAGAAGTTGGGGAAGCCCACGGTGGGAGGGAAGCTCCCGAAAGTGAGGGGCACCGCCAGGTAGCCGCCTCGCACATGATTCTTCACAACCTCGGGGCTGCAGAGAACAGCCATTGTCGGCTCCATGATGCCTTTCTCTTTTTTCTGCATTTAAGAAAGTAGCATAATTAGTATTACAAGAAGGGGGCCGCGGGGCCCCTAATTTCGGCAAAGAGATGAAGGGTGGATCGGTCCCACCGGGCGTGCCAGAGTTGTGGACGCACTAAAATTCGCTTGGATATTGTGGCTTCGTCTATTGGGTGCGTGGGCGTGCCAGTCACAGAAGTGACAATTTATTTGGGCTCCGAATAGCCCATGGTGCGCTCGCATCTGACTTCGTCAGACGATTGTGTGGTTCGTGTCGGGACCGAATCCCGTCGCGCCATGAAGGTCACGACGTCATTTACATCCCCCATACGAGGGAATACCCTTGATTAATTGCCGAAACTAGGGGCCCCGCGGCCGAAAAGAATAGTACTAATTGTGCGAGAAAGAGATAGGAGAAAATCACACCAAAGCACGCATTAGGATGTGAGCCACTGGCCATGTCGGTCACTCGTGGACCTTTTATATTCGGACACGGGTCCGTAATGGAAACGCAACAGGAAAAGCCGAGACAAATCCGTTCAAGTGTCTGCCGAGCACCCGGCAATTTTAGTGATGACTCGGAGGGCGTCCGGAACGAGAAACAAATCCGGTCCGATTAGGATGTCGGCCCGAGATTAGGCCAGAACTCGGCTATATCGGGATAATTCCCGAGACTCGAATTCGACCTGAAAGGGCGGCGTCGTTGTTCCTTTTACCCCGGGTCCCGGGGGGAGATAGGGCTGCGGTGTGGGCCCCGGCATCTTTTATCTGGAATTCTCTTGGTTATGTGCTCCAATTTCTGGCCTACGGTTTATTATTTCCTTAGGTGTTTGTTCCGGATGATTCTTCTTCTTTTACTCATTGTTATCATTATCATTATTATTTATTTATTATATTTTTTATCTTCTTATTGCCCCTCCCGCCTCTTTTATTATGATTAATGTTGCACATTCGGAGTCCTTTAATGAGCACATTTTCTTTTGATTTATTTGCCATTTGTTAAGGCCATTATCATGTTGTATATATGCATAGGTGTGGTGTGTCGGCGAAGGGAAGGTAAGAGTGTACCGCTGAGAGGCCCAGAGGGGAGCGTGCCGGCGAAGGACAAAAAAGGGTGTACCGCTGAGGGCACAAAAAGGGGTGCCGGTGAAGGTTATGAAAGCAAGGGTGTGCCGCTGAGGGGAGCGTACCGCTGAAGGTGGGGGATAGGGTGTACCGCTGGGGGCATCAAGGTGTGCCGGCCAAAGGAATTGGGGTGTACCGCTGAGGGTTCAAGAGGCGTGCCGCTGGGGAAGGGATTTGGTGAGCGGTCCGGTTGATTAAAATGCACCGTTGAAGGGCCAATCGGAACGTGGTGGTGGAGGTTCGATCAGTTTTCGATTATTTATTTTAAGGCTTTTCTTTTCTTCTTGTCTTAACCCTTGTGTAGTTTCATATAAAATTCCTCCCTTGTTTTGTTTGTTCGGTTCGGCCTCTTTTCTTGCGGGTCGGACGTTCAGGCTGTCGGATGGTTGATTAGTTCGGTTCGGTTTTCGTTGTGATGCCGGCAGTGGTTTGATGAGTTGGAAGGTTTCGTCAGTCATCCTGCTTGTTTGTTGCCTCCTTTTGCCTCTTTAATTGTTTATTAGCTCTTGACAAAAATTCGGCAGCATCTCCCCTTGACCCAGGGCGTAAGGGAGATAAAGGGCACGCGCCCACATGGAGTGGCGGAACCCGACAACTGGAGGTGGGCCCCCGGGGGAGCAACACCTTTGTAGAGCCTCAGAAAACGCGGAGACGAACGACAGACTGAGGGCCGCTAAGAGGCACGGACTGGGACTGGCCAAAGAGTAAGCTGCTGAAGGACTGAAGGGTGTGCCGCTAAGGGCTGAACAGGGTGTGCCGCTGAGGGCTGGACAGGGCGTGCCGCTGAGGGCTGGACAGGGCGTGCCGCTGAAGGCAGATCTGGGTGTGTGCCGCTGAAGGCTGATCTGGGTGTGTCGCTGAAGGCTGGAAAGGTGTGCCGCTGAGGGCTGAACAGGGTGTGCCGCTGAGGGCTGGACAGGGCGTGCCGCTGAGGGCTGGACAGGGCGTGCCGCTGAAGGCAGATCTGGGTGTGTGCCGCTGAAGGCTGATCTGGGTGTGTCGCTGAAGGCTGGAAAGGTGTGCCGGCCAAGGGCCGGAAAGGTGCACCGCTGGGAGGCTTAAAAGGGTTGCAAGCAACTGGGGGGGGGGAGATTTGGTGGCTGTTCAGGAAAAGAGGAAGAAAGACAGGGGATTTCAAGGCCGGGAGTGGCCTATTAGTAACTGAGCGGTTGGGAAGAAAGAAGGGTACCTCCCCTTCTCCTCAAGCCCGGGAACACGGTAGATGGCCATGGAAGGGAGTGAGGAGCTCACGGAGCCAAGGCTAACAGAAGGGGGAAACCTACATCGACGTGGAGGACCCTAAAGACGCCGGAGGAATGAAGAGACAGAGGGAGGAACGGATTGTCCGTCAAAAAGCCCGCAAAGCCTAGCATAAAACATCGAAGATCGAAGAGAAACCCGGAGAGGGTGGTTTTCATTCGTGAGAATCAAGAGGGCGAGGCCCTTCATACATATGGCAAAAGCAAACTCCCCAAATGGGGCCATGGACAAGAGTAAGAAAGACAAAGAACGCCAGGAGGAATGAGGATAAGAGAAGGAAGAAAACTTCCGGGCCTAAGACATTGGCCATCGTCCCCCAACCCTTCTCCCCCATTACATTTAGCTCTCTCCCCCTCCCTTACTCTTGCTCTCTTCACGGCGGTCGTCGGAGGAGGCTCCCGCCGGTGCTTGCCTTCTCCCCTTCTCTCTTCTCTTCTTCTTCCTCTCTTCTTTTCTGTGTGTGTGTGTCTGCCCTCTCTTTTGTCCTCCTTCTGTCCCCTTTTTTCTCTCTTCTTAGTATCTGAAGAATGGCGTCTTTTATACCCCCAGCGGCGGGGAGCCTCCGGACATGGCTGTCGAGGGCGGGAAGCCGCCCGTGATGATGGGGTTTGACTCCCCTCTGTCCTGGCTGTCAGTGGGGTAGCCTGCGTGGCCCAACGATCGGCTGCCACCTCATACGGCTCCACTGCGCGCCAAGGATGCGTAGAGCATGGGCCTCACGTTGCCCGTTGAAAAAAACTTCACCGCTGTGCCGCTGGGGGCTTCGAAGGGGCGTGCCGCTGAGGAGCCAAAAAGGCCTGCCGCTGAAGCCTTTGTAGGCTGTACCGCTGAAACCCCTTTTAGGCGTGCCATTGAAGGCCCCAAAGGCCGTACCGCTGAAGCCTCAAAGGGCTGTGCCGCTGAAGGCCCCAAAGGGGTGCGCCGGTGAACCCACCTGGGGGGGGCGTACCGTTGAAGGTCCCCCTTGGGGGTGTGCCGGTGAACCCCCATAGGGGTGTGCCGGCGAAGGCCGCGACAGGGTGTGCCGCTGAAGGGAGCGTGCCGCTGAAGCCCCCACTGGGCGTGCCGCTGGAGGCCCTTTGGGGCGTGCCGCTGAAGCTTCTGATGGGCTGTGCCGCTGAACAGCCCAATGGGGCGTGCCGCTGGGGCTCCACCAGGGCGTGCCGCTGGAGGCCCTTTGGGGCGTGCCGCTGAAGCTTCTGATGGGCTGTGCCGCTGAATAGCCCAATGGGGCGTGCCGCTGGGGCTCCACCAGGGCGTGCCGTTGAAGGCTGGATGGGCAGTTTTGGGCCCGTTGTGGGCACGAGTTGTGACCCGTTTGATTTCCTTCGGGGCCCACGGGCTGTGGGGCCTTTGGTGCCTGATTTCTCCGGGGTTTCTTCACTCGGCGCCGTTGTAGATGCTGGGCCGAGCATGACATTTGGATGCGCAATTTTCGGTGTCCACAGTCCCCAGGGCATCAAGAATGCCCGACTCACTGGGTCCCATCTTTCGCGCAAGGCTTGGATGAGGACCGGGTCGAGCTTGATCGGCTCAATCCGGAGAAAGGCACCGAATCCCATCACGTCTAGCCTGGCCTTTTGAAAATCCGGAAGACCCCGATATGCTGCCGCTACTAATTCCCATGAAATGTGCGATTTCATCATGCTCTGCGCATGCACGAGGGATGGAGAAGGTTTTGTCAAAGGAGAGAAAGAAGGAAAGAAAGAAAGAAAAGAAGAATTAGAAAAGGGGCGGGGCAGGAAAGCTCAGCTTACGAGTTGCGACTGGGTCCTCTCGCTGAACTGCCCTTCGAGGTCCGAGAGTTTCCTGGAACTGCTACCGCTGGATCTGCTTCTCTTCGAGGAGTGGGAAGATTCGCCCTCCATCCAGAATTCTGAGTTCCTCTTAGTTGGCCCTCGATGCCCCTAGAGGAACGAAAGAGGAAGGTATATATAGAAATGGGAGAAGTCCGAGTCAAGATTGCCTCCAACGATAGCCCCCCACAATAGGGCGCCTCCCCTGCGGTCCCATGAGTCACTTCACTACCCGCATAAGGCGATGGATCGGACGGTGTAACATGATGACCTGCCCCCTGTGGCGCCCTGTCATAACGTGGAGGCCGTCTGCAAAGTTTGAAAAAATCATCCGGGAGAAGAGGCCTGAGCTGTCATCATTGACCTTGACGATAAATTCCCGTGAAAGAATAGTCGCAGCAAGATGTCATCCTCCGTCTAGGGCAGGATGTCGGCAGACACATCACATGAGAACAGTACAAGGAAGCGTAGGGAAGAAGGAACGCACAAGAAAACAAACAAGCAATATAAAATCAAATCATTCATAAGTCTACATGAGCTGTCACAAACATCACAATCATAGAGAAGAGGCGGGTCCACTGACTCGCCAACTCTCGATATCATCCTCACGCTCATCCCTCTAGGCGTCCTTCTCCTCTCCCCCGAGGTGAGGATCCCTCGGAAGCCTCCTGGACCCCCGTGTAGCGCTCGCCTCGCCTCGTGGCGCCTGCTCCACAGCAGTGGCTCGCTGCTCCTCCTCTGGCGTGGCGAGGAAGCCACCAACAGAAAAGCGTCTGGACCGGCGAAGTAGCGCCCTGAGCTCTCGTGCTCTCTCGTAACGCGTCTCCATCGCTCCTAACCTTTGCGCCGTGACCTGAAGGCCTAGCTGGAGCTCCCTCACTTGGGCCTCCAAGGCCTTCCTCTAGGCCTGGCCTCACTGTCGCTCGGCCCTTCCCTCCTCTCTCTCTCTCTCCGCCTCCCTCCTCGTCACCTGGAGAAGGACCCTTAACTCCAGAATGTCTGGAGAGGGCCTCCCCTCACCTCGACGCTGCAGCTCTGCCACAGCTGCGGCCCAGGCATCACGCTCCTCTTCAGCACGAACCGCGCGGGCCACCGCACTGGCAAGTTGCTCCTAGAGGGAGGCGATCTCTAGAAAAAGAGCCTGAGGATTGGAGGGCGATCCGCCAGCCATCCCTACCACCGTTTCCTGCTGAGTACATAAAAAATAGATAGACAACGGCCGCTGGTTAAATTCTGGAATTTCATGACAGGAATAAAAATTTTGAGGCCCTATTGTCACCTCCGTCCGTCTCCCAAGCTGAGGAGCCCCCGCTCGGTCCCCCCTCCGCTGCTGCAGGAGGCCACCACGGCCCTGCACCGGTGCGCTCCCTTGTTGTCCAGGGGAATGTACGCACCGATCCTCGAGCTTCACCTTGCCGCGACTCTCTTTCCTGACACGGCTCGGCTCATCCGCGCTCGCCCACTCGTCAGCCAAGCCCGGGATTCTCACCGTACCCTGCATCAAAGAGGGAGGTCCCCCGTCAGTTAACGAGAACGCGTCCCCTGTCGAGGACGCGCCCATCATGTGAGTGCCACCCTCGCCAAACCCCTTCCACTCCCACACCACTCGCTCCAGACTCAAAACAAGTCATAGAGGTGGGAATCGAAGCACTCACCCAGCCGCGTTCGCCTCCTTCCGCGCCATCGGGCCCCTCGAGTCCCACGAGTGCTCTAAAAGGCCCTTCCACTTCCGTCGACGCCTCTCCATGCTCGGGCGCATCCCTCCTCGGGCGAGGAGTCCCTCGCCCCTCTCTCCCCTCGCCGCAATCTGGCCCACCGAACTCCATCGATCGAGAGAAGAAGAAGACGAAAAGGGGCGAGCAAATCTCGACAGGAGGGGGGCTCGTTTGCGGGTGACGCACGGGGAAGAAAGGCCGCCTTGCGCTTTAAATTTGGATTCAAAAGTTAAGACGCGTCCTCACGCCTTGACGCGCCCAAAAGGGGAAGAAAAGAAACTGTATCCCTCTGTGCAAAGCGTAATCCCCTACTACTTAAGGCAAGATCTCGTGAAGTGTGCCTCGGAACAACGTGACGCAAGAGAAGAAGTGTAGGAAAGGAGAAATGCACGCACCACAAATCATTCCAGTTCATATAATAGTCAAATAGTACATCATACAGTAAGGAAGGTGGGGAGTACAAGCAACTCTCTAACTCTCGCTACCACCCTCCTGATCATCTCTCTCCTCCCCCCTCTGGTGGGTGTCCCTAGGGGGCCTCCGCAAACCCTGAGAGGCGGTGCTCGCCTCGCCCTTTGGTGCCATACCCGCCTCGAAGGCGCGGCGACGTTCCTCAGCTGAGGAAACCAGGAAGCTACCCATGGAGAAGGAACCAGACTGATGAAGTCGTGCACCGCGCTCCCTCTCCCTTTGATATCGCTCCTCACTATCCCGAAGCCTCCCCTCCGCTGTGCTAAGGTTCACTCGAAGCTCCATCATCTGGGCCTCCAGAGCCCTCCTCTCGTCCCAGTCTCGTTGATGCTCAGCCCTCCTCTCCTCCCTCTCTCTCTCTCTCCCTGTCCTCCCTCTCTCTCTCTCTCGCTCTCTCATCACCTCTCTCCTCGATAGCTCGAGGGCAATCCGTAGCTCTAGCACGTCGCGAGGGAGCTCCTCAGCCTCCCGTCGCCGCTCCTCCTCCAGCTCCGCAATCCGGGCGTCACGCTCTGCCGCCCAGGCGTCGCGCTCCTGCTCGGCACGAACAGCACCGGCCAGGGCCTCCCGAATCTCGGCCACCTGCCAAAACCCACATGCACCGTAAGAGAGCAGTGAAAGAAGAAGGGCAACTGGAAAGAAGTCGGAGTCAAGCAGGACTCACTCGAGCCGCACGGTCACGCTCGGCCTCTTCAGCCCGGGCCACCGCGTACGCCAACTGCTCCTGATGGGCAAAAACCTCCGGAGGAGGGCCCCACGAACTGGAACCCGCTCCACCAGCCATCCCGGCTGTTGCTGCCTGGTGGGCCCGCTGAAACACAAAGCAAACGACAGTCAGAATCAAGCATCAAAATCCAGGTCACAAAAAAAATGCATTTCATAGACTCACCAGGATCTACAACTCCTGTCGGATGGCCACCAACTGCCGCCTGACGTCTGCCAGCTGAGCTCGCAGGTCGGCAATCATGTTGTCACAAGCATCCTACACCGCATGAAAGTTAGTGTCACATGCATATACGTATAGAAAGGAGGACATTTCCATTTCACACTTACCCCTGCCATGCCACCAAGGAAGAGACACTCCCTGTACGTAGCCCAGAACCGTCTCAAGTAATCGGTGCTGTCCAGCACATGGGACACCAATGGGACCCGCCCTGTAGTTAGTCCTGGTACTGTGCAGGGAAGCGCGTACGCCAGTCCACAATCTTTGCCTTCCCCTTAGTCTTCTGCCCGACGCGGACCGGCTCGTCTACATCAACCCACTCCTGGGCTAATCCCAACGTCCTCATAACCAGCCTAAGCCGAAGCGGCTCGATCTTGTTCAGGCAATGGACCCACACGTCCCACCCAAAACGATGACGACCCACTACAACCCAAGCCTGGCCGGCATCGGCCATGCCCAGGTAGGGCCTCCACACCACCTGCATCACCATACATGCATCATGTTAGTTGCTATTTCGCTCAATTAAGTCACATGCGTAAAAACACCAAAAAAATCATACGCATCATACCGTAGCCTCGGGGTACTCGCTCAGCTCCCGACGAAGCGACGCCAGCTGGTAGCCGTGGGGTGCCGCGACCATGACCGGCCTCCACTGTCGCGCCAGAGGCACGGCTCTCCTGTTCCCCTGTCTGGCTCTTCCCATCGGGAAGTAGTAGTAGCTCCACACCTGCATCCATCATACATCATTAGCCCGACTAATTACATATTTAGCTATGGTAAAATCCATAAATAAAATGTTTACCTGGAGAAAAGGTGCGAAGCCGCTGACTGTCGTCTCCCTCTCTGAGGTCTGGGAGCGATCGGCGATTAAATGGGCAAGCAGAGCCGCTCCCCACGTATAGTCCCCCACTCTGTCCAGGTCCGCCAGGATCCCGAGGAAGCGGCAGTGGATGCCGTCACCCTTCGTCCCCAGCAGGAGGCGGCCCAGGAAAAAGAAGAGGAACCTCCGGAGGTCTAGATCCACCAGCTCCCGCTCGCTCGGGTCCTGGGTGAAAGCTGCACGAGCGTCTCCCTCCAGTCGTGCCAGAAACTCCGCTCCAGTCTCGCTAACCCGTTGGCGCGGGTCACCGAACCCGAGCGCCTCCATAATCTCCACTATGCCGACTACCCTGCTGTCTCTGTCAGTCGCGCTCGTCTCCAGCCACAGCAGGTCCAGGGCACCCTCTCGGTAATCGGGGTAAGTGACCCCGCTGACTGCCTCTCCGTCAACTCGTAGCCCGGTGATCCGAGCCACGTCCTCCAGTGTCGGCACCATGTGCCCCCAGGACATCAGAAACGCCCGGCTCGGCGGGTGCCACCGCTCCCTTAACGCCTGGATGAGAGGAAGGTCGAGTCGGAGGGGCTCGATTCGCAGGAAAGCTCCAAAACCCATGGCGTCCACCCGCGCCCTCTGAAAGTCCGGCAGCCCACGGTACGCTGCCACCACCAGGGACCAGCTGATCCGGCTCTTCATCACGACCTGCACACCACAAAAATAAATAAATAAATAAAAAGAAACACATCAGCATCATAGATAATAATAAACAAAAACACTGTACATAATATTTATTTATTTTATTATATATACATATATATATATTTAAAGGCGTCCACACCCCTGGACGCTTTCATTTTACTTCCTTTATTTTATTTTAGCAAAACAAAAACAAATAAAAAATAAAATAAAAATAATCATGAAGGCTAAGCGGACGCCTCCTTATTTCTAATTTTATTTTTTTTACGTAATAACTCAAAAATATATAATAATAATAAAATAAAAAAAAAGAGAAAACTTGGAGGCGTCCAGGCCCCTGGACGCCTCCTTCTCCCACTCACTGGCCTTCTCCACACTATCTCTCGCCCGCCTGTCTAGCCTATAAACCAACAAATTAGAGTTCTGAGGGGCTTACCGGGTCATGCTCATCCTCTCCGGCGTCGCCAGCAACCGCAGGACCCTCCACGGCCAAAGGAGGCGCCTCCTGTTCCTCGGTAATCTCCTCTTCCGCGGCAATCTCCTCTCCCACGGTAGTCTCCTCGGCATGATCCCTCGACCTCCTCGGACGACGAGCCCGTCGTTTTCGCCTCTCTCCACCCTGGCTCGGGCCTCCTTGCTCCATTGGGAACTGAGAATGGGTCGTTAGAATGAACAGTAGAAGAGAAAAGGGGGTGAGGCCCCCCTATATATAGAAAATCACCCATCTTTGGGGCGTCCAGGCGCCTGGACGCCCCCATTTTTTTTATTTTTTTAAGATTCATAAAAAAATAGGGGCGTCCAGGCGCCTGGACGCCCCCACATCAAAAAAATGAATAAAAATAAAAAAGAAAATATAGGGGCGTCTAGGGCCCTGGACGCCCCCACATCAAAAATTGAAAAAAAAATAAAAAATAAAAAAGGAAATCTAGGGGCGTCCAGGCCCTGGACGCCCCCATTAAAAAATAAATAAACAAAAAAATGTTTATACATATATATAATCATATTGTAAATAAACAAGAATACAAAAATAGAGAAAACACAAAAAGTAAAAAGAAAAATAAAAATCATAAAAAATAATAATTAAGGGAACAATGGTCCAAAATGCCAATTGCCAGATTTTATTCCATCAGAAAACAGAGCGGGCTACATCAGGGGCTTAGGCACTCTAGGCCTCAACTTCCCCAGTTCGGTTACATAAGCTCTCCACAGCTCACATTCTTCCCCCACGTGCGCTAAGGCTTTTCCCGCAACACTTGTCTTCCAGGGTGCCTTAACGGCCTTCGCTTCCCTCGCGTCTGCTTCCGTGCCCAACTCCCTCTTCTTTAAAGGGACGATGCCAGTCAGTGGTGGAAACGAGTGGCGTGGAATGCTGATCTGGAGGCAGCACTGATGCGCGTTGTAAAGGACAAACTCAGTCGCGCCGATCAGTTAAAGTTCAACTTCGGGAGAAGACCTCATGAGGAGTTCGAGTGAGAGTAGACATGCCGGTGCGCAAGTGAAGAAGCTTTGTGTCATGATTCGAAAGTGAGACCGCCAGTCTTCCCGTTTCTTCAGCCACGGAACACGGTTTGCCATAGTGCCACCGAAGCCTAACACATCGGCTATGTGATAAAGGGGGCTTTGTTGGAAAAGCTTTGAAGCATTCGGCATCCCCTCACGGTGGTCGAATTTAAAGTGTAAATCGACCCAGCAACTCAGAACAAGTGCGCAACCAAAAGGAGGCCTACCCATGCTCGAGGCGGTAAGACCGTTGTAAAGGTAGGCAAGGACGGCGGGTCCCACCCTCTTTCCACTCCAGATCCCGCAGATAGCACTCAGTTGGGTTTCTTCCACTATGTTGTCGGTGTAAGGGAACAAGAGAGCACCCGCGAGACAGATGGTGAACCCTCTCATAATTCCTTCCAAATGTTCATCATCTGGTGACCCTTTCAAGGCATCCATAACCCATACCGCAAGCCTTTGCAAGTCGATTCCCTTTTGAGTGCGGACATTTCCAACTGCGTCGGACGGCATGAAGCTTCCAAGGACGCTCTCGGAAGTCCCCCGGGTCAGCATCCGCATAGCCTTCACCTTCCCATCACTCTTGAATTTCTTCAATCCGAGCAGAAGTTCCACCTCCTCGAGGAGAATGGTCGCCTCGAACGTCGGGAAGATGAAAGTGTGGGTCTGGGGATGCCAGATCTCCACTAATGCGCCCATAACCGCCCAGTCCATGCGGATTCTCTCGTAGTGTTTGGCGTGAATAAGGAGCCCCTGAAGATGCCACTTCGAGAGTATAGCCCTCATGCCAATGGAGATGTTGGAAGTCAGCTCTGAAAGCCATGGCAGTTTGGAAAACTTCCTCGGGCCCGAAAAGAGTGGATACGGCTGGAAAGAAGAAGAGAAAGGAAGGAAAGTGAGAAGAGAGTCCATGCAGTAAATTTGAAATAAATCAACTTACCATATGCGACTGGATCGTCCCACTCAGATGACCCTCGAGGTCGGAAAGTCGCCTGATCTCACTGCTAGGCCTGCCCCTCTTCATAACGCGGGAAGACTCTCCTTCCATCCTGAAATACCTAGACCCTCCTCTTCTCCTCCTCCTGAACTTTCAAAACTCCCCTTGGTACATTTGAATAAACCAGCCTAAGGGAGGTACTTATAGGAAAGGAGAGGTGCTACAGGATGGGACGTGTCACATGAGTGGTCAAGTCGTCAGTGTTTTATCCTTGTACTGTGGCACGATTCTGATATATTTCTGCTGCTTTCTGATGTATTTAATCTATGATGGTATGTGCTGGTTTTACCAATGGACGTTTTTCGCCCTATCCTGTATACCATCCTTCAGTGTTTGGTCCCCCGTGTCATGCATCATACTATATGATATTTATGCTATTAGAACACGCCAAGGACCTTGCGACCCGAACGAATCTGGGATTTGAGTTCCCCTTCAACAAAAATAGTGATGATTCCAGAAGAATTTGGGTTGTACGGATAGGCCATTAATTGGTGATAGCGTGGGAACGACGGTTCCATTCAGTGAGTCGGTGCGTGGATAAACGGTCCCCAGCTCAGTATCAGCTCACTGGATCGGTATCCTGACCCATTCTTAACGAGTTGACAATATTATCCTTGGCTATTTTCTATTCTAGTTTGTTTTAAATTTTTCTTTAAACCCAACATGCATTCATATAGGACTTTGAGTCTATTGCGGAAGATCATTCAAGTGATTCGATTGCGAAAGCCGTTGTGCTTCAATGCTTACAAATATGAGATATTTCATTCTGAATGAAATACTGAGTTTCCTTGAAACGGCCCTACGCTGCCCTTCCAAACGAGACCCTTGTTTGGACAGACCCTAAGATATTCCTTTACTTTTTATCTTGTTTGACCCACCTTGGCCGCAGCACTTCCACATTGGCTGGTAACCGCTCCCCAAAGGTGAAACCTGCAGGTTTATGACCCAGGTACTTCCACACCGAGAAGTTGGTCTCCTTTATTTTCGTGCCTGAGCGCACATTTCACCCTCCCTTATTTGATTTCTGTCTAAACAATCGTCAAATTTGAAAGACCTTCTTCAAGGTCGCCTCATTGAAACTACAGGAAAGATTCCAAACAGTCATGTCAAAAGCGTGTCTCATCACACCTTGGCATCAACTTATCAGTCCATTCCCACTCCATTTCACTCCACTTCGATACCATTCCATTACGTGTCACTCCCTTGCAAAGCAGACGCCAAGGCGGGACAGCTGTAGACACGCTATTCCTGACGTCCCCTGAGAAAATCTCATATTACCACGCGACGCCCCACAGCGGCTTCCGCATTTTGAATCACTTGAGTGTTTCCTATCTTTGAGTCTTCTCTCGTCTTCTGGGCGAGTAGCGTAACGCTCCTTCGGCATCTGGAAACCGCCTCGTTGTGAAAATCATGCGGCATTCGAACGGCATCAACATCAATCGCATGCATCAGAAGTTGCCGGGACCAGGGAAATGCCTAATGGATGACTGCCGACGCCCTTTTCGGGGAATCCGGGGGTCATCATGGAGCCTGGACGCCTCCATCAATACAAAATAATGACAAAAAATATATATATAAGATTGGACAAAAAATATACATAATTTCATGGAGGCGTCCAGGCCCCTGGACGCCTCCATCAAACAGCTCACGGGCGACCTCGGGCCATCGACTGACCGTTGCTCAGCCTATCGTTTGAATAAAATCCAAGTTATGGAAGCGTCCAGGGCCCTGGACGCCTCCATCAACCAACTCACAGGCGACCCCGGGCCATCGACTGACCGTTGCTCAGCCTGTCGTTTGAATAAAATCTAAGTTATGGAAGCGTCCAGGCCCCTGGACGCGTCCATCAACCAGCTCACGGGCAACCCCGGGCCATCGACTGATCGTTGCTCAGCCTGTCGTTTGAATAAAATCCAAGTTATGGAGGCGTCCAGGCCCCTGGACGCCTCCATCAACCTGCTCACGGGCGACCCCCGGCCAGTCGGCCATCGTCTGACCGTTGCTCAGTCTGTCGTTTGAAGAAAATCCAAGTTATGGAGGGGTCCAGGCCCCTGGACGCCTCCATCAATCAGCTCACGGGCATCCCTGACCACTGCCTGACCATTGCTCGGCCTGTCGTTTGAAAAGAATCCAAATTATGGAGGCGTCCAGGCCCCTGGACACCTCCATCGTTCAGCTCACAGGCACCCCTGATCCCCGACTATCCGTTGGCTGGCTTGTAGTTTGAAAGGAATCCAATGTCATGGAAGCGTCCAGGCCCCTGGACGCCTCCATCATCCAGGTCACGGGTGCCCCTGGCCACCGACTACCCGTCAGCATGTCAGATTGTCGTTTAAAAAAGATCCAAGTGATGGAGGCGTCCAGGCCCCTGGACGCCTCCATCCTCCGGAACTCTATAAATAGAGGCCTACCCTCCTCAGTTTAGGGGGTCGAAAAAAGAGAGCCGATAGGCTGCCGAATTCTATTTCTAACCCACGGGTGTTTTGTAGGGGGGAGGTTCTGCCGGATTCCTGGGTGCCTGTGCTCGCGGGAGAAATGCCGCCTTCGCCCATCGTGCTCCCGCGTCGTCCTTGCGCTACCGAAGCTCCGCCGGGCCTCGCCATCGACCATCCAATAAGCCATTATCCTCTCTTCTTTCCTACTTATCTTGCATTCATCATATCATATCTTCCACCCCCCCTTTTTATGAGGGAGTCTCTTCCCGTTCTTACGTTGGCATAATCGCAATTCATCATAAGCATTTTCCTCCTACTCGTGTCCGAGAGGGGTTTTAAAAGACAACACCAACCAGGTGTGTGTCCTGCCATCATTTCACTACTTGCATCGTTAGAATTGAATACTGCACCTTCGTCTTTCTGATCCACTCGTTACTTGTTTGTCGTTGTTTTGCAAGGGTAATTAAAGAAAGCCCTCTCCGTCGGTCGGCCGAAGGGGGAGGAAGAAGCAACCCGCCATTTCCCGCTCTCGACGATTCACGGTCTCCGTGCCTCGTACAAGGTACACGCGATCATTTCTTTTCATTGAGGTAACCCCTCTGGCGATCACATCCCTTTAGAATCCTACGTATGCTCTTTTCTCTATTGGCACGTTTCATGCCCCTTATTAGCCTTTAGTCACATCGAGTTTTCGTTTTCTCCTCTTTTAAGTGGATCCCTCCTCGGCTTCCACAGACTCCACGCTCGACCTGACCTTGAACCTCACGCATGCTGGAAATAGCACCATCCAGCACCAAGGAAAACCTCGATTCTCATCAGGTCAGTGCCTCCGACACACTCGGCGAGTGTCACGTCGGACCACAATCACAACATCTCTCGATGTACCACCGCTGCAATTCCTCGAACTGCAACACACCACGCCAAGAGCCACAACACGAGCCATAACGACAACCGTCGACGCTCATCCTCGAGTCCTGAAACCCACCGTGGAGCCTTCACATCTCAAGCCAACTCCAGGGCGAACACAACCCATCCACTGGCAGAAACGCAGGAGCAAAGACTTACCGGGACATCTCTGCCAAATCTTGCCTCGAAATCCGCAGAACAATCAGGACCGACACGTCATTCTGATGCCACAGAGCTTGACAAGAACATCAGGCTCGACGAAACAACAGCTCACCGAGAAGATATTCTGCTCACCCGAGCACGCTTCTCGATCAGAACACCTCATGAGGTGGACAAACATCAAGCTGGAGTGGCCAAACCAACAACGGCTCCCTCAGAGCACGCTCACGGCCACTTAACCACGGACAATCCTATCCAGCCACCTGACCACGTTGCAGATTCCTCAAACACAGCACCGCGAGTTCACGCCTGCCAGCAGCCTCTGCCCAACACAGCACAACCAGGGCCACCACCGATGAGGGAGAAGGCTTTCGACCTCGATCCTTAGACCCCATGCTGGCACGAAAGCCGCGGACAACAACCACCTTCACAGCGCCGCACAGCGCACTCAAGCTCTCAAGCAAGAAACTAGGCGGAAATCGAACACAAAACCCTAAGCCAGCTGCCGACTGATCTGGACATTATGGACTCTGATCACTGTAATATTTTGAATTCCTATGTACGTCCACAACCTCTGCTCTGATACCAGCTGTAACGACCCGAGAATCCGATTACCGGGAAGGCCCGATAACCCGAGACTCGAACCGCCGCCCACGAGCCGGGAGGGCTCGGAAGGGCTAAAAGGAGTGTGGAGGCACAAAGAAATAGGAAATAAAAAAGGGTTAATTCAACAATTAACAGAAATAAATAAACAACTACAACAGAGTCCAGTCCAATAGAAAGTACAGTCTAAAGTAGTAAAACGTACCACATGTCGAGTGGACACTCGGCCCGGCGAGCTGGCAACTAAGAACCTCAGAACCGCAACCTCGAACCTCGAGGACGAATCGCCACACTGGAAAAGCAGGGGTGAGCCTCCTGTCACTGGCCCAGTAGGGATCCCGCAGAACCCCAACTGAGAACAACGGCGGCACGGAAAGCTGCAACTACAAGAGCAACAGTAACAGCAGGAACAGTAACCCGGTGGCCGGTCGAAACTCGGCACTACAACTACTCCTACTGTACCGGTCAAGCAGAAAGAGAAGCCCTACCTAACGGGAGTACGGTAGAACCAACAAGCTAAAGTAAATAAATGGAAAAGCCGTCTACTCTAGCAGTACCATACTTCCGAACCTCGGCCCAACAAAACTCGAGTCCACACCTGCCAGCAAACGGGAGCACTACCAACTAGAAGAACGACCGGATGCGTCCCCTGACGTCTTACACCGCGTCACAAGTGTCTAGCTAAGACGCCCCGGGCGTGAGACTCAGACACGCAACAAGTACCACAACAAGGACTAGCTGGGGTAACGCTCATCAGCGCGTGTCCTAAGCCCCCAACTACTTGTGCACACACAGACCATCTGCTCTAGGTCGGGTCCTCTAGCTGGTTTCCCCCCCCACCGGACTCTGGTGGCAAAGGCAAGGGGCCCTACGGAAACCAGCCTAAAAACTGCCTCTCACCGAGTCTCGCTCTCCACCACTCCTAGGTGGGTCCGCACCCGCTTTGCGCAGGAAGCTACGACTAGTGGACATGTCACTGATAGTAAGGACTGACTCACGGAAACCACCGTCGAAGAAAAGGGACCGCACACACTAGGTCATGCAAAAAGCGTAGAAGCACGATTCCCAAGGCAGCACATAAGCCGCCATGTCGATACCCCATCCCAGGGAAAGCGGAAAACCTCCAGCCCAAGGCCGGATAACTGGACTCGCAGTCCAAGGCCAAACACATGGCCTACAAGGGAATCACCTTCCAAAGAAGCTCCCGACATGCGGGGGAGACCCCATCGCACATACACCGATACACGGTGACTCGATCGAGCGTTAACACAAAAGCCCAGAATACGCGGGGTCACCCGGACCCACCACACCTATGGGCACGCTAATCGAGGTAACACGGCCCTCCCGACACCCTCAAAACATGAACACAGAACTCTCGGGGTGTCTGGGATACTCACGAGACCGCAAGTCGACCATTGGGTCCCAACCGGGTCGACCAGGAACCTACACAATGCGAAACAATCGCAGCAAGCATGAAGAACCACTTCGGTGCAACAGAGTGCCTGGCGGTCTACCCTTGGGCCGTCACAAGCTGTAACGGTCCAAGCCTCGACCGTCACAGCACTCTAACGGTCCAACACAGGAGCGTTACGCGAGAGGGGCAACACCGGCTGTGACGCGCCAACCCTGGTGCGTCACATGCCCTGACGCACCCAACATAGTGCGTCAGAAGGCAAGAAGAAACTGGCTGTGACGCACTCCACTCGGTGCGTCATAGTCTCTGACGGACCAACACTGGCGCGTCATAAAAATGGGCTGTGTCAGATCTAACGCTCCCATTCAGGGGCGTCACAGTGCTCTGACGGTCCTACCTAGGCGCGTCAGAGACTCGTGACCCCAACGGTCATAAACCACGATCGAAACACTGTGATGGTCTAGCAGCAGGGCATCACAGCCCTGTGGCGGTCTATCGTGGGACCGTCAGGCCTACGAACTCTAACACTCAAGACAAAGGGAGCGTAACACACCTGCCCAGGTTCGTTACACGCTGTGACAGTCACTGGAACGACCGTCACACTATCCCGAGAACGCTACGGTGGGAAACGACCCAAAAACTTCACCACGCCCCCATGCGTCCACGGGAGAGGGGGAAAATAAGGGGGAAGCCCCCAAATAGCTCATAGAATGCATCTATGGCCTCGGATCGACCAAAAACGCAATGAAACGGCGGATCGACGCTCAACCCCAAAAACATGGATTTTTCCCAAATCACCCTCATTAGCCCGCTCGGCTCACCACGGCCTACGAAACTCGCGGGAAAGGAAGAGCACGAGCTGGGGGTCCATCTACCTACCTCCACCGAAGATTTCGCGCCCCGAGCTCGCCGATCCACGAAGAAAACGCCGTTAAACCCTCGCCGCTCCACGAACCCGCGGCCGAGCTTCCACGGGCCACCGGCCCTCGATCCTCAACCCGTTCCCCGTTCCTCGCCTCCCGCCATCGCCGCCTCACCCTCCTCCGCCACCGTCGGCCGCCCGGGGAGAGGGGGAGAGAAAGAGATGAGAGAGAGTGAGAAAGAGAGAATGAGAGGGGGAGAGAGAAAAGGGTTAATATATATAGAAAAATCTAAAAATTCTAGAAATTCAGAAAATTACGAAAAATTACCTTCGCGATCCTCGGGAGGAACACAACGCAGTGGTACAGTCCCGGAGTCGGAGAACGTCACAGTTCGCCCTACACAGAGTTCCGAAGGCACATCAGGGAAAAATACGTGTAAAGTACAAAATACACTCCGAGGCCCACTAAAATAATCCGAAAAAAAAATCCAAGGCATTACAGTGTGCGAGTTCACGCGTTGCCCCGACCAGTAGTAGTGCCTTTAGTACACCCCCACCCGGCCCCAGTACTTCTCCCAGCGACGTCAGAGACATCGTACAAGCGGAGATGTCTGATTTCTAGCGCGAGTTGGGGACAGAGATGTCGAGCCCGGAGGCACGCATGTTGTAGGCACTCGCTGGCCTCCTCTCCTAGGCGGGGATTCTCCCTCATGGAGCACCCTAGACCACGGCACATCCCTCTCAGGTGAGTGTTTGTTATATTTTTTTTGGTAGAATTTTGACTTATAAAATTAATGAATATATATGAATTTTCATTCAAAGTAACAAGACCCTCTTTGATGTAGAAATAAATCAGTCTAAAATGGTTTATATGAGATAGAATGAGTTTATATGAGAGCTGAAGGAATCAAAATCGGATACCCGGTTTAGGCTAGCTCAGTGCTCAAATTACTCAATTCAGAACTAAGTTAGTTTTAAAAGCTAACTTTGTTTAAAATAATTCAGATAAGTAGGGGTTGGGAGGTCTAAAATCTAAAATACTGGTCTGATCGACGTGACGATTGTTCCAACATGACTTGGGAGATAAAAGTGACTTGGGAGAGCTGACGGAATCCAAATCGAATAGTCGGTTTGGACTCGACGCTCAAATTACTAAATTCAGAACCAGGCTAGTTTTTATTCAGATAACTAGGGGGTCGGGGGTTCAAAATGTAAAATACCGGCCTGATCGACGTGCCGATCATTCCAACACGACTTGGGTGGTGAGAGTGACTTGGGAGAGCTGATGGAATCTAAATCGGATACTCGATTTGGGCTCGGCACTCAAATTACTAAATTTAGAACTAAGTTAGTTTTCAAAGCTAACTTTGTTTAAAACAATTCAGATAACTAGGGGTTTGGGAGTCTAAAATGTAAAATACTGGCCTTATCGGCATGCCTATCATGCCAACGCGACTTGGGTGGTGAGAGTGACTTGAGAGAGCTAACAGAATCTAAATCAGATACCCGATTTGCGCTCGACGCTCAAATTACTCAATTCAGAACTAAGTTAGTTTTCAAAGCTAACTTTGTTTAAACCAATTCAGATATGTAGGGGTTAGGGGATCTAAAATCTAAATATCGGTCTGATCGGCGTGTCGATCATCCCAACACGACCTAAGAGGTAAAAGTGACTTGTGAGAACTGACGGAATCTAAATCGGATAATCGGTTTGGGCTCGACGCTCAAAAGTGCATTCTCTAAATGTACTTAGTTTAAAATTAAAGAAGTTAACTTTGGGAGTCCAAAATCTAAAATACCGATCTGATCGGCGTGTCGATTATTCCAACACGACTTGGAAGGTAAAAGTGACTTGTGAGAACTAACAGAATCTAAATCGGATATCTGGTTTGGGCTCGGCACTCAAAAGTGCATTCTCTAAATGCACTTAGTTTAAAATTAAAGAAATTAGGTTGGGGGTCCAAAATCTAAAATATCAGTCTGATCGACATGCCGATTATTCTAACACAACTTGGGAGGTAAAAGTGACTTGTGAGAACTGATGGAATCTAAATTAATCGGATACCCAGTTTAGGCCCGATGCTCAAAAATATATTATCTAAATGTACTTAGTTTAAAATTAAAGAACTTGGGTTTGTGTATCCAAAATCTAAAATACTAGTCTGATCGACATGCCGATTATTCCAACACGAATTAGGAGGTAAAAGTGACTTGTGAGAACTGACGGAATCCAAATTTGATACTTGATTTGGGCCCGACCTTCAAAGTGCATTTTCTAAATACACTTAGTTTAAAATTAAAGAAGTCAGATTTGGGGGTTCAAAATCTAAAATACCGGTATGATCGGATGACGATCGTTCCAACACGACCTGGGAAGTAAAAGTGACTTTTAAGAGTTGACGGAATTCAAATTGAATACTCGATTTGAGTTTAGTATTAAAATTCTCAATTTGATATTATATCTGATTCGAATTTATACAATCAAATAAAATATTTAAATTATCTTTTAAAATATTTTTTATTTATTAATATATACTTAATAATATTATTTTTTTAATATATGATCCTCCAACGAGTGGCGACGGTGAGGACGAGGAGGATGAGGACATGGAGGATGCACATGATATTTCTTGATTATTTTTATTGTTATAAAATTGATAATTAATGTTGTGTCTCGTTTCTTATATATCTTGGGTTTTATTTGTGATGGATAGATTTTATGTTTTTTATTTCAATAGATTTTTATATAAATTATATATAAAATTTTAAAAAATAATAAATATCTTTTTCGACGGGAATTCCATTGGAATATGGTTTTCGTCGGAAAATATATGAACATTTTGCGACGGAATCCCCGACGTAATATTTATCCGTCAGAATGGTTTTTGACAGGAATTCTGACGGTTTAGTTTCCTCCGTCGGAATATTTCCGACGGACTCACCGACGAAATAACATTCCGTCGGAAAATATAAGATCATTATATTTTTTTAAAAATAAATTTCACGATGAAATTACCGATGTAATAATTGTCCGTCGTAGTTGTTTCTGACAATATTTTCGACGGGCTATTATTCCGTTGCAAAAAGAATTACAGACAGATTTTTTGTCAGTTACTTGTCCGTCAGAAAAT
Source organism: Amorphophallus konjac (assembly GCA_022559845.1). NCBI lineage: Eukaryota > Viridiplantae > Streptophyta > Magnoliopsida > Alismatales > Araceae > Amorphophallus > Amorphophallus konjac. The sequence continues at coordinate 510,421,229 of CM040121.1, read as the reverse complement.
ACCGACAGAGTTCTGACGGATAATTCTTCCGTCGGAAACTTTCGACAAGGAATACTCAACGGACGTATTCCATCGAGATTCTGTCGAAAATCATATTTCGTCGAGATTCTGTCAAAAATTCGTCGAAAAAATCATTTACAATGGATTATCGATAGAATACGTCCGTCGGAAACACCATTTTTCTTTGTGGTCCAGATCTCTCTCCGATGAAACTCTCCTTCTCAATCGAAAAAATCATTGGAGTTCGAAAAGATCACGAGGTGGACGGCTATTTTTCGAGCGGTACATCTCTCAAATCTTACTTTCATCACGGGCATCACTTTCTCGCTCAAAGTAAAATTATAGACCTGGCCAATCTTGTCAGTATGTGCGCAGACTAATATATAGTGGACAGAAACGTATAAATTGACTAGACGCAATCACCATGGTTTGCATCCTGTATTGCGTTCACACGTACCGGCAGCCTTCCAGCTGAGCTTGGGTTGGGATCAAGCAAAATTGTATGCGATGAGGTCGGGTCTGGCATGGAGTGTTTTATGACTGCCTCGGATCCCGCTCATACGAGTACATGTGTGTGTTGTGTTGTTGTTGTTGTTGTTTTTTGTGAACAATAACCTGGTAATTACCATATATGCACCGTGTTTCTATCCTAGCTGTCGGTTTTTGTTCTCCCTTTCACATTGACATACAGGAACGCAAGGAAGGACGACGAAAAGGGCCAGTTTAATTTCACACTTGTCTCTTTTTTGAGGAGTCCCAATTATCAATTCATATATATATATATATATATATATATATATATACTAGTCAAATTAACGCATTTCGCGCGAGTTTATTTTGCAACCATAAAAAAAATCACGAACACGAAAGGTTCACATGACAGGAATGTGTTGTGGTGACATGCAATATTTTATAGCAACACATTTAAACTAACCCTATGTCAAAGACGGACATGAGATTTTGATTTGAATTATCACTGACTTTGGGTTTCAATTTATGTGGGCGTTGCTTGTCTATGTCTCTTTTGAGTGTATACATCTTATCGAGTTAACGGCAGTATCTAATTAATGTCATGACCAAAAAATAAAAAGGACTCCCTTCCTAACCTTCGTTGAACCGCAACCATCCATATCAAATGGATCATAATCTTTAGAAATATGTCATCTTAATTGTCACACTCTTTTTTAGATTTTCTGTTCTTAAAATTTAGAGACAGATAATCAATCAATATAATAATAATAAATAAGAGAGTGAAAAGAGTGACAGAGTGCACTCTCTCTCCCTAACTGGAAAAGATCTATAGCCCTTCTTCCTTGAACTCGTTATAATAGGATCGAAGCAAAAATTCTGCCACGTCCACTCACCACTGTTGTTCTTGTCCTCGGAGGGCAACCTTGCTGGCTGATCGACGGCAGTGATGGTGTCCTCCATCCTCGGATTTCGGGTCCGTTAAACGTGAGGGACACCATGCCCCCCCCCCCCCTCACGGCCCCACCCCAAATCACAGAAAGAAAGAAAAGGACTGCAGGGGACAAGGACAATTTTTCAACGAGGTAAAGAAGTAACTGCTAACAATAATAGCAAGTGGGGTTTGTGTTCACATCCATTGGTGACCGTCTGAACACAATAACCCCCACACAGAAGAGAGAGTACGGAAACAGAAAGGGAAAGAAGGGTGGGGGGGCTCCATCATGGATCCACGGCATTATGTGCAACAATTGCAGGCCTAGGAAAAAGATGACATGGTTTTGAAATTGAGGTGACAATCAAAGTGTGCTCGCCGGCAAGGGGATGATCGAAGGAGGAGGGGCGGAGGTGAAAACACATTGTGAGCCGACACGGTCAGGAGTTAAAGTCTAATATCGTAATTGAATCTGCGAAAAAAAATTGCCATTTTCTCTTAGTGTATATTATAGATAGATAGATAGTCATGTTACGTATATATACAACAATCATGAGAGATGGCCAACCACTTGATGACGTGAGAAATATATCAAAAGTATGTTAACTACAATGTTGTTGCTACACATTTGTTGAAAGTAGAACGAAATAGTTTCTATTGGAGATTTTAGGAGTGACAAGCCCAATTTGTCCATAGATATAGGATCTTATATGTACTATCAATGAGACACAATATCAATCAAGGTCCCGATAACACAGTCCACAAGATAAACTTAACCATATATCATCTTATTCGTACATTATCAAAAAGAAATTAAGATCCATCATACAGGTTGCAATCCAATTCTGATCTAGCTCTTTGGATGACTCCAATCTGACAGCAGTCCTAGCAACAATGCTTCTAGGAAGCGTGGTATAGAAAGCATGTCCATGCATAAGAATTATTAAGATGGAAAAGCCATAAAACCATATCTTATGGTTTCCCTTGTCAACCAGGCCTCTTAGCGGCGGAGCAAACAGTCATAACAGTTCTAGATCTAATTAAGAGGATATGAAGCAGCTTAATCAGATCCTATTAGTGACAAACAGATCAGACAGTCTTTGCTTGTTTGAGGCAGACTGCACAGCCTAGATGTGAATATGCCAGTTTTGGTTTATGTTAGTGAGTTAATGACAATTTGAATTCCTCATTTCAAATAATGCCTCTTATAAGCCATGTGCTGTCCTTAAAGGCCGAATAATTTTGACGTCATAGGCAAACTTTTCATGTAAAGTATCTCAAATGCTTCAGCACTCTTATTGGGGAGATCTTGTCTTTATTAAAAAGGTCATGGAATTATGAACTATACAAAGATTTTGAGTTAAGGACATTTTTTTATATTTGATAGAATAATCCAAACATCTGATTACGCTATAGCAAATGATGCAATTTTACTAAAGAAAGTAAGCAGAAAAAGAGTATCATAGACAAAAGAATAAAAACAAACACTTGTATACCCAAAAAATGAATTCAATTACAGAGCTGCACCAACGATACTCAGCATGACAAATGTGGCAAAGCAAAACTCAATGTCCTTATTCTTAAACAAAAGACTGTTAACATATTAACAAAAAATCCCTCATCATTCCTTGGGTCCAACTGCGATCAGCATGGCCATTGATTGGGGGGATGGGATAAGGGGAAACAGAAGAGAGTAAGTAGACTATGAACTTACGGTTGATTGAGGGAGTCAATGTATGCAGGATGAAGATAAATCAAGTTAACTGGCTCCTCTTGGCTTCGATCTGACCCGAATACACCGATTGGTAGATTCTTCTTCTCTGGAGAGGTGCGTATCTGAACCACATGAGTGGGCTCCATATATGTTAACATATGCACCAATAGATCATATGATGGCTGATGTTATATAAAAAAGGTTACTCTTGAGTAAGATTATGTTATAACTGAATGCACCATGCGGGATATCATAAACATACCTTTCACCCATCCAGGTGTATTGACAACAAGAGGTAACATAGCTCTTCCCTAGGATTTTCAAGCTTACTGGGTTGGTATTTCTTATAATAGTCATAGAGGCTGAAGATGCTATTTGAATAAGCTTTAGGATCTCTTTTCGAAGAAATATCTCCAAAGAAGAGGCACCTGCATGAAAGATTAAAAATGAACTAACATGGGGAATAAGTCTAAAGAGTGGTGAGTATTGAGCAAAAAAAAAAAACTTGATTGAGGCATCGCAATTAAGAAAGTAAATGCAAACGGGAAGATCAAACTTTGGTACAAAGACAATGTCACCCACGAAACAAAATGCAGGAAATTTAATATGCCAATATTTGTGCAACGAAACTCCAGATTCATCCAAATCAATCATAATGCTACGCATTCACAGAGGTACACTAATCGCGTTAAGCGATAATTGCGAGCACCTTCCCTTCGATTTCCATGACAATGGACTTCTAAGTAGGCACATTCCAAAGTGAAATGAAAACTGGCGTTCTGGAAGTGCTTACCTCACCGGTGTCTTGAGGGATAGGACGGACAAATCTGTAAAGAAATGAAAATGAAAAAGCTCAGAAATTTCACATCTCCCAACCACGACGAGTAAGTGCAAACAACAAAAGAAGAGGAAGAAGAATAAGCATGAGAGAGTGCGTTTGCCTGGGCTCTGCTCATGAAGAACGTGGAGGGAGAGGCAACCCGGCGGTGTAAACTCCGGCTGGCCAACATCCGTATCCAAATACGCCACTCGCTTGTACCTAATCATTTGCACAAGCATATAAGCATCAAATGCCGGCCGGCGACGTGTGTTCCTTCTTTGCTGTTGCGTGATTAGGCCCCTCAAGATGTTCCTCATGTCCCTGGTGGCCGGAGGAACGCCCTCGAAGAACACTCTGCATGTGAATATACCATAGGACATGGAGTGCATAGGCAAGCGCACCCGTCAACTCGGCCTCATCTCCATCCCGGCCCCCTGCTCCGCCCACGACGGCCCCGTGAAGTCGAGCCTGCGCCTGGTGTCTGCGAAGTACGTGGTGCCCCGATATGTGGATGAGATTGGCCAGGTGCTTGTCCCACACGTTGGGTGTCTCGTCGAGGATGGCGGTGGTGCGCTCGTCCCCCCCGGTGGACGACGTCCACCCCCTTCTTCTCCTTCACGGTCGGTGTACGTCCAAAATTAACCTGGAGACGATGTCGCCCGGCTGGGGCGAAGTAGACGCTGTCAGGGTCGAGGAGCCGGGTCATCTCGTGGGGCATAGGTACGGACACCCATGGTGCAGATGCGGAGGTCATACATGGTGTGGACCTAGCGCGCACGAGAAGATGCGGACGAAGGGCCGCAGCGTGATCAGGTATCCCTCCAGCAGGGTACCCGCCATTGAACCGGAGAGTAACTTGCGCACGGGTCAAGAGTTTTTTAATCTCACAATTGAATCGGCCGAAAAAAACAGTCATTTTCTCTTATAGTATATATATATATATATATATATATATATATATATATATGTACAAGCTAGACGTGCGGATGTATTGTTACAAATAAGGGATTTTTACATATTAGTCCCTACAAACTTATCGAATTATCGATTGATCCCTCAAATCTGACTATTATCTTAAAAGTCCATATAATTACCTCCGTTATGTAAATAAGTCCCTGCCGTTATTTTAAATTGAAGAAAATTAATTAGATCAAAGGTTAAATTGACCTTACATTAGAAAAAGACTAACTTACCCTCAGTTACTGTGGTGTATGTGTGAGTGAGAGAGAGAGAGAGAGAAAATCCCCCTCCCCCTCTGGTAACCCTCCGGTACCACTCCCCCCTCCCCCTCCACCTCCGGTCCACCTCTCCCCCCCTCCAGTACCCTCCCCCCTCCACCTCCAGTCGGCCTCCCCGCTCCGGTCCACCTCCCCCCTCCCCCTCCACCTCCGGTCTCCCTCCCCCCTCCGGTACCCTACCCCTCCCCCTCCGGTCAACCTCCCCCTCCACCTCCGGTCCCCCTCCCCCCCTCCGGTACCCTCCCCCTCCGCCCTCCGGTCCCACCCCCCCCCTCCGGTACCACTCCCCCTCCACCTCTGGTACCCTCTCCCTCCCCCTCCGGTCAACCCCCCCTCCGGTACCCTCCCCCTCCACCTCCGGTCCCCCTCCCCCCCTCCGGTACCACCTCACCCCCTCCGGTACCACTCCCCCCTCCACCACCCCCTCCAGTACCACTCCCCTTCCGCCTCCACCTCCATTCCGCCGCCCCCTCCGGTACCACCTCCCCCCCCTCCAATACCCTCCACCTCCAGTCCACCTCCCCCCTCCGATACCACCCCCCCTCCGGTACCCTCACCCTCCACCTCCAGTCTACCTTCAGAGACGAGTGAGGCAGCACCACACCGATCCAGTAATCAGGCCACCAGAGGGGGAAGGAAGGGGGCGACGTACAGGAAGAGATCCTGCGTTGGCAGAGAAGAGGGGGTGGGGAGGAGGACAAGAATGGCAGCAACCACTGGTGATCCACCCGCAGCCACCAGAGGACCTAGTCCTTGTCGGGCTCGTCCAGGGTGGCGTAGTGGAAGTTGAGCTTGAAGGAGATGTTCAGCGGGGACCTGCCCCGTCTCCCTCTCCCCCTCCGATCAGCCCCCTCCACATCTGATCTTGTCCCGGTGTACCTCGCCCCTCCCGGTGTACCTCGCCCCCTCCGATCATCCCCCTCCACCTTCGATGCAGCCCTGGTGGACCTCCCCCCTCCCCCTCCGATCCCCCCCATCCACCTTCGGTGAACACCCTCCCTCCGGTCCCCCCCTCCGGTCCCTCCGATCAGCCCCTCCCCCTCTGGTGGACCCCCCTCCACCTCCGGTGGATGCCCCCCTCCGCCCCCTTCGATCACCCCCCTCCCCCTCTGGTGGATCCACCTCCGACCCCCTCTGTCCCCTTCGATCCCCCTCCACCTCCGGTGGGCACCCCCTCCACCTCCTATCCCCCTTCGGTCCCCCTCCCCCCTCTGCCTCCCCCTCCCCCTCCAACTCCGGTGGACCGCCTCCCCTCCGGTTCCCTCGTCCTCCGACTCTCAGTCACTCGGAGAGAGAGAGAGAGAGAGAGAGAGAGAGAGAGAGAGAGAGAGAGAGTATACAGTAGACGGGGTTATTTTGATCTTTTCTCGTACATTTGATGAAATATTCTACGGAATATTCTTTTTTTGAACAGTAACAAACTGCGGGGACTTATTTGTAAAATGTTGAAGATTATAAGGACTATTTAAATAATAGTCAGATTTGAGGGATCAATCGATAATTCGATAAATTTATAGGGACTAATATGTAAAAATCCCTACAAATAAATGTTATCAGATAAATTAATTAATGTGTAAGATTTCCAGAGACAAACGGTACGTGCATGGTGGAGTCTTTGTTCCTGATGTACGTACGTACGTCGATCCGGCTGGCTGTTGCATGCTGAGGTGAGGACGAGCCAGAGAGGCTGCAGGTACGCTGGCAGATTCGGATGTTCCTCTTCCAATTATACATGCATGCATGATAACTCTGCAACTTCCAAATATATATATATATATATATATATATATATATATATATATATATGGAGAAAAAGCAGAGAACCAATTAATTAGCATGTATGTAGCCTATATATAGTGGCTAAGTAATTAAGGAGTTAATTTGCTGGTACGAATTAATATATAGGAGTTCAAATCTAAGGGTTAGGTGATTTGGCAAGCCATTTGTTTTCCTTTTGAAAATTGTTGTTGTCCAGTCCGGTCACTTCTGGAACATATATATGCATCAGATTATTCTAAACCCCCAAAGGATCGATCAGTTGGAAAGTTTAATGTCTGAGGGGGTATACATACTCACATGAAACCAATAAAATTAAGGGCGAATGATAAGGGAATTTAAGGGGGTGCGGTTGCCCGTCGCAGTCGTCTCGACCTTGATCGTAGTTCAGAATTGTATATTATATGTGTTTCATTTATGCGATCAAGTCACTCGATCGTAGTTTAGAATTGTATTAATGAAACGTGCACTAATTAATTAATTACTCACGAAAGTTCCTGGCGAAACACATTTGTACGCCGGGGATTATCTATGTACGCACGTGCATGGTCTTTGTCCATATATGAGCTTAATTTGGACCTTCATTTATCTACGATGACAGGCATCCGTTGGGCGTTAGTGTTTAGTTGCCCTATTAATCTAATCTTGTACTGTCGTCCTTGTGAAGATGCATGGATACTTACCAAGTTAATTAATTGCCCATATATGTCTCCCCTCCTCGTGAAGCAATAAATTAACAACCTGTCCTGTTTACATAATCTGTCCTGCTGTATATTAGCAGTCAATTAATGATTGCTTTCCATTTTCCAATACGTACGTATAGTGTGTCCTACCGATTTAGATGCGCCGCGCACACACACGTACACATATATATATATATGCTACCATAATTAATTAATTAATAGAATCGCCACACGATCGAACAGAGCAAGGAGAGTAATTAATTAACGTACGTCTTCATGTTGTTGCATAATTAAGCACACATTTGTGTACTTAGTTTTCTTCAATGAATAAGCCTTATTTTATAGGGTTTTTTGCATATTAGTCCCTACAAATATGACGAATTACTTTTTAGTCCCTACAATCTCTCTATTGTTTAAAAAGTCCTTAAAATCACATAACTCTTACAGAAAGGTCCGTGTAGTTCACCGACGTTAAAATAATTAGATATTCGATGGAATATTCCATCCTTCCGTTAAAAAAAGTTAAAAATCCTAAAGTACCATTACTCATGACCCTTTCCCAGTGAAACCCTTCACCCCCGCAGACGCCCCACCGCCGTTGCAAGCTGCGGACTACCCCCACCGACCGCCGCAGACGCCCCACCGCAAGGCTCCAGCCGCAGAAGCCTCACCGGTCGACGCTGACGGCCTACCGCCGACGGCCCACCGACCACCGCCGGCCCTTGCCATCACGCCCAACACGACAAATCGACCCTTGTTATTCTCCCCATGTCTGAAATGGTATGCTATTTTGATGGCTAGATTATTCTCCACATCTATGTTTACAGTGATAATAACTTGTTCGTGTCGTATGCAGTCATCAAATGTTAGTGGAATGCAGTTGTCTCGAGGAGCTGTCGTCTCATCTCGTGTGCCGCCGATGGAATGCAACTGTAGAAGGGGTAATTGTCAGGTTTACGTCTCAAATCGTGAGAGGTCGAAAGGCAAGCGTTTCTATTGTTGTCCGTATGCAAATACTGACGGAGATTGCGGTTTCTTTGAGTGGGTTGATGATACTACCTATAATGTTGTGGATGTCAAATATCAACTGAAGGCGATGGAAGAATGCATGACAAAGAAATTAGAAAGGATAGAGTTGCAATTGAAAAACTTAAAATTACTGATGTATTGTGTCATATTTGTACTATTTGTCATTTGCCTATTCAAGTGAACGTGTTTAAGAGAGACGTATGCAATGTAAGTCCTATATTGGACATGTAATCGTCTTTACTAGAATGTAATGCTACTTATTATCGTTAGTCTTATATGCCCCATGTGTATGCTTCACCAGCTCATTTCCAGACCAAATGCCTGCCAGTGCATGCTTCACCTGCTCATGCCCATGTTTCACAGACATGTGTGAAGAGTGAGGTGTCATCATCATCAGCATCTCTGGCCATCATCATCCAAAACGAAATAAAGGCTTGTGGGAATGAACAACGTCATTAAAAGATGTTCAAAGTGACTGTGGTGGTTGGATGCAGACAGATATTTGAGTTGGTTTGTCTGCTTGACAGATGTTTGAACATGTGCAATCTGTGTATTTATGTCCGTAGCCCAGTGCTGCATAGTGTTCAATAAATGATCGAAGTGAGCTGTGACTGTAGAGGGAATATCAGAGCTGGAGCCGGCTAGATGCTGGGAACTAAGCTGCGAGGAGATGTGAACTACTGCATCCTGGAACTGTGAATGTTGAACAGAAAGCTCTTGAATTTGCTGTTGAAGTTCAGTGTTTTTCATCTGAGTGTCTGCACGGAATTCCTTAAGTTCATTCATAATAGGAAGCAGCTGTGCACTGACATATACTAGTTGGGTATGAATAAGCTCTTGATTGGAGTTCAGCTTAAAATTTTCACTTTTCATGACAGTAAATTGCTCCTGCATATATTTCATCATATGGGAATGAAGAGAATGATTGGAGCTTGTGCCGGCTTGATCTGGTGCAGATGTTTGTGTATGGAACTCTGGAGGTGCATCTGACTCTCTGAACATCTGAGGAGGTGAAGAGGGTGGAGATGTTCCAAAAGGAACTATAGCTCCAATGTGTGTGTCTGGAGTAGCCTGAAGTTCGGTTGAGGGAACTGTTGGACCTTGTAATGTCTCATAGCCTGGAAGATCTCTTACTATCATGTTTCCTTTCTTCTTGTAATGCATAAACGTGCCAATGAATTTCTGACAGTAGACATTGGTCCTTGGAATTATCTGAACAGGTTCATCTTCCAATGAAATTCAACCTTGATGAACACAGCAGTCAAGGCTGTGAGTGTGTACATTGCATTCACGCTTCACAAAGTCTATACATTATGCATGGTTGAGTTGAAGTCTATACAGAGTCTGCATCCTCTAAAGTCTGTACATCCGATTGCCTTTGTTTTGGTCAAGTCTGTACAGCCGTTGGGTTTGGACTCAGAGTCTGTACACTCGATTCGCCTTTGAATTGGTCAAGTGTGTACATCCTTTCAAGCTTCAAGTCTACACATTGGGTTGTCAGGCTTCAACCCTATACATTCATTTGTTAGGCCCAAGTCTATACACTCGTTGTTAGAAGCCTGACCTTAACTGAAGTCTATACACTGGACTTCACTTTACAAAGTCTAACCAAGTCTATACAATGCTTTGCATTCTTCAGAGACTGTACAGGGTTTAGACTTAAACTGATGACTTCGTTTCATCTGCCTGACAGGGACTAAAAAGGCCAGGTTAATTGTTTGTTCACTGGAATGTTATTGTGCATTGATGATTGCAATAAACAAAGTGCATTTCTATGCATTCTTATTCTTGAGCATTCTGCATATTGATAGCAACATGAATGATGATGTCTAGCATTGATGGCATTTGCTCTTTATATATGTGCATTGCATTCTGTCAGATATCATGTCTCTGCATATATCATGTCTGGGTAGCATAGTCTATACACTGGACTGTGTCATTGTGCATCATGCTAGTTTATACATTGGACTCTCGTTCAAGTCTATACACTAGCTTATTCTTCAAGTATGTACATCCGTTAGCATTGATTTTCATGTCTTCGTGTTGTGTTTACGTCTTCGTGTTGTTTTTGTTGATCGTCTTCGTGCTGTTTCTATACTCAACGTCTTCGTGTTGTTTTTGTTTGATTGTCTTCGTGTTGTTTTTGTTTGATTGTCTTCGTGTTGTTTTTGTTTACGTCTTTGTGTTGTTTTTGTTGATCGTCTTCGTGCTGTTTCTATACTCAACGTCTTCGTGTTGTTTTTGTTTGATTGTCTTCGTGTTATTTTTGTTGATCGTCTTCGTGCTGTTTCTATACTCAACGTCTTCATGTTGTTTTTGTTTGATTGTCTTCGTGTTGTTTACTGTAGCAGCTCGATTTATTCTGATGAACTTCGAGTCGTTTCCCAGTGAACCCCGTGTCGTTTCACCTCGTGCTGTTCTCACTGACTTCGTGTCGTTTTCGCTCTTGTGTCTTCGTGTCAATTACTGTAGTTCCTCGAGTTGTTTTTCTGCTTCCACCGTTTTTCCCTCTTGTCGTGTTTCCTACACCTCGTGTCTTTGTCGCTTTGTGACCACACTTCGTGTTGGTTTCTGTTTTATCTTCGTATGTATCTCGTGTCGTTCTTCTTTTTACCTCGTGTTGTTTTCATCTTCTTCGTGTCGTTCTCCTTGTAGTGTTATCTCTGTTACAGTGTGTATCTCGTGTCGTTCTCAGTGCATCTAGAATTGCTACTACATACTTCGTGCAGCTTTAGTTATTGTGGCCCTCAGTTTTAATGGTTTTCATCTCACTGTATGCTTGTTTTGTCTGCTCACTGGTCGAACAGTATAGTTGATTAGCTTTCAGATTTGGTAAATCTGTCTAGTTAGCATCATAGTTCTATAGTGGGCGAAATTTTTATAGGCCATATTCATTCACCCCCCCCTCTGAATACTAGCACCGAACCCAACATGTATCAGTTACATCAAAACTTCACAATCCATAAGAGTTTACATTGAGGACAACAACACATAAAACGGATATGAAATATTATTCTTCAATATCATTCTTCACATCCGGTCGGCAACAACATTCTTCACATCAGCCAATGTCCTGTAGGTGTGACAAAGAGAGGGTGTTAACTATTAGAAATAACATAATCTTTACCTACAAGTTAAAAAGTATATTTTAAACTCACAATTTGGCGGGAGTTGTTGGAAGTTGAACATGGAGGAATGCTGATCAAAGTTAATGGATGCTTGACTGTCCATATTTATCACCGTGTGCACACGAATGTCTCCTCCGCTAGTGCTGCTGGAGCCCGGTGCCTCCACCGAAATTGTGCGACCTACATGAGTTATACTTGTATTAATATCAGTCTAATTCTTATTTCAATTTAGAAATTTAACATGTGTGCTAACTTACCTCTCCCCCGACTGCTTCCTTCAGTGCTGCCCCTGCTGGTACCTCTCCTAGCCCTCCCGTGGGTCTGACCTGGACCAACCGAAGTTGCAACTTGTGGCCCTTCACCACCATCACTAGTTTGAGCCTGAGTAGCCCTACCACTTACGAACCTGGGTGGTCTTCTTGGGCCTTGCCTACAACATAACTTTCAATATTATGCACAAAGCAAATCAAATAGATAAAATACAAATCATAATTGCAATACAAACTTACTTCCGTGCCACAGTTGTGGAAGTAGTGCCAATGTCTGTAACTGCAGATTCTGGTCCTGGGAGGGGTTCTTTGCAAGTATTTTTATGGTGGCCCCATTGTCCACATCTTTTGCATTTATGGGATCTCCTAAGTGCCTTTTGATTTTCATCAGCATCTCTAATCCTCTTCTTCCGAGGGCGACCTCGGGGTCTTTGGCAGCGAGGAGGAAGCACCTCAACAGATTCTACAGTCTGCCACATGCTCTTACCTGGCAATGGTTGTATTGACTTTGCATATGTGGCTTTATATGTCTCAATTGAATAACATCTATCAACAAAATTATTAATTTGGAGGCCCCTACGTGCATCAACAGCAGCAGCAACATGTTGGCAAGGCAGCCCACTGACTTGCCATTGACGACAAGAACAATACATCTCGTCCAATTTAACAACACACCTCTCATACGGACCTTCCACCTCAGCCATAAAATCAGTGGAATATCTGACTGCATATTTTCCCAACTTCCTAACAATTGCATTTAAATAGGCAACAGCCCGTGGCACAAACTTTTCTTTGATCCTACGTGCATGTCTCCTCCTGTGATCCATTTTCACCATAATTTTCTGCCTAATTCCATCTAACATGTCTACAAGTGGTAGGCCTCTCGTATCACCAACAAATGAATTGAATGACTCTGCTACGTTGTTAGTGATGTAGTTTAGCTTACCCTTGTCATTAAAATGACATCTTGACCAGGCACAACGCAAACTTTCTAAATAGGAAACAGCCTGTGGATCTAGTTTCTTCATCTCAAATATAGCTGCTTTATATTCTTGAACAGTGTAAGATTTTGCTGCTGCCCATGCAGCATTCTTGAAACCTGGGCCCGGCCATTTCTTCTTAAAATTCCTGTAAAGGTGCCGCATACAAAACCTACAAGCAATTCGAAATTACAATCTCATCATTAATATAAAACCTATAGTCAATGTCATTAAAATACATAGTCACTCAATTCATACATTATGGAAAATAAAACTAGCAGTAGATCAAACATTGTAAAAGGAGAAACTTAATTACCTATGCTCGGCACCTGGAAAGATATCTGGGACAGCTACCTCAATGCCCTTTTCCATATCAGAAATGAATGTAATCCCTGTCGGATTTCCAATAGCGTCTTTCAACTTGTGCAAAAACCATGTCCACGAGTCTATACTCTCCCCCTCAACAACACCATAGGCAACTGGGAACAAACCATGATTCCCATCAAGAGCAACTGCAGCCACCAAGATCCCAGTGTAATACCCTTTCAAGTGGCATCCATCTATGCCCAGCACTGGACGGCAGCCATCTTTGAAACCACTAATACATGCCCCTAAGGCAATGAACACCCTCTGGAAACAACCATCCAATCCAATCTTGTACTGTACAACTGAAGAAGGGTCGCTCTGCTTTAATTCATTCAGTAGCTGTGGCAAATGCTTGTACGTTTCCTCAACCTTCCCAAACACCTTCTCCTTTGCCGACTCTCGTGCACGCCAAATGCGGTGATAAGGGATTGAAATATTGTAAGCCTTCAATAAATCAGCTTGCAACTTTCTTGGAGGTATGTCAGGATTCTCCTTCACTGCTTCCAATACCCTGGCTGAAATCCAAGATTTGGATGCCATCCTGCTATCACACCTAGATGTGGCTGAACATGTGTGCTTTTCCTGCATTGTTTTGACTGCAAAAGTAACTCCATCTTGCAGCCTTGAGGCATGCACTCTCCATTTGCAATTAACATTTGCACATACAACAGTAATTCTCATGCTGTCATTTTTCACTTGCTTGAACTCAAATTGATTTTTAATAGCATGCTGACGTAGAGCAATCCTGTACTCCTGACTATTTACAAATAGAGAACCAACTGATATATCTGGGGTCTCTTCATCAGCCTCCAACAAATCTCCATCATCATCTGAAACTCCTCCATCAATATCAGATTCATCTGAGGGACATGGCCTTGAATGATAGCTGTCCTCAGTGTGTACCTCATCAGAATCAGCCACACTCTCGTCAGATTCGCTGTACTCATCTTCATATGCAACATATTCTGAGTCACTCTGCTCAGCTTCAGAACATATCCTCTTCTTTAAAATATGATAATCCTCATCAACTACAGGGGCAGGGCAGGGCAGGGGCAGGGCAGGGACACCATGAATAACCTCGTCACGATGAACAACTGCAACATCATGAACAAACTCAGGATGTTGACCAACCTCAGCATCATCATCCATCTCATCAATGTCAACAAATGTCTGGGAATGGGCCTGAGTAGACTGGCTGGCCATACCTTTCTGTGGAATATTGGTTGGCTGTAAGTCTAATGGCCGACTGTCCAATGTGCTAACATATATGGTCATCTTCCCTACGGGTAAATGGGCTTTCATCACCTCATATAATTGAGCATCTGAAACAATTTCCTCATACTGAACATGTCTGCTATTAGGTAATTCATAATGAAATTCTAAACAATGTGTACTTGCCCACTTAGATAGATGTCCCATATCCTCAATTAATATGCATCTACTGTAGTAATCAGGATATGCCACGACTGTCTTGCTCTGACCTAGTGCATATGCCCTCCTCCCAGACTGAAGAGTTTTCCAATAACCACCGAACTTATATGTCAACTTTAATGATGGCTCTCGTTCCCCCATTTTCACAATCTAACAATCTGAAGATAGAAATAAACTCTCTAGAACAGTTGTCCACATTACAAAATCAGCACGCATACCCAATAATCTGAGTACAATAATAACATTCTTAACTAATATGAATTGAGTGACTGAAAAATATTAAAGCAAAAATTTTTGACAGAACCATAAAGAAACTGCACCCGTGAATTCAGACATGTACAATTAATAACAAAACTTTTTAGAGCATTAAATAATCTAACAACATTATAGCAAAAAACGACATAACAACAATCTTATCCCTAAACCATATAGAAAGAAAACAAAAATTGATGTCCTTAATATTTCGACTCTGTAAACATATAAAATGCATGAGTAAACATTTATATTTGCAGATCATACTGAGTGTGAGGTGGCAGGAGCGCCTGACGCGTACCGGAGTGGAGACGGAGGTGTGTGGCCGAGACCTGTACGTGGGGTGGTGACTCCGGTGATGCGGCGTCTGAACGAGGGCGGTCGTACGTCTGCAGCGGCAGATGGGGTGCCGTGAAGCGCCGTGGTTGTTACGTGCAGGTTTGGGCAATGGCGATGGTGCCTAATCGACCCTCACGGTGGCCGGCGATCGTTGCTGTCACGACGACCAAAGAGTGAAATCGACGGCAATGGCGACTGTGTACGGGGGGAAGGGAAAGAGGAGGGTGGCGATTGTGTACGGGGGGAACCCTAAACAGGAGGGTGGCGCGGCAGAAGGGTTACTACGGCCATGAATCTCGATTAATCGAGGGTGGGTTGGTCTTTTCACCAACTACGGTCAAGTTAACTCACCTTGCGTTTAATATCGTCGACAGTAAAAAACGATAGGGACTTTTTAGTTTAACGGTAAGATTTCTGAGGACTTTTTAAACAATAGAGAGATTGTAGGGACTAAAAAGTAATTCGTCATATTTGTAGAGACTAATATGTAAAAAACCCGATTTTATATTTAAGCTAAGCTTGGTTTACTCAACGAGTCTGCAAGGGGGACATCAAATCTTAATTACCTAGAACTGAAGTAGATACAAAATCTAAATAATTGGATGGTGCTACTTCCTGCACCTCAAATATATATATATATATATATATACACGTACTCTTCTTAGGGCGCGTTTGGAGATAAAATTAACGTTTCTCATTTTCTCATAATCCACACTCCGTATTAGATGGATAGTGTGAGTGGATTAATTATCATTGTTAATCCTGAGAAGTTGATCTCTACTTCATTCTCATGATTACGAGAATTTAGCACTTTTGTGACTATGTTCTCTCTTCTCCTCAAAATTCATTCTCATCAAAATCAAAGTAGTGCCGTGACATTTAAAAGGGATTAAAGTTGCTCTGAGAAATTTTTAACTCAAAAGCTTAGGTTAGGCATACTCTCGGACGCACCCTCAATTATCATCGTCACTGTCGGCTGGGTGTTCCAAGATCATTATAAGCTAATAAATAATTGGATGTGCGGATGTTTAGAGGATGAGGAATTAGGGACACTCCTCCACTATCTAGATGCTCACGGTCATCACTTATACCCCAGCTAGGTAGCATTTATGCCCTCAACTGGACATATGCTCGAGGGGAATAATTGGTAATTGGTAGGCATCTTCCTCTCTCACTGATGTGCCATGCATGCCATCAACGAGAACAGAGCCATATGTCTATACATGCATGGAGGGCTAGCTCTTGCCTATAAATTCTCGATCGGCGACCTCGGCGTTTATCTTACACATCGGTCGATCCGCCAGTTATCCAGCATCCATACATATTATATCCTCTCGATCGCATCCGGCAGAGTGGTGTGTGCGACGTACGTACGTACGTACGTACGAGAGCTTTCTGGTGCCCCGGGCAGGCACCATGGCCGTCTCGGGGAGTTGCCTCGACTCTCGCCGCAGCTGCTTCCTCGCCCTCATCGTCCTGCTGCAGCTGGTGATGGTACCCGTCCACGCCGCCGCCAGGGCCTCGGAATCCTCGCCCTTGGAGGGCACCATCTGCCCACCATTCCTAGACTTGGGGCCTTGTCAGGGAAACACGGCTAGCGACAGATGCTGCACGGCCATCCAAGTAGCCCATGTTGAGTTTAGCTGCATCTGCCAGAAGCTCGGCACCATGAACAGCTGCGGGGTGGCCAAAAAATGTACCGGAAAACCTTGCGGTAGTTGCAGCAAGGAGGGGGTGGAGGTGTCGTTGCGCCTACTGATGTTGGGTTACTAGGTGTGTACGTACGTTGTGTCGTCTCGATCCTGCTAATTTGTCGTGTTTTCTTCCCGGGTTGCTGATCGATCCTAGTGTGTGTTAATTGCTCCCGCAGTTCGTCGTACGTCGATGTTGGTAATTAATAATGGAGCTGTCCTGTGAGTTTCGTCTTAATCAGTGGTCTTCGGCAATAATATCGCTATATCTATGTATGTACGTGTCTTTAATTAACCAGTGGTGTAATAACAGTCTGATGGGTTCTGTACTTTGTCTTGCCTTCGCGAGATGGATAGATGGCTAACATTCATTGTTCTTGTTCACGTTGACAAATCCCAGGATGAACTACACACACGCATGTACGCGAACATAGAAAATAAAAATGAAACAAGTATAATTCCATAGAGACAACACACAGTATTCACGTGAAAAATCTCAAAATTAAGAAAAATTCAAAAGACAATCCGATCTATTATGTAATATATTAATCTATTATGTAATATATTAATAATACATCGACTTCACTGCCATTACACGATATGAGGGTCACAATCTCTACAAAAGTATGTAAATCACACACCTTAATTAACTTCCGACAATGAATCCCAGAGATGAGGACCGGTCCCCAAAAAAGAGATGAGATGTCTAAGGAAATCCGAATACGTTGTTGCCCTTCTTCCTTCTTCTTTCTTCTATTATCCTCCTTATTCTCTTTCTTTATTCTATCTCCTCTCTCTAAGCAGTAAGTGGTGAAGAACGCCGCTACGTACGCTGTAAATGGATTAGATGCCCTTGAGTCATTGCCAAACCTCAACTACCTTGAGTACTAGTATTTTCTTTTAGGATTTTTAGGCATTAACTACGTAAAAACGGCTGCCAGCAACTGTGGTTTGAAAAATTAATTTTATAGGATGTTTGGTTATAATTTTTCACTTTTTTTTTCTCAAAATAAAAATTAGGAATAGATAATCTACTAATCACGTTTGGTAAGTCTCTCCAATTTTATAAGATAAAATTTTATCGCGTTGTAACTTCCCCCAAAATAAAAATAACTCTTTCCACATTTTTTAAGAGAGTCGTGACATCTCTCTCTCTCTCGATCCCCTTCTCCCGACGCTTCCGCTCTCTCTCTCTCTCAACCTCTCCTTCCTCCCTCCTCTCCCCTCCGGTGCTCTCTCATTCTCTCTCCCGATCCCCTTAGCTTCACCGACTCTCTCTCTCTCCCGGTCCCCTGTCATCTCCGCCGTCGTCAACCGCACCATGGGCGAGGTGTACACTTCCAACTCGTCCAGGATCCTCCGATAGAGGTCACGCCGCCTCGACATCCGACAGCGGATAGCCCTCAACGATTGCCTGGAGCTCCTCGGCGACACCATCGACGACATCCAAGACGTCATCTCGGACCTCTCCTCCTCTGGGAACGCCAGTCGCCACTACGATGACCTCCAGACCCTGCTCAACGCCGCCATCACCAACCAGTACACCTGCCTGGACGGCTTCGCCTACGTCAATGGCTCCTCCATCCGCCCTTACATCCATCACAACCTCGACTGCATCTCCCGCCTCGTCAACAACTCGCTCGCCATGGCCAAGAAGATCAAGCAGCGGCGCGGCGGCAGGTCGCTGGCCGCGGGCGCAACGGGGGATGAGCCGATCGAGGGATACGAGAGGGTGTCCCACGGAGGGGGCTTCCATCGTGGCTGTCGAGGAGGGACAGATAGCTGCTGCAGGTGGCGACGAACGCGACGAACGCGACGAACCTGGACCTGGTGGTGGCCAAGGATGCACTAGGCCCCGACCCTCATATGGGTGGCCGTTTGACAACGACAGAGCGTGGGCTGAGGCAGGGAGTCAATCTTTCCGACGTGGGGAAATGACGGAGGCCCTGCTATGCGGGTTGACGGTGAAGGGCGAACGCATCCACGGCAGTTCTGCAGAACAAATAAGTTTACCTTAAAATTTAAAAATTATGGTGTTTTTGCCGAACAGAGAGTGACTTATTTTCATTAATTTTAAAAATTAAGTTGAAATTGATACATCATAATTTTTAAGATAGAAAGAATTTTTTTTTAAAAAAATTGTTCCCTAACACCCTATTAAGATGGGCATTAGAAAGGGCAGGCTATATTTCCAATTTAAGAGGCGCTTCCTGTCAATTCTTATCATGTATATATACATTATAAGATAAAAGTTTAGTTCTAGACCTATCTTAGGTTTGTATAGTTTCGGAAATTAAAGGAGTAATACGTAGTCACACTAGGGTGTAACTACGTACGTTACAATTTTTTTAAAAAAATATTTGCATGGTGTACACCCCCGGTGTGTAATTACACCCGGGTGTGCACTAAGTATTACTCAATGAATAAATACAAGAGACAATGGAAGAGGAAGATTCTAACTAGAGGATAAAATAGGTTGAGATTGCATCGAACTAACAAAATATCCTATTTTATTTTATAGTCATCCATACAAAATTCTCTCAATTAAAATATATATATTATTAGTGATTCTAAAATTGAAGAATGTCATTATTATAATGAAACAAATGAACCCAAAGTAATTAGGCAACAATGGATACGTTCTAAAGTTTGTAACTGTTTCACGGACGTGAAATTACACATCTTGTTGACTATTTAAGTTGCGTGTTCATTATTAATTTTATAAATTTAGATTTATCGGACGATTTAGAATTTGTGTACGTATTATTAATTCCATAAATTTATTTATAGTTTTGAAATTAAAATAGCATGATTATGACTTCAATGGAAGTCAACAACCCATAGTTTTGTTTACATATGTGGCTTCGCACGTCACACCAAGAAGAGCCTATACCTACGATGAATGTGGTAGGTAAAGGATAAAAATCATAGGTAAAGTTTTTACCTATAAATTTTCATACGATGCTATGTCATCGGTAAAAATTTCGTAGATAAACTTTAACTTAGTCGACACAAAATTATAGGAATATGGATGTCAACACCAACAATTTTATATCACGTAGATAAAGTTTTATTTATATAGTTTTTACCTACGGTCATTGTATTTCTCGTAAAATCGTAGGTAACCTGTATGATAAGTAAGCTCTGATATACAACCATAGGTATTTCTTATAAAATCACAAGTAACATGTTCGAACCATAGGTAATTACATCCGTAGGTAATCTGTATACATCGTAGGTAACCCGTAACATGTAAATAACCTATAGTAATAGTATGTAACTTATGTGAATCGTAAGTAACTTGTAATATACATCTATTGGTAACCAGCAACATACACATATTCACAAATTATATACATTTAGAACTTGTACATCTATATCATTCACACATTAATTATAGATCTAGAAATTAACCACATTGATATTCTATGCAAAATATTTCTATCTATAATCACATTGTATGACAATATATCATGACGTACATCCCCCCTACAAAAAATATGTAGATATAATTTTATGATAATATACAATCAAAATTAGTGTAAATATTTTGTCATCAATATATATACTCGTCAAAATCTCAGAGAGTCCAACATATCCCCAAAGAAGTAAGAAAATCACGATTGAAAGGGGGGAGAGTGGCTCCTCGACACATCGAGAATTAACTGTAAACTAGAAAAATAGTTACGACTAATTTCACTCCAAACTTAAACATGACTATGTTAACTTAGAAATGAAAAAAATGTTACTTTACGTACAGATTCTGCCAGTCAAAGAATATGCATGGCTCCTAACGCCATCTTTAATTTTTATCATATTTTAATCTTTTACAACAAGTGGAGCATCGCGCTTGTTTGCATAGATTATAGAAATTTCACAATATATTGTTCCGATTTGTCAGCCCATGACAACTTTATCTTTACCGATTATCATAAATCTAGTCCCCACATACTCCCCGTCCAAAGTTAACATTTTCACTCTCTTCCCTTGTAATTATAATACATTTATTAGACAATATAAAATCAGGACACTATTTTGAGAAACATTCAAAATATGAAATATGTACTATTTTATATGAAATCAGGACAATATAAAATCAAGACAGTAGGATCAACCTTCCTTCATTTCTTCAATCATAATTCGAATAGGAAAAAGACGGGTTGTCGTATATTTGATTATGCATTCACTTCAAGCATGCCATGCATAGAGATTCCTAGGATATGTTTGCTGTAATCATCCTGTGAAAGAAAATTGTAGGGGAGAGGAGCAAAAATACAACTAGCAAAGTATACAAGAAGGAAATCCCGGAATGCAAGTGCTACTATATTTTTTCAGCAAAATTGAATGCTTTAGCAAACATAGTTGATATAAATTTTGCAGTATAGAGGTTTGGGATTTGTCAGGTAGGTCAATAGGCCTTAAAAAAGTAAGAGAGAAGATAGATTAAACTAGTTGCATATTGAATGCATGCTATTACTGGAACCAACATTGTTTAGATACAAGAGAGAAGATAATTGTGAAGCTTATAGTCTTCATGGCTGAAAAGTTTTAAATAGACCACTGAATTATTACATGAGGGTTGACAATTGAAGAAGCTTGCAGAATCTTTAAGGCCCGTTTGTTTCGGATCATCAGGAGATTCTAATCATTAGAATCTCTTGCATAATTTTATCTCAACCAAATGACTCAAAATTATCTCGGCTTTTGTGCCGGATGAATTTTTTAAAATAAAAAGAGAGAGATACAAAAGGAGGAGTGTTAAATAATCTACGAAAGCTCCTCTCATAGAGCTTCGGAGTGGATTTCGAGATCTAAAATTTTTGACACTCTGACATTTGTTCAAAATAGAGATTTTTCAAAAAAATCCACTTAAACGATCACAACCAAAGGAGGCCCTTAACTGGACTAGGAATAGAAGGCATGATCTATGTCTACCAGTACCTCCTAACATATAGCAAATGCCAACAAATTGTAATGGTAAGACTAATCACATGTATCATCTCAAAACCAACCATAACTCGCATTTTCCAAGATGGAGAAATAAAAGAACAATAGACTACAGGCTAAAGTTCATTTCACTACCAGCAATCTTCTCCGCTTTTCAAATGCATAGGACTCCAAGGACGCATGATTATACACTTATGTGGAAGCTCAGAGAAAACCTTTTTCTTTTACTGGGGCTAAGTTTGTTCAGTTAACATGATCCATATAAGCAAGAAACTTTGCATGAGATCGATCAATGATCATTTAAGAACATGAGCACCCGCAACATCACTGGTTAATAGATAAATTTGAGAATTTGTGAACCTTAACTTTCACCTATTGGAGAGTGTTTATCTTCTGTAACAAATCCTGAGTGTTCATCTTTTGTAACAAATCCCTCTGTATAGATAATCACTCCTTTTATTGTAAATGATAATTACTCCTCCGAGTGTGACTACACACGGTTGTAACAGCATACCACTATATATACGATAAATACATGGTGCCTCTCCCTCTGAAATAAATGCGACGGAAAGCTTCAGCCATTCTCTCTCTACCATGTTTCTCTCTCTCTACTTTTCATGGTATCAGAGCTCCAGGCTTAACCCATGGCCTCCGGCTCCTCCACCTCTTATGCTCTTATCCCTATCATCAACTCCATCCCCTAATCCACCATGTTTCCCAACGTCAGCCATTTTCTTTCTATTAAATTAACCTCCACCAACTACGTGACCTAGAAGCAACAATTTATTCCCCTTCTCAACAGTCAACGGATGATGGGCCTCATCGATGACTCCGAGCCTCCACCGCCGGTGCTACTTGAACAAGACGCTGCTGCTGGTCCGGTCACTAACCCAGCGTATGATGCCTGGCTCATAAGAGATCAATTGTGTTAAGTTGGATCTCGGCTTCCTTGTCTGAGGATGTTGCACATCACCTGATTCGCATTAGGCATGATCACCAGGCATGGCAAGCTTTCTCTGTTGCTTTTGACACGTTCTGAGAGTCTCGTGTCCATCAACTCCATATACAACTCCAAAACCTCAAGAAAGGTATCCTTAATACCTTTGCTTTTCTTCCCAAAGTGAAGTTTCTCACTGATCAGCTTGCAGAGGCGGGGCAACCAGTGTCACCAGCACACTTCGCGGCTATTATTGCCCATAACTTAGGAGCAGAGTATAGCTATGTTATCTCTGCCCTTACCATCTGTGAAAGACCCCCAACCTTCCATGAACTTGGTAGTATGCTCACCACCATGGAGTTCAACCTTGAAGCAATGGTCGCCCCTATTCTCTAACACTAATCACTGTTGACGCCGCCTGCCAATCTTGCACAACGACCCTCTCTAGGGAACAATGATGGCAGGCACTCTTTGAATGGTTGGCAAGGGAGGGGTAGGGGACGGTTTCCGCCGTGCCCCACTGCCAACGTACCAACCACACTCCTGCTCATTGTTACCAACGACAAGGGGCCTTGTCTGCTCCACCAACCGCCCCTCCTCCGAGTGCAAATACGACTACCCATCGTGCTCCCCATGTTGGTTTGCCTCCGTTCGAAGATTGGTATCCCGATGCAGGCGCCACACATCATGTCACGCCGGATTTATCAAGGCTCTCCATTGCAAGAGACTATTGTGGTCCAGATCATCTTCGTGTTAATAACGGTTCTAGTGCTCCCATAACTCATACTGGCTCCTTTTCCTTCTCCACTGATAATCATCTTTTTCCTTTACGGCACATGCTTTATGTACCTTCTATCAAAAAAAAAAACCCTTCTTTCTGCCCAACGTTTCACCGATATAAGAAAAAAATGACGATAAAAATGATAAATGATAATAGATACGTAACGCTCCCGAGTAGGCCACACCCACATGCTCTGCTCTCTCATCCTTCACTCGGCATCCATGTCCTTTCGGGGTCTCAGCCGAGGGGTACGACCTAAACCTTCTGTCTAAGTCGGAGAAATCTGACCTCCTTACGTCGGTACAATCCCAGTACCAATGACAGTTCGGCGTCATGACCTTTGTCTAAGCCGACGTTCACTTTGCTGTTGGCGTCATGACCTTCCATCTAAGCCAAGTCTCTCGGCGTCCCGACATTACGTCCAAGCCGATAGATATTTCGCCCTTGGTAGCATGACACACCGTCTAAGCCAAGTCGTTCGGCGTCATGACCTTACGTCTAAGCTGAAAATTATTCTACCTTGGTATCATGACACACCGTCTAAGCCAAGTTGTTCGGCGTCATGACCTTGTGTCTAAGCCGAGAATTATTTCGCCTTGGTATCATGACCCTCTATCTAAGCCAAGTCGTTCGGCGTCATGACCTTTCGTCTAAGCCGAGAATCACTCTGCCTTGGCATCATGACTCTCCGTCTAGGCTAAGTTGTTCAACCCAATTTCCTTGCGTCGATGCGATCCAAGCATCGATGAACCACTTAACTCGGTGCCCATGGCCTTCCGGGGTCTTAACCGAGGGGTACGACCTAGACCTTTCGTCTAAGTCGGAGAAACTCGAACTCCTTGCGTCGATGCGATCGCATCGATGAACCACTTAACTCGGCGCCCATAGCCTTCCGGTGTAATGCCCCGGATTTTTTTTCGGATACTTTTCGTATCATTTTAGTGGGTCTCGGAGTGTATTTTATGTTTTACACGTGTTTTTCCCTGATGTGTCTTCGGAACTCTGTGCAGGGCGAACCGTGACGTTCTCCAACTGCGGGACGTTACCACTGCGTTGTGCTCCTCCCGAGGATCGCGAAGGTAATTTTTTGTAATTTTCTAAATTTATGGAATTTCCGAGTTTTTCTATATATTAACCCTTTTTCTCTCTCCCCCTCTCATTCTCTCTTTCTCACTCTCTCTCATCTCTTTCTCTCCCCCTCTCCCCGGGCAACCGACGGTGGCAGAGGAGGGCGAGGCGGCGATGGCGGGAGGCGAGGAACGGGGAACGTGTCGAGGATCGAGGGCCGGTGGCGCGTGGAAGCTCGGCCGCGGGTTCGTGGAGCGGCAAGGGTTTGGGGGCGTTTTCTTCGTGGATCGGCTTCTACGGCGCGTCGTTTCTTCGGTGGAGGTAGGGAGATGGACCCCAAGCTCGTGCGCTTCCTTTCCCACAAGTTTTGTAGGCTATAGTGAGCCGGGCGGGTTTATTTGAGCGGTTTGGGGAAAATCCATATTTTTGGGGTTGAGCGTCGATCCGCTGTTTCACTGCATTTTTGGCCGATCCGAGGCCATAGATGCATGCTAGGGGCTATTTGGGGGCTTCCCCCTTGTTTTCCCCCTCTCCCGTGGAGGTATGGGGGCGTGGGACGATTTTTGGGTCGTTTCCCGCCGTAGCGTTCTCGGGACGGTGTGACGGTCCTTCTAGTGACCGTCACAGTCTGTAACGCCCCAGGGTGGGTGCGTTACGTGCTGTGGCGCCCCAAGGAGGGAGCGTCACAGGGTCCTGTTCTGTCGGCAGGGCGTCGGTTGCTCTGGCGGTCTTACGATAAATCGCCAGAGAGTGTGACGCGCCTGGGTTCGACCGCTACGTCTGTTTTCATTTTTTTTGGACCGTTGGGGTCACGAGTCTCTGACGCGCCTAGGTAGGACCGTCAGAGCACTGTGACGCCCCTGAATGGGAGCGTCAGAGCTGACGCAGCCCATTCTTCTGACGCACCTAGGTAGGACCGTCAGAGGCTGTGACGCCCCGAGGGGTGTGCGTCACAACCTGTTTCGTTCTGTCTTCTAACGCACCAGGCTTGGTCCGTTAGAGACTGTGACGCCCCAGGGTGGGTGCGTCACAGTCAGTGTTGCCCCTCTCGCGTGACGCTCCTGTGTTGGACCGTTAGAGTGCTGTGACGGTCTAGCCTTGGACCGTTACAGATGTGACAGCCCAAAGGTAGACTGCCAGGCACTGTGTTGTGCCGAAGTGGTCCTTCGTGCTTGCCGCGATCGTTTCGCGTTGTGTAGGTCCCTAGTCGACCCGGTTGCGACCCAGTGGTTGAGTTGCGGTCTCATGAATGCCCCAGACACCCGGGGGATTCTGTGTCCGTGTTTTGAGGGTGTCGGGAGGACCGTGTTACCTCGTTTAGCGTGCCCGTGGGTTTGAGAGTCCTGGTGACTCCTCGTGTGCCGGGGTTTTGTGTTACGCTTGACCGAGTCACCGTGTATCGGTGTGTGTGGTGGGGTCTCCCCCGCATGTCGTGAGTTTTCCGGGAAGGTGATTCCCCAGTGGGCCATGTGTTTGGCCTTGGACTACGAGTCCAGTTATCGGCGTGGCAGCTTGTGCGTTGCCTTGGGAATTATGCTTCTGTGCTTTCCGTGTGGGCCAGGAGTAAAGCCTTGGATTGCGAGTCCAGTTGCCCAGCCTAGGGCTGGTGGGTTCCCGCTTTTCCCTTAGAGTGGGATTCGGTTTGGCGGCCTGTGAGCTATCTTGGGAACCGTGCTTCTACGTTTCTGCGTAGCCGGGTGCGTGGCCCATGGACTGTGAGTCCCATTTCTTCTCCGACTGTGGTCACCGTGCGACGGTGCTGGTACGTGGCACGGTCCTCGTACTTCGTCGGGTTTGGACGTTGTTTTCCGTTGACTTGAGAGTCTACTCCTTCAGTGACCCTCCACTAGTCGTTGTCTACCAGTACGCGTGTGCTGGTCCCACTTGGGAGTAGGTGGATAGGCTTACCCTGAGGATGGTTTTTAGACTGGTTTTCGTCGGGCCCCACGTCTTGCAGCCAGAGTCGGCTGAGGGAAAACCAGTTAGAGGCCAGACCTGGGACGCATGGTCTGTGTGTGCACACGTGGTTGGGGGCGGTTGGACCCACATCGACGGGCGTGACCCCAGCTAGTCACTTGCTTTGTGGTTACTTGTTTGGTGTCTGTGCCTCTTGTAGGCACTACCACGTCAGGCAGTTCACCTACGGTGCGGTGTAAGACGTCAGGGGATACTACCGACTGTGCTTCTAGTGGGAGGTACTCCTGTCGAGTCGGGAGTGACAGACTATCAGTTTCTGTGACTTTGACCTTCGGGTTTTCAGTCGTGTTGACCCTTGAGTCCAGGTTATTTCACCATGATGTGTGTGTCGGTTTCCGTGCCGTGAGACTGGTGCTAGTAGCTTTACCGAGGTTTCGTCATGTTGTGCGGTACCAGTGACCAGGTGGTCAGGGTTGCACCTTGGACGACGTGTCCAGGTTGGCCGTGTCCTGGGAGACAGGCCTCTATGGCGTGGTTGCCGTGGGTTTTTACTTCGGTAAGTGGTACTAGTGTAGTTCGGTAGCCCCCGACCGTGAGATCGGGGTGTGTTTCTGGTATAATATATAGGAGTAGTTGTAGTGCCGAGTTTTGACCGGCCACCGGTTCGCTGTTCCTGCTGTCGTTGTAGCTTTCCTTTCCGCTACCGTCGTTGTTTCCGGTTGGGGTTCAGCGGGATCCTTGTTGAGTCTCTTGTTTTGGAGACTCATTCCCTACTTTTCAGGTGTGGTGATTCTTCCTCGAGATTCGAAGGTTCGGTACGGAGGTTCTCACTCGCTGGGCCGAGTGTTCACTCGGCATGTGGTACGTTTTACTGCTTTAGACTGTACTTTCTGTTGGACTGGACTCTGCTGTTGTAGTAGTTGTTATTTATTTTTATTAATTGTTGAATTATCCTTCTTTACTTCCTATTTCTTTGTGCCTCCACACTCCTTTTTAACCCTTCCGAGTCTTCGGGCTCGTGGGTGGCGGTTCGAGTCTCGGGTTATCGGGCCTTCCCGGTAATCGGATTCTCGGGTCGTTACAGCTAGTATCAGAGCAGTGGTTGTGGACGTACATAGGAATTTGAAATATTGTAGTGATAAGAGTCCATAAGATCCAGTACAGTCGGCAGCTGGCTTAGGGTTTTGTGTTCGCTTTCTGCCTAGTTTCTCGTTTGAGAGCTCGAGTGCGCTGTGCGGCGCTGTGAAGGTTGTTGCTGTCCGTGGCTTTCATGCCAGCATGGGGTCTAAGGATCGAGGTCGAGAGCCTTCTCCCTCATTGGTGGTGGCCCTGGTTGTGCTGCGTTGGGCAGAGGTTGCTGGAAGGCGTGAACTCGCGGTGCTGAGTTCGAGGAATCTACAGCGTGGTCAGGTGGCTGGAGAAGATTGTTCGTGGTTAGGTGGCCGTGAGCGTGCTCTGAGGGAGCTACTGTCGGTTTTGGCCACTCCAGCTTGAGGTTTGTCTAGCCCCTGAGGTGTTTTGGTCGTAGTTTAAGGTGGCAGAGTGGGTGTTCTGATCGAGAAGTGTGCTCGGGTGAGCGGAGGATCTTCTCGGTGAGCTGATGTCTCGTCGAGCCTGGTGTTCTTGTCGTGCTGTGTGGCGTCAGAAATGACGTGTTGGTCCCTATTATTCTTACGGATTTCGAGGCAGGATTGGGCTGTGGTGTCCCAGTAAGTCTTGCTCCTGCGATCTTGTGTGCGAATGGGTTGTGTTCGCCTTGGATTTGGTCTGAGATGAGAAGGTTCTGCGGTGATTTCGGGACTCGAGGATGAGCGTCGGCGGTTGTCGATTATGGCTCGTGTTGCGGCTCTTGGCGTGGTGCGTTGCAGTTTGAGGAATTGCAGCGGTGGTGCATCGAGAGATGCTGTGATTGTGGTCCGACGTGTCACTTGCTGGGTGTGTCGGAGGCGCTGACCTGATGGAAGCGATGGCTTTCCTTGGTGTTGGATGGTGCTGTTTCCAGCGTGCGCGAGGTTCGAGGTCAGGTCGAGCATGGAGTTCTTCCACTTGTCAGAGGAGTGTCGGTTTCTCCTTTGGTTGGAGAGTATTGTGTTTGGCTAGGATTACCGTCTTGCATCATGTGCTCAGATTGGTTGGCCTTGTGTGCCGTGAAGTCCGTGCGAGACGTGCTCCTTGTCTTGGCCAGGTGGTTGCCTGTGAGAAGTTGTGCCCATTCCCTTGTCGTGTGAGGGTGTGTTGGTGCTTTTCCGAAAGGACGAGTGCCGGTTGGGTGGTGTTTCTGGGAAATTGCGGCTGTGCACGTGGATCAGAGTGCGCAGCGGAAGCCTGGTGGGCCTGTGACCCACAGGTTCAGGATCGTAGCGTCGGTTGCTACGGGCGGATTCCTGAGTTTGCGTTGAGCATTGGAGGATTGGTTCCTCGGTGTGAGACGTGTTGTTGCCGTGCCGTTGCTCGAGATATCGTGGTTCTTGGCACTGGTAGGATGGAGTGTTGGGGAATTTGCTGTCTAGTGCACCGCATGAGTACCCTATTCCTGTGATGGAAGCCGTGTCAGGCGTCGGTGTTAGACCCGGATGGGGTTGTTGAGGATGTCACCTGACGGAGGTCGAGGGATGTGATGAGACTGGACGAAGAGTGACGCCTGTGGGCGGAGGCCTTTTAGTGAGAGTGGCGTCGGATTGGTGGTCCTTGATGGGACGTTGGTGTCACAATGGTTATCCCTGGTTTGGTGACCAGCATGGGATGGCTCCCCTGTAAGTCTGAGTCGAGTGAGGTGATGACTGAAGACACCTAGATCTCATCAATTGGTTTCATCGTGCTCCCCGAGAGGGTTGAGTTGGCGCGAGATTGAGTTCGGATGCGGAGTCTGAGAGGAGTGCGGCTCGAGGTGTGGTATTGGTCTGTGTGTGAGTCAACGGATGGCTTGCCGAGGTTTGGAATGTTCCCTTCGGATCTGGTGGAGGACCAGGAAAGAAGGAAGAACCTGAGGAAGCGGAGGTTTCCCGTTGACGTGTAGCTGGCGACCAGTGGATGGTCTTTTCACAGACAGAAGATGCTGGTTGTTGGGGCTCGAGCGTGGCGAGAGCCGTGTGCCAGCGAGGTCTTAGGTGGCTGATTTTGAGGTGTGCCTTTTCGGACGGGATCTGGGCTTTGTCAAAGTTTGTCTTCTGACAGAGTTGGCACAGTGATATGTCGGGCTTTCAGCTTGCCATGTGTGAGGTGTTTCTTGGTGCTGAGCCGATGTTCTGGTTGCGGTCTGTTGAGATGGCTGCTTGAGCTGGTGGAGGCTCTATACTGGTTGTTCCCTTGAGAAGGGTGTGCGACCGGTCAGCTGGATGTGAGGCTAACGTGTAATTTGTCTGCTGACCATTGGATGGATCGGTAGCTGTTTCTCGTTACGAGGACTATGTCTCCTCGGTGAGCGAGATGGTGGCAGCGGTGCCATGATTGGTTTTCGTGGTGTCTGAGGTGATGCCGGACTGTGTCCTTTGGTATATGCCTGCTTTGATGGCCGGTGTGCGGCGTGCGGAGCTGGGTGTCGTTCATGATTATAGTCTAGCTGT
Source organism: Amorphophallus konjac (assembly GCA_022559845.1). Taxonomy (NCBI): domain Eukaryota; kingdom Viridiplantae; phylum Streptophyta; class Magnoliopsida; order Alismatales; family Araceae; genus Amorphophallus; species Amorphophallus konjac. The sequence continues at coordinate 510,390,898 of CM040121.1, read as the reverse complement.
GTCCCTCAGGATCGGTGTTTTCGTGAGAATCGAGGCTTTCTGTGCTGGGGCTTTGACAACGTTGTCAGTTGGTTAAGGTGTTCTTCCCCTGTGACTTGGTGCTAGTCCTGAATTTTGAGGATAGAATTCCTTTAAGGGGGGAGGGTTGTAATGCCCCAGATTTTTTTTCGGATATTTTTCGGATCATTTTAGTGGGTCTCGGAGTGTATTTTGTGCTTTAAACGTGTTTTTCCCTGATGTGTCTTCGGAACTCTGTGCAGGGTGAACTGTGGCGTTCTCCGACTCCAGGACGTTACCACTGCGTTGTGCTCCTCCCGAGGATCGCGGAGGTAATTTTTCCTAATTTTCTAAATTTCTAGAATTTTTGAGTTTTTCTATATATTAACCCTTTTTCTCTCTCCCCCTCTCATTCTCTCTTTCTCACTCTCTCTCATCTCTTTCTCTCCCCCTCTCCCCGGGCGGCCGACGGTGGTGGAGGAGGGCGAGGCGGCGATGGCGGGAGGTGAGGAACGGGGAACGTGTCGAGGATCGAGGGCCGGTGGCGCGTGGAAGCTCGGCCGCGGGTTCGTGGAGCGGCTAGGGTTTCGGGGAGTTTTCTTTGTGTATCGGCATCCACGGCGCGTCGTTTCTTCGGTGGAGGTAGGGAGATGGACCCCCAGCTCATGCACTTCCTTTCCCACAAGTTTTGTAGGCTACGGTGAGCCGGGCGGGTTTATTTGAGCGGTTTGGGGAAAATTAATGTTTTTGGGGTTGAGCGTCGATCCACTGTTTCATTGCATTTTTGGCCGATCCGAGGCCATAGATGCATGCTAGGGGCTATTTGGGGGCTTCCCCCTTGTTTTCCCCCTCTCCCGTGGAGGTATGGGGGCGTGGGACGATTTTTGGGTCGTTTCCCGCCGTAGCGTTCTCGGGACGGTGTGACGGTCCTTCCAGTGACCGTCACAGTCTGTAACGCCCCAGGGTGGGTGCGTTACGTGCTGTGGCGCCCCAAGGAGGGAGCGTCACAGGGTCCTGTTCTGTCGGCAGGGCGTCGGTTGCTCTGGCGGTCTTACGATAAACCGCCAGAGAGTGTGACGCGCCTGGGTTCGACCGCTACGTCTGTTTTCATTTTTTCGGACCGTTGGGGTCACGAGTCTCTGACGCGCCTAGGTAGGACCGTCAGAGCACTGTGACGCCCCTGAATGGGAGCGTCAGAGCTGACGCAGCCCATTCTTCGGACGCGCCTAGGTAGGACCGTCAGAGGCTGTGACGCCCCGAGGGTTGTGCATCACAACCTATTTCGTTCTGTCTTCTAAAGCACCAAGCTTGGTCCGTTAGAGACTGTGACGCCCCAGGGTGGGTACGTCAAAGTCAGTGTTGCCCCTCTCGCGTGACGCTCCTGTGTTGGACCGTTAGAGTGCTGTGACGGTCTAGCCTTGGACCGCTACAGATGTGACAGCCCAAAGGTAGACCGCCAGGCACTGTGTTGTGCCGAAGTGGTCCTTCGTGCTTGCCGCGATCGTTTCGTGTTGTGTAGGTCCCTAATTGACCCGGTTGCGACCCAGTGGTTGAGTTGCGGTCTCATGAATGCCCCAGACACCTGGGGATTCTGTGTCCGTGTTTTGAGGGTGTCGGGAGGACCGTGTTACCTCGTTTAGCATGCCCATGGGTTTGAGTGTAATGCCCCGAATTTTTTGGATCCTTGTTCGTGGGTCCCGGATTTGGTTTCTCGGAGTGTCTGGCTCCGTTGTGTCCGAAATTTCATTTAGACATCCTTCGTGTTCGGATCGGTGCGATCTGGAGTTGTTTCGGAGGCCCGGAAGCGTTCCGCGGCTTTTCCGCGTATGTTTTTCGATTCCCGGTGTGTGTTTCGGTAATTCCTTTGGAACCTCGTTGCAGGTGAACCGGGCCGTTCACCTGGGCGCGAGTGGTACCGTTGCGATTGGTGCGTCCCAAGGATCGAGGAAATGTGATTTTCTATTTTTTGGTATTTTCTAGAATTTCTGAATTTTCCTATATAAACCCCCCTTTCTCTCTCTTCCCTCTCATTTCTCACGCACTCCACTCTCTCTTCTCTCACTTCCCCGGCGGCCGATGGAGCGAGGCGGGGGTGAGGTGGAGGCGGCGCGGCGAGGACGCGGGCGAGAATGGGCGAGGATCGAGGCAGTTGCGGGCGCGATCCCTCGGTGGATTCCGAGATGGTGTCGTTCACGTTCCGGGCGGTTTTTGGAGTGGTTTAGTCACTTCGGCGCGCGGTTTCTTCAGTGGAGATAGGGTGACGGAACACTGCTACGTTCTACTCGTTTTCCCTGCCATTGCACGTCGTTCGGCGTGGAAACGGCTGTGCTTGGGTCCGTTCTAGCGAAACCTTGGTTTTGTAGGTTTCGTAGGGTCGGTCGGGGAACGGCGACGGTTTCCAGGCCGGTTACTGGCAACGGATTCCTTGGGGCGAGAGCGTTCTTTTCCCCTTGATTTCATCTCGATTGGTGGTCCCGTTGGACCGGTAGAGCTCCGGGAAGCTCGGTAACCCTTTTTGGGTAACTTCGGTAGAATTGCTCATTTCTCGTGATTCGTGCGTCGTTTTGACCTCGGTCGGAGTCTAGATGATTGCTAGGGGGTTTACCGATGTTTCCCCTTGGTTTCGGCATGAATGGGGGGTGGCGAGGCCACCGTTGGGCCAACCCCACGGTTTGCTCGCCGTGATGGTTGTGCGGTCGAACCAGGCCCGTCAACCCTCATGGGCGGCCCCGTCTTGACCGTTCATCTGCTCGGTGCTCAGCATTCGGCTTGGCGCGCAGTGACGGTTATGCGATCTATCGTGCGACCGCATAACCTAGGTGCGGCCAGGGTTGAGCCGCCCTTCCTCTCCGATTTTGACCGTTGCTGGGTTGTGCGGCCAGGGTCTGGCCGCATAACCATTTGTACGGCTAGGAGGTGGCCGTACATCCCCTGCTGCCGTGGGCTTGTACGGCCAGGCGCTGGCCGTTCATCCCAGTTGACCCTTGGTCAACAGTTTTGTGTCGGTTGGGTTGTGCGGACGATCCTTGGCAGCACATCCCCTTGGGCGGTCCATCCCTAACTGTCCATCCTCCGTTTGGGGTTAGTCCGATCAGGGCCTTGTGTGGCTCCTGCCTGACCGCGTGTCTCTTGAGCGGCTATGCCCCAGCCGCACGTCCCTTGAGTGGCCCAGGGTGAACCGCACATGTGCCAGTCTGACCCGGTGTTTCGGTTTTGACCGATTCGAGTCCCAGGTGTAGTGTTCTCGACTCGTGTCACCGTGTGTTGGCGTGCGTGTGGTGAGAGTCTCCGTGTGTCGTCGGTTTCTTCGGAAAGCGATTCCCGAGCGGGTCTAGTGTAAGGCCTTGGGCTACGTGCCCAGTTGTCCAGTCTGGGGTTGAGGCTTCCCTCTTCTCCTTGAGTTGGGCTGTAGCTTGGCGGTGTACGAGTTGCCTTGGGAATCATGCTTCTGTGCTTTCTGCGTGGGCCGTGTGTGTGGCCTTAGTCCCGTGAGCTCCCTTCCGGAGGGAATGGTCTCGGCGGCTCGTTAGCTGCCTCGGTGCTTGTGCTACCGTGGTTTTAGACCTAGAGATTGGACTAGATTGACGGCCTTGTGCTGTTGCGTGCGACGGTCTTGACCTCGAGTCTTGTGACTCAAGGACCGTTGGCTGTAGTGCGTCTAGAGGACTATCTAGAGTCCAGTGGCTTAGCGTCACTTGGGTTTTCTTGACTCTCGCGTAGAGTGCGTGCGTGGCCGTAGGCTGCGAGTCCTGTTCCTTCTCCGACTGTGGTCGCCGTGCGACGGTGCCGGTACGCGGGATGGTCCCCGTATGTCATCGGATTCAGACGTTGTTTTCCGTTGACTTGAGAGTCTACTCTCTCAGTGACCCTCCACTAGTCGTAGCCTGCTTACACGCGTGTGCTCCCACCAGGGAGTGGTGGAGAGGCTACCCTTAGAGACGGTTTGTGGATCGATTTCCGTCGGGCCCCGCGTCTAGCAGCCAGCGTCCGGCTGAGGGGAAAACCGGTCAGAGGGCCAGACCAGGGGAGGACGGTCTGTGTGTTCACACGTGGTTGGGGGCGGTTGGACCCACGTCACGGGCGTGACCCTAGCTAGTCACTTGTTTGTGGTTACTTGTACGGTGTCTCAGTTCCCGCTGGGCCGGAGGGAGACACCTGAGGCGCGGACTAAGACGTCAGTGGATGCATTCGGCCTTGCTTCTAGGGGGAGGTACTCCTGTTCTGGACAGAGAGTGGTAGACTGTCAGTTTCTGTGAGTTTGACCTTCGGGTTTAGTCGTGTTGACCGTTGAGTTTCGGTGGTCTCGCAGTGGCACGTGTGTTGATTTTTCGTGCCGCAAGACTAGTGCTAGTAGCTTTACCGAGGTTGTATTTTGCTGTGCGGTACCCGTGACTTGGTTGTCTGGGTTGCACCTTGGACAGCGTGTCCAGGTTGGCCGTGTCCTGGGAGACAGGCCTCTGCGGTGGGATTGCCGTGGGTTTCTACTTTGGTAGGTGGTACTAGGGTGATTCGGTAGCCTCGACTACAAGATCGAGGTGTGCTTTTGGGTACAGTAGGAGTAGCTGTAGTGCCGTGTTTCGACCGGCCACCGGGTTTACTGTTCCTGCTGTTACCATTGCTCCCATGGTTATAGCTTTCTGTGCCGTCGTTGGTTCTTGGTGGGGTTCCGTGGGATCCGTACTGAGTCTCTGTTTTGGAGACTCACTCCCTGCCTTTCAGGTGTGGCGGTTCTTCCTCGGCGTTCGAGGGTGCTGTTCGGAGTTTCTTAGTTTCCAACTCACCGGGCTGAGTGTTCCCTTGGCATGTGGTACATTTTTACTACTTTAGACTGTACTTCTTGTTGGACTGGGCTTTGTTGTAGCTGTAGTTGTTTCTTTATTTCTGTTAATTGTTGAATTGTCCTGCTTTATTTCCTATTTCTTTGTGCCTCCACACTCCTTTTAGCCCTTCCGAGCCCTCCCAGCTCATGGGCGGCGGTTCGAGTCTCAGGTTATCGGGCCTTCGCGGTAATCGCATTCTCGGTTCGTTACAGCTGGTATCAGAGCCAGGTTGTTGTGGACGTACATTGGAATTCGAAACATAACAGTGATCAGAGTCCGTAAGGTCCAGTACAGTCGGCAGCTGGGATAGGGTTTTGTGTTCGCTTTCCACCATGTTTCTCGCTTGAGAGCTTGCGTGCGCTGCGTGGCGCTGTGAAGGTTGTTGCTGTCCGCGGCTTTCGTGCCAACATGGGGTCTAAAGATCGAGGTCGAGAGGCTTCTCCCTCATCGGTGGTGGCCCTGGTTGTACTGCGTTGGGCAGAGGTTGCTGGCAGGCGTGAGCTTGCGGTGCTGCGTTCGAGGTATCTGCAGCGTAGTCAGGTGGTTGGAGAGGATTGTTCATGGTTAAGTGGCCGTGAGCGTGCTTCGAGGGAGCTGCTGTCGGTTCTGGCCACTCCAGCTTGAGGTTTGTCCAGCTCCTGAGGTGTTCTGATCGAGAAGTGTGCTCGGGTGAGCGGAGGATCTTCTCGGTGAGCTACTGTTTCGTCGAGCCTGATGTCCTTGTCGTGCTCTGTTGCGTCAGAAATGACGTGTCGGTCCTGATTATTTTACAGATTTCGAGGCAAGATTGAGCTGTGGTGTCCTAGTAAGTCTTGGTCCTGCGCTCTTGTGTGCGATTGGGTTGTGTTCACCCTGGAGTTGGCTTGAGATGTGAAGGCTCCATGGTGAGTTCGAGACTCGAGGATGAGCGTCGGCGGTTGTCGGTTATGGCTCGTGTAGCGACTCTTGGCATGGTGTGTTGCAGTTTGAGGAATTACAGCGGTGGTGTATCGAGAGATGCTATAATTATGGTCTGACGTGACACTCACCGAGTGTGTCGGAGGTGCTGACCTGATGGAAGCGATGGTTTTCCTTGGTGCTGGATGGTGCCGTTTCCAGCGTGCCCGAGGTTTGAGGTCAGGTCGAGCGTGGAGTTCTTCCGTTGGTCAGAAGTGCGTTGGTCTCCTCTTTGGTTGGAGAGATTGTGTTGGGCTAAGGTTCGTCGTCTTGCATTGCGTGTTCGGATGGGTTGGCCTGGTGTGCCATGAAGTCCGTGTGAGACGTGCCCCTTGTTTTGGCAAGGTGGTTGCCTGTGAGAGTTGTGCCCATTCCCTTGTCGTGTGAGGGTGCTGGCGCTTTTCGAAAGGATGAGTGCTGGTTTGTTGGTGTTTCCGAGAATTTGTGGATGTGCACACGGATCAGAGTGCGCAGTGGAAGCGTGGTGGGCTTGTGACCCACTGGTTCAGGATCGTAGCGTTGGTTGCTACGGGCGGATTCCTGAGTTTGTGTTGAGCATTCGAGGATTGTTTCCTCTGTGCGAAACATGTTATTGCCATGCCGTTGCCTGAGATATCGTGATTCTTGCCACTGGCAGGCTGTGGGTTCCTGTTGGTGGCAGCGAGTGACTGGTAAGGCTAGTCTCGTAGCCGACCACGGTGAGATGTATGTTGCTTGGGGACCCGTGAGCGCTGTTCAGGTGGTGTCCCGTGGCTCTGTGGTAAGGGCGGAATCGGGATTGGCAGGTGACCACTTGGATTCATCGAAGGATTTGATAAGACTAGATGGAAGAGCGACGCCTGTGGGCGGAGGCCTTTTTATGAAGTTGGCGTCGGTTTGGTGGTCCTTGTCGGGACGTTGGTGTCGCAATGGTTATCCCTGGTTGGTGACCAGCTTGGGATGGTTCCCCTGTAAGTCTGAGTCGAGTGAGGTGATGACTGAAGACGCCAGGATCTGTCATTCGGTTTCATTGTGCTCCCCTGAGAAAGTCGTGTTCGGACGCAGTGTCTGAGGGGAGTGTGGCATCGGTCTGTGTGGGAGTCGACGAATGGCTTGCCGAGGTTTGGAGTGTTTCCTTTGGTTCCGGTAGGGGACCAGGGAAGAAGGAAGAACCTGAGCGAGCGGTTGGTGATCGTCGGCGTGTGGTCTTTCACAGACAGAGGATGCTGGTTGTTGGGGCTCAAGCGTGGCGAGAACCGTGTACCAGCAAGACCTTTGGTGGTCGTTTTTGAGATGTGCCTTTCCGGACGGGATCTGGGCTTTGTCGAAGTTTGTCCTCTAACAGAGTTGGCATAGTGTTATGTCTGGCTTTCAGCTTGCCATGTGTTGGGTGTTTCCTGACACTGAGCCATTGTTCTGGTTGCGATCTGTTGAGATGGCTGCGTGTGCTGGTGAGAGCTCGGTTCTGGCTGTTCCTTTCTGTCAGGCGTGAGACCAGTTGGCGGGTTTGCGAAACTGGCATCTGGGTCATCTGCCGACCATGGGTTGCATCCGTGGTTGTCTCTCGCGCGAGGGTCGTGTCTCCTCGGTGAGCGAGATGGTAGCAGCGGTGCCGTGATTGGTTTTTGTGGTTTCTAAGGTGACGCTAGACTGTGTCCTTTGTGAGTGCCTGCTCTGATGGCCGATGTGCTCGGCGCGTAGAGCAAGGCGTTGTTCGTATTTATGGTCTGGCTGTGTCCCTCAGATCTGGAGCTTTCGTGTGAATCGTGATTTTCTGTGCTGGGGTTCTGACGACGTCATCAGTGGGTTAGAGCGTTCTTCCCCTGTTCCTGTGCTTGTTCTGAATTTCGTGGATGAAATTCCTTTAAGGGGAGAGGGCTGTAATGCCCCGGATTTTTCGGATCCTTGTTCTGGGTCTCGGATTTGATTTCTCGGAGTGTTTGGCTCCGTTGTGTCCGAAATTTTGTTTCGGACATCCTTCGTGTTCGGATCGGCGCGATCCGGAGTTGTTTCGGAGGCCCGGAAGCGTTGCGCGGCTTTTCCGCGTGTGTTTTCTGATTCCCGGTGTGTGTTTCGGTAATTTCTTTGGAACCTCGTTGCGGGTGAACCGGGCCGTTCACCTGGGCACGAGTGGTACCGTTGCGATCGGTGCGTCCCGAGGATCGCGGTAATGTGATTTTCTATTTTTTGATATTTTCTGAATTTTTAGATTTTCCTATATAAACCCCCCTTTCTCTCTCTTCCCTCTCATTTCTCACTCACTCCTCTCTCTCTTCTCTCACGCTCTCCTTCTTCCCTCTCTTCTCCGGCGACCGACGGAGCAAGGTGGGGGCGAGGTGGAGGCGGCGCGGGTGAGGACAGGGGCGAGAATGGGCGAGGATCGAGGCGGTTGCGGGCGTGATCCCTCGGTGGATTCCGAGATGGCGTCGTTCGCGTTCCGGGCGGTTTTCGGCGTGGTTTAGTCGCTTCGGTGCGCGATTTCTTCGTAGGAGGTAGAGTGACGGAACACTGCTACGTTCTGCTCGTTTCCCTGCCACTGCACGTCATTCCGCGTGAAAATGGCTGTGTTTCGGTCCGTTCTAGCGAAACCGTGGTTTTGTAGGTTTCGTAGGGTCGGTCGGGGAATGGCGACGGTTTCCAGGCCGGTTACTGTCAACGGATTCCTTGGGGCGAGAGCGTTCTTTTCCCCCTGATTTTGTCTCGATTGGTGGTCCCGTTGGACCGGTAGAGCTCCGGGAAGCTCGGTAACCCTTTTTGGGTAACTTCGGTAGAATCGCTCGTTTATCGCGATTTGTGCGTCGTTTTGACCCCGGTCGGAGTGTAGATGATTGCTAGGGGGTTTACCGATGTTTCCCCTTCGTTTCGGAACGAATGGGGCATGGGGAGGCCACCGTTGGGCCAACCCCACTGTTTGCTCGCCGTGCTGGTTGTGCGTTCGAACCAGGCCCATCCATCCTCATGGGTGGCCCCGTCTTGACCGTTCATCTGCTTGGCGTGTAACGTTCGGCTTGGCGCATAGTGAGGGTTATGCGGTCTATCGTGCGACCGCATAACCCAGGTGCGGCCAGGGTTGAGCCGCCCTTCCCCTCCGGTTTTGACCGTTGCTGGGTTGTCGTCCAGGGTCTGGCCGCATAACCATTTGTACGGCTAGGAGCCAGCCGTACATCCCCTGGTGCCGTGGGCTTGTGCGGCCAAGCACTGGCCGTTCATCCCAGTTGACCCTTGGTCAACAGTTTTGTGTCGGTTGGGTTGTGCGGACGATCCTTGGCCGCACATCCCCTTGGGCGGTCCATCCCTAACCGTCCATCCTCCGTTTGGGGTTAGTCCGATCAGGGCCTTGTGCGGCTCCTGCCTGACCACGTGTCTCTTAAGCGGCTGTGCCCCAGCCGCACGTCCCTTGAGCTGCCCAGGGTGAACCGCACATGTGCCAGTCTGACCCGGTGTTTCCGTTTTGACCGATTCGAGTCCCGGGTGTAGCATTCTCGACTCGTGTCACCGAGTGTTGGCGTGCGTGTGGTAAGAGTCTCCGTGCGTTGTCGGTTTCTCTGGAAAATGATTCCCGAGCGGGTCTAGTGTGAAGCCTTGGGCTACGTGCCCAGTTGTCCAGTCTGGGATTGGAGGCTTCCCTCTTCTCCTTGAGTTGGGCTACAGTTTGGTGGTGTGCGAGTTGCCTTGGGAATCGTGCTTCTATGCTTTCCGCGTGGGCCGTGTTTGTGGCCTTAGTCCCGTGAGCTCCCTTCCGGAGGGAATGGTCTCGGCGGCTCGTGAGCTACCTCGGTGCTTGTGCAAGCGTGGTTTTAGACCTAGAGATTGGACTAGATTGACGGCCTTGTACTGTTGCGTGCGACGGTCTTGACCTCGAGTCTTGTGACTCAATTGTGACTCAAGGACCGTTGGCTGTAGTGCGTGTAGAAGACTGTCCAGAGTCCAGTGGCTTAGCGTCACTTGGGTTTTCTCGACTCTCGCGCAGAGTGCGTGCGTGGCCGTAGGCTGCGAGTCCTGTTCCTTCTCCGACTATGGTCGCCGTGCGACGGTGCCGGTACGCGGGATGGTCCCCGTACGTCGTCGGATTCGGACGTTATTTTCCGTTGACTTGAGAGTCTACTCTCTCAGTGACCCTCCACTAGTCGTAGCCTGCTTACACGCGTGTGGTCCCACCAGGGAGTGGTGGAGTGGCTACCCTTAGAGATGGTTTGTGGACCGGTTTCCATCGGGCCCCGCGTCTAGCAGCCAGAGTCCAGCTGAGGGGAAAATCGGTCAGAGGGCCAGACCAGGGGCGGACGGTCTGTGTGTGCACATGTGGTTGGGGGCGGTTGGACCCACGTCACGGGCGTGACCCCAGCTAGTCACTTGTTTGTGGTTACTTGTACGGTGTCTCAGTTCCCGCTGGGCCGGAGGGAGATACCTGAGGCGCGGACTAAGACGTCAGTGGACGCATTCGGCCTTGCTTCTAGGGGGAGGTACTCCTGTTCTGGACAGAGAGTGGTAGACTGTCAGTTTCTGTGACTTTGATCTTCGGGTTTAGTCGTGTTGACCGTTGAGTTTCGGGGGTCTCACGGTGGCACGTGTGTCGGTTTTTCGTGCTGTAAGACTAGTGCTAGTAGCTTTACCGAGGTTGTATTTTGCTGTGCGGTACCCGTGACCTGGTTGTCTGGGTTGCACCTTAGACAGTGTGTCCAGGTTGGCCGTGTCCTGGGAGACAGGCCTCTGCGGTGGGATTGCCATGGGTTTTTACTTCGGTAGGTGGTACTAGTGTGATTTGGTAGCCTCGACTACGAGATCGAGGTGTACTTTCGGGTACAGTAGGAGTAGCTGTAGTGCCGTGTTTCGACCGGCCACCGGGTTTACTGTTCCTGCTGTTACCGTTGCTCCAGTGGTTACAGCTTTCTGTGCCGCCGTTGGTTCTTGGTGGGTTTCCACGGGATCCCTGCTGAGTCTCTGTTATGGAGACTCACTCCCTACATTTCAGGTGTGGCGATTCTTCCTTGGCGTTCGAGGGTGCTGTTCGGAGGTTCTTAATTGTCAGCTCGCCTGGCCGATTGTTCCCTCGGCATGTGGTACGTTTTTACTACTTTAGACTATACTTCTTGTTGGACTGGGCTATGTTGTAGCTGTAGTTGTTCCTTTATTTATGTTAATTGTTGAATTGTCCTGCTTTATTTCCTATTTCTTTGTGCCTCCACACTCCTTTTAGCCGTTCCGAGCCCTCCCGGCTCGTGGGCAGCGGTTCGAGTCTCGGGTTATCGGGCCTTCCCGTAATCGGATTCTCGGGTCGTTACATTGAGAGTCTGGGTGACTCCTCGTGTGCCGGGCTTTTGTGTTACGCTTGACCGAGTCACCGTGTATCGGCGTGTGCGGTGGGGTCTCCCCCGCATGCCGTGAGTTTTCCTGGAAGGTGATTCCCCAGTGGGCCATGTGTTTGGCCTTGGACTATGAGTCCAATTATCGGCGTGATAGCTTGTGCGTTGCAATGGGAATTGTGCTTTTGTGCTTTTCGTGTGGGCCATGAGTAAAGCCTTGGATTGCGAGTCCAGTTGCCCAGCCTAGGGTTGGAGGGTTCTCGCTTTTCCCTTAGAGTGGGATTCAGTTTGGCGGCCTGTGAGCTACCTTGGGAACCATGCTTCTACGTTTCTGCGTGGCCGGGTGCGTGGCCAATGGACTGTGAGTCCCATTTCTTCTCCGACTGTGGTCACCGTGCGACGGTGCTGGTACGTGGCACGGTCCCCGTACTTCGTCGGGTTTGGACGTTGTTTTCCGTTGACTTGAGAGTCTACTCCTTCAGTGACCCTCCACTAGTCCTAATCTACCAGTACGCGTGTGCTGGTCCCACTTGGGAGTACGTGGACGGGCTTACCCTGAGGATGGTTTTTAGACTGGTCACGTCTTGCAGCCAGAGTCTGGCTGAGGGGAAAATCAATTAGAGGCCAGACCTGGGACGCATGGTCTGTGTGTGCACACGTGGTTGGGGGCGGTTGGACCCACGTCGACGAGCGTGACCCCAGCTAGTCACTTGCTTTGTGGTTACTTGTTCGGTGTCCGTGCCTCTTGTAGGCACTACAACGTCAGGCAGTTCACCTGCGGTGCGGTGTAAGACGTCAGGGGACGCTACCGACTGTGCTTCTAGTGAGAGGTACTCCTATCGAGTCGGGAGTGACAGACTGTCAGTTTCCGTGACTTCGACCTTCGGATTTTCGGTTGTGTTGACCGTTGAGTCCAGGTTGTTTCGCCGTGACGTGTGTGTCGGTTTCCGTGCCATGAGACTGGTGCTAGTAGCTTTATCGAGGTTGCGTCTTATTGTGCGGTACCCGTGACTAGGTGGTCAGGGTTACACCTTGGACGGCGTGTCCAGGTTGGCCGTGTCCTGGGAGACAGGCCTCTACGGCGTGGTTGCCGTGGGTTTTTACTTCGGTAAGTGGTACTAGTGTAGTTCGGTAGCCCCCGACCGTGAGATCGGGGTGTGTTTTTGGTACAATTGGAGTAGCTGTAGTGCCGAGTTTTGACTGGCCACCGGTTCGCTGTTCCTGCTGTCTAAGCAAGATATACCCACTCCGTTTGCGTTGACATAAACCCAATGTCAATAATACTACTATACCTTTATAGCCTGGTCCCACTGTGATCCTCAAAAAAAAGAAGAGAGAAGAAAGGAAAAAAAGAAAAAAAGAGAGAGAAAAAAATAAGAAGAAGAAGAAAAGAAAAAGGAAAAAAGAAGAAGAATGAAACAATTCCTTAAAGTTTTTAGTTTGGCACCCATGACCTCCATGGTCTTAGTCGAGGGGTACGACCTAAACCTTCCGTCTAAGTCAGAGAAACCTAAATTCCTTGCGTCGGTGCAGTCCCAGTACTGTTGAACCATTTAACTCGGTGTCCATGGCCTTTCCAGGTCTTAACCGAGGGGCCTGGCTTTGACCTTTCATTTAAGCTGGATAAACATAATTCTTTGTGTCAGCATAAACCCAATGTTGACGAGACTACTCGGGCTGGCACCGGTCTCTCGAGCAAGACCAACCCAACCGTCTAACCGATGATCAATACAACCCAATGGCTTGGACCTTCCATCTAATCCAGATATCCTTGCGTCGGTATAGACCCAATGTCGACGATATCATCTTGATTGGTGCCTGACTGTCGGTCGGGACCAGTCGATATAGTTCGCGGTCAAGATCATTCACGTGAAGCCGAAGATGTCCCGCCATGATATCAACCGCCTGTTGAGCAGGAAGCTTCACTCGCAGGCCCCGCTCCCTCGTCCCTCATCTGCGGCACCCGGGGGTGGGGGGCATTTGTTTGCACTAAAAAAGAAGAAGAGAGAAGTGGAGAAAGAAAGAAGAAAGGTAAATGGGCGAACATGAAAAAGGCCAAAATGGAATAGAAGAAGAGAAAAAGGCGCAGAGGGCATGTGCGCAAATGGAGAACAAGGAGGAGCCAAAGGAAAAGGGAGAGAGATTTTCAAAAAAAATAGGAAAATAGGAAGAAAACCCCACGCATAGTACCTCGTGCATGTGTCTCTTCGCGCGATTCCCTTTCTCCCGCGCGGGCATTGAATGCTCGAAGCACGCCTGCGGCTGCGAGTGGCCATGTAATATCCCGGACCTTTCGGATCCTTTCTTCTTGGGTCCCAGATCTACTTTCTCGGAGTGTCTGTCTCCGTTGAGTCCAGAATTTCGTTTCGGACATCTTTTGTGTTCGGATCGGCGCGATCCGGGGTTGTTTCGGAGGCCCGGAGCGTGTTCTGCTGCTTTTTCCGCGTGTTTTCTGATTCTCGCGTGTGTGTTTCGGAAGGACCTGCGGAACCCCGTAGCGGGTGAACAGAGTCGTTCACCTAGGCATGGGTGGTGTCGTTGCGATCAGCGTGTTCCAACGATCGCGGCGGTATATTTTTCTATTTTTTGGATTTTTCAAAAAATCAGGATTTTCTATATAATCTCATTTCTTTTCTTTTTTCTTTCTTTCCTTCTCCTTCTTCTTCTTCCTCTTTCTCCTTCTCTCCCGTGAGCGACCGTGGCCTTCTCTCCCATTCGATCGACGACGACCGCGGCGGCGTCCCCTCCGGCTGGGGACAGCGCGGGGCGACGGCGTGACGGCGTGGGCGACGACAAGGCGATCGTGGCTGCGTAAAGCTTGTGGGGAATCGTGAAGGAGGGAGGGTTCTAAAAGTGATCTTCGTGGTTTGAGCTCGATCCGGCACGCCACAATGCAGAGCGGAGGTAGGGTGACGATCCCTAGCCTCTTGCGTTCCTTCCTCGCAATTTGTAGGCCGAGGCGAGGTCGAGAGTGGGTTTTATCACGCCGGGGAGGGTTGAGCATGTCGCGGGGAGTGACCACCCGATCTATGGTTTTAGCCCATGATTCCGCCTTTTGGGGCCGTAGAATCATGCTAGGTTGGGGGTCGGTTCCCTTTCATTTCCCTCACAATGGGGCCCGTTTATGGTCGGAAATGGCGAATCCCCGTGAGTTTGCCGTTTTCACGCCGGCAAGGGATAAACGGCCGAACCAGGGCCTGTTTATCCCCATGCACGGCCCAGACATGACCGCCCTTCGGCTCGGAGCGTAGTGGGTATGCACGGTCAGTCGTGTGACCGTTCCTCCCCATGAGCGGCCCAAGGCCAACCGTTCATCCCGTGGGTTTTTTTTACCGTTGGCTTGTGACCGTTGCACAGTGTTTGGGGTCAGCGGCTAGAGGCTAGCCATATGTCCTCATGAGCGGCCAGGGGCTGGCCGTTCGTCACTTGTGCTGTTAGTGGGATATGCGGCCTGGGTGGGTCCGCTCATCCCCCTTGAGCGGCGAGGTTCTAGCCGCTCTTCCCTCGAGCGGCTAAGGGTTAGCTGTTCTTCTGTTGTGCGGCTAGGGAGTAGTCGTTCGCTTTCCGTTTGGACCAAGAGTAGAACGGTCCTTTGTTGGCCGTCCATCCCTGTGACCGGCCCATTCCTGGCTGCAATGTCTCTTGTGCAGCCTAGGGTAGTCCGTTCAATGAGCTTGTCTAACCGATGTTTCCTTCTTGGCCGATTTGAGTCCCGAGGTCATGGGCCTCGATCCTCGTGTCGACCAGCGGTCTGACAGATGCTGGGCATCGTGTCGAGGCCAAGTGTGGTGGTGCGGTGTAGCCCTGGGAGGTGTTGTTCTCGGCTTGTGTCACCGTGAGATGGTGTCGGTGCGAGGGGCAGTCCTCGTACCCTGTCCGGTTGGGACATTATTTTCCATTGACTTGAGAGTCTACTCCTTCAGTGACCCTCCACTAGTCGTAGCTTGCTTACGCGTTTAGCGGTCCCACCAGGGAGTGGTGGAGAGGCTACCCTGAGGATGGTTTTTAGATTGGTTTCGGTCGGGCCGCTCGTCTGTAGCCAGAGTCTGGCTCAGGGGAAAACCAGTTAGAGGCCAGACCTTGGGACGCATGGTCTGTGTGTGCATACGTGGTTGGGGGTGGTTGGACCCACGCTGACGAGTGTGACCCCAGCTAGTCACTTGCTTTATGGTTACTTGTACGGCGTCCTTGCCTCCGCCCAGGGCGTTGCAGGGGGACACCGGCGGTGCGGTGTAAGACATCAGGGGATGCTACTGACTGTGCTTCTAGTAGGAGGTACTCCTGTCGAGTCGGGAGTGACAGACTGTCAGTCTCTGTGACTTCGACCTTCGAGTTTTGGTCATGTTTGACCGTTGGGTTCCGGTTGTTTCGCCGTGGCACGTGTCCCAATTTTTGTGCCGTGAGATCGGTGTTTGTAGTTGTAGGGCTTTCAATTTTGAGGTACTCGCTTAACTGCTAGCGCAGCGGTTTTATTTTTTACGAGGTAGGGTCTGAGTGATCCCTACTAAGTCTTGTTCCAAGACTCATTCCCTGCGTGTTTTCACTGTGTTTCAGGTGAGGCGCGGCTTCAGAGGGGTGCGTCTGAGGCTCAGTGTGGTTCAGGTGCCCAGCGTTAGTGCCAAAGGTCAGAGCCGGGATATGCCCCGCGTAGATGTACTTTTCTTTCTTATCTCTGTACTAGTTGTGGACTACTGTTGTTTATCTTGTGGACCATGTACCATGTAAAATGTTAATTATTTTCTGCTTAATCATATAAACTGTTTAATTTCTGTAATTATTTATGATACTTGTGTAGTCTCCACATCATTCTTCTAACCCTTCCGAGTCTTCGGTCTCGTGGGTGGCAGTTCGAGTCTTGGGTTATCGGGCATTCCCGATATTCAGATTCTCGGGTCGTTACAGGCCATCCTGCCTACGTGGCCAATGGAGCGGACGCCAGCAGCAACGACCCCTCTCCCTGCACCTCTCCTCCGCCGCTCTCCACCTGCTCTGCCGTGCTCCCATGTGAAGCAACGACGCCAGCCACGCCATCGACAGCAAAGCAGCAGCAACGTCAGCAACAGCAGGAGCAGGAGCAGCCACGTAGAACAGCATAAAACAAGGAAAAAATGAAAGAAATATAGGAGTATTTTCATCTGAACAGGGGCTTGAGCCCCCTATAAGAAGAGCCCCTCGGTGGAGATTTAGCCCTGTTGGCTCTCCTGATGTCTTCTTCGGATCGTTGCTCTCCCAACCCCTACTCCAAGGCCCTGAAGAAATAGAAGTAGAAGAAAAAGGGAGAAGAGAGCCCGAAGTGAAAATAGAGTGAGAGAAAGAGTGAGGGAGTTTGGGTTTCCTTGTATCTCTTTCTTTTGCTCTCTTTGCGATTTGTAAGGCTCTATATAGCCTAGATGTAAGTGTTCATTCGGAAGTGAAAGAAATATGGGGCTTTTGGCTTTGATTTTCTTCTTATGAGCTTCAAACTTCCCCCTGATGTTTATGATATACTTCTTCTCTCTGCTCCCTGCTGCTCGTCCAGAAAATAGGGTGATCTTCTCCTTAGTTTCAACTATGATATTCGTAAAACGATCTCTAAATTGGTCGGATGCTGAAGTTTTCCTCCATCTTGTTTTAAAACGATCTCTTTTTTGTTGCTCAAAACTTTGCCTTGGGATTTGGACCAATTTCATGGCCATGATGTCAAAAGTGTGAGAAATATGAGATTTTATCCCAAATCGATTGTTTTCATTACAAACTTTGGCTTTGGGTGTCTTGATATCACTCCCGGATCCCCGGGGACTCGCTTCCTTATAGTGTGGTCTCCGGGTGATTCTTTTTAGGGGTTAATATAATATTAATGGTCATATGGCTTGGGGATAATTTAAAACCGCGCCTCGGAATTGGGACGGTGGTAACCCTTGGATCATTGGAGTCCTTTGTAGGCTAGCCCTTGAGATCTCTATGCCCGATTCAGATTATGGGATGCTGCCGCTTCCGTACGCATCCTTGGGTGTTGCCGCTTTCATGCGCACCTTTCTTATTTTGGGGCCGTGATAAGTGTCCATTTGTTATGACAATTCATTGCATGTACACCATTTTATGTGCATATAATTAGGTAATTATGCATATTTCATAGTTAACCTCAACTCCGCATTTAAATTGGAGCTTTCACGTAAATTGATTAATTCGATTATCTTATTTAATAATAATTTAAAGTTGAGGGCCATGAGCATTAATTCTCCATTGCATAATCATGAGCATTTGAGATTTATGTGCACATTGTGGTAATTTTTATGGACTAAAGTGTAATTATGTATGTGTAGGACACCGAAGGTAATTACAAAAGAAGCCGGGGGCAAAACTGTCACCACTACATTGACCAAGTCAAAACGCACATATTTTGGTTGGAGGGAAAATTGAATTCAAAGTTTGAAATAAAGGAGAGGAATGATGAGTCTTGGGAAGGGGGTTATCCAAAGCCCAAGGATAGTGTACTCACCTCCTTTTCTTCTTCCCCATGCATCATATTCTACCTAAATCTCAGCCATCCATCTCCTTTTGATACAATCTCCACCCTCCATCTATCCAACTTTCCCTATAAATAGCCCATGACAAGGAGGAGAAGGGAGTTCTTCTTTTGGCATTTTTCTCTCCCTCTCACATCTTTTAGTTCGCCGAGTTCGCCCTCTTCTGTCCCTCTTCTCCTCTTACTGTCTTCATAAAAGTTCTTTGTTTTTTACGTTCTCTACAACTTCTTCTTCTGCATCATCTTCTAATTCCTTCTGGTTTTCAAGATAATTTATATTTTTCACTGTGCTACCCTGTTCATCTGCGAACCAGTGTTTCTCTTTGTTCTCCCCCTTCTAGTCATTTTCGTCTCTTACTATCTTCATGAAAGTTCTTTGGTTTTACGTTTTCTACAACTTCTTTTTCTACATCATCTTCTAATTCTTTCTGATTTGAAAGTTATTTCCTATTTTTCAACTTGCTATCATGTGATTTCACTGTTCATCCGAGGTTCTAGCTTCTGTTATTCCTCAGTTTTGAAGCACTTCCCCTCTTTATTTCTCTCTACGTTATTCATTAAAGTTCTTCCTCTCTTGTAGATCTAGATTTTCTTCTTCTATCACTTCCTCCAGGTCTTCTTAGTTTACGAGTTATATTTATTTTCCCACTGTTTCACTCTCTCATCTTCTTCCTTCTTCATCTCCACACAAACCCTTCCACATTCCTCTCTATATTTCTCTCCAAAGTTTATCCTCCATAACTCTCCTTTCATGGCGGTGTGCACATCAAGACGGGTGACGTACCAAGGCTTGTGACGTGGACAACGACGGCTTCTTCATCCATCTCTTTCCACGGCGATCTCTTTCAAGGTGGAGCGATCCTTTCCAAGGCTCAGCGAGGAGGAGACGACGGCATCATCACCATTGCTACTACTATCTTCACATCTCAGACCCCTCTTTTTGTTATTACTTTTATGTTATGTTACTTCATTGTAATCTTGTCACCTCTTTGTTGAAGCTTGTCTTGCACTTCATGTACTCTTTCTTTTAAGTTAATGAAGAGAGTTGTTCTTTTGATCTAGTTCTTGATCTTCTTCCATCTCTACCCCCTTCTTCTATCTCTTCTTTTCACTTCATGCAATTAATTTCTATAGCATAGGCGCATAATCATAGGTGTTTTTAATTAAGTGTTTGGTTTGTTCTTCATTTCACTATTTTCTTTAAGCAAAGTAAAATCACAAGTGTTTTTCTAAAAGGTTACAAGATTTTTAACCTTAAAAATCTCTTCTTCCCTATAGATTCGACCCTTCTCGCCACCATATTACGTCTCTCTTTCATCTAGTGCGAGTTGGAATTTTTAAGATTGATACGCGTGTTTTAAACGACGAACTTTCGCGTGATCAGGCTATCTCAGAGTTTCTCCGTGGATGCGTACCTAATTAAAACTCTCAAAGCTCCGGGTCTAGGGGAGGTGCTGTCAGATTTCTGTCGAAAATTTAAACATTGATAACATAAAAGGATGATGGAGAATGGACTAACCAAAGAACCAAAAGGAAAAGAGTGCAAAGATGACCTGAATTTCAGAAGATTGCTGCAAGTAAAGATTACAAAAATGAAAAAAATAAAAAGGGCAGTGAGCAAGCAATTTTCGGGTCAAAGCAGAAATCTCCGAATGGGTAACTGCATATGTGTTGCATATGATCAAATTGAGGGCCCACCGTTGTGGGATTATCTCTGTTCTAGCCACCCCTATGCAAAAATCCGCACATGGAGTCGACTCCCTTTGGGGCCAGGACTATTTAAGGTAGGAGACTCACTGATAGCAATGAAAAAGATCATGTCGCATTCATATGATAGTTGCTGCACAAGGTCTCCTGACAAAACTCATGAACAAGATAAGGTCATCAAAACTTCACAAGAAATGGTCAACACTGCACATGCATATTGAATTGTACTGGACTTTCACTGCAATCACATTAACCCGAGCATATTTGCTCCTCCTTGCATTTTAGAACCGAATATATCATTTACACCTTCATACATGCCTTCATTCATGTGTGCATTGATTCATTAATTCAGATAGATTTCATGTATACTTTATACTTGACTGATTGCCTACCATGACCCTTGGTATATCAAATAGTGAGCAATGGAAACCCGAGTTGCGTCCGGGTGAAAATTCTCACTATGAATGAGTAAAACTACTCTGCCTTGTACCAAGAAGTACCCTACATAGATGAATGTTGAAGCCCTTGCATGACCATCAAAATATGCATCGTTGCATGTCATTCTATATCCAAAGAAAAAGATGAACAAACAAAATTCGCTCGCTGGGACCTGTATACTAGTTCGATTAACCGAATTCGACTTTCGGTCGACCGTTCAGTGGGTGAGTCGACAGACCTTGACGGCTGCGTCGACTCACTCGCAGGTTTCCCCACTCCTGGGAGGATCGGTCGACCGAAATCAATTTTCAGTCGATCGATCCACCATGGAGTCGACTCAATAAGCTGTCGGGGTCGACCCCTTTTATAGACTCCCACTCCTGGGAGGATCGGTCGACCGAATCAAACTTTCGGTCGCCTAAAATTCCCTAAAAAAAGAAGAAATAAGAAGAAAAAGGACGATTGAACATGCATAACCATGCACAAGCATTAAATCCTCAAGACCATGTTCGAACCCATGTTTCATGCCCCTTTTCTCATAAGCACCCAGTCACGTCCCGAGCGCGGAAGATACTCGGATGCATGACGCGTCTATATAGATCGTGTTATTAGAGTGATAAAATTTGACATACATAAATACGGAGTGCGCAAGAACTAATAATATCTAATGATCCCAATAGTCCAAAGTGACAACTAAGCGATTAATGAAAAGATGATAAAGGTAGTCCATGACAATTCCAAATTAAAATCCAAATACTAGGCTATATGCCTTAACAAGGATTCAATCGACTAGACCAAACATAACTAGAAAATACAAAAGGAGACTCAAGAATATCAAAAGAAACGACTAGCTGACGGTAGACGATCAGTGACTCTAGCACTCTTCACTCGGTCTCATTCCCATTCGGGTGGATGTCGCTATCCGAATTACCTGAAAATGTTAGGAAGCAACTGGATGAGCGAATCGCTCAGTAGGAATTACATCTCAAGTTCGAGCAGTCTTTAAGTGATTTACATGTTATATGTAGTGCAGGTATAACAATGTACGATGAATAAGTACAAAAATCAGGTGTACTGGTATATCTTATGCATGATGAACAAGTAAGAAGTCAAGAACCGTATAGAGAGAGTATCGCATGATTTCAAGTTTTTGACAAGCAGTATATCAAGAACTTTATAGATGTAGATGCCACTTTTCGGGCAAGCAAGAACTCATGTACAAGTAAGTAAGAGTCATGTCCAAGCAAGTAAAAGTTCGTGTTCAAGCAAGTAATATCAAATACGTGTCAATAAAATTGGCTATTTTAATCAAGCAAGTACTTTGCCCCTTTTCGGGCCACGCATGTCAAGTATCGCCCGTTTCGAGCCACGCAAGTCAAGTCAAGCAAGTAGAGAGAGAGTATGTGTGGAGTGTCTCAAGTCAAGCAAGTACTTCGGTGCAATGCCAAACACCGTGGTCAATAAACTTTCATGGGCACAAGTACCTTCGGGCCCTCCTCCCAGGACCAGACTGGGCCCTATATTCACAGCATTTCATGTATTTCTTTTGACATCCACTCTCATTTATAGCCAATATAGAATTTCAAAGGTTGCCATTGTAAGAGTATAAGGTAGATTTTAGGAATAGAGTTCAAAGGCATATATGATGCAGGAACATGTGCTAGGGTTATATCGGTACGAATCACGAGACAAATCAATAATCAGAACGAAGATTGGCAGCTAACAGACTGAATTGGCGTCTGGGGGTTGTAGACACCCTAAAATTGACATTACTGTGAGTACATATCATATTACCTCACAATACTCCAATTTGACCCTCAAATTGACCTTATTTGAGTGGTTTTTCCCACTTTTCTTGGGTTTCTCACTTTTTTATACCTTTTCTTATTTTCCTTATTTTTATGAATTTTTTGGGTGTTTTTCTCCATTTTCTAGATTTTTAAGGAATTAGCGGCAAGGTGGGAGGCGCTATTTCAAAAATAATAAAAAATATAAATGGAAATGACGCCTCTTTGTGGTGTCTTCATTTAAATCAAGAATGGGTTTTAATTATATCTTGTTCTCTAATTCTTTTGCCATTTCTGAGATATTTTGGTGGCCTTTCTGGTTCCAGAAAAATATGAAAAAAATATATTTGGAATCGTCTCAACAAGAAGCACCTTCACCAGGAAAATCAAAAAATAAAAAAAATCGGAAACGAATTAGCGACATAGGGGGTGGACGCTATTTACAAATAATAAAAAAATAACAAAAGTAAACGACGTCTCTCTGAGGGGTCTTCATTTAATTGAAGTCACCCGAGGGTGTCGCTAATTAAAGAATTGAAGTCTTTCGGGGTGTCGCCATTCAATGAATTGGGATAATTTACACCGGGCAGGTACATTCTGTGACTTAAAATACTATTCATACACTATTCATACCGTAAAAGTTTCTCAGAAACAGATAACAAGGATATGAACATGTAGAGAAAATTCTCAAGAGTTCAGAATCATGGTCATGCAAAATTGTTGGGTTTCGCTATTCAATAAATTGGGGTGATTTACACCGGGTAGGTACATTCTGTGACTCAAGTTAGTATTCATATTTTCGAAGTTTCTCCGAATCAGGAAGTAAGGACATGGGCAAGTAGAGAAAAATATTGAGATCACATAACTATATTCATGCGAGAATTTTATGGTCTGGTTCAATAGATATAAATTTCTGAAGATGATGGCTACTAATCACGTACTTACTGTTCATGATTTATAACACGTTCACAGAATCAGGAAGTAAAGACATAGATTGACATGAAAATTTACATGATTGTACGATCATGCTCATGCAACAATTTCTGAGTTTAATTTCATAGATATCAATTTTTAAACATGGATTAATTTACAAGAATCGGGACAGATTATGAGTATAGACCGTGTGCTGTACAGGGGGTACTTGGCAGAGAATCTACTCACGCAAGATTTAGTATTTCAGATAGGCGTGGCCTAACCTTCCCACTAAGTCTTTTGATATACCCCTGACTTAAATAACTAGATTTAACTAGCATGCATGTTAACCTATATTAACTACTAGTTAAGCCAGATCTTGAGAACACCTACCTTTTGACGTGAATACGTAGAATAGATGATAAGAAAACTAATCTTCCAAACAACAGGAAGAAGCACGTAGGATGAAGATCTCTCTTCAGGTACGTTCCTGTAAAGACCCTATTCTACGAGCAGAGACTACACAAATGATGGCAATCACCTTCTAACACTAAAGGGTATGTGATAGTTATAGGAAAGAAAAACGTAAGGGTCCATTGCTAGGGAAAAAGAAGCAATTAATGCTTCAATCGGTTGTCGGGTAAAAGGAGTGCGTTGCCAGCAAAAACAAGTTGTTTATGTTTACTTCTCGAAGGATCATAATGGCATTCGGTTTGGCAGGTTGCCGGCAAGGAATTGACGACTTCCAAGAAGTCTTTAATTAGGGAAATAGCGTATGTGTACACAGGCGTTTCATCATGTGGGCCTTCCATACATATATTTTATATATATATATATATATTCATTTTGTCCAAAAAGAAATGGCGCCTGGTCTGGGGGCGCCATTTATGGAAATAGTGCCCAGGTCAGGGGCGCTATTTTCTCTTGCCCACTATTCCTAAACTGTTCCTATTCTGAACCATGCAGAGTGTGTACTATTTCGTGCGATGATTGATAATAAAAAGGGTTGTTATATATGTACGGTGGGCTTTAAAATCGTGGGTTATGGCACCGTGGGCTGAGGAAATCAAGACCTTATATGTAGTCGTTATTTCAAGTGAACAATAATAGACGAATAGTCAGTGAATAGTCCATATGAAATAGCGCCTTTATATGGAGTCGTTATTTCATGTGAATAGTAAATGAATAGTAAGTGAATAGTGTTTTTGAAATAGTAAATTGAATAGTATAAGCCCCATTACATAAAGGGTGGCATATTTATACAATGGCCCTTATGGGATATTCTAATTTCTTGTTCAACCTTCATTCAGAGTTATCTTCTTATAGAGTTATCTAAAGAGTTTGTTTATTTGGAAAAATATTATTAAATTTTTTTTCTGCCATTTTTTTTATATACGGGGTGCTACACACCCACATACATATGCATGTACACTATGCATGCTTCGCCCATGTGCAATAAGAGAGCAAGAAGATGAAACAAAAAAAAATGGAATGAAATGACTTAAACCAAAAATGAAAACAAGAATGATGAAACGAAACGAATAAATTCCCACAAAACCCAGTAAGAAGGTAAGGCAAATCATACGAAAAAAGCAAGGGAAGAAAGAAAGGCAAACAAAAAAAAGTAAGTGAGCTCTCATGAACAAAATGAAACAAAGAAAAGCCAAAGAAGAGGAGTTTCCGTCCTTGGCGCAGGCCGTGTCGACGCAGAGCAGATCTGGGCTAAAGCCCTGGCACGCTGCGTCGACGCAGCCAATGCTGCAGGTCGACGTAGCCACTTCCCAGTCCCCAGGATGCTCCCCATTGTGCGCTATGTCAACGCAGGCGATCTTTGCATCGACTTAGCCTTCATCAAACAGTAAAAAAAAGAGAAGAAGAAGAAGAAGGAAGAAGAGAGGAAATGATAAACCACCAGAAAAATGATAGTCTAATGATAAGAATAATGTCACGAGAGCACACTAAATCAACAAAAGAGAATAATAAGGATAATCCCGAAGCAAGACAAACAATTAATCAACAAAACTAGCAATAAACAACAAAAATCAACATAAACAAAAATGATGAACAAAATAACAAGAGAATAAATGATAAATCATGAATAACAAAAAAGGAGATAATATGATAAAAGAAACGCCATGAAAACATAATAACAAATAAAATGAACCCAAATGCCATCCTTAAGGAATTAATGGCGATTGATCCTGAAGTATTCGCCTCTCTAGACCCGACGCGAAGGAGACATCAACGAGGCCCTACAAGCTATGCTTGGCCCTCGGGTAGCACCCGATCATGGCCATGGACGGACCTTGCCCTGGGCCGATATCTCCATAAGTTTGACTCATTCCTCAATGGCTCAAATATCAAATTTACCGTATCTCGGTGCACATCTATCCCGATATTACATGTATAATGGGGATATCTTCAACACAGACTCCCGTCTGAACATGCAATGGTCGATATATGACTGACCGGATTTTTAATACCCCCCCTTGCACCCTAATACAGGAGATTGTACTGCTCTTCAACACTTCATTCATCTTTTTCATGAATTTGATTTTTAGGCCATGAGGCCCCTTATCTTGGCGATTAATCAGATGTTTTTCCCTCTCCGAGGGGATGTAATTAACGCCGTGACCTTTACGGCACGATGGGTCTCAGTCCCAACCTGATACCCACCATCGTTTGATTAGTCAGACGGCGCGCACCGCAGGCTCTGGACCATTCTAGTCTCGAAGCCTGAACACTTGTCACTTTGTGGCTAGCATACCCTCGCACTTAATAAACCGATAAAAGATTAAATGAAAATAATGATAAAAAGTGCGTCCATACCAACATTGCAAGACGTTTTAGTACTCCGGATAATAATATTTGGGGCTTGAAAAGTCATGGCTATCACGTGCTTCTACAACAATTACTTCCAATAGCACTTCGAGGCATTTCACAAAGGGAAGTATCCGATGTCCTTACTGAAATATGTCATTTTTTTTAGACTTGTGCTCTAAAGCATCTTCAGTAGATCATTTCTATAAGCTCGGGCAACATGGTGTAGGTGTGTTATGTCGGATGGAGATGATATTTCACCTTAGTTTCTTCAACATTATGGTGCACTCGATCATTCATCTTGTTGATGAAACTAGGTTGGCTGGCCCTTTAAATTACATGTGGATGTATCCCATTGAAAGATATTGTTATAATTTAACTATTAGAATAAAGAGTACAAGTGAAAGATTATTTACTATTGACTTGGTTTATCACAAATTTTCATATGTAGATATTTGGTGAAGTTGAAGTCTTAAGTGCGTAACAAAGCATCTCCAGAAGGATGCATTGTTGAGGGCTACATTGTTGAGGAAACCTTAACATTTGCATCAAGATACCTTCATGACGATGTAGAGACGTGGCTAAATAGGCCAATTCGAAATGCAGAAAGGCATACTCTTCCAACAGAGGATGGTTGGGAAATATTTTCAGAAGTAGCACGTCTATTAGGGGTTGGTGTTGGTGTGAATGTACATCGAGAAGAGTTGAGCCAAGCCCATCAATATGTGTTGTTTAATTGTGATGCAATTGCCCCATATATAAAGTAAGTAAAGAAGCCATTGTTTTACCCCACATATCTAATTAAAGTCCTTTAGTTAATCTTATTTATGACATGCAGTAAACACTTTGATGATGTTAAGAAAAAATTTCCTCGCTTAAGCGAGATGGATATTGAACGACTCCATACGTCTGAATTTCCATGTTGGTTTTCCAAATATGTAAGTGACTTTAATTTTTTTCTCCCATAAATAATACCTACTTATGAAGAGTAATGTAACTACAGTATATTCTTAACTATTATAGGTACACAAATTGCAAGAACAATGTGAAGAGGCCATATCATCTAATATCCGGTGGTTGAAAGATGGCCCAATACCTATGGTGAAGAAATATGATGCATGCATCGTCAATGGTTTTCACTTTTTCACGCAAGAGGTTGAATCTCGTCGGGTGACATAAAATAGTGGGGTGGTATTGTCTGCTCAAACGTCAAGTTTTGCAAGTGCAAAGGACAAAAAATCCATTTATGGTGAATTGGTTTATTATGTGTCACTACAAGAAAAGGCGGGATTTTCGACGGACCTTATCCATCAGAAATCCGTCGGAACTCTTTTTTCGGACAGATTTTTGACGGATAGGGTCCGTCGCATATTACTTGTCACAAATTTTCGACGGATAAGTTTTTCGTTGGAAATACGTCAGAACTTTATGACAAAAAAAAATCTGACGGAAATTCTGTCGGCAATTAACGGCAGTCCAACATTTCTCACAAAATTGAGTTCTATCGATGATGCCGTCGGGATTTTTTCGACGGTCTATTCCGTCGGACAATCCGTCGGAAAGAATAAGCCTTAAAATATTTAAAAGACTACATATTTAAGACGAAATATGAATTCTGTCGGTGATTCTGTCAGAATACTTACGACGGGTCCGTCGGAATATCCATCAGAAAATGCATTTTATTATTTTTTTAAAAAATACATAAAATTTTATATAAAAACCTATTTAAATAAGAAAAACATAAACTGTATCCATCACAATCAAAATTAAAAATATACTAAATGAAACACAATAACAATTATCCTTTTTATAATAATAAAAAAATCAAAAAATATCATCCGCATCCTCCATATCCTCATCCTCTCCATCCTGCTCATCTCCTCCGTCGCCGCTCGCTGAATGGTCCCATATTGAAAAAATAATAACATTAAATATGCATTTATAAATAAAAAATTAGTGAAGAGATAAATTAAATATTTTATTTGATTGCATGAATTCAAATTAGATATAAAATCAAATCGATAATTTTAATACTCAACTCAAACCAAGTATCCAATTTTGATTCCGTCAACTCTCACAAGTCACTTTTATCTCCCAAGTCGTGTTATAACAATGGGCACACCGATTAGATCGATATTTTAGATTTTAGACCCCCAAGCCCTAGTTATTTGTATTTTACATTAATTACATTTAGAAAATGCACTTCTGAGCGTGAGGCTCAAACCGGATATCCGATTTGAATTCCGTCAGTTCTGAAAAGTCACTTTATATCCTAAGTCGTGTTGGAATGATCGACACATCGATCAGACTGGTATTTTAGATTTTAGACCTCTCGAACCTGACTTCTTTAATTTTAAACTAAGTGCATTTAGAAAATACACTTTTGAGCGTCGGGCCCAAAGCGGGTATCCGATTTAGATTCCGCAAGTTCTCATAAGTCACTTTTATCTCATAGGTCATGTTGGAACGATCGACATGTCGATTAGACTAGTATTTTAGATTTTAGACCTCCGAACCTGACTTCTTTAATTTTAAACTAAGTGCATTTAGAAAATACACTTTTAAGCGCTGAGCCCAAACCGGGTATCCAATTTGGATTACCCCAAGTCTTACGAGTCACTTTTACCTATCAGGTCGTGTTGGAACGATCGGCACGTCGATCAGACCAATATTTTAGATTTTAGACCCCTCAACCCCAAGTTCTCTATATTTCAAATTAATTACATTTAGAGAATGTTCTTTGAGCGTCGGGCCCAAACTAGATATCCGATTTAGATTTCGTCAACTCTCAGAAGTCACTTTTACCTCCCAGGTCGTGTTGGAACGATCGGCACATCGATTAGACCTACATTTTAAATTTTAGACCTCCGAACCTGACTTCTTTAATTTTAAACTAAGTGCATTTAGAAAATACACTTTTGAGCACCGGGCCCAAACCGGATATCCGATTTGGATTCCGCCAGTTCTCACAAGTCACTTTTACCTCCCAGGTCATGTTGGAATGATCGGCACGCCGATCAGATCGATATTTTATATTTTAGACCCCCCAAGCCCTAGTTATTTGTATTTTACAGTAATTACATTTAGAAAATGTACTTCTGAGCGTCAGGCTCAAACTGGATATCCGATTTGAATTCCGTCAGTTCTGACAAGTCATTTTTATCTCCCAAGTCGTGTTGGAATGATCGACACGCCGATCAGACTGGTATTTTAGATTTTAGACCCCCGAACCCGAATTCTTTAATTTTAAACTAAGGGCATTTAGAAAATACACTTTTGAGCACCGGGCGTAAACTGGGTATTCGACTTGGATTCCGTCAGTTCTCACAAGTCACTTTTACCTCTCAGGTCGTGTTGGAATGATCGACACACCGATCAGACCGGTATTTTAGATTTTGGACCCCCGAACCCGAGTTCTTTAGTTTTAAACTAAGTGCATTTAGAAAATACACTTTTGAGCGTCGGGCCCAAACCGGGTATCTGATTTGGATTCCGCCAGTTCTCACAAGTCACTTTTACCTCTCAGGTCGTGTTGGAATGATCGGCACGTCGATCAGACCAATATTTTAGATTTTAGACCCCTTTACCCCTAGTTATCTATATTTCAAATTAATTACATTTAGAGAATGCTCTTTTGAGCGCTAGGCCCAAACCGGATATCCGATTTAGATTTTGCCAACTCTCAGAAGTCACTTTTACCTCCCAGGTCGTGTTGGAATGATCAGAATGTCGATCAGACCGGTATTTTAAATTTTAGTCCCCCGAACCTGACTTCTTTAATTTTAAAATAAGTGTATTTAGAAAATACACTTTTGAGCGCTGGGCCCAAACCGGGTGTTCGATTTGGATTCTACCAGTTCTCACAAGTCACTTTTACCTCCCAGGTCGTGTTGGAATGATCGGCACACCGATCAGACCGATATTTTAGATTTTAGACCCCTTAACGCCTAGTTATCTGTATTTCAAATTAATTACATTTAGAGAATGCTCTTTTGACCGCCGAGCCTAAACCGGATATCCGATTTGAATTTTGTCAACTCTCAGAAGTCACTTTTACCTCCCAGGTCGTATTGAAATGATCGGCACGTCGATCAGACTGGTATTTTAGATTTTAGACCCCTGAACCTGACTTCTTTAATTTTAAACTAAGTGTATTTAGAAAATACACTTTTGAGCGTCGAGCCCAAATCGAGTATCTACTTTGGATTCCGTCAGTTCTCCCAAGTCACTCTCACCACCCAGATCCCGATGGAATGATCGGCGAGCTGATCAGGCCAGTATTTAGCATTTTGAACAACCAAACCCCTAGTTATCCGAATTGTTTTAAACAAAAAGTTAACTTCGAAAACTAACTTAGTTTGGAATTGAGTAATTTGAACGTTGGGCTCAAACCGGATATCCGATTTGGATTCCGTCAGCTCTCCCAAGTCACTCTCACCACCCAGATCCCGTTGGAATGATCGAAAAGCCAATTAGGTCAGTGTTTAACATTTTGAACCCTCAAACCCCTACTTATTTGAACTATTTTAAACAAAGTTAGCTTCGAAAACTAACTTAGTTTTGAATTGAGTAATTTGAACGCCGAACCCAAACTGGGTATCCGATTTAGATTCCGTTAGCTCTCCCAGGTCACTTTCACCACACAGATCCCGTTGGAATGATCGGCGAGCCGATCAGGCCATTATTTGGCATTTTAGCCCCCCAAACCCCTAGTTATCTGAACTGTTTTAAACAAAGTTAGCTTTTAAAACTAACCTAGTTCTGAATTGAGTAATTTGAGCATCGAGATCAAACTGAGTATCCGATTTGGATTCCGTCAGCTCTCCCAAGTCACTCTCACCACCCAGATCCCATTGGAATGATCGGCGAGTCGATCATGCCACTATTTGGCATTTTGGACTTCAAACCCCTAATTATCTGAACTGTTTTAAACAAAGTTACCTTTGAAAACTAACTTAGTTCCGAATTGAGTAGTTTGAGTGTCGAATCAAACCGGGTATCTGATTTGGATTCCGTCAACTCTTCCAAGTCACTCTCATCACCCAAGTCGCGTTGGAATGATCGGCGAGCCGATCAGGCCACTATTTGGCATTTTAGACTCTCAAACCCCTAGTTATCTAAACTATTTTAAACAAAGTTAGGTTTGAAAACTAACTTAGTTATGAATTGAGTAATTTGAGTGTCGATTCCAAACCGGATATCTGATTTGGATTTCGTCAACGCTCCCAAGTCACTCTCATCACCCAAGTCGCGTTAGAATTAGCTAATTATCCGATCATGCAAGTATTTTACATTTTGGAATCCCAAACCCCTAGTTATGTGAATAGGTTCTTGTTATTTTGAATCTAAATTTATGTATATTCATTGATTTTAGAATTGAGTAATTTTGCCAAAATAAAAATATAATAAACACTCACCTGAGGCTGTGCCGTGGTTGTGGATCCATGAGGGAGAATTCTCGCTTGGGAGAGGAGACCAACGAGTGACTGCAAGATGCGCCCCTCCTGGCTCGACATCTCTGTCCTCATCTGTTGCAACTCCTACTACAAATCAGACATCTTCGCATGGACAATGCCTCTGACGTCGCTGGGAGAAGTACTGGTGCCGGGTGGGGGCATAGTAAAGGCACTGCTACTGGTCGGGGCAGCGCCTGAACTCGCACACGATGATAGCACCGGGCAGTGTCCAGGTTCTGCCCAAAACCATATAGCCAGCCTTTCTTCGGTACGCCAGCAGCTGCCACCCATGCTGCTGGATCTAACTCCAACTGTAGTGCGTCTCCCTCCCCATACTTCTCTGTCACAACTTTGCTATATGTTTCCGACAAATTGAATAAAAAAACATGTCAATTTCATACGAATCAATCACATTTAAATGAAAAGAATAACTTGCATATGTAGATAAACTTATCACTACTGAGTGAGCTCTCTCACTAACAAATTGATATGTTCCCATCTTTTTGTGTGTTCTGTCGAACACCTCGAGGAACGACGGAGCTCGATTAAGCTCCACAGCATATTTTACAGTTCATAGTAAAAAAAGTCATATATATGAATAAAATATAAGAAGATAAATTAAAACATTACTTACCATTTTTTGTTTATGAGTCAGGAAAGATATGGACCCACTCATATACACATTTGCGTCTGGTTGTGACACCCTTTTTACTGTGACTTTTTGGAACTTTTCGATCCACTTGGGCTCGGCCCATTTGTCACATACAACGTCTCAATGCTCCTTCCTCATCCAAAGAGGGCGGTGCTCCTTCCACAGCCGTCGGTCTTGACTCCCACCAACTTGTTTATGAGCCTTTACTCAGGCCTCATGCAATTTCTTTCGCTAATTTGTCTGCACAATAGCCTCCCAGGCAGAACGACCTCTCGCCACATCCTGTCCACTCGTGAACTGATAAGTCCGCTATAAATAAATTAAGTTATATGGGTTAGTATACTGTTGTGAATTGAGTTTGGAAAATACTTGAATTAAATGATTAAATGACTTACTGTGAACATGTCGAACAATGAATCCTGGACGCCCATCGAAAATTCTTTGAAAGACAATGTAGGCCCGGGAACATGTGGCATTACTAGTTTCATAGAATGACGGACAGCATCAGCAGGTTCTAATTTATCACTACGATTACAAATGTCAAAATGGTTGATATTAGACAGTTGAAGGATAAATAATGAATGTAATTCATAACCATGTAAATTTACCCAGAGATCCAACACGGCAGAGGTCCATCATGGGCCCGGCCTCCCTCGCCCTCGTGACGACTGTCGACATCCTGAAGTGGCTGAGTCGTGGGGGTGTGCCCTATAGCGGGAGTTGGTGGGGGTGTGCCCTGTACAGGTGGTGGGAGGGCACTGGGACCTGTAAAAATTAAATATCACAAGTAAAACAAATATTTTGTTGAAAATTAAAATATACATACTTGAAGCGGGAGCTGGTGGGGGTGTGCCCTGTACAGGTGGTGGGAGGGCACTGGGACCTGTAAAAATTAAATATCATAAGTAAAATGAATATTTTGTTAAAATTAAAATATACATACCTGAAGCGGGAGCTGGTGGGGGCGTCCTGTACAGGTGGTGGGAGGGCACTAGGACCTATAAAAATTAAATATCATAAGTAGAACGAATATTTTACTGAAAATTAAAATATACACACCTAAAGCAGGAGGTGGTGGGAGTGTGCCATGTGCAGCTGGTGAGCCGACACTTGGACCTGTAAAAAAAATCTTTTAAGCTAGTATATAATTAATACACTTATATAGCGAACTATTTGAATAGATATACCTGTGTCCGAAGAAGACACCAAAGAGGAGGGAGCAGAGCCCCTCCCACTGTCCTGTCTCCTCCCACTCCCACTACGACATCCTTGGATCATCTCTTTATTAAAAATAAAATAATTAATACATATTGTAGCGGCAGGAAAATGATTCCTAGGCCACATACCATCTTCTCTATTTATTTGTCGGGGAAGTCGTCTCGCGCCCGTGGATGCCTACACACACCAAGAACCATAAGGGCGTCAGAAGGAGTCCCGGGTGTTACCCCATGGAACAACCCTCCGATACTTAAGTCAGCAAGGGATTATTGAGCAATAGAGAGGAGCAAGATGAGATAGAAGTAGGGACTGTAGTCGTCGATCCAGGAGGCATGTAGATCCTCTGCACGCGTGCTCACTGATCCCAGTGGGCTCTCGGAGAGTGCTCATTGGGTGGTAAGGCCGTGCAGGAGGGGGAAGCTCTATGGATATGCCGGACGTTCCTCTCGTCGTAGTTGCTAGTCGAGTTGCTCTCTTCTCAGTAGGAAGCTCTGGGATAGGAGTATCCTCTTGCGTAGTAGCGTGGAGTTTTTAGTAGAAGAATCTACCGTGCTCTTCTCTACTGTTGATGTCCCTTTTATATGGGTTGTCCTGGAGTGAGGGCCTCACCCCTTGATAGGGAAGGGTTCGTTTGGAGTTGCCCGTTGGAGGGCGATAGCCTCGGCGTCGGCCGGTCCCTGGGCAAGTCTTACGGCACTCATGGCGCGTGCTCGGCCGTTGCGGGGTCAAGGCCGGCGTCGTGGGGGCAACTGTCGGTCGTCGAAGTGTCCTCCGGTGAGAACTGTGCTTGGGCCGGCTTCATCGGTGTCATGGAATCCGATGCCTTGTTGGGCCGGTCATCTTCTTATTTGGCCGAACATGTATGTCCGTTCCTTGCTTGGGCCTAGCGCGTCTAAACTTCAATGGGCCGCGCATGCGTGGGCCCTTCCTTGGTCAAACCAGATTTACCCTCCTCACTTCCCCCCTACTCTTAGTTGCCGAGCACTCACAGGGGATTGAGAGTAGCCCAAGAGAGTGTTCTTCTAGAGGGGGTGATCCGAAGACGATTTCCTCGTACGGCGGGAGTTGGTAGCTTCGAGGGCTGCTTGGCACGCAAGGCACCTTTGGAGGTGGCAGAAGCCACGCTGGCAATGATGACTCTGGGTCTTGTCCTGTTCTGGGGATGTGGTAGTGGTGGGTGATGCTCGACTAATCTCGTCTTTGCTTCTAGGGGCGGTTGAAGCACAGGGGTTGACCCCTGAAATCGTTCGGTTGCCGCGGCTTGCTCCTCGCCCCGTGGATCACGTCACTCCGGGAACCAACCAGGTGTCGATCGTCGCCCCCCCTAGCCCAGGTTGCTTTCACCCTGGGGAGGTTGCAGCACCCGGCCCCTGTTAGCATTCCTCTGGCGCGTTCACCCGAGGCGTCGGTGGCTAGTGGAGGGCCCAGTCTTCGACGGAGCTCCCCGAAGCCACTCCTAGCACGCCTGGTGAGGAATCTGCCATGGCCGATGGTGGTCGGGCTTGTCCGACAGAGGATGAGTTGGCGGAGATGGACAGTCGCCGTTGATCGAGGAAGAGGGGGAGGGACTCGACCCCGGGCAGGAGTCGGGCTCCCCCCTCGTCCGGGGTGCCTCCCCCCAATGTTCGCCTACCGTCGTCGCCTGTGGTGCCGGCAGCTGCTGCCCCGGCGTCTGTCCCTGCAGGACGGGGGCGCGAAAGGGGCAAGGATCCTGCCGTTGAAGTTGACCCTCTCCCCCCATAGGGGGTTCCTCCGCGCGGTCAGTCCTCGCAGCCCGAGGACTCACTGGCGGGGGTGCCTGGCGTCTCGGGCATCGCCGACCTCATGATGTGGAGTGCTCGCTGGCACGAGCACGTCGGGGAGCTGGGTCCTTGCCTCATGGATTAGTTGACAGCCGTTACCGCGAAGAGCGTGTGCCTGGTCGTTAGCGCCTTCGCGCTGTGGAGGCACCGTTTCCTCGATGCTGCGCGTCAGCTGGAGATCAGTCGGGCCCTGCAGGCGGGGGCCAAAGGGTGTTGGAAGTAGTCCGAGACTACAAACGCCGAACTTCAGGAGCAGCTATCCCAGCTGGAGTTGGCGCTGACGGGGATGGAGCGCGACCGGGATGCTTTCCTGGCTCAGGCTGATGCGGCCGGCAAGCTTGCGGCCAAGCTGGAGGTGGAGGCCCGAGCCATAAAGGCCCGCGGCCAGGAGATCAAGGCGGAGCTCACCAAGCTGTGCATGTCTTTGTCCTCGGCCAGCGACGAGGCCGTGGAGGCTTTCGTCTCTCCTCAGCTTACAGGGCCGAGCTGACGGAGGCGACCCTGGAGTACTACGGGCCGACACGTGACCGCAGCTTCCAAGAGGGCTGGAGTGCTGCCGTGAGGGCCACAGCTGAGCACTTCGACCTCGAGGCCCCGGTTCTGCCTCCTCCTTCAAATCCGTACGACTCGGAGTCCGATGATGAGGAGGAGGGGCCTGACCCCGTAGAGGCGGGCGCCGATCGGCCGATGTTGAGGGCGGGCGAACGAGCACCCGCGGAGGTTACTGTGGTGGACTTGAGCGACGAGCCACCTCCTCCTAGTACTGCTACTGTGCGTGTGCCTACTGAGTCCAGGGCACGTGATGATGTAACCGGGGTAGGTCCTTGAGAGGATGCTCCTAGTTGTCTTTTCCTTTCTCTTTCCTGCGTTTTCTGAGACAGTAGCCTCTTTTTTGTAATATCTCCTTTTTGGAAATGAAAACCTTCATTTTATCTGCAAACCTTGAGATTTCTTCCGTGTATTTCCTTCCTCTTGAACCGCTGCGAGATCCTCTGGGGATACAAAATGGCGCCCTTGATGAGGGTTTCTGAAGGTGCACGACTTTCGAGATCCGTCGCTTCGACTTCCACAAATTTGATTGAGGCGGTAGGAGTCCTCATGCTTGTGGGGACTCTGCTTCCCCTATAAATGGTGGCTCTCGCAGCGTTCCAGCGACCATCTTTGTGCTAACGAACCGTCATGGGTAGCTTCCCCAGAGAATGTCCTCAGGAGAGTCTGGTACCTCGTCGGATGATGAATCGTTGTCGGCTCGTCGTCAACCCTTGGTCCTCCGGGGGAATCCAACGCCTGTACCATGGCGGTCGTGGCCTGCGCTTGGAGAGGGTTTCCTGGCTCTGAGCAGTACAGGCTCGGGTACTTGGATGGCTGGTGGGAGGCCTTAAAGAAGGTCGACCGTTTGTATGCTGGCAGGGGAATCCTGCTTCTTGAGCCGAATAAGTTCCGTCCTTGACAGGACGAGAAGTGTTAGGGTAGTGCTGCTTTCCAAACTTCAGCTATTTTCCCTTGCTTGTCTTTGTGGTGTATAACCGTTGTTCGCTCCTTGTAGGTGCTCGGTGAGATGCTCCTCGTTGCTGGAACATCTTCCTACTTTCCGGTAGGAAGGATCGTAAGGAAGGGTGGAATCTATTTTCCATTCTTCCACTCGGTGGGCCTGACCGTGTGGCTTGGACGACGGCAGTGGGCTCCTCAGTTTGAAGGCATGGCCAGTACGCTGAGGTGGCCTTCCTAATGCGTTGGCCTCATGGTACCGCTACCTTCCGCCGGCTTGCGTCGGTTTGCTGGTTCCCTGTAACGGGTGGACCTCGCCGGCCTTCCTCCGATCATGGGTGGTCGGAGCTACTGGCCAAGTTTTCCTCGTGAAGGCCTTTCTACCGGTGAAGCTCTTTGTTGGCCCGAGGGCTTTGTCCCTCTTCTCTCGCATAGGAGGCTTCTCCCGTAGGTATCCTCCCACAGAACAAAAATGGGTACCTACGTCTGCTTGAAGATTAGCATGATTGTTGACAGAGGATGGTATCCGGGAAGTGAGTCGTCGGAGTCATACGTTGCTATCGTCGAGCACGTCTTATCTCTCCATGTACTTATATTTGACCCGTGTGAGGGTATTTTGTGAATTTTTTGGCGACTTGTACTTGTGGACGCACTTTTCGATCGATTAGTTATTGTTGTTCGTTTATTGGTTTATTAAGTGCGTGGGCATGCCAGTCACGAAGTGACAATTTATTCGGGCTCCGAAGAGTCCATGGAGCGCTCGATCTGACTAATCAAACGATTGTGTGATTCGTGTCGGGACCAAAACCCACCGCGTCATAAAGGTCACGGTGTCATTAACATCCCCCATATGAGGGAACACTTTTAATTAATTGCCAGGAATCAAGGCCTCATGGCTAGGAAGTTAATTGCATGAAAGGCCTATTAGGAAGTATTGAAATCCCCGTACGAGGGTGAAAAGAAAACATCCCAGATCATGTCGGTCATGTGCTGACCATTTAAAATTCGGACGAATGTCCGGCTCAAGAAAAGCGCAATAGTCACGGGAAAACCGGAGCGTATGTATGCCGGGGTACGGCAAATTTATTGTTCGGAGGAACTGGAAGCATTCGGTAAAATCCCGGTTAGAACGGTCAGAAACCAACAAGTTTGTCAGCTCGGTGCAAGGTCAAGCCGCGACCATACTGCGGTGGGCCCCCCGTGGTCGAAAGAAGACTTGCGTGAGTGTCATTAATATTTCCGGTGCCAAGGGGCAACGGGGGAGTGTCCCGGGATCAGAGCCTAAAGCCAATATTCGTGTTCAAAGGGAACGGGCTATAGGCCGAGGATATGGGTCAGATAATGACCATAATTGGGACGGACTCGATGTCTAAGCGTGACCCGTGAAGGCCTTGTTAATGTCCCCATGCGAAGGGTCCGAAGGTGATGAGGACTACTTCATTCTATTCAGATTTTGTCGGTCATTCACAGACCTTTTCATGTTCGGACATGGGTCCGTAATAGAAATGCGACGGAAATCGAGGTGAACCCGTTCGAATGTCTGCCGAACGCGCGGCAATTTTAGTAGTGGCTCGGAAGGGATCCAGCCTGAGAAGTGGGTCTGGTGTAATCGGAATGTCGGCCCAAGGTAAGGTCGGGTCACGGCCATTTCGGGATAACCCCCAAGACTCGGGCCTGGCCTGCAAGGGCGGCACTGTTGTTCCTTCAGCACTAGGTCACGGGAGAGACGGGGCTGCAATGTAGATTTAATCATTTTTTATTATTTAGATTTTTTATTATTTTTGTCGCTTATCCCCTTTTTATGCATTTTTTGGGTGGGTTTATTATTATTTTTCTATTTGCTGCACACGTTTTCCATCTTCTTTTGAGTTTATTTGTCATGGATTCGGATTCATTCGTCTATTGTAATTCTCATTATTATTATCATCGTCATTATCATTACCCTTTCTTACTACTATTCCTTCTATTTTGATCATTATCGTTATTGCATTTCCCCCCTTTTTGTTGACAGTTTTTTTTATCGCTCACGGACCATGAGATCTTCTCCTGTTCATTATTACCCCTTTCTTATTATTATCCCCCCTTTTATTATTATTCTTTTTGTTTGTTATCTTGATTAGGATCACCCCCCCTTTTTATTATTATCGCTACATAAATTCCCTCCCTTTTCATCATTATTATTACTATGTTCTCCCTCTTCTGATTGGAGGTATGGTGGAGCAGAGATTGAGCGTGCCGCTGAGAGGCTGAGGGGCGCACCGCTGGAGAATAGAAAGTGTGCCTCTGGAAGGTGTACAGCTGGAAGGGTTGGAGGAGTGCATTGCTGGAGGGTAAAGGGGAGTGTACCGCTGGAAGGTTGAGGGAGGTGTACCGCTGGAGGGTTTGAGGGTGTACCGCTGGAGGGCCGGGGAGTGTACCGCTGGAGGGTTGAAGGGTGTACCGCTGGAGGGTTTGAGGGTGTGCCGCTCAAGGCTGGCCAAGGGAAGTTAGGGGCAATGCCATTGGGGCAGAACCCACATGAATGGGGTGAGGTTTAAAGGGAGGTTTCTGGCTTGAGGTGTTCAGGTAGAGGGTTCTAAACGGCAGGCTTCCACTTCTCTGTCAGGTGATTGAGTCCCAAGCCATGTTCAATAGTCCAGTTCTCTGAATCTTGCATGGTTCCCCTGTCTTAGTTAGAATGTTTTATTGTTGCTTAGTTCGTTTGTTTGTTGCTTCTTTTTATCTTTTAACTTATCACTATTTCTGACAAAAATTCGGCAGCATCTCCCCTTGACCCGGATGGTAAGGGAATAACAAGGAACATGCCCACATGGAGTGACATGAACCAACAACTGAGGTGTGTGCCTAAGCAGCCACCTTTGGGGAAACTTCGGAAAACCCGGAGAAAACGCCGAACGGGAAACCAGTAGACTGATACAAGCTATGAGTGCACCGGGGAAGTGACAGCCAAGGTGTGCCGGGCTGGCAGTCCAAGGGTATGCCGGTGAAGGTATGGCCAAGGGGTGTGCCGCTGAGCAAGTCAACAGGGGCGGTGTGCCGCTGAACAGGCCAAGAGTGTACCGCTGGCGGCTGAGAGAGTGTGCCGCTGGGCAAACCAAGGGAGGCGTACCGCTGGGCGAACAGAAGGAGGTGTGCCGCTGGGCGAACAAAAGGAGGTGTGCTGCTGGGCGAACAAAAGGAGGTGTGCCGTTGAGCAGACCAGAGAGGGGCAAAGGCAGATATGCCGCTGGAGCTGAAAAAGGGGTGGATGAAGAACACACAAGCAAGTGGACAAAGCAAACAGACAGTTTATTCATGAAGAAACCGTGAGGGGGTTACATGCTCAAGGAAAACAAAGAGAGAAAGAAAGAGAAAAAAAGTAACGAGGCAGTGAGGGGTGAATGTAGTCCCTCCCGCTACATTGGAACCTCTCTCTCCCTCTCTTCTTCCCTTCTACTTCCTTCTTTCACTCAGACGGTGGTCGGGCTCTCTTCGCCTCTTCTCTCTTCGTCTCTCTCTTCCCACATGGGTGGCGGTCGGAGCAGCCGGGGGGGGGGGGGGGGTAGCCCCTTTTCTCTTCTTCTCTTCTCTCTCTTCGCATAGACGGCGGTGGTCGGAGCGGTAGTGGGGGGGGTGAGAGGCGGGAGCCTCTCCTCTCTCTCTTCTTCTCTTCTTCTCTTCTTCTCCTCCTTCTACCCTCTGGGAGCTCCTCTTCGCCTCTTCCTCCTTTCTTCTCTTTGTGAGGGCTTTTTATATGTGCGTCGTTGATGGGGGAGACCTCATGATGGCGCTGCCATCCGAGGTTGACCCGAGTCCCATCCTTATCAGGTAGAGGTCCCCTTCGTCCAACCGGAAGACGACACCTAGGCATGGGGTTAGCTGGCGTTGAAATGGCCATGTTGCGTGCCAACGGGCTCCTCCAGTGACCGCTGTGTATCTTGCCGGCCTGTACCGTTCGAAGGAATTTCACGTTGTGCCGCTGGAAGGGGGCCAAGACGATGTGCGTTGAAGGGGCAGAATGCCTGTGCCGCTGGAGGGCTCGATTGGGCGTGCCGCTGAAGGCCTCTACATGGCGTGCCGTTGAAGGGGCTGGCAGGCATGCCGTTGAAGGGCCAATAAGGCGTGCCGTCGAAGGGGCTGGCAGGCGTGCCGTTGAAGGGCCTCTACATGGCATGCCGTCGAAGGGGCTGGTAGGCGTGCCGTTGAAGGGCCTCTACATGGCGTGCCGTTGAGGTCTTTGGAGGAAGTGCGCCGCCGAAGGGGGCTTCCATGGTGTGCCACTGAAGGGGGCACATGGAGTGTGCCGTTGAGAGGGCAGCCAAGGTGTGCCGCCGAAGGCGTCTGGGCGGAGCGTGCCGCTAGGGCGCTTGAAGGGCATGCCGCTGAGGGCTAGCAGGGGCGTGCCACTGAAAGGCCGTTCGGAAGCATGCCGCTATAGGGGCACTTGAAGTGTGCTGTTGGAGGCATCAAAGTGGTGTGCCGGTGATGGCGTTTGGAGGGTGTCTCCTCTTCTTCTTTTCTTCTTTTCTTCTTCTCCTCTATTTTCTTCTCTTCTTTATTCCCCGCTGGAGGTGGAATTAGAAAGTGTGTCACTGGAAAGTTGAGATTGTGCCGTTGAAGGGGCAAAGGGTCGTGCCGCTAGAGGCAGCTGAGGGTGTGCCGTCGAAGGCACCTGGGGGTGTGCCGTTGAAGGCACCTGAGGGTGCGCCGTTGAAGGCGCCTGAGGGGCATGCCGTTGAAGGGCACTGAGGGTGTGCCGTTGGACGGCTATTTGGGGTGTGCCGCTGGACGGCCATTTGGGTTGCTGTGCCGTTGGAAGAGGCAAGAAAGGGGTGTGCCGTTGAAGGGCACTTGAGGGGTGTGTCGTTTGAGAGGCACCCAAGAGTGTGTGCCGTTGGAAGGGCACTTGAGGGGCTTCCTTTTCTTCTTTTCTTCTTCTCATCTTCTCTTCTCTTTTCTCCTCTTCTTTATCCCCCTGCACGTAAACATGAGGGTGAGAATTTTTTAGTGTCCACAAATGCCCCCCAGCCGCAGACGGCGCGAGAGAGGGATGAGAGATCGGGGCCTGCTGGTGCAGTCCGACTGAGAGACTCATCAACATGATGAGGAGAGCGGGGCTGTGAGAACCGAAGTCTGTAGAGCAGGCCAGGCGGGCCGAAATTGGGAGCAGGCCGTCGAGCCGAAAGATGTTGAAAGGCGGGGTATAGAAGCTGAAGTTGTTGGAAGGTGAGCCACGAGGGTGGAGAGAAGGGTTTATTCCTTTAATGATCTGGATGGCAGATCCAAATCAAAAGGGAGATTCATCACCCAAGGGGACGGAGAGAATAGTTTGTTGATTCGACGGGGATATTCGTCACCCGAAAGGGACGGAGAGAGGAACTTGTTGATTCAAAGGGGTATCCGTTGCCTGACGTGATGGAGAGAAGAGTTTGTTGATTCAAAGGGATATTCATTGCCTGACGGGATGGAGAGAAGAGTTTGTTGATTCAAAGGGGTATTCGTCGCCTGACGGGGCGGAGCGAAGAGTTCGTTGATTCCATGACTTGGACGGAAGGGGGGTCCCTTTTTTATTCTTCGGATGGATGGAAAGTCTGGGCTGAGGTGACAAGGAGATGTTTATTCTCTAACCGGACGGAAGGTCCGAACCGAAGTGAAAGGAATCTTTTTATTCTCTAGCCAGGCGGAAGGTCCGACCTAGAGTGAAAGGATCATTTTGTTCTCTAACCGGACGGAAGGTCCGATCTAGAGTGGAGAGAGTCTTCTGTTCTCTGGCTGGGCGATAGGCCTGAACCGAAGTGAAGGATTTTTGTTCTCTAGCCGGACGGGAGGTCCGATCTAGAGTGGAGAGAATCTCTTCGTTCTCTGGCTGGACAACAGGTCCGAACCAAAGTGACAGGATCTTTTGGTTCTCTAGCCGGACGGAAGGTCCGAGCTTAAAGTGAAAGGGTCTTTTTGTTCTCTAGTCGACGGAAGGTCCGATCTAGAGTGAAAGGATCTTTTTGTTCTCTAGGTGGAGGGAAGGTCCGATCCAGATTGGAAGGGACTTTTTGTTCTCTAGCTGAACAGAAGGTCCGATCTAGAGTGGAAAATCTTTTTGTTCTCTAACCAGACAGAAGGTCCAATCTAGAGTGGAGAGAGTCTTTTTGTCCTCTAGCCGGATAGAAGGTCCGAGCTTAAAGTGAAAGGGTATTTTTGTTCTCTAGCCGGACGGAAGGTCCGATCTAGAGTGAAAGGATCTTTTTGTTCTCTAGGTGGAGGGAAGGTCCGATCTAGAGTGGAAATGGTCTTTTTGTCCTATGGCTGGATGGCAGGTCCGAACCAACGTGAGAGGGTGTTTTCGTTCTCTGGCCGGACGGAAGGTCTAATCTAGAGTGGAGGGGTCTATTTGTTCTCTGGCTGGGCGGCAGGCCCGAACCAAAGTGAAAGGATTTTATTTTATTCTCTATCCGGACGGAAGGTCCGAACCAAAGTGAGAGGATTTGATGTTCTTCAATGCGCCAGGAGTACCGGCTGTGAAATTCGAACCCGGAAAGTGGACCGCAAGGGCCAGAATCGGTGTTGCGGAAGTAGGCCGTGAAAGCTGAAATCGGGGAAACGGACTATAGAAGCCGCAATCGGGAAGCTGGCTACAAGTGCCGAAATTGGGGAGCAGGCTATGAGAGCGAAATTGAGGAAGCGGACTATAGAAGTCGAAGTTGGGAGCTTAGCAAGCCGCAAGGGCAGGAAGTAGGCCGTGAGGGCCAAGATTGGGTTGTACGAGCCAGAACTGGGAAAGCAGGCTGCGATAGCCGAAATTGAGTTTATTTTTTATTACTATTATTTATTTCTTTTTTTAAGCATGCAGGCAATCATCAGCAGGCATAACATAAGTATACATAAGGCAGCTCCCTCTATAGGGGATGGGATAGGGACATCGCCCATAATTCGCACATACGGTGCGGGCCAGAAGGCACAACTAAGAGGTGGTGCACCCGTCAATAGGATATCGCATGTCTTGCATGCATAGCTTGAATTCACGCATTTCACCCGAGGTAATTCTCTGTGGCGTGGTGGTGCAAATGTGTGAATCAAAGAACCCTAACCATAGGGATACACAGGTTTTCCTAGCGACACTCGAGGATTACTCTAGTGCCTACACATGAGTTTCAGGCTTTCGACTTTCGGTAGCTTCACACAGCCCCCAGCTGTTTATTATCTGTAGTGGATTTCACCGTTCGGTGCGAGTTTCCTCATATGTCTCAATGGGGATTCCCGGCCACCAGACTTCATCCTTATTGTAACTCGCTTCACCATTTCGCGCGAGTCTCCTCATTTGTTTCAGTGGGATTCCCGACTACTCGGATTCACTTTTCTCTCTATTTTTTTGCATCATTTTTTTTAATGGGGGTAGGCAGCTTTTCCCTCACGATTACCTTTCACGCGAGTGCAGGAATTCAAGCATCCGTAGAGTGCTAAGAAGAAAATCGGGCAATCCCTATGGTCGAAGACCATTAAGCACATTAAGCGTGAAGTGTGGGAGTGTTGCCTCAGGTTTATTTTGTGAGTTGGGCTTAGCAATTTAGCCATGACTCTTCCCCTTGACGTGTGCACCCGCCATAATTGGGTTCCCTTCGAGCGTATGCCGTGACGCATGTGCATCCGGAATCGGGACAACATTATTTAGCAAGGAAACATGGTCCTAGAAAATTCCAAGGAGGTGCATTATTCTATATTATAAGCAAGCATGCAAGCAGGGCCGCCAAGCATTTTTTTTGTCTCTTTTGCTTTGCTCTTTTTTTT
Source organism: Amorphophallus konjac (assembly GCA_022559845.1). NCBI lineage: Eukaryota > Viridiplantae > Streptophyta > Magnoliopsida > Alismatales > Araceae > Amorphophallus > Amorphophallus konjac. The sequence continues at coordinate 510,347,323 of CM040121.1, read as the reverse complement.
TGCGTAAGAACATACTGTCGTTACGTATATGTATCTTGTATGCACATATAGAGTCAAAGCAGCAGCCAAGGTGCTGAGGAAGGAGACCGTGAAGGGCCGAAAGAATGTTGGGGAAGCGGGCCACAAAAGTCAAAGTTGATATTGGAAGTGGGCTACAATAGCCAAAAATTAAGGAGAGCAGGCTACGGGAGCTGAATTTTGGGAAACAGGCTACAAGAGCCAAAGTTGGGAAGCAGGCTGCAGGAGCCGGAGTTATGGGAAGCGAGCCTGTGAAGCCCGAATTCTAGAAGCAGGCTACAAGAGCCAAAGATAGTGGGAAGCGGGCTGTAAGAGCCGAAATCGGGAAGCAGGCTACGGGAGCCAAAATTGGGAAGCAGGCTGCAAAAGCCAAAATTGGGAAGCGGGCTGCAGGAGCCGAAGTTATGGAAGCGGGCCTGTGAAGGCCGAATTCTGGGAAGCAGGCTACAAGAGCCAAAGATAGTGGGAAGTGAGCTGCAAGAGCCGAAATCGGGAAGCAGGCTACGGGAAAAGATCCGAACCGAAGTGGAAGGGTTATTCTTTGATTCTTCGATCGGGGAAGGATCCGGACCGAAGTGGAAGGTTTATTCTTTAATTCTCTGGTCGGGAAAAGATCCGAACCAAAGTGAAAGGTTGATTCTTTAATTCTCCGGTCGGGAAAGGATCCGAACCAAAGTGAAGGGGTTATTCTTTAATTCTCTAGTCGGGAAAAGATCTGAACCAAAGTGAAAGGTTTATTCTTTAATTCTCTGGCCGGGGAAGGACCCGAACCAAAGTGAAAGGTTTATTCTTTGATTCTCTGGCCGGGGAAGGATCCGAACCAAAGTGAAGGGTTGATTCTTTAATTCTCTGGTCGGGAAAGGATCCGAACCAAAGTGAAGGGTTGATTCTTTAATTCTCTGGCCGGAGAAAGATCCGAACCAAAGCGAAAGATTTATTCTTTAATTCTCGGGTCGGGAAAGGATCCGAACCAAAGTGAAGGGTTGATTCTTTAATTCTCTGGCCGGGAAAGGATCCGAACCAAAGTGAAAGGTCTCTTTTTGCAATTCTCTGGCCGGGGAAGGATCCGAACCAAAGTGGAAGGTTCATTCTTTGATTCTCTGGCCAGGACGGATCCGAACCAAAGTGAAAGGTTTATTCTTTGATTCTCTGGCCGGAGAAGGATCGAACCAAAGCGAAAGGTTTATTCTTTGATTGGGAAGCTGTCGGCTTGAAGCCCCGATGGTTGAGCATCTTGTCGGTTTAACGCCTCGTTGGCGGAATGTTGATTGGTTTAACGCCCCATCGGCGGAGTGTTGATCGGTTTAATGCCCTGTAGGCAGAATGTTGATCGTTGATCAGTTTAACGCCCCGTCGGCGGAGTGTTGATTTGATCGGTTTAACGCCCGTCAGCAGAAGGTTGGTCGGTTTAACGCCCCGTCAGTGAAAGGTTTTGTCGGCTCAGATGAAAGGTCATGACGCCGACCACATGAGGGGTCTATTTGTTGGATGGCTGGAGGTAGAGGGTGAAGGACCATGTCTGCCTCAAGCTCACTTTCTTTTCTTCTCTTCTTCTTTTATGCGAAGGGGTGAGTGGAAAGACCACGTATGCCTCATGTGTCTTTTCTCTCTTTTCTTCTGCTCTTCTTTTATGTGAGGAGGTGGGTTCGAAGACCACGTATGCCTCATGTGTCTTTTCTCTCTTTTCTTCTCTTCTATTTTCTTCTTTTGTGGAGAGGCAGGTACAAAGACCATGTTTACCTCGTGACTCTTCTTTTTTCTTTGCTCTTCCTTTCTCATTGATGCCCCCAGACTGGGGTGTTTTTTCTCTTAACATGCCCCCAGGTTGGGGTGTAGCTTTTCTTTTGTGCCCCCAGGCGGGGTGTGTCTTTCATGCCTTCTATGCCCCTAGATGGGTGTAAATTCCTTGTTTCTTATGCCCCCGGATCGGGGTGTAGTTTTATTTCATATGCCATTACACCGGGGTGCGTTTCGCCTCTTGTGCACCCAAGGCAAGATGTGTCTTTTCTTCTCATGCCCTTAGATCAGGGTATAACTCTGTTGCTTGTCGTGCCCCCAGGCGGGGTGAGTTCTTTATAGCTTCTATGTCCCCGTCGCGGGGTAGCGTCTTTGCTTCTGATGCCTCCCGAGCGGGGGTGAATTCTTATGCTTCTTATGCCCCCATGGCGGGGGTGTGTCTCTTTACGGCTTCTATGCCCCCGAAGTAGGGTATGTGTGTTTCTTCAAATGCCGCTTGGGCGGAGTATACCTTTCTTCATATGCTCCACGATCGGGATGTATGTCTCTTCGCTTTTGTGCCCCCGGGTCGGGGTAGATGCTTCTGCTTCTTATGCGCCAAAGTGGGGTATATTTTTCCTTCGTGTTCCCCTAAGCCGGGGTGCAACTTTTGCTCTATGTGCCCCCGGGTCGAGGTGGATTCTCTTCATGCGCCCCTGAGCCGGGGTGTATTCCTTATGGCTTCTGTGCACCCAGGCGGGGTATCTTTTTTAAGTGCCCCTAAGTCGGGGTGTATCTTCATGTTTCCTATGCCCCGAGGCCGGGGTGTATTCTTCTTCTTAGCTTCTGTGCCCCCAGGCGGGGTATGTTTTTTTACAGCTTCAATGCCCCCTAGGCGGGTTGTGTTCCCCCTTTTTTTAAATGCCCCTAAAACGGGGTAGATTTTTGAATACCCCTAAGTTGGGGTGAACTCTTCATGTCTTCCATGCCCCCGCGACGGAGTATGTTGCTTCTTCAAATGCCCCTTAGGCGGGGTGTACCTTTCTTCATATGGTCCCAGGTTGGGATGCACGTCTCTTTGCGTCTGTGCCCTCAGGCTAGGGTGCATTCTTCATGTTTCTTATACCCCCAGGCCCGAGGGATATTTCTCTTCATATGCCCCTAGGCCGGGGTGCCTCTTCTGCTTCCTATGCCTCCAAAGGGAGGTATCTTTCTCTTCACATGCCCCCGGCACGGGGTGTATCTTTTGCTTCTTATGCCCCTGAAGGGGGAGGTAGCTTCTTCAAATGCTCCTAAGTCGGAGCGTATTCTTTATGGCTTCTATGCCCCCAGGCGGGGGTGAACTCTTCTTCTTCTGCCCAGACACATCGGGGGGATGTTTACTCCTTGTGCTCCCAAGATGGGGTGTATTGTTACTTTTGATGCCCCCCAAGGCGGGGCGTATTGCTGCTTCTGATGCCCCAGAGCGAGGTATCTTTCTCTTCACATGCCCCCAGCACGGGGTGTATTCTGCTTCTAGTGCCCCCAGAGCGGAGTGTATTGCCGCCCCTGAGGCGGAGTGTAGTTCTTGCTTTTTATGCACCCGAGGCAGGGTGAATTCTTCTTCTTTGCTTACGTGCCCCCATATAGGGGTGTATTCCTTTCTTCATATGCCCCCCCTAAGCCGGGGGATGTTGTTTGTTCTGCTTCAGATGTCCCCCCCCCCCCGGGGGGGGGGGGGGTGCATGTTGCTTCATGGACTCCGAGCCTGGGGTATACTCCTTCTTCAAATGCCCCTAAGTCGGGGTGGATTCTCTTTTCTTCTTATGCTCCCCAGGCGCGATGTAGCTTCTTCAAATACCCCTAAGCTGGAGCGTATTCTTTATGGCTTCTATGCCCCCTGGCGGGATATGTTTCTTCTTCAAATACCCCTAGGCCGGGGTGGACTTCTCTTCATATGCCCTGAGTCGGGCGTGTTCTTTATAGCTTCTAGGCCCTCGAGGCAAGGTATGCTTCTTCTTCAAATACCCCCAAGACGGGGGTGTGATTCTTGGCTTCATATGCCCCTAAGGCGAGGTGTACTCTTCTGCTTCCTCTGCCCCAGAGTGGGGTATATTTCTCTTCATATTCCCCTAAGCCAGGGTGTATTATTTGGTTTCATACGTCCCTATACGGGGTAGGGTCTTTACTTCTTTTCACCCAAGGTGGGGTGTGTCCTCTGCTTCTTATGCCCCCAGATCGGGGTGGATTCTTCTGCTTCTTACGCCCCGCCAGGGCGGGGTGCGTTTCTCTTCATATGCCCCCGGCGCGGGGTATATCTTTTATTTCTTATGCTCCCGAGCCGGGGTATAGCTTCTTGGCCTCATGTGCTGCCGAGGCAAGGTGTATGTTGCTTCATGTGCCCCCGGGGCGGGGATGCATTCTGCCTCTAATGCCCCCGTGGCGGGGTATATCTCTTGGCTTCTTATGCCCCCAAGGTGGGGTGTGTTTTCTTCTTGTGCCCCCAGGGTGGGGTATATCTTTCGCTTCTTATGCCCTCTGAGGCGGGGTGAAGTCCTTATTCAAATGCCCCTAAACTGGGGTATAGTTTTGCCTCATATGCCCCTAGAGTGGGGGTGCGTTTCTTCTTTTGTGTGCCCCTAGGCGGGGTGTGTTTTTGCCTCTTATGTCCCCGGGCCGGGGTAGGTTCTGCTTCTTCTGCCTCTTTCAGGACAGGGCATATTTCTCTTCATGTACCCCCAGGGCGGGATGTCTATCTTTTTGCTTCTGTGCCCCACAAGGCGGCGTGCATTCTTTATGACTTCTATACCCCCGGACGGGGTGTGTTTCTTCTTCAAATGTCCCCAAGCCGGGGTGTATTCTTTTGCTCTTTATGCCCCCAGATCGGGGTGAATTCTTCGTCAAATGTCCCGAAGCCGGGGTGGACTCTTTTCTTCTTATGCTCCTAAGGCGGGGTGTAGCTCTCTTCATATGCCCCTAAGCCGAAGCGTATTCTCTATGGCTTCTATGCCCCCCCCCCCCCGGGCGGGATACGTTTCTTCTTCAAATGCCCCTAGGCCGGGGTGTATTCTTCTCTTTCTCATGCTCCCAAGGCGGGATGTAACTTCTTCAAATGCCCCTAAGACGGGGCGTATTATTCATGACTTCTATGCCCCCTGGCGGGGTATGTTTCTTCTTCAAATACCCCTAGGTCGGGGTGTATTCTTCTCTTTCTCATGCTCCCAAGGCGGGATGTAACTTCTTCAAATGCCCCTAAGACGGGGCGTATTCTTCATGGCTTCTATGCCCCCTGGCGGGTTATGTTTCTTCTTCAAATACCCCTAGGCCGGGGTGTATTCTTTGTCTCACATGTCCCCCGATTTGGGGTGCAGCTCTGTTTCTTCTTATGCCCCCAGGTCGGGGTAGATTCTTCTCACGTGCCCCTAGGGCGGGGTATATTTCTCTTCATGTGCCTCCATATCGGGGTATATTTCTTCTTCAAATACCCCCAAGCCGGGATGCATTCTTGCTGCTTCTTACGCCCCAGGGTGGGGTGTACCTCTCTTCATGTGTCCCTCAGTCGGGGTGTATCTTTTGCTTCTATGCCCCCAGGCGGGGGTATGTTCTGCTTCTTTTACCCCCTCACGGTGGGGCGTATTTCTCTTCATACGTCCCCGGAATGGGGGTGTAGCTTTTCTTCATCTGCCCCCTAGGTCGGGGGTATGCCTCTTCGCTTCTGTGCCCCCGGAGGGATATGTTTCTTCTTCAAATGCCCCTGAGCCGGGGTATAGCTTTGTTGTCTGTTGTGCCCCTGAGTCGGGGTGGATTCTCTTCATGTGCCCCTGGGAACGGGGTGTATATCTTTTTTCTGCCTCCAATGCCCCCATGGCGGGGTGGATTCTTCATCAAATGCCCCTAAGCCGGGGTGTAACTTTTGCTTGATGTGCCCCTGAGTCGGGGTAGATTCTCTGTTTCTTCTTATGCCCCCAGGTCGGGGTGCAACTCTGTTTCTTCTTATGCCCCCAGGTCGGGGTAGATTCTTCTCACATGCCCCCGAGTCGGGGTGTATTCTCTTCATATGCCCCCAGGAGCGGGGTGTAGTTTCTTTCTTTATATTCCCCCTAGCTCGGGGTATATTTCTTCTTCTTATCCCCCAGGGTGGGGTATATGCATGCTCTCTTCGGGAGTGGTGGCCGTGCTTGGCCTCATTGCTATAAAGTATCCCCCACAGTGGACAGGAATCCGTCAAGCTACAGTTGCGGCTTGTTGGATCTTCTAACAGCCACTCGAGAGACCGTCTTGCGCCGGATAGAGGCAGAAGGAAGGTGGAACGGACCGGGGCATTGCACCACAGACTTGGACCTTCCTAGAGTCGGGCGGGATGCCGACCTTCTTCTTGTCCTTTTGGTCGGCGATGCTTGCCAACTTTTCTTTTCGTCCCTTCTTTTCTTCTCTTTTTTTTATGTAATAGACCAAGGTAGGTGTGTAGGAGAGCGCTCACCCCCTCAAGGAGGGGATGAGTGGTTCACTCCATCGCATCAACCGTGCAGTGATTATCATCGGCGGATATGGCCATACAACCCTCTCTCGCCAATTCTTTCTCCTCTTCTTATTTTTTGTTTCTTTCTTTTCTTCTTTTCTTCTTTTTCTTTTCTTCTTTTTCTTCTTAGGGAAAGGGGGTTTGATTTCCCCTCCCTTCTTCTCTCTTTCTCTTCTCTTTTTTTTTAGCGGCCTTCATGATTCCTGGAAGTTGCCTGTGCCTCGGGGTAGCGTCTTCGAGGCCGCAAAGACGATCGCGCCTAGTGGCTTTCTCCCCATAGGGCGGGCGAAGACAGCACTTGTAATTCATCAAAGTAGGCAAACATCATTTATTAGGGGGGGGCATGAGGCCCTGAATCCCGGCGAAGAGATGAAGGGTGGTTTACGTCCCACCGGGTGTGCCAGACTTGTGGACGCACTTTTCGATCGATTAGTTATTATTGTTCGTTTATTGGTTTATTAAGTGTGTGGGCGTGCCAGTCACGAAGTGACAATTTATTCGGGCTCGAAGAGTCCATGGTGCGCTCGATCTGACTAATCAGACGATTGTGCGGTTCGTGTCGGGACCAAAACCCGCCGCGCCATAAAGGTCACGGCGTCATTTACATCCCCCATACGAGGGAACACCCTTGATTAATCGCCAGGAATCAGGGCCTCATGGCCAGAAAGTTAATTGCATGAAAGGCCTATTAGGAAGTATTGAAATCCCCGTACGAGGGTGAAAAGAAAACATCGGAGATCATGTCGGTCATGTGCTGACCATTTAATATTCGGACTAATGTCCGGCTCGAGAAAAGCGCAATCGTCACGGGAAAACCAGAGCGTATGTATGCCGGGGTACGGCAAATTTATTGTTCGGAGGAACTGGAAGCATTCGGTTAAATCCCGGTTAGAACAGTCAGAAACCAACAAGTTTGTCAGCTCGGTGTAAGGTCAAGCCGCGACCATACTGCGGTGGGCCCCCCGTGATCGAAACAAGACTTGCGTGAGTGTCATTAATATTTCCGGTGCCAAGGGGCAACGGGGGAGTGTCCCGGGATCAGAGCCCAAAGCCAATATGCGTGTTCAAAGGGAACGGGCTATAGGCCGAGGATATGGGTCAGACAATGACCATAATTGGGACGGACCCGAGGTCTAAGCGTGACCCGTGAAGGCCTTGTTAATGTCCCCATGCGAAGGGTTCGAGGATGATGAGGACTACTTCATTCTATTCGGATTTTGTCGGTCATTCACAGACCTTTTCATGTTCGGACACGGGTCTGTAATAGAAATGCGATGAAAATCGAGGTGAACCCGTTTGAATGTCTACCGGATGCGCGGCAATTTTAGTAGTGGCTCGGAAGGGATCCGGCCTGAGAAGCGGGTCCGGTGTAATCGGAATGTCGGCCTAAGGTAAGGTCGGGTCACGGCCATTTCGGGATAACCCCCAAGACTCGGGCCCGGCCTGCAAGGGCAGCACTGTTGTTCCTTCAACACTAGGTCACGGGAGAGACGGGGCTGCAATGTAGATTTTATCATTTTTCATTATTTAGATTTTTTATTATTTTTGTCGCTTATCCCCTTTTTATGCATTTTTTTGGGTGGGTTTATTATTTTCTTTCTATTTGTTGCACACGTTTTCCATCTTCTTTTGAGTTTATTTGTCATGGATTCGGATTCATTCGTCTATTGTAATTCTCATTATTATTATTATCATCGTCATTATCATTACCCTTTCTTACTACTATTCCTTCTATTTTGATCATTATCGTTATTGCATTTCCCCCCTTTTTGTTGACAATTTTTTTTATCGCTCACGGACCATGAGATCTTCTCCTGTTCATTATTACCCCTTTCTTATTATTATCCCCCCTTTTATTATTATTCTTTTTGTTTATTATCTTGATTAGGATCACCCCCCCTTTTATTATTATCGCTACATAAATTCCCTCCCTTTTCATCATTATTATTACTATGTTCTCCCTCTTCTGATTGGAGGTATGGTGGAGCAGAGATTGAGCGTGCCGCTGAGAGGCTGAGGGGCGCACCGCTGGAGAATAGAAAGTGTGCCGCTGGAAGGTGTACCGCTGAAGGGTTGGAGGAGTGCATTGCTGGAGGGTAAAGGGGAGTGTACCGCTAGAAGGTTGAGGGAGGTGTACCGCTGGAGGGTTTGAGGGTGTACCGCTGGAGGGCCGGGGAGTGTACCGCTGGAGGGTTGAGGGTGTACCGCTGGAGGGTTTGAGGGTGTGCCGCTCAAGGCTGGCCAAGGGAAGTTAGGGGAAATGCCATTGGGGCTGAACCCACATGAATGGGGTGAGGTTTAAAGGGAGGTTTCTGGCTTGAGGTGTTCTGGTACAGGGTTCTAAACGGCAGGCTTCCACTTCTCTGTCAGGTGATTGAGTCCCAAGCCATGTTCAATAGTCCAATTCTCTGAATCTTGCATGGTTCCCCTGTCTTAGTTAGAATGTTTTATTGTTGCTTAGTTCGTTTGTTTGTTGCTTCTTTTTATCTTTTAACTTATCACTATTTCTGACAAAAATTTGGCAGCATCTCACCTTGACCCGGATGGTAAGGGAATAACAAGGAACATGCCCACATGGAGTGACATGAACCAACAACTGAGGTGTGTGCCTAAGCAGTCACCTTTGGGGAAACTTCAAAAAACTCGGAGAAAACGCCGAACGGGAAACCAGTAGACTGATACAAGCTATGAGTGTACCGGGGAAGTGACAGCCAAGTTGTGTCGGGCTGGCAGTCCAAGGGTATGCCGGTGAAGGTATGGCCAAGGGGTGTGCCGCTGAGCAAGTCAACAGGGGCGGTGTGCCGCTGAACAGGCTAAGAGTGTACCGCTGGCGGTTGGAGAGAGTGTGCCGCTGGGCAAACCAAGGGAGGCGTACCGCTGGGCGAACAGAAGGGGGTGTGCCACTGGGCGAACAAAAGGAGGTGTGCTACTGGGCGAATAAAAGGAGGTGTGCCGTTGAGCAGACCAGAGAGGGGCAAAGGCAGATATGCCGCTGGAGCTGAAAAATGGGTGGATGAAGAACACACAAGCAAGTGGACAAAGCAAACAGACAGTTTATTCATGAAGAAACTGTGAGGGGGTTACATGCTCAAGGAAAACAAAGAGAGAAAGAAAGAAAAAAAAGTAACGAGGCAGTGAGGGGTGAATGTAGTCCCTCCCGCTACATTGGAACCTCTCTCTCCCTCTCTTCTTCCCTTCTACTTACTTCTTTCACTCAGACGGTGGTCGGGCTCTCTTCGCCTCTTCTCTCTTTGTCTCTTCTCTCTTCCCACATGGGTGGCGGTTGGAGCAGCTGGGGGGGAGGGGGGTAGCCCCTTTTCTCTTCTTCTCTTCTTCTCTCTCTTCGCACAGACGGCGGTGGTTGGAGCGGCAGTGGGGGGGTGAGAGGCGGGAGCCTCTCCTCTTCTTCTTCTTCTCTTCTCCTCCTTCTGCCCTCTGGGAGCTCCTCTTCCCCTCTTCCTCCTTTCTTCTCTTTGTGAGGGCTTTTTATATGTGCGTCGTTGACGGGGGAGACCTCATGATGGCGCTGCCATTCGAGGTTGACCCGAGTCCCATCCTTATCAGGTAGAGGTCCCCTTTGTCCAACCGAAAGATGACACCTAGGCATGGGGTTAGCTGGCGTTGAAATGGCCATGCTGTGCGCCAAGGGGCTCCTCCAGTGACCGCTATGTATCTTGCCGGCCTGTACCGTTCGAAGGAATTTCACGCTGTGCCCCTGGAAGGGGGCCAAGACGCTGTGCCGTTGAAGGGGCAGAATGCCTGTGCCGTTGGAGGGCTCGATTGGGCGTGCCGCTGAAGGCCTCTACATGGCATGCCATTGAAGGGGCTGGCAGGCGTGCCGTTGAAGGGCCAATATGGCGTGCCATCGAAGGGGTTGGCAGGCGTGCCGTTGAAGGGCCTCTACATGGCGTGCCATCAAAGGGGCTGGCAGGCGTGCCGTTGACGTCTTTGGAGGAAGTGCGCCGCCGAAGGGGGTTTTCATGGTGTTCCGCTGAAGGGGGCACAGGGAGTGTGCCATTCAGAGGGCAGCCAAGGTGTGCCGCTGGTGGCGTCTAGGCGTGCGCTGAGGGCTAGCAGGTGCGTGCCGCTGAGGGCTAGCAGGGGCGTGCCGCTGAAAGGCCATTCGGAAGCGTGCCGCTAGAGGGGCACTTGAAGTGTGCCGCTGGAGGCATCAAAGTGGTGTGCCGGTGAAGGCGTTTGGAGGGTGTCTCCTCTTCTTGTTTTCTATTTTTCATCTTCTCCTCTATTTTCTTCTCTTCTTTATTCCCCGCTGGAGGTGGAATTAGGAAGTGTGCCGCTGGAAAGCTGAGACTGTGCCGTTGAAGGGGCAAAGGGCCGTGCCGCTAGAGGCAGTTGAGGGTGTGCCGTCGAAGGCACCTGGGGGTGTGCCGTAGAAGGCACCTGAGGGTGCGCCGTTGAAGGCACCTGAGGGGCGTGCCGTTGAAGGGCACTGAGGGTGTGCCGCTGGACGGCTGTTTGGGGTGTGCCGCTGGACGGCCAATTGGGTTGCTGTGCCGTTGGAAGAGGCAAGAAATGGGTGTGTCGTTGAAGGGCACTTGAGGGGTGTTGTAACGACTCGAGAATCCGATTACCGGGAAGGCCTGATAACCCGAGACTCGTACCGCCACCCACGAATCCGAAGACTCAGAAGGGTTAGAAGGTTGGTGTGGAAACTACACAAGTATCACAGGTAATTACGGAAATTAAATAGTTTATATAATTAAGCATGAAATAAATTAACATTTTTCATGGTCCACAAGATAACAAATAGAAAGACAACAGTAGTCCACAACTAGTACATAGACAGGAAAGAAAAGTACAGCTACACGGGGCATACCTCGGCTCTGACCTCTGGCACTAACGCTGGGCACCCGAATCACGCTGAGCCTCAGACCAACTCCCCTGAAGCCTCACCTCGCCTGAAACACGGTAAAAAACATGCAGGGAATGAGTCTCGGAATAGAGTTTGTAGGGATCACTCGAACCCTACCTCGTATACGGAGAAACCGCTACGCTAGCAGTAAGTGAGTACGTCGGAAAAGGAAGCCCTGCCATCTACAAAGCACCAATCTCATGGCACGAAAGCCGACACACGTGCCACGGTGAAATAACCGGAACACAACGGCTAACACGACAGAACCCGAAGGTCGAAGTCACCAGCCTGACAGTCTGACACTCACGACTCGACAGGAGTACCTCCCACTAGAAGCACAATCGGTAGCGTCCCCTGACGTCTTACACCGCACCGCAGGTGAACTGCCTGACGTGGTAGCGCCTACCAAAGGCACGGACACCGAACAAGAAATACAACGAGCGACTAGCTGGGGTCACGCCCGTCGGCGTGGGTCCAACCGCCCCCAACCACGTGTGCACACATAGACCATGCGTCCTAGGTTTGGCCCTCTAACCGATTTTCCCCCATAGCCGGACTCTGGCTAACGACGAGGGGCCCGACAGAAACCAGTCCAAAACCATCCTCAGGGTAGCCTCTCCACCACTCCCTGGTTGGACCACACGCGTGTAAGCAGGCTACGACTAGTGGAGGGTCACTGACGGAGTAGACTCTCAAGTCAACGGAAAAAATGTCACAACTGGACGGTACGAGGAATGCCCCTCGTACAAATCACCGTCGCACGATGACACAAGTCGACAACAACCTCTCCCGGTACTGCTCGGTACGGCGAGAGACAAGCTGACACGACCTGCCCCCTTGATCGGTCCACCTTGGGCCACTTAGGGTTGTGCGGTCATACCGGGGCCGCACCAGGTTTAAACGGTCAGGACGTGACCGTTCTACCCCAGGTCCAAACGGCAGATGAACGGCCACCACGGGCCCGTTCAACTGATGTGCGGCCAACTCCTGGCCGCACGTGGGTGATGAACGGTCCGCTCATGGCCGTTTGTCTCCCAACGGTAATAAAACTTGAATGGTTAAGCCGTAGCCGCACTAGGGAAGAGCGGCTATGGTTTGACCGTTCAAGGGTTGTGCGGTCCAGATCTGGCCGCACACCCAGGCAACGGCACCCGACTACGTACGGCTAGCCCCTGGCCGCACGAGGGGTTATGTGGCTAGATCCTGGCTGCACATCCCGGTGCACTGCATAACGGTAATAATTAACGGTCGAAAACCTAGGGTTGGGCGGTCGTTATGGGGCCGCACTTCAGGATGTGCGGTCCCACGATAGACCGCACAAGCCCAATGTGCGCCGAGCCCAGCCACAGCGCGCCAAGCCGATGAGCGGCCAGAACATGGCCGCACAAGGGCTGTGCGGCCACTGGTTCGCCTTGTGCGGCCACTGGTTCGACCGCACATCACTCACCGACGCGAAAACGACGAACCTCGCCGGAATCGCCCATTCAAACCCCAAAACAAACCCCACGAAGGGGAAAACAAAAGGAAATTGACCCCCAAGCCCCTTAGCATGATTCTACGCTCCCGAAACACAAAATCGCGGCTTAAAACGATGGATCGGGCGGTCACTCTTGTTGGCACTAAAAATATGATCGTCGGTGACCAAGCCATAAGGACGAATGACCCGGCCCACCGAAGTACAGAAGTCGATAAAGATCAACATATTGAAGACATCTGAAGCTGCCAGAGCCTCGAGTCACTCCATGTGGACACGGGGACTTCACCTCAGGAGAGCCGAGACAAACTCACAACCAACCGGCAGTGCGATCAAGCCTGCCCAATGAACCGGCATCGACTCTGTCGTGCCGCATACACTACACCCGTTGTCCGATCAAGGACGACGGTCTACCTAGTGGCTTCCCGCCTTATGAAAGGCTCTCCTGAAGATGAAGGAGTCCCCCTGGTTCCCCGAGACGGAGGACCGAAAGCTCTGACGGCAGAAGATCTCGATCACCCGGCACGGGTACGGCTTCCCGCCAAGACGGGCCCGTTAGTGGCCAAATGATCGTCCAGCTCAGGCGGAACTATCCCTGGTGTTACACCACCCCCTAAGGAGCTTTGGGCACGAGCCAGACCGAGCCAGCAGCACGAATCATAGAGCCGAAGGCCGTGTCAGCGGAAAGCCCGTATGATCAAATCAAAGCTATCTGGAGTCTCGAGAATGGCCGTACGTCAACCTGGGAGCTTCTACAAGACATCTCGTCGAAGTTTCGAGGAGCATTGGCAAGATAAATGTTCACGGTGACCCCCGGAATCATCCCCGGACTCATCAACTGGCTCGAAGCGCACGAGGAGCATCAGCCCGGCGCGCCCCTCACTTGATGCCCTCTATCCCGGCGCGCTGAACCCCATCCAGGGCCGGGCTATTCCGACGCGTAAAGACCCATGAAGCCCTCCCCGGCGCACAGTTCTTCACGCCGTACGAGGCTTGAGGCTGGATCATGTATATATACAGATGGCTATTCGAAAGAAAAGAGAAGAGAAGGGCTGAGAAACAGAAAGAGGGAGCAGACAGAAGGTTAAGAAGAGTGTCTTTCGAGAGAGGCCTTCCGAGGGGAGAGAGAGCTTTCTTGGAAGAGAAGTTTCCGTCTGAGCGTCCTTCGACGGCCGTCTTCCTCTGTTCTGGTTGAAGTCCTCCAGAGTTGGAGAAGGAGAAGCGGGCCGATACTCTGTTTTGAGAACAGGTGGGCGCCGGCGTCCATCTCTCTCTGCTTTTCGTGAATTTTTCTTTTTCGGAACCTCCGTCTACCAACTGTAAGCAAGAGAGGGGAGGGATGGCAATGATATGAGCCGGCCCCTCCCCTCCTCTGCGTTTTCTTCTCTTTACTATATTTTCCCCTGCGAATGATGAACGGCGACCGAGCAATGATGCCGGCGCCGGATTCTTAACGTGTAAATGAGTGGCCCATTCCTGTTTCTGGGATGGCAATGTGTATTTGAATGTCTGGACCAGCAGGTCGAATGAGTGATTTGAAACTTCTGTCTCCTTCTCTATCTACATCGATGTGTATGTTTAAGGTCTTCCGTGCGTTTTCTCTGATCCTGGTTTCCCCGAAGCCCCGATCATGCCCCGAAGCACCGTGGGCTACAGAAACACCCCTCCCCAGGGTTTTCCCTTTCGACCGTGCTCGTGTCTGATTTAAGGGTCTCTGCATACCCTCCGTGGACAGAGCTGCGCTTCTGCGTATGCTTCTTTCTACCGTATTGTCAAGGGACTAATTCCCCTCGATTCCTCTCTTCCTATTGCCCTGTGGCTCGCGAGGTGGGAGTCATTCTTGGGATTGCAAGATGCATCGACTTAACATTGCGCCGTAACTGGTCGAGCATATGCCTCTATGTTTGGTTCGTCTCGCCTGTGCATTGATTACCCCTCTGCATTGTAATCATGTGAACCGTTCCGAGATTCCTTTATTTCGGCTTAATCTTCTGGGGAGGGGGACATTCCTCGTTACTTCACACAGCTGCTGGGCGATCGAGAACTCTACCCCTCAATGGTAGATGTTTCCCCAAGGCCATAGCAGATAGCAACAGGGGCCTTAGCCTAACAGGCTTATCCCCGACAATCTGAGATCCAATCGAGGCCGAGAGGTGTATACTCCTCGTAGGCCAGCCCTTGGAGCTTCACCCTCTCGGTGGTCGGTCCATCCACGGGATGAGTCATAAGCTGTGGGTTATCCACCCCTCGCAGGCTAGCCCTCGGGGTGATGCTCCCATCATCAATGACCTCATCTCTCTATCTTTCCCCTTACGGAGCCTTGGTGCCCCTCGTAGGCTAGTCCTCGGGGTATCCTATCCGATGGGGTTTGCTGGGTGCCTCCGTGTACACCGGCGGTTTAGGGGCTTGTTCCACAGGTGAGCATGACCCCGCTTCTCCCCTGCAACTCTTCAGGTTCAGGGGAGATGCTGTCCAATTTTGGACAGATTAAGATTAAATAAGCCTCAATGAAACGCTCGTTCTGGACTTAATTACCTCAGTGCTTGAGTATGAACCTCGCACTGACTTGCTCCCTCATTCCTAGAAAGGCCATAGGCTCCAATTAAACAATCAATTGGCTTAAACAACTCTAAAATATTCTATGGGAGTTTAATAAACTTGAAAAAGTTCAAAAATTAACAAAAATAGGGTTAATACGGCGCGGTCTTAACCGGCGCGCCTTAAACCGGCGCGGTACCCCCCCGCGCCGGGTTAACCCCACACTCATAATCAAAAAATTTTTCCTTGCAACTTTCCGGCGCGCCCCAAACCGGCGTGCCCCATCCTCTTGCGCGCCGTTTTAGCCGGTTATGGGGCCGCGCCGTATTAACCATCCATACTGATGTTTTATCGCGCCGTATGAGTTGCCTCTTGCATGGTTGCGCCGGTTTTGAAGCATGTTACCGTTTAAATCGCTCATTTGCCCCAAGGCAATTCTCGTCTCTCGGGGTCGATGCCAACAAGCCATAGCTGGTAATAAATTGAATGAAAGAAGGGCCTAGCGAGTCTGAGCTATATTGTTATCATATCTTCATTACCATATCCGTTAGCACTTTGCTTTCGCTATCATATTTGTGCTGTCTTCTCTCTTCTCAAAAGAAGGGGTAATAAACGTGGTTGACTACCATTTGCTTCCATAATTCCGTTATCATGCTTAATATAGTCATGAACGTCATGTGTGCATCCATGCATACATCCTCGAGTAGATCAAATGGCGTTGACAGAAAAGCCGGATTACGTCTGGTCAGAAGTCTTCGCCATGCGCGACGGTGGTCTTCGGACCTACGTCCTCTGCCACGTACCGAGGATCCATAATTCCATGAACTATGCATCTTCTACACGATAAACATGTGCATCCTGCATATCTTCGTCATAATCATCATGTAGCTCTTTTTTAATCTGGCTTCGACAGCCCGCTATCTCGGCAATTAATCAAAGGTGTTCCCTCCTCGTGGGGGATGTAATTAACGCCATAGCCTTTATGGTATGGCGGACTGCTGGTCCTGACCGAACCTCACATTCGCCCGACACGGGTCAGAATGAGCGCATCATAAAATTGTCACTCACGTGACTGGCACGCCCGCGTCGTCAATCAGCCAGTTAGTTACCAGTTAGCTAATTGACCGATCGACACGTGAAATAAGACATGTATACATGTACACATGTACATATATCCATGAAATAAAGCAATAAGATGATCATATAAAAACCCGTCGCAAACAGTCTGGCACGCCCGGTGGGACCAGTGTCACCTTTCATCTCTTTACCGAGATATTCGGGCTTCGAAGCCCTCTCAAAGGCTACTGATTATTGCCTTGTTTGACATTACAGGCAAACCAATGACGATCAACGGGATAACTGGCGTCGACTTCGATCTTTCGATAGTCGCTGGACACGCGCAAGGGTATCTGGCGGTACCCATGGAATTCGGCAGCTTCCCTCCAGCTGTAGGCTTCCCCAACTTTTTGGTTTGCCTGCAATGTCATTATGATGCGCTCGACGCCAGTTATCCCGTTGATCGTCATTGGTTTGCCTGCAATGTCAAACAAGGCAATAATCAGTAGCCTTTGAGAGGGCTTCGAAGCCCGAATATCTCGATAAAGAGATGAAAGGTGACACTGGTCCCACCGGGCGTGCCAGACTGTTTGCGACGGGTTTTTATATGATCATCTTATTGCTTTATTTCATGGATATATGTACATGTGTACATGTATACATGTCTTATTTCACGTGTCGATCGGTCAATTAGCTAACTGGTAACTAACTGGCTGATTGACGACGCGGGCGTGCCAGTCACGTGAGTGACAATTTTATGATGCGCTCATTCTGACCCGTGTCGGGCGAATGTGAGGTTCGGTCAGGACCAGCAGTCCGCCATACCATAAAGGCTATGGCGTTAATTACATCCCCCACGAGGAGGGAACACCTTTGATTAATTGCCGAGATAGCGGGCTGTCGAAGCCAGATTAAAAAAGAGCTACATGATGATTATGACGAAGATATGCAGGATGCACATGTTTATCATGTAGAAGATGCATAGTTCATGAAATTATGGATCCTCGGTACGTGGCAGAGGACGTAGGTCCGAAGACCACCGTCGCGCACGGCGAAGACTTCTGACCAGACGTAATCCGGCTTTTCTGTCAACGCCATTTGATCTACTCGAGGATGTATGCATGGATGCACACATGATGTTCATGACTATATTAAGCATGATAACGGAATTGTGGAAGCAAATGGTAGTCAACCACGTTTATTACCCCTTCTTTTGAGAAGAGAGAAGGCAGCACAAATATGATAGCGAAAGTAAAGTGCTAACGGATATGGTAATGAAGATATGATAACAATATAGCTCAGACTCGCTAGGCCCTTCTTTCATTCAATTTATTACCAGCTATGGCTTGTTGGCATCGACCCCGAGAGACGAGAATTGCCTTAGGGCAAATGAGCGATTTAAACGGCAACATGCTTCAAAACCGGCGCAACCATGCGAGAGGCAACTCATACGGCGCGATAAAACATCAGTATGGATGGCTAATACGGCGCGGCCCCATAACCGACTAAAACGGCGCGCAAGATGATGGGGCGCGCCGGTTTGGGGCGCGCCGAAAGTTGCAAGGAAAATTTTTTTGATTATGAGTGTGGGGTTAACCCGGCGCGGGGGGGTACCGCGCCGGTTTAAGGCGCGCCGATTAAGACCGCGCCGTATTAACCCTATTTTTGTTAATTTTTGAACTTTTTCAAGTTTATTAAACTCCCATAGAACATTTTAGAGTTGTTTAGGCCAATTGATTGTTTAATTGGAGCCTATGGCCTTTCTAGGAATGAGGGAGCAAGTCAGTGCGAGGTTCATACTCAAGCACTGAGGTAATTAAGTCCAGAACGAGCGTTTCATTAAGGCTTATTTAATCTTAATCTGTCCAAAATTGGACAGCATCTCCCCTGAACCTGAAGAGTTGTAGGGGAGAAGCGGGGTCATGCTCACCTGTGGAACAAGCCCCTAAACCGCCGGTGTACACGGAGGCACCCAGCAAACCCCATCGGATAGGATACCCCGAGGACTAGCCTACGAGGGGCACCAAGGCTCCGTAAGGGGAAAGATAGAGAGATGAGGTCATTGATGATGGGAGCATCACCCCGAGGGCTAGCCTGTGAGGGGTGGACAACCCACAGCTTATGACTCATCCCGTGGATGGACCGACCACCGAGAGGGTGAAGCTTCGAGGGCTGGCCTACGAGGAGCATACACCTCTCGGCCTCGATTGGGTCTCAGATTATCGGGGATAAGCCTGTTAGGCTAAGGCCCCTGTTGCTATCTGCTATGGCCTTGGGGAAACATCTACCATTGAGGGGTAGAGTTCTCGATTGCCCAGCAGCTGTGTGAAGTAACGAGGAATGTCCCCCTCCCCGGACGATTAAGATGAAATAAAGGAATCTCGGAACGGTTCACATGATTACAATGCAGAGGGGTAATCAATTCACAGGCGAGACGAACCAAACATAGAGGCATATGCTCGACCAGTTACGGCGCAATGTTAAGTCGATGCATCTTGCAATCCCAAGAATGACTCCCACCTCGGGAGCCACAGGGCAATAGGAAGAGAGGAATCGAGGGGAATTAGTCCCTTGACAATACGGTAGAAAGAAGCATACGCAGAAGCGCAGCTCTGTCCACGGAGGGTATGCAGAGACCCTTAAATCAGACACGAGCACGGTCGAAAGGGAAAACCCCGGGGAGGGGTGTTTCTGTAGCCCACGGTGCTTCGGGGCATGCTCGGGGCTTCGGGGAAACCAGGATCCGAGAAAACGCATGGAAGACCTTAAACATACACATCGATGTAGATAGAGAAGGAGACAGAAGTTTCAAATCACTCATTCGACCTGCTGGTCCAGACATTCAAATACACATTACCATCCCAGAAACAGGAATGGGCCACTCATTTACACGTTAAGAATCCGGCGCCGGCATCATTGCTCGGTCGCCGTTCATCATTCGCAGGGGAAAATATAGTAAAGAGAAGAAAACGCAGAGGAGGGGAGGGGTCGGCTCATATCATTGCCATCCCTCCCCTCTCTTGCTTACAGTTGGTAGATGGAGGTTCCGAAAAAGAAAAATTCACGAAAAGCAGAGAGAGATAGACGCCGGCGCCCACCTGTTCACAAAACAAAGTATCGGCCTGCTTCTCCTTCTCCGGCTCCGGAGGACTTCAACCAGAACAGAGGAAGACGGTCGTCGAAGGACGCTCGGACGGAAACTTCTCTTCCAAGAAAGCTATCTCTCCCCTCGGAAGGCCTCTCTCGAAAGACACTCTTCTTAACCTTCTGTCTGCTCCCTCTTTCTGTTTCTCAGCCCTTCTCTTCTCTTTCTTTCGAGTAGCCATCTGTATATATACATGATCGAGCCTCAAGCCTCATACGGTGTGAAGAACTGCGCGCCGGGGAGGGCTTCATGGGTCTTTGCGCGCCGGAATAGCCAGGCCCTGGATGGGGTTCAGCGCGCCGGGATAGAGGGCATCAAGTGAGGGGCGCGCCGGTTTAAGGCGCGCCGGGCTAATGCTCCTCGTGCGCTTCGCGCCAGTTGATGAGTCCGGGGATGATTCCGGGGGTCACCGTGAACATTTATCTTGCCAATGCTCCTCGAAACTTCGACGAGATGTCTTGTAGAAGCTCCCAGGTTGACGTACGGCCATTCTCGAGACTCCAGATAGCTTTGATTTGATCATACGGGCTCTCCGCTGACACGGCCTTCGGCTCTAGGATTCGTGCTGCTGGCTGGGTCTGGCTCGTGCCCAAAGGTCCTTAGGGGGTGGTGTAACACCAGGGATAGTTCCGCCTGAGCTGGGTGATCATTTGGCCACTAACGGGCCCGTCTTGGCGGGAAGCCATACCCGTGCCGGGTGATCGAGATCTTCTGCCGTCAGAGCTTTCGGTCCTCCGTCTCGGGGAACCAGGGGGACTCCTTCATCTTCAGGAGAGCCTTTCATAAGGCGGGAAGCCACTGGGTAGACCGTCGTCCTTGATCGAACAATGGGTGTAGTGTATGCGGCACGACAGAGTCGATGCCGGTTCATTGGGCAGGCTTGATCGCACTACCGGTTGGTTGTGAGTTTGTCTCGGCTCTCCTGAGGTGAAGTGCTCGTGTCCACATGGAGTGACTCGAGGCTCTGACAGTTTGAGAAGTCTTCAATATGTTGATCTTTATCGGCTTCCGTACTTCGGTGGGCCAGGTCATTCATCCTTATGGCTTGGTCACCGACGATCATATTTTGAGTGCCAACAACTCCCCAAAGCATGAATGACCCTTCCCTGTGCGAAAATAACCCCTCTCGACCTCGTCTCGAGCTAAAACTATCGAGGAAGAAAGGCAAGAGGCTAGGGAACGTCACCCTACCTCCGGTTCACGATGAGACGCGCCGATCCGAGCTCATTCTCACGAAGAACGCTGTTAGAACCTTGCCTTCCCACGCTACCCACGCTTGCCGCACACCCGCATGATCGCCTCGTCGCCACCCACGTCCTCGCGCCGTCGCACCGCCGCCGTCTGCAGCCGGAACGGAGGTCACCGCGCTCGAACGGGAGAAAGAGAGAGAGTGGGGGCGGCGACGGTCGTGAGGGAGGAAGAAGAAGAAGGAAAAAGAAAAGAAAGAATTACGAATTTATAGAAAATTTGAAAATTCTGGAAAATACCAAAAAATTAAAAATTACATTTCCGGGATCCTTGGAACGCACCGATCGCAACGGTACCACTCGTGCCCAGGTGAACGACCCGGTTCACCTGCGGCGAGGTTCCGAAGGAATTGTCGAAATACACATCGAAAATCAGAAAACACACGCGGAAAAAGCCGCGGAACGCTTCCGGGCCTCCGAAACAACTCCGGATCACGCCGATCCGAAACAAAAGATGTCTGAAATGAAATTTTGAACATAACGGAGCCGAACACTCCGAGAAACCAGATCCGGGTCCCACGAAGAAGGATCCGAAAGGTCTGGGATATTACAGCCCTCCCCCCTTAAAGAATTTCATCCTCGAAATTGAGAACAACCCAAGGGTAAAGGAGAGGAAGACTCACTCAAACAGGTAAGGGAACTGCTGACGTATCTCATCCTCACACTCCCAAGAAGTCTCACCACCAGAGTGCCGCTGCCACACCACCTTGACCAAGGGGATGACCTTGTTCCGCAGGCGTTGCTCTCGCCTATCCACAACGTGGATGGGAAACTCTGGGAGAGAAAGATCTGGAGTCACCTCGGGCCAAACGGAATCCTCAAGCACATGAGAGTCATCGGGCATATACTTCCGCAACATCGATACGTGAAACACGTCATGCACCGACGCCAACTCAGGAGGTAACTACAGTCGATAGGCTACCTCACCGATGCGCTCCACAATGAGGAAAGGACCAACATAGCGGGGACTCAGCTTCCCACGCCATCCAAAATGCATCACCCCCTTCATCGGAGACACTCTAAAAAACACGCAATCGCCAACGGCAAACGCGAGGGGTTGCCTCCTCCGATCAGCATAGCTCTTCTGCCGACTCTGGGCCGCCAACATGTTCTGACGAACCAAGTGCACAATATCCACACACTGCTGCACCAACTCCGGTCCCGTCAAAACACGCTCACCAACCTCAAACCAATCGATTGGAGTCCGACACAGACGCCCATACAACGCCTCATAAGGAGCCATGCCGATGCTCGAATGATAGCTGTTATTGTAGGCAAACTCCACCAATGGCAGGTGGTGAATCCAACTCCCCTGCCACTCCAGGCAGCAGGATCTCAACATATCCTCCAAAGTCTGAATGGTCCTCTCTGACTGACCATCTGACTGAGGATGATACGGTGAGCTAAAAGCCAACTCCGTGCCAAGAGCTCGCTGGAAACTCCTCCAGAATCCAGAAGTGAAGCGCGGATCCCGATCGGACACAATGGAGATGGGAATCCCATGCAACGGAGCGATCCACTCCACATAAAGATGAGCTAACTTGAGCACACTCCAGCTGACTTTGATCGGTAACAATCGAGTCACCTTCGTTAGTCGATCTACCAGCAACCAAATACTATCCTGCCCACTCGGAGTCCTCGGCAATCCCACCACGAAATCCGTGGTCACGTGGTCCCATTTCCACGCGGGAACATCCAAGGGCTGAAGAGTACCTCCCGGTCGCTGATGCTCCGCCTTCACCTATTGACAGGTCAGGCACCTGGCCACAAATTCGGCAACGTCTCTCTTCATGCCAGGCCACCAGAACTGTCTCCGCAAGTTCCGATACATCTTCGTCGCACCCGGGTGTACGGTGTACCTACTCCCATGCGCCTCGCGCAACACCGTATGAAGAACCTGCTCCTCGGCTGGGACGTACAGCTGTGGACGCACTAAAATTCGCTTATTTAAGTGGTTCATCTATTAAGTGCGTGGGCGTGCCAGTCACCGAAGTGACTATTTATTCGAGCTCCGAAGAGCCCATGGTGCGCTCAATCTGACTCGGTCAGATGATTGTGTAGTTCGTGTCGGGACCAAAACCTGCCGCGCCATAAAGGTGACGATGTCATTTACATCCCCCATACGAGGGAACACCCTTGATTAATCGCTGGAAATCAGGGCCTCACGGCCAAGAAATTATATCGAGAGAAACAAGCCGATGGCGGTCTCGGATCAGTGGGGAAGCCCTATGTCTAGGGAAGCAAGCATTCGAAATATGTCGGTCACTCAAGAGACCATTTTGATATTCGGACAAGCGTTCGGCTTCAGGTAATCGTAATCGTCACGGAGAGAATCGGAGCATATGTATGCCGGGGCACGGCGGATTTATTATTCGAAGGGATGGGAGACATTCGGTTAAATCCTGGTTAGAGCGGTCGAAAACCAATAACTTTTTCAGTACGGTGCAAGATCAAGTCGGGACCATTCCGGGGGTGCCTCCCGCGGTCCAAACGAGGCTTGCGTGGGCGTTGTTAATATTTTCGATGCCGAAGGGCAGCGGGAAAGTGTCCTGGGACTAGATTGCAAAATAAAGACGCATACCGAGATGGCTGGCTATAGGCCTAAGATGTGGGTCAGGCAATGACCATGACTAGGGCGAACCCGTGGTCTAAGCATGACTCACGAAGGTCTTATTGATATTCCCACGCGTAGGGTTCGGGGATGACGAGAGCCGTCTCGTTCCATCCAAATTATGTTGGTCGTTCATGGACCACTCTATGTTCGGATAAAGATCCGTATTGAAGGCGCGACGTAAACGGAAAATAAACCCGTACAAATGTATGCCGAGTTTACGGCAATCTCAATGAAAGAGCGGGAATGAATCCCAACGGGAAAGCATCAGGTTTGATAGACTATCGGCCCAAAGCAATGTCGGATTACGACCATATTGGGATGGCTCCCAAGGTCCGAATCTGACTTGGAGGGGCGGCGTCAATGTTCCCTTTATACCGGGTCTTGAGGAGAACGAGACTGCGGAGCGGATCTCATCGTTTTATTGTTATTTAAATTTTTACAATTATTATTTGTTAGTTTATATATATTTTTGAGTGAGTTTGTTATTACTGTTTGTTTATTTATTATTGTTATTATTGGGTTTGTTATTACTATTTATTCATTTTATTATCATTTATTTGCTTATCACTTTTTGCTGAGTTTGTTATTATTATTTCTTTATTTTGTTATCATTTATTTATTTATCATTCTTGTTGAGCTTGTTATTATTGTCATTTATTTATTCTATCATTATTTGTCCATTTATTATTTTTTGAACTTATTATTATTATTATTTATTTCTTTATTATTCTTATTTATTTATTCATTTTTGTATTTATTATTGTTTATTATTATTATCATTATTGTTTGTTATTAGTTCTCCCCCTTTTTTTAGTTTGCTATTGTTATTATTACTTTATTTTTTTATCATTCTTCATTTATTTATCATGTTTTCTTTTAGCTTATTATCCTTATTATTATTTTCATTTATTATGCCGGGAGCGTGCCTGGGAAAACGAGGTAAAAGGGCTGGAGAGGAGGTCGGTGTAGGCTGAGCTGAAGTCTAGGCATGTGGGATACAAGGTCGGTGCAAGTCTGGATGGCATCGGTGCAATGTGTGATGAAGTCAGTGCATGCTCAGAGATAGAGTCGGTGCAAGGGGGGATTGCCTCGGTGCAATGTGGGGTGAAGTCAGTGCATGCACAGGGACAAGGTCGGTGCAGATCCAGACTGACTCAGTGCAGGTCTGGTCACCAGAGGGACGAGGTCAGTGCAATGGTCACCCTGAGGTCAGTGCAGGTTCACCGTAAGGTCGGTGCAGTGCTGGGTTGCCTCGGTGCAAGTCTGGAGTCAGGTCAGTGCGAGGTGAAGAGTGCGTCGATGCAGCGCCTGAACGGGCTAGGGCAGGGTCGACGCAGCGTTTGGGAAGGTCTGTGCAAGCTAAGCTTGGGGTCTATGCAAGCGTGCAGGGTCTGTGCAGCTGAAGGTCAGTGCACATTTGAGAGGCGTGGAGGGTGAAGTCCGTGCAAGGTTTGGGCAAGGCAAGGTCGGTGCATACCATCGTGCATGAAGGGTGAGGTCCATGCACATTTTGGGGTTTAAGACTCAGGCCTGTGGGATGAGGTCCGTGCACGGTCGGTGCAATGTGTATTCAAGCAAAGGGGGAGGCCGGTGCAACTGTGCAGCCGAGCATGGGCGAGGTCAGGTCTGACACAATGTTTAGGGCTGAGGTCTATGCAAGTGTAGCGAGGTCTGTACAGGGTTCAGACAAGGCCTGTGCTGGGCAGTGTGCCGCTGAAATAGGCTAGGGTGTATCGCTGAAGGAGGGTTTAGGGGAGGTTGAGCTCTATGCAGGTGGGGAGTTTTCTTTTATTCACCTTTCTTTTATTTGTTGTTTCTTTTTGTCTTTTAATGGGTTCATTAGTTCTGACAAAAATTTGGCAGCATCTCCCCTTGACCCAAAATGGAAGGAGATAACAAGGGACATGCCCACAAGGAGTGGCATGAACCAACAATTGAGGTGTGTGCCTAGGCAGCCACCTTTGCGAAAACTTCGGCAAACCCGGGGAAAACAACGGACGAGAGACGCTGGACTAATGCAGGCTAAGAATGCCTTGACTGGAAGGGAGGGGGCCTTAGCTTGACTTGTCCCAAGAGGAGGAAAACAAACGGAGACAGTGGGGGAAACCCAAAGAGCAAGGCTTTTCATTCATAAAGAAAGGGAGGCCACAAAGGGCCAATACATCGCAGAGAGAAAGAAAAGGGGGACAAAAACAAAGAAATGAAAATACAAGGTGGGAAGGGGAACGGAGCATGGGCTCCTTGTCTCTCTTCTTCTCTTCTCTCTTCTTTTCCTCTTCTTACGGACGGTGGTGGACAGAGTAGCAGGAGCTCTCCTTCTTTCTCTCTTCTTCTCCTCTTTTTCTTCTTTTCTTGCGTCTTCCTCCATTTTTTTGTTCTGCCTCCCCTCCGTGAGTGACTGCCTCTGCGTGTCTCTCCGTCTCTTTCTCTCTCGTCTGTTCTTCTTTTTTTTTGGCCGAAGAAGGGGGGCGTTTTATACCCCAGTGGAAGGAGGTGATGGGCATTGAATGGGGTTTGACCTCCCCGTCCTTGGTGGCAGAGGAGTAGCCTACGTGGCCCAGCCTCCGGTCGACACCTCGGACAGCTCACTGCGCGCCAATGATCTATAGGGCATGGGCGCAAGATCTTGTCTGCCGGAACGTGCCGTTGAAGAGGGCAAAGGGTGTGCCGTTGAAGGCTGCCAGGGCGTGCCGCTGAAGGGCCTGGAGGGCGTGCCGCTGAAGGCTCTAGGGCGTGTTGCTAAAGGCTGCCAGGGGCGTGCCGCTGAACGCTGCCAGGGGCGTGCCGCTGAAGGCTGTGTGCTGCTGAAGGCTGCCAGGGCGTGCCACTGAAGGGCCTGGAGGGCGTGCCGCTGAAGGGCCTGGAGGGCGTGCCGCTAAAGGCTGCCAGGGCGTGCCGCTGAAGGCTGCCAGGGGCGTGCCACTGAAGGCTGCCAGGGTGTGCTGCTGAAGGCTGCCAGGGGCGTACCGCTGAAGGCCTTGAGGGAGTGCCGCTGAAGGCTCCAGGGCGTGCTGCTGAAGGCTACCAGGGGCATGCCGCTAAAGGCTGCCAGGGCATGCCGCTGAAGGGCTAAATGGGCAGTTCTGAGCCCGTTGTGAGCGCGAGTTGTGGCCCATTTGATTTTCTTCGAGGCCCATGGATTGTGGGGCTCCCGGTGGTTGATTTCTCTTTACTGTCGTGATTCCGGAGACAGCTTCACAGCAGTGTGTGTGCGTTCGGGGTGTCCGGATGGCCCCTCTTCCACTTAGTTTCTTCAATTTGGGGTTACTGTTGATGCTAGGCTAGTTGGGACATACGGGCGTGCAATTTTGCACGTCCACAAATGCCCTCCACCCACGGGTAGCGCAGGCGAAGGATGAGCCAGGCTGTGCCCGTGGGTGCGCTTGTCTCTTTTCTCTTCGTCGACACCGACGGGGTGTTGGGAGCTGACGTGGCATGCTTGTCTCTTCTCTTCTTCATCAGGGCCGACAGGGCGTCGGGAGCTGTCACGGTTTATTTGTCTTTGCTTCTCTTCGTCAGTGCCGGCAGGGTGTCGGGAGCTAGCGTAGCATGTTGGTCTCTTCTTCTCTTCGTCAGTGCCGATGGGGTGTCGGGGACTGACGTAGCATGTTAGTCTCTTCTCCTCTTCGTCAGTACCGACGGGGTGTCGGGCGTTGACGTGATATGTTGGTCTTTTCTTCTCTTCGTCAGTGCCGACAGGGCGCCGCGAGCTGACATGGTTTGTTGGTCTCTTTGTCTCTTCGTCAGTGCCGACAGGGTGCCGGGCGCTGACATGATATGTTGGTCTCTTTGTCTCTTCGTCAGTGCCGACGGGGTGCCGGGCGCTGAGATGATATGTTGGTCTCTTTGTCTCTTTTCTTTCTTTTCCTCTCTCTTTTCTCTTCTTCTCTTCTTTTTTTTTTCTTCTCTTCTCTTTTTTGTTATCTTTTTTTTCTTTTTCTCTTCTCTCGTTTGTTGTTGTTTTTATTTTTTTTATTTTTTTTGTTTTCTCACTTTCCCTCTTCTTCTCTTCTTCCCTTCTTTTTTTCTCCTTTTTTTTGAAGAACTC
This sequence comes from Amorphophallus konjac, assembly GCA_022559845.1. Lineage (NCBI taxonomy): Eukaryota > Viridiplantae > Streptophyta > Magnoliopsida > Alismatales > Araceae > Amorphophallus > Amorphophallus konjac. The sequence goes on along the minus strand of CM040121.1, from coordinate 510,320,096 downwards.
CGGGTGGCTGCTGGCGTGGATGCCAATGATATAAGAGCTATCGACACAGCGGCCGATAATTGAAAGCTGTTGACATGGGAGCCAATAATTGAAAAGCTGTCGACCCGAAGGCCGATGATTAAAAACTGTCGGCTCAGGGGCCGATAATTGAAAGCTGTCGGCTCAGGGGCCGATAAGTGAATAGCTGTCGGCTCAGGGGCCGCCAAGTGAGGCCAAAACAGCCAAGGCTGGGAGTGGGCTTCAAGAGCCGAAGTTACGAAAGGCGAGCCACGAGGGCAGAGAGAAGGGTTTATTGATGCAAAAGGGATGTTCATCGCCTGAAGGGATAGAGAGAAGAGTTTGTTGATTCAAAAGAAATGTTCGTCACCCGAGGGGACGGAGATGTGGTTAAGTCATTGACACGGGCTAGTGTCGGCGCGAAGAAAGAGGGTTGATTCCTCACCCGATCGGCAGGCTCGGGCCGGGGTAGAAGGGTGTTTTGTTCTTTGATGCGCCGGGGGTACCGGCTGTGAAACCCAAACTCGGGAAAGTGGGCCGCAAGGGCCGGAGTTGATGTTACGGAAGTAGGCCGCGAAGGCTGAAATCGGGGAGGCGGGCTGCAGAAGCCAAAATTGGGGCGCAAGATATGAATGCCCAAATCGGGGAAGCGGACTACAAAAGCCGGAGTGGGGAGATTAACGGGCCGCGAGGGCAAGAGGTAGGCCATGGGGGGCCAAGATTGGGCTCTACGAGTCGGAGCTAGGAAAGTAGGCTTCGATGGCCGAAATTGAGTTTATTGCATACGCACATTCTTGTTATTTATTTTTTATTATATTTTTTTTATTCAAGCATGCAAGCATTCATTAGGAGGCATAACATAAATATAAGTAAGGCAGCTCCCTCTATAGGGGATGGGGTAGGGACATCGCCCATAATTCGCGGACACGGCGCAGGCCACGAGGCACAATTGAGGGGTGGTGCACCCGTCAAGAGGATATCACATGTCTTGCATGCATAGCCTAAATTCACGCATTTCACCCGAGGCAATTCTCTGTGGCATGGTAGTGCAAAAGTGTGAACAAAGGGCCCTAACCATAGGGATATGCAAATTTTCCTAGTGACACTTGAGGATCACTCTAGCGCCTACACATTAGTTCCAGGCTTTCAACTTTCGGTAGCTTCACACAGCCCCCATCTGTTTATTTTGGTAGCGGATTTCACAGTTCGACGCGAGTCTCTTCATGTGTCTCAATGGGGATTCCCGGCTACTAGGATTCGTCCTTATTATGATTCACTCCGCCATTTCACGCGAGTCTCCTCATTTGTTTCAATGGGGATTCCTGGCTACTCGGATCCGCGCTTCTCTCTCTTTTTTTTCCTTTTTTTCTCTTCTTTTTTTTTTACAGTGGGGGTAGGTAGCTTTTTCCTCACGATTACCTTTCACGCGAGTGTAGGAATTCAAGTCTCCGTAGAGTGCTAAGAAGAAATTCGGGCAATCCCTATGGTCTAAGGCCATCGAACACATTAAGTGCGAAGTGTAGGAGCGTTGCCTCAGGTTTATTTTGTGAATTTGACTTAGCAGTTCAGCCCTGACTCTTCCCCTTGACGTGTGCACCCGCCATAATTGGGTTCTTTTCGAGCGTATGCCGTGACGCGCGCGCATCCGGGATCGGGGCATTGTTATTTAGTAAGGAAACAGAGTCCTAGAAAATTTCAAGGAGGTGTATTATTCTATATTAAGCAAACATGCAAACAGGGCAATCAAGTATTCTCTTCTTTCTTCTTCCTTTTTTTTGCTTTTGTTTTGTTGTTTATTTTTTGTTTGTTTGTTTTTGTTTGTTTGTTATTTTTTTTTTTTGCATAAGAAAATATTGTTGTTACGTATAAGTGTAGTGGTAGTAAAGGTATTAGGGAAGCGGATCACGAACGGCTGAAATGGTATTAGGGAAGCGGGCTATAGAACCCTAGGGACATTAGGGGAGTGGGTCATAAGGGCTAAAGGCTGCTGGGAAGCAGGCTGCGGGATCCAGAATCGGGAAGAGAGGAGGGACGGATGGATTAATCCTGATAGTGGGCCCCAGCAGAAATGGCTCTGCCGAGGGGCATTGGGTAGCGGGATGTGAGAGTCGAAAAGAAGGGTCTCTTTTATTCTCTGGCCGGGGAAGGGTCCGGCCCAAAACGGAAGGTTTATTCTTTGATTCTCTGGCCGGGGAAGGATCCGAACTACAGTGAGAGGTCTATTTTTTAACTGGGAAGCTGTCGGCTGGGGTGCCAATGATGAGGTACCTGTCGGCTAGGAGCCGATGATGAGGTAGCTGTCGGCCCGAAGGCCGATGGTTGAATATCTGTCGGATTGAAGCCCCGATGGCTGAGTATCTTTCGGATTGAAGCCCCGATAGCTGAAGGTTTTGTCGATTTAACGCCCCGTCGGCGGAGGGTTTAGTCGGTTTAATGCCCCATTGGCGGAAGGTCTAGTCGGTTTAACTCCCCGTCGGCGGAAGGTCTAGTTGGTTTAACGCCCCATTGGCGGAAGGTCTAGTCAGTTTAACGTCCCGTTGGTGGAAGGTCTAGTCGGTTTAGTCGGTTTAACGCCCCATCGACGGAAGGTTTTATCGATTTAACGCCCCATCGGCGGAAGGTTCAGTCGGTTTAACGCCCCGTCGGCGGGGGTTTTGTCAGCTTGAAGCCCCGATGGCTAAATATCTGTCGGGTTGAAGCCCCGATGGCTGAATATCTGTCGGCTTGAAGCCCCGATGGCTGAATATCTGTCGGCTTGAAGCCCCGATGTCTGAATATCTGACGGCTTGAAGCCCCGATGGCTGAATATTTATCGGATTGAAGCCCCGATGACTGAATATCTGTCGGCTTGAAGCCCCGATGGCTGAATATCTATCGGCTTGAAGCCCCGATGGCTGAATATTTTTTGGTTTAACGCCCCATCAACGGAATGCTGATTGGTTTCTATTTGTTGGGTGGCTGGAGGTCGGAGGTCAAAGTTTACCTCATGACTCTTCTTTCTCTTCCTCTCTTCTTCTTTTGTGTGGGGAGGCGGGTGCAAAGACCGCGTCTGCCTTGGGACTCTTTCTTTATTTTCTTCTCTTCTTCTTTTGTGTGAAGAGGCGGGTGCAAAGACCGCGTCTGCCACAGGACCCTTTCTTTCTTTTCTTCTATTCTTCTTTTGTGTGAAGAGGCGAGTTCAAGGACCATGTTCGCCTTGTGACTGTTCTTTCTCTTCTTCTCTTCTTCTTTTATGGAGAGGCAGGTGCAAAGACCATGTTCGCCTCATATCTCTTTTTTCTCCTCTTCTTCTTTTGTAGAGAGGCATGTGTAAAGACCATGTTTCTCTCACGACTCTTCTTTCTCTTCTTCTCTTCTTCTTTCATGTGGAGAGGCGGGTGCAAAGACCGCGTCTGCCTGGTGACTCTCTTTTTTTTTTTCTTTTGTGGAAAGGCAGGTGCAAAGACCATGTTCGCCTCATGTTTCCCCCTTTTTTCTCTTCTTCTTTTGTGTGGAGAGGCAGGTGCAAAGACCATGTTTACCTCATGTATCTTTTCTTTCTTTTCTTTTCTTCTTTTTGTGTGATGAGGCGGGCTCGAGCACCACGTCTGCCTCATGTGTCTTCTTTTGGTTCTGCTCTTCTTCTTTTGTGTGAAGAGACGGGTTCAAGGACCACGTCTGCCTCATGTGTCTCTTCTTCCTTTTCTTCTCTTCTTTTGCGTGATGAGGCGGGCTCGAAGACCACGTATGCCTCACGCGTGTCTTTTTCTTTATTTTGCTCTTCTTTTCTCATTACTGCTTCTGTGTTGGAGTGTATTTTTCTTAATGTGCCCCCAGTTTGGGGTGTAGCTTTATTTGGTATGCGCCCCCCCCTGAGGGATGTGTTTTGCCTCTTCGCTTCTGTGCCCCCAGGCGGGGGGTATTTTCATGGCTTCTATGTCCCCAGACCAGGGTGTGTTTTTTTTAATGCCCCCGAGGCGGGGTGTATTCTTTTTGACTTCTATGCCCCCTGGTGGGGTATGTTTCTTCTTTAAATATCCCTAAGACATGGTGTATTCTTCTATTTCTTATGCTCCCGAGGCGGGATGTATCTTCTTCAAATACCCCTAAGCCGGGGCGTATTCTTTATGGCTTCTATGCCCCCTGGCGGGGTATGTTTCTTCTTCAAATACCCCTAGGCCGGGGTGGACTTCTCTTCATATGCCCCTGAGTCGGGGCGTGCTCTTTGTAGCTTCTAGGCCCTCGAGGCGAGGTATGCTTCTTCTTCAAATACCCCCAAGATGGGGGTATGATTCTTTGGCTTCATATGCCCCCGTAGCAGGGTATATATCTTATTCTCATCCTCTGCCCCAGAGTGGGGTATATTTCTCTTCGTATTCCCCTAAGCCAGGGTGTATTCTTTGGTTTCATATGCCCCTATACGGGGTGTATTCTCTTGCTTCCTCTACCCCAGAGTGGGGTATATTTCTCTTCATATTCCCCTAAGCCAGGGTGTATTCTTTGGTTTCATATGCCCCTATACGGGGTAAGGTCTTTGCTTCTTTGCACCCAAGGTGGGGTGTGTCCTCCGCTTCTTATGCCCCCAGACCAGGGTGGATTCTTCTGCTTCTTACGCCCCGCCAGGACGGGGTGCGTTTCTCTTCGTATGCCCCCGGCGTGCGGTATATCTTTTGTTTCTTATGCTCCTGAGTCGGGGTATAGCTTCTTGGCCTCATATGCTACCGAGGCGAGGTGCATGTTGCTTCATGTGCCCCCCCCCGGGGGGGGGGGGGGGGGGTAGATTCTTCTGCTTCTTCTTCCCCAGAGCGGGGTATATTTCTCTTCGTATGTCCCCGACCGAGGTGCATTCTTTTCGCTTCACATGCCCCCAGGGTGGAGTGCACCTTCTGCTTCTTACGCCCCCGGGATGGAGTGTATTCTCTTCATGTGCCCCCGGCATGAGGGTGTATCTTTGCTTTTTATGCCCCCGAGGGGGGGATTCTTCTTCTTCTGCCCCGACACGCTGGGGGATGTTTGCTTCTTGTGCACCCAGAGTGGGGTGTGTTCTTGATGGCTCCTGTGCCCTTGGGTCGAAGGTGTATCTTTGTTGCTTGTTGTGCCCCCAAAGGGAGGTGTCTTTCTCTTCATGTGCCCCGGGCACCGGGTGTATGTTTGCTTTTTATGCCCCCGAGGAGAGATTCTTCTTCTTCTGCCCTGACACGCTGGGGAATGTTTGCTTCTTGTGCCCCCAAAGTGGGGTGTATTCTCGATGGCTCCTGTGCCCCCGTTGGTGGGGTGTATGCTTCTTCTTCAGATTCCCCTAAGGCGGGGTGTATTCTTTGTTGCTTCATGTACTCCCGAGTCGGGGTGGATTCTCTCTATGTGCCCCCATGGCGGGGTGTACTCTCTTTATGTGTCCCAAGGAGTGGGGTGTGGTTTGCTTCCTGTGCACCCAAGCAGGGTGTATCGCTGCTTGTAATGTCCCCCGATGCAGGGTATCTTTCTTCTTCAAATATCCCTAAGCCGGGACGTATTCTTTATGGCTTCTATGCCCCTAGGTGGAGTATATTTCTTCTTCAAATATCCCTAAGATGGGGTGGACTCTTTTCTTCTTATGCTCCCAAGACAGGATGTAGCTTCTTCAAATGCCCCTGAGCCGAGGCGTGTTCTTTACAGCTTCTATGCCCCCAGGCGGGATGTAATTCTTGCTTCTTATGCCCCTGAGGCGGGGTGAACTCTTCTTCTTTGCTTATGTGCTCCCATATCGGGGGGTATTCCTTTCTTCATATGCTCCCCTAGGCCGGGGAATGTTGTTTGTTCCACTTCAGATGCCCCCCCGGGGGGGAGGGGGGGGGATATATGTTGCTTCATGGACCCCGGGGCCGGGATGTATTCCTTCTTCGAATGCCCCTAAGTCGGGGTGTATTCTTCTCTTCTTATGCTCCCAAGGTGGGATGTAGCTTCTTCAAATACCCCTAAGCCAGAACGTATTCTTAATGGCTTCTATGCCCCCAGGCGGGGTGTGTTTCTTTTTCACATGCCCCCAAGCCGGGGTGGACTTCTCTGCATATGCCCCTGAGTTAGGGCGTGTTCTTTATAGCTTCTAGGCCCTCGAGGCAAGGTGGGCCACTTCTTCAAATACCCCCAAGACGGGGGTGTGATTCTTGACTTCATATGCCCCGGACGTGGGGTATATCTTTTGTTTCTTATGCTCTCGAGCCGGGATGTAGCTTCTTGGCCTCATATGCTGCCGAGGCGAGGGGTATGTTGCTTTATGTGCCCCCGGGGGGAATGCATTTTGTCTCTACTGCCCCGTGACGAGGTATATCTCTTGGCTTCTTACGCCCCCAAGGTGGGGTGTGTTTTCTTCTTGTGCCCCCAGGGTAGGGTATATCTTTCGCTTCTTATGCCCCCCCTTGAGGCGGGGTGAAGTCCTCGCTTCAAGTGCCCCTAAATCGTGGTATAGTTTTGTCTCATATGCCCCTAGAGCGGGGGTGTATTTCTCTTCCAGTTCCCCTCAATCGGGGTATATTTCTTCTTCGAATACCCCCTGAGCTGGGGTGCATTCTTGCTGCTTCTTATGCCCCTAGGGCAAGGTGAAGTCCTTGCTTCAAATGCCCCTAGTGCGAGGTGAAGTCCTTGCTTCAAATGCCCCTAAATCGGGGTATAGTTTTGTCTCATATGCCCCTAGAGTGGGGGTGTATTTCTCTTCATGTGCCCCTCAGTCGGATATATTTCTTCTTCAAATACCCCCTGAGCCGGGATAAGCCCCAAGGCGGGGATATGTTTCTTCTTCAAATGCCCCTAAGCCGGGGTGCAACTCTATTTCTTCTTATGTCCCCAGGTCAGGGCGTATTCTCCTTCAAATGCCCCAAAGCCCGGGGGGGGGGGGGGGGTAGCTTTTGCTTTGTGTGCCCCTGAGTCGGGGTGGATTCTCTTCATGTGTCCCTGGGAACGGGGTATATCTCCTTTTTTTTTAACCTCTTATGCCCCCGTGGCAGGGTATATCTCTTCTTCTTATCCCCCATGGCGGGGTATGTGCATGCTCTCTTCGGGAGTGGTGGCCGTGCTTGGCCTCATTGCTATAAAGCATTCCACGCAGCGGGCAGCACCTCATCAAGCTATAGTTGCGGCTTACTAGGTCTTTTAACAGCCGCTCGAGGGGCCGTCTCATGCCGGATAGAGGCAGCAAGAAGGAGGAATGAGCGGGGTCATTGCACCGCGAACTGAGGGCCTCCTAGAGTCGGGCAGGATGCCGGGTTTCTTCTTGCTCTTTTGGTCGGCGATGCTGGCCAACTTTTCTTCCTTTCTTCTTTCTCTCTCTCTCTCTGTCTTTTCTTCTCTTTTTCTAGTGTGATTGGCCAGGGTGGAGGTGCAGGAGAGCGCTCACCCCCTCAGGGAGGGGATGAGTGGTTCGCTCCACCGCATCAACCCCACAATGGTAATCTTTATTCAGCACGGGTCTCGACAGACGTGGCCGTACAACCCTCTCTCGCCGACTCTTTCTCTTCTCTTTTGCTTCTTTCTTTTCTACTTTTCTTCCTTTTTTCTTTTCTCCTTTCCTTCTTTTCTTCTTTTCTTCTCTTCTTCTATTTCTTCTTGAGGAAAGGGGGGTTCGATTTCCCCTCCCTTCTCTTCTCTTTCTCTTCTCTTTTTTTTTTTATAACAGCCCCCGTGATTCTTGGAAGCTGTATATGCTTCGAAGCAGCGTCCTTGAGGCCACGAAGGCAGCTGCACCGAGTCTGGATTTTCTCCCCATAGAGCTGGCAAAGATAGCACCTGTCATTCATCAAAGCAGGCAAACATCGTTAATTAAGAGGCCATGAGGCCCTGAATCCCGGCGAAGAGATGAAGGGTGGTTTTGGTCCCACCGGGCGTGCCAGACTCTTATTTAAGTGGTTCATCTATTAAGTGCGTGGACGTGCCAGTCACCGAAGTGACAATTTATTCAGGCTCCGAAGAGCCCATGGTGCGCTCAATCTGACTCGGTCAGACGATTGTGTGGTTCGTGTCGGGATCAAAACCCACCGCGCCATAAAGGTCACGACGTCATTTACATCCCCCATACGAGGGAACACCCTAGATTAATCGTCGGAAATCAGGGCCTCAAGGCCAAAAAATTATATCGAGAGAAACAAGCCGATGGCGGTCTCGGATCAGTCGGGAAGCCCTATGTCTAGGGGAGCAAGCATTCGAATTATGTCAGTCACTCAAGAGACCATTTTGATATTCGGACAAGCGTCCAGCTTCAGGAAATCGTAATTGTCACGGAGAGAATCGGAGCATATGTATGCCGGGGCACGGCGGATTTATTATTCGAAGGGATGGGAGACATTCGGTTAAATCCCGGTTAGAGCGGTCGAAAACCAATAACTTTGTCAGTCCGGTGCAAGATCAAGTCGGGACCATTCCGGGGGTGCCTCCCGCGGTCCAAACAAGGCTTGCGTGGGCGTTGTTAATATTTCCGATGCCGAAGGGCAGTGGGAAAGTGTCTCGGGACTAGATTCCAAAACAAAGATGCATACCGAGCTGGCTGGCTATAGGCCTAAAATGTGGGTCAGGCAATGACCATGACTAGGGCGAACCCGTGGTCTAAGCATGACTCACGAAGGTCTTATTGATATTCCCACGCGTAGGGTTCGGGGATGACGAGAGCCGTCTCGTTCCATCCAGATTGTGTTGGTCGTTCATGGACCACTCTATGTTCGGATAAAGATCCATATTGAAGGCGCGACGTAAACGAAAAATAAACCCATACAAATATATGCCGAGTTTACGGCAATCTCAATGAAAGAACGGGAACGAATCCCAACGGGAAAGCATCAGGTTTGATAGACTATCGGCCCAAAGCAATGTCGGATTACGACCGTATTGGGATGGCTCCCAAGGTCCGAATCTGACTTGGAGGGGCGGCGTCAATGTTCCCTTTATACCGGATCTTGAGGAGAACGAGGCTGCGGAGAGGATCTCATCGTTTTATTATTATTTAAAATTTTACCATTATTATTTGTTAGTTTATATATATTTTTGAGTGAGTTTGTTATTACTGTTTGTTTATTTATTATTATTATTATTGGGTTTGTTATTACTATTTATTCATTTTATTATCATTTATTTGCTTATCACTTTTGCTGAGTTTGTTATTATTATTTCTTTATTTTGTTATCATTTATTTATTTATCATTCTTGTTGAGTTTGTTATTATTGTCATTTATTTATTCTATCATTATTTGTCTATTTATTATTTTTTTGAGCTTATTATTATTATTATTATTATTATTATTATCATTATTATTTGTTATTATTTCTCCCCTTTTTTTAGTTTGCCATTGTTATTATTACTTTAATTTTTTATCATTCTTCGTTTATTTATCATGTTTTCTTTTAGCTTATTATCCTTATTATTATTATCATTTATTATGCCGGGAGCGTGCCTGGGAAGACGAGCTAAAAGGGCTAGAGAGGAGGTTGGTGCAGGCTGAGATGAAGTCTAGGCATGTGGGATACAAGGTCGGTGCAAGTCTGGATGGCATCGGTGCAATGTGTGATGAAGTCAGTGCATGCTCAGAGACAAGGTCGGTGCAAGGGGGGATTGCCTCGGTGCAATGTGGGGTGAAGTCAGTGCATGCACAGGGACAAGGTCGGTGCAGATCCAGACTGACTCGGTGCAGGTCTGGTCACCAGAGGGATGAGGTCAGTGCAATGGTCACCCTGAGGTCAGTGCAGGTTCACCATAAGGTCGGTGCAGTGTTGGGTTGCCTCGGTGCAAGTCTGGAGTCAGGTCAGTGCGAGGTGAAGGGTGCGTCGACGCAGCGCCTGAACGGGCTAGGGCAGGGTCGACGCAGTGTTTGGGAAGGTCTGTGCAAGCCAAGCTTGGGGTCTATGCAAGCGTGCAGGGTCTGTGCAGCTGAAGGTCAGTGCACATTTGAGAGGCATGGAGGGTGAAGTCCGTGCAAGGTTTGTGCAAGGCAAGGTCGGTGCATACCATCGTGCATGAAGGGTGAGGTCCATGCACATTTTGAGGTTTAAGACTCAGGCATGTGGGATGAGGTCCGTGCACGGTTGGTGCAATGTGTATTCATGCAAAGGGGGAGACCGGTGCAACTGTGCAACCGAGCGTGGGCGGGGTCAGGTCTGACGCAATGTTTAGGGCTGAGGTCTATGCAAGTGTAGCGAGGTCTGTACAGGGTTCAGACAAGGCCTGTGCTGGGCAGTGTGCTACTGAAATGGGCTAGGGTGTATCGCTGAAGGAGGGTTCAGGGGAGGTTGAGGTCTATGCAGGTGGGGAGTTTTCTTTTATTCACCTTTCTTTTATTTGTTGTTTCTTTTTGTTTTTTAATGGGTTCATTAGTTCTGACAAAAATTTGGCAGTATCTCCCCTTGACCCGAAATGGAAGGAGATAACAAGGGACATGCCCACAAGGAGTGGCATGAACCAACAATTGAGGTGTGTGCCTAGGCAGCCACCTTTGAGAAAACTTCAGCAAACCCGGGGAAAACAACGGACGAGAGACGCTGGACTAATGCAGGCTAAGAACGCCTTGACTGGAAGGGAGGGGGCCTTAGCTTGACTTGTCCCAAGAGGAGGAAAACAAACGGAGACAGTTGGGGAAACCCAAAGAGCAAGGCTTTTCATTCATAAAGAAAGGGAGGCCACAAAGGGCCAATACATCGCAGAGAGAAAGAAAAGGGGGACAAAAACAAAGAAATGAAAATACAAGGTGGGAAGGGGAACGGAGCATGGGCTCCTTGTCTCTCTTCTTCTCTTCTCTCTTCTTTTCCTCTTCTTACGGACGGTGGTGGACAGAGTAGCAGGAGCTCTCCTTCTTTCTCTCTTCTTCTCCTCTTTTTCTTCTTTTCTTGCGTCTTCCTCCCTTTTTTTGTTCTGCCTCCCCTCCGTGAGTGATTGCCTCTGCGTGTCTCTCCGTCTCTTTCTCTCTCGTCTGTTCTTCTTTTTTTTTGGCTGAAGAAGGGGGGCATTTTGTACCCCAGTGGAAGGAGGTGATGGGCATTGAATGGGGTTTAACCTCCCCGTCCTTGGTGGCAGTGGAGTAGCCTGCGTGGCCCAGCCTCCGGTCGACACCTCGGACAGCTCACTGCGCGCCAAGGATCTATAGGGCATGGGCGCAAGATCTTGTCTGCCGGAACGTGCCGTTGAAGAGGGCAAAGGGTGTGCCGCTGAAGGCTGCCAGGGCATGCCGCTGAAGGCTGCCAGGGCGTGCCACTGAAGGGCCTGGAGGGCGTGCCGCTGTAGGCTCCAGGGCGTGCTGCTGAAGGCTGTCAGGGCGTGCCGCTGAAGGGCCTTGAGGGCGTACCATTGAAGGCTCTCGGGCGTGCCGCTGAAGGCTGCCAGGGCGTGCCGCTGAAGGGCCTGGAGGGCGTGCCGCTGAAGGCTCCAGGGCGTGCTGCTGAAGGCTGCCAGGGGCGTGCCGCTGAAGGCTGCCAGGGCGTGCTGTTGAAGGCTGCCAGGGCGTGCCGTTGAAGGGCCTTGAGGGCATGCCGCTGAAGGCTCCAGGGCATGCTGCTGAAGGCTGCCAGGGGCGTGCCGCTAAAGGCTGCCAGGGCGTGCCGCTGAAGGGCTAAATGGGCAGTTCTGAGCCCATTGTGAGCGCGAGTTGTGGCCCATTTGATTTTCTTCGAGGCCCATAGATTGTGGGGCTCCCGGTGGTTGAATACTCTTCACTGTCGTGATTCCGGAGACAGCTTCATGGCAGTGTGTATGCGTTCGGGGAGTCCGAATGGCCCCTATTCCACGCAGTTTCTTCAATTTGGGGTTGCTGTTGATGTGGGCTAGTTGGGACATACGGGCGTGCAATTTTGCACGTCCACAACAGCCTGCCACGAAACCTCGCAACTCCGTCCTCACCGAGTTCCACATCAGCCATAGCCAAGATCTGGGACAACTCAGGGTCTGCATGTTGAGCCACTATCACCTAACGGTGGATAGCTGGCGTGACAGTCAGACTCGCAAGCATTGCCAACCCTGGCTCCTGGGGAATCTTGAGCCTGAAAGATACCTCGGGCACTTGTTCCCAGAGCCTCCACCTTCTCAACATCAAGGCACTGACCGCAACCTTCCGACTCAAGGCATCGGCAACGACATTCATCCTGCCCGGCTGATAAGACAGGGTGAAGTCATAGTCCTTCATGAACTCCATCCAACGCCTTTGTCTGAGGTTCAGGTCCTTCTGCGAGAATACATATCTCAAACTCTGATGGTCAGTAAACACCTCAAACTTCTAGCCGTACAGATAATGCCTCCAGATCTTCAGCGCGAAGATCACCGCCGCCAACTCAAGGTCATGGGTAGGGTAGTTCTCCTCATGGGGCTTTAGCTGCCGAGATGCATAGCCACCACTCTACCATGCTGCATCAGAACAGCACCTAATCCGACCCCGGAAGCATCTGTACACACCACGAAACCTCCCGATCCAGAAGGAAAAATCAACACCGGAGCCGAGGTGAGCAATCTCTTCAGTTCCTGAAGCTCTGCTCATACTCCTCAGACCAGACGAAAGGCACATCCTTCCGCGTGAGTCTAGTCATCGGGGTCGCAATGCGAGAAAAATCCTGGATAAACCGACGATAATAGCCCGCAAGCCCCAAGAAACTCCGGATCTCCGTCACCGACCTCGGCCTCGGCCACTGCATCACTGCCTCGACCTTGGCGGGGTCCACGAAATACCATCACCAGAAATCACGTGCCCCAGAAAGTGCACCTCGCTGAGCCAGAACTCGCACTTGCTGAGCTTCGCATACAACTGGTGATCTCGCAACGTCTGCAGCACCACACCCAAATGGTACGCATGCTCCTCAGCAGACCTGAATAAACAAGGATGTCATCCACGAAAATGACCACGAACTGGTCCAAATACGGATGAAACACCCTCTGCATCAAGTCCATGAAGGCTGCGGGGGCATTGGTGAGCCCGAACGGCATCACCAGAAACTCATAATGCCCTTACCTCGTACTGAACGCAGTCTTCTCCACATCGGACTCGCGAATCCTCAGCTGATAGTAACCGGACCGCAAATCAATCCGCGAGAACACTCGAGCAGACTGAAGCTGGTCGAACAAATCATCAATCCGCGGCAACGGATACTTGTTCTTAATGGTCACTCTATTCAGCTGCCGGTAGTCAATGCACAACCGCAAGCTACCGTCCTTCTTCTTCACGAACAACACTGGCGCACCCCAAGGGGAAAAGCTAGGACGAATATACCCCTTGGCCAGCAACTCTTGCAACTGCGCCCGCAACTCCCTCAACTCAGCGGGGGCCATACGGTAGGGAGCCTTCGCCAAAGGTCCCGTACCAGGCACAACCTCGATCACGAAATCGATCTCCCGCTGGGGAGGCAATCCAGGTAAGTCCTCCGGAAAAATATCGGGAAACTCGCACACCACCGAATGTCCTCGACATCCGGACACGTCTGGTCTACCAAGACCACAGAAGTGAGAAAACCCTGACAACCTGAATCAAGCAATCGACGGGCTCGAATAGCAGAGATAAGGAATCGAGAAGAGGTGGAACGGATACCTTGGAAATAGAAGGTCCGCTTGCTCGGATGCTGGAAGTAGACCCTCTTCATCCCACAATCCACCACCGCTCCATGAGTCTCGAGCCAATCCATGCCTAGAATCACATCGTAATCCCGAAGCTGCAACGCATAAAATCTGCCTGGCATACTCCGCCCATCGATCCACACCGGAACCTGGTCGAAGTAATACGGAGTGATCATAAAGTCACCCGAAGGCAACTCCACTGCCAAATCACATGACAACTGGGTCACCGGCTCCTCGACGCTCGACGCAAAATCCTCCGAAATAAACGAATGAGACGCGCCAGAATCGAACAAAACCCGAGCCGCACAACCCAAAATCTGAACGGTACCTTCCACGAGCTGCGACGCCACTGCCTCTGCCCTGGTCAAGTGCGTGATCTGGCCCCGAGCTCTCTGCCTGCCTCCCACACTAGCTGACCTGGGTAGCGGCGGATACTGTCCCTGCTGCTGCTGTTGCTGCTGCTGCTGGGGAACCTGCTGCTGCGGCGGCCTCTGAGGACAGTCACGTGCCATATGCCCTGGCTGGTCACACCGAAAATAGACGATCGGCGCCGTGCACTGCCTGCCTGGGTGGGTCCAACTACATCGTGGACAAGGTCCTCGCGATCCACCCCCTGATCCCTGACGCTGCAAAGGAATCGGCTGCTGTACATTGCCCGATGAAGCCTGCCCCTGATCCCTGGACTTCTTCTTGCCGAACCCTCTCTTGAAGAACTTCTTGACCTTTGAGCCGAAGGACGCAGATCCTGTCACCGAAGCTGCCGATGCCGGTACTCCTAAACCACCCGACGCATGCTGGAAGAAACCCTGTTGCTGGGTAGCCGACTGCTGGCTGCTGTTGACACCCGTTTTTTACCGATGAATCGAATCAGTTCCTGCGTCTCAGTTATTGATGTCCCGAACAGTCAATCACATGAAAGATTATTCCTCTGGCAGTATTTTGGGCTCTTCCCAGCAAAGAAGGCCTCCCTCCCTCTCATTGGATTTAACGGTCTGTTATAAACCGTTTTTCTCAATAGAACGGTCCCCACTGGGCCGTTGTGTTCCGCTGCCCCGGGTTATTTGTATCTCGTGATACGCTTTGTATAGCGGCTCAATGCCAACCGTTATAGTCAATATAGCGGTCGTCCCTGGGCCGTCATTGTTTGCCGACAAGAAAAGGGTTCAGAGGCCCGACAGTCGGTCATAGCCACGTGCTTCACGAAAAGTTGTTTGTCTGGGCGTTGACTCCTCTTTACGTATAACGGTTTTTCCAGGACCGTCATGTATATTGAACGGCCCCTCCCAGACCGTCATACATGTTTGGCGGCCTTCGTAAGACCGTCATTGTTAAGGCCACCCAGATTAGACCCCCGTGATTCCAGGCGGATTAAGAGGAGAATGTCGTTGGCAATATTGACACGATGCTCTCATTTACCGGCCTTTGACCGACCGTCATTCCCCTTAACCCCTGATTAAGCTCGAAGCCCTGGGCTCTATATATATAGCTCACGGGTTCTGACAAAAAGGGGGGGGACCATCACGAAGTGCTGTCGAACTCCATCGCCAAATCTCATACAGCGTCCGTCCGTTCTGACAGAGGAAAGGGGGGGACCATCACGAAGTGCTGTCGAATTCCATCGCCAAATCTCATACAGCATCCGCCCGTTCGTCAGGGAGTGGGGGCCTTCTACATCCCTCGCAGGCCCCCGGTGCAGGGAACTTCACGCTTCATGTTTCTGTGTTTCTAGTCCTTCTCTGTTTGCTCACCACACACACGTCTTTTCTCCACTGCATCACACATCACATACATCATTTCGTTGGCATTTATTATCTTTCCTACTGTTTCCGGCGCCCTAAACGGGGTTTCAAAACCTCCAGGTATCGCCGGGCCATGTTCTTCCTTTGCTTTATTTCAATTAGTACACCTACTACACTATCATTTAGCTAATCTCCGTTTATCTGTGTGTTTCACCGTTTGCTTTCAGGTCAGCAACCAAAAGCACGAGGCCCGCACCTTCTGGCCGGCCAGGAGGAGTGGAGGAACGGACCCGCATTCTCCCGTAGCTTCCGAGTCCCGGCGCTTTCACCGGGTGGCGATCACGGTCAACAGCTTCATCTTTCCTCCTGTTTTTTTATCTCTTCAATATTATTTAACTCGAGGAGGAATAACATATCAACACCTCTCCTTTTTTGGCGATCACGGTGGGACTTCTGATGCCCGTCGTGCTTCTGGTTTGCTGACCAATCTCTGTCTCTGTGAAGTTCAGCGGTTCTGTATCAGCCGTCATTCTGTGTACAACGGTTCTCTTCCAGCCGTCGTTATCTGGTATTCTCCGCAATTATCACTGCCGTGCTCTGCTCATTTAACGGCCTTCATAGTGCCGTCATACTTGTGTAGCGGTCATCATCAGGCCGCCATTCCCGTTCTGCAGCTCTGTACTTTAGCGGCTCTTCCAGAGCCGTTATAGTCACTTCCGCGGTCTCCAGTAGACCGTTATTGTGGCGCAGAGTCTGCGGCTGGCACTTGTTATCCCTAATTGTTGTTCCCAGCATTGGTCCCCCTGCTGTCCACTTGTTATTTTCTATCATATTATTGATTGCTTCATGATTTTATCATTTGATTTCATATGTGATTGCTAGATTTCTAGGTTAGGCTTTGCATGCACTCCGGTGCACCTAGGATCATTCACTTCATACTGTAGTTGCATTTCCTACCGAAGTAGGATTTCCTCTCGTCTCCATATTCCTTGGAGCCGACTAGGGAATCTTGCCGAGGACCTCCGTAAGCCCCCGTGAGCCGTGGATTCCCACACGGACGCCGGGCCGGTTGTACCATCGCCACACCGTGTCTAGGTTCCGCATACGTGGAGAGTGATCCCCCTTAGAGTCAGCCAGTTCCCCCATCATACCGTTATTAGGCTCCCAAGTGTCCGAGCGAACTCTACATTTTAATCAAAACACTAAGCCTAAGAGAAAAGAATTCTGAAAACTTGCGGTATCATTCAAAGTGTGTGCATACTTGGTTGACTCCCTTCTCGTCTCCACCTTTCATTGTGTGATTGTTTTGCTTCTACTTGTGTACTTTGGTCTTAAGTCTCTCTAGTTTGTGCATCCCATTGCATGCAGCATTGTTCCCCTCCCTCGGGATCATCTCCTAGGGACGGTTCTCTACTCTCCCTCTATTGCAACCCTTTATTCAACTCATCATCATCCAGCATGTCTTCTTTCGGGTCCATCCCCGCCCGCGAGGATTCTCTTCCTCAGGGGCTCCTCGAGGACGTCTCCGGGGTCGCCTCCTCCCTGAATGGGGAGGGGTTCGTCTTTGTTCCCCCTTCCTCCATCGCTGAGGTTGCGCCACCCACGCTCCCTCAGTTTGGCTCCCCTTCGGCGAGCCAACTACTCCAACTCATGTCCCAACTTGACCAGGATCAACTCCAGATATTCAAGCAAGCCCTCGGGGCAGAGGTCCCGCCCGCTGTAACCCTTCCTGTCTCTTCCACCCATCCTGCTGAGAGGTCCGGAGCACCGTCTGTTGCCCCAGTGGACCATACCCCTCTTCGCCCACAGGTCCTCCAGTTTCCAATATATCAATCTGGCCAGGCTTCTACCTCAGCCCACCCTCCTGCAGATAAAGGGAAGAGTCAAATTCCCTTATCTCCTCGTGCTAGTGCCCACGCGGCCGTCTCATCAGCACCACCGGCCCCTCTGGCCCAAGTGGATTCTACTCGGCTGCAGCCCGGAATAGCTCAACTCGCTTACGCTGATGTGGGTCCTTTTTGGACTCAACATCCATCTTACGGGCTCATGGCCCCCACTATCCATCCGGCTGTCTCCCATTATCCCTCGGCTTCTACTGTCCATCCAGCTGCCTCTCACTACCCTTCAGTTCCACCTCAAGTCCCTCTACCTCAACAAGGAAGTGACGATCGCTTGGCAGTTCTCCAACAGCAGATCGATCTCCTCAATAAGAGGGTTGGCCCACCATCCTTCGCAGATGCTCTCACTCCTAATTTCCGGGACATCCGATTCCCTTCTCAGTCAGAGCTCCCGACATACCGAAAGTACAACGGGAACGGCAACCCGTTCATCCACATCAAGGAATTCCTGTACGAGTCGGGACCATACCAGCATGACGATCACCTCCTTGCATATCTATTCCGGCGATCCCTGGACGGGGTGGCACTCGAATGGTTTTACGCTCTGCCACTGGAGGAGGTTGGGAGCTTCAAGACGATCAAGGAGAAATTCGTGCAAAGATTCCAAGATCGGGTCGGACCCGAATACTCATTCACGGACTTAGTGGCCGAGAAGATGAAAGCTGATGAAGACTTCGCTACCTATGCCGATAGGTGGAGGCAGATAGCCTCCCGTGTGCCCGGGCAGATTCCGGAAGAAGAAAAGATCAAACTGCTCATTTCTAATGCAACCCCTCTCTTCCGGAATGTCCTAATGTTGAATGACATCACCAGTATGCATCAACTGTACAGTCGGGCCCGGTTTATCCAGACCCAGTTTAAGGACTCCCCCATTCATTCTCTCTTCGAAGCCCAGAAGCCCAAGAGTTCCAGAAAACCACAGGGCCCTGTTACCGAGGGAGTCCAAACAAACGAGCAGGTGCAGGTAGTTAGCCAGACTGCCACCTCCCACTTCCCCCAGCAAAGCAACCCCCATTTCTCCGCATCACCTCGCCCTTCCTTTCCCACGCAGCAACACCCTCAACAACAATCTCCGCCACCACCACAACAGCCCCAGCAACCACTGCAATACCATAACACTCCCCCGCCTGCTACCTACGCACCTGCTCGTCCGGTTGCTAAAAGAGCCAACTATCCTCCTCTCCCAGAGACGCTCACTAATGTCTTTGCAGCGCTGATGCATACTGGCGATTTACAATTGCCACCTGAGCGCCCGAACATGAATCCGGCCGCCGATCTGTCCCGATATTGTGTATATCACCGGCAGCCGGGGCACACCATTGAGAGGTGTTATCATTTTAGGGACCTGGTATACGACCTGCACGAAGGTCACAGGATCGATTGGGCTCAGATGAGGAAGCTGATTGAAGATCTGAGAAGAGGGCCAGCAAGGCCGCAACAGGCAGCACCACAGCAACAGCAGTTTCAGCAACAACCTCAGCAATTCCAGCCACAGCAGCACAGCAACAGCAGCAGCAGCCAAACTTAGGGATCCACCAAAATCCCATGCCAGTACATGCACCCGCTCCTCAACAACAACAGCAGCCGCCGGCACCGGCCCAAGTCAACATGTTACGCCACCCGGCTCCTGACGCAGGGTGGACCATTGACGATCCCGCACACCTGTTAACCTTACGCCACATCCCTACGCACTCTACCTCACCCGCCGTCTTTTCCATCCTTCGGCCTTCCATGCCTTCCACAACTTCCCCCGTCATCCATCCTTCCACCATACTTACCACTCCGAGAAGCCATATTCTCTCGCCTATCCCCCCACAACATTATACTTCCCCACCTACTATACCTTCCACTATCTTGTCCACCAATCACTGCAGTCCACTAACCGCCCCTTTACCTCACCCATCGCCCATTTTACCTTCACCACAACCTTCGCTTACTATGCCTATCATATCCCCCATCACCAAGACTGCCATCCCTTCCATTCTCATTCACCCCACTGGGTCAAGCGGGAGCCCACCTACAGCCATGCCAGCACAAAACCTTGCCCTCAGGAGCGGGCGGTTATTTCAAAGGACTTACCCCTCTACCAGTGCACCTCCCCAAATACCCTCCATCTCAGCATCAGCAGCACAAGACAATGAAGTTGACCCCGCGCCCGGTTCCACATACGACCTGTTGCAACATCTTGACCGGATGCCGGCAAAGATCTCTGTCTTGGAGTTGATCAGACGTTCACCTCTACACCAAGAAGCATTAAGGACGTTTCTGCAAAAGGTCATAGTGAACGAAGATGTGGCGGTAGACAGCTTGCCGTCAGTGTTGGCTACTGTTACCAAGGGGCCCGCTATCACATTCTCTGAGGCCGAACTCGCGCCCCCTGAAGCACGCCAAATGCCGCTATGCGTCACCATCACCTTGAACCAGGTAGTGGTAGACTCAGTGCTAGTGGACACTGGGGCTTCAATAAATGTTTGTCCATTAAGTACTCTGCGTGCCTGCAACATTTCTGAAAGTATGCTGAAGCCGACACCGACAACCATTGCCGCCTATGACAATTCCAGAAGGGCATGTCACGGGGTCATCACATTACAGGCTGAGCTAGGGCCGTTACAAATAGAGGTGGAATTCTACGTCCTAGACATAGATCCGATGTTCAAGGCTATTCTGGGTCGTCCATGGATAAATGCTCTGCAAGCGGTACCTTCCACCGCCCATCAGTGCCTGAAATTCTCCTTCCAGGGGCGGGTGGTCAAAGTCAAGAGTGTTTCCACCGTCCAGGCAGTGGACGCCATCACTGACCAGGTTCTCCCCACTCTATGGCCGAGCAATAGGCCAGTATTGTCAGTCATGGACATAAATTACCCATGGGCTTATGCGGCAGGCAAACCCATTACAACACGCAAGAATGCCGGAGCTAAGTCTAACCCAAAAATTCTAAAGGCTGGGACATGATCATGAAGCTAGGCTATCAGCCAGGCCTTGGTCTCGGCGCGCGGTTACAGGGAAAGACCAAACCCATCTCTGAAAGCAAGAAGATGGGTCGTCAGGGCTTAGGCTATCATAACACTACCATTCAGGCAGATTCTGGGCCACTAACCTGGGACTACCGGCAACACTTTGTAAAGGGTCCACTACAGCCCGGCACCGCAAATAAGCCACAACCCAAGGAAGAAAAGAAAGATGCTCCCATTGTTAATATTGTTGCTGACCCACCGCCGCCTCTGCAGGGGTTGGTGGGAGATCTTGAAGATTATTTTGCTGAAATGTCAAGTCTGTTTACTGATCCAGCCACTCAAATGAAGGAGACAGAGATGCCCATGGTTAGGCATGCTCTGATAAGGCCACAGAAGATACAAGAGGCAGGAAGCTCCGACATTTCCTTCTTTATTCCTCCTGCTCATTTGGCCTCAACAGTTTACCCAAACTTTGTGATTCGATCCCCTCCAATACTGGTCAAACCGTGTTTCACGGGGAGACCGTCAAAAATTCTATTCATTCCCTCCAATTGCGGGCACTGTCCGCCCATTGATCTACTCGATCTATCTTCACCTCCTTCTCCTAATCCCCGAGTTCACGGGATGTGGTTCTCCCCCGATACCTTCTTCTCTCTCTTTCCTCAATTCTTCACAAAACAACTCCTTCCTCTGCCTCCACCTTCTGATTCTTCTTGCTCTCTTCTGGTAGTAGAAGATACCCAAAAAAAAACGTCAACTTTCAAACTTACATTTCAGTCGAAGACTATGCTGTCTTCTGCTCATCCACTCCCCAGGGGCACCAAACCCCTGCTCCTTTTCCACTAGATTTTCTGTCTCCTAGGGTAGATGTACAGGTAGTTGAGTCTCCTAGGTTAGTCGAGTCAGTCAGGGTAGAAGCATGTTCTCCCTTAGATAGCCCATCCACCTCTGCAACGCCACCACTGGCATGTCACTCCCGTTCCATTCCCGATAGGTTCCTACAGGATCTGGCCTTGAGATGCCAGGCCCTCCTCAGATGCCCAGAATTCATAGCCACCACCGTCTCCTTGAAAGAGGATGAGGATTCAGAAGGCCGGGTGTGGAGCAATGACGGACTAGGAGTGTATGAAATTGTAGACGAGAAAGACCCAGCGGATGATGAGGAAAGTGATGTGGAGGACATTGCTGACCTATACGCACAAGGATTGAGAAGATTCGACGAACCCTCGTCAGCAGTGGATGAACCCACTAAAGAAATCAATTTAGGAACCGAAGAGGATCCCAGGCCCATATCTATTGCAGCTGATCTCCCTCCTAAGGTAGAAGAGGAGCTCATCAAGGTTTTGAGAGAGTACAGCGATTCTTTTGCCTGGTCCTACGAGGACATGCCGGGTCTCGACCCCGCTTTAGTGGAACACAGGTTAATCTTAAAGCCAGGGGCGATTCCTGTTAAACAAAAGCTCAGAAGATTCCACCCACATATGGCCTTGAGAATGAAAGAAGAGGTGGACAAATTACATAAGGCCAGATTCATCAGGGTTGTGCTTTATCCACAGTGGGTGGCCAATATAGTCCCGGTAATAAAAAAGGATGGCAAAGTCAGAATTTGTATTGATTTCAGGGACTTAAACAAAGCATGTCCGAAAGACGATTTCCCGCTTCCTCACATCGATGTTTTGGTAGATAATACCGCTGGGTTTGAGGCTCTCTCGTTCATGGACGGGTATTCAGGATACAACCAAATCCGTCTTGCTCTAGAAGATCAAGAGAAAACCTCCTTCACCACGCCTTGGGGCACCTACTGCTATGTCGTCATGCCATTTGGATTGAAGAACGCAGGTGCTACCTATCAACGGGCAATGGTGGCCATCTTCCACGACATGATGCACGTCTACATGGAGGCCTATGTGGATGATATTCTGGTGAAGTCGAGGACAAAAGAAGAACACCCCGCCATTTTAGCCAAAGTGTTGCAAAGGGCTAGGGAATACCAATTGAAGATGAATCCTAAGAAATGTGTCTTTGGAGTCGCATCCGGGAAATTACTTGGGTTCATGGTTAGCAAACGAGGGATTCAGATTGATCCTAATAAGGCAGAGGCCGTAATGGAAATGCCACCGCCTAAGAATCTTAAGGAGCTTCGTGGTCTGATTGGGCGTTTGCAGTTCGTTAGAAGATTCATATCTCAACACTCTCAAAGATGCCGCCCATTCTACGACTTATTAAAGGCGGGGGCCGAGTTTAAATGGAACGAACAATGTCAGAAGGCCTATGAGGAGCTTAAGGTTTATCTGTCCAACCCTCCTGTCTTGCAACCTCCTGTCCCCGGAAAGCCTTTGATCCTATACATTTCTGTCGCTGAGGATTCCCTAGGTGCTGTCCTGGCACAAGTGGATGATGAAGGAAGAGAGAGGGCAGCATATTATCTCTCCCGATTGTTCAATTCTGCCGAATCCCGGTACACTGCCATGGAGAAGACTGGTGCAGCATTGGTATGGGTAGTTCAGAAGTTAAAACACTATTTCCTAGCCCATGAGGTAAGGTTGATCTCTAGAATGAACCCAATCCGCTACCTCCTCGAGAAACCCGTCCTCTCTAGTCGATTAGCTCGCTGGCAGAGCTTTCTCTCTCAATTTGATATCACCTTCGTCGTCCAGAAGGCCATCAAGGGGTATGCTATTGCTGAGCATCTTGCTCATTCTCCTATCCCCTACACTGATTCAATCCAGGACGAATTCCCTGATGAACACCTTGCAGTTATCTCTCATCCGCCTCCCTTTTGGTCTCTACATTTCGATGGCGCGCTCAATTCCCAGGGCCGTGGCATCGGCGCTGTCCTCCTTACTCCCGAAGGTATCACCGTCCCTTTTGCCTACCAGCTCTCTTTCTCTGCCACCAACAACATAGCCGAGTATGAGGCTCTCCTAGCTGGACTAAAGCACGCCTATCTCTTAGGCGCACGATACCTCAACATCATGGGAGATTCTCAATTGGTGCTGCGTCAAGTTCTGTCAACTTATCGCACCCGTGACCCCAAACTAAAGCCATATCAAGATTTGGTCACACTCTTGGCTAGACAATTTAGCAAACTCATCTACGTTCATGTTCCCCGATCTCAAAATATTCTTGCTGATTCATTAGCATCTCTCGCTTCCTCTTTATCCTTCTCCCTTAGTCGTTCCACTGAGACCATTGTGGTCCAACGGATGGACGCTCCCTCTCTGCAAGATCCTTGGTTTGCTAACCTTAGGAAGATTATGGAAGAGAAAGCGGCTAAAGAAGAGGTTAAGGAAGTATCCTTAGCAGAATTGGAAGAAATCTTGGACGAAGATGAGTTGCCATGGTTCCATGAGATTGAGCAATATTGTCGGGATGGTTCTCTCCCGGAGGAAGCCAATGCGACACAAAGAAAAGCCATCAGAAGAGTCGCCTCGAGGTATACAATCGTTGCAGGAGAATTGTACAGGCGCGCTCTCAATGGAGTTCTGATGCGGTGTTTAGATGACGATGAAGCTTGGAAAGTAGTGGAAGCTGCTCACTCCGGTGAATGTGGAGGTCACGTGAATGGACAGGCATTGGCTAAGAAGATCCTTAGGCAGGGCTACTACTGGCCAACCCTAGAGGAAGATTGCTCTACCTACGTCCGTAGGTGCCTTCAGTGCCAGCTCCATGCTGACAAAATCCACGCCCCTGCTTCATCTCTTCGCCCACTATCCGCCCCATGGCCTTTCTCCATGTGGGCCTTTGATATTGTCGGTCCGTTAGGTGACCCTAACGCCCAAGTAAAACAGAAATCCTTCATCCTCACCGCTACAGAGTATTTCACGAAGTGGGCGGAAGCTGAAGCCTATGCAGAGATCAAAGCTACCACAGTTTGCCGCTTCATCACAAAGAACATCATCTCGCGGTTCGGGGTACCAAGCGACATTGTCACCGACAATGGGCCACAATTTGTGTCTCAAGAACTCCAGGACCTCTGTAAGAAATTTGGTATTGCATTGCATCATTCATCACCATATTATCCACAAGGCAACGGTCAAGCCGAAGCCACCAATAAAACCCTTCTTAAAATCATCAAGAAAACGTGTGAATCCCACCGGCACGCTGATTGGGCTGATAAATTGATAGACGCTCTATGGGCTTATCGCACCTCTGTCCGAACTCCCACAGGGCAGACTCCCTTTGCCCTCACCTATGGGATGGAGGCGGTACTCCCGTATGAGATTCTCATCCCTTCCCTAAGAGTGCAGCTAGATAAGGAACTTAATCTCGACGAGCGTCGAGAGGCGTTACTAGCACAGCTGGAACTGTTAGATGAGAAGAGGTTAAATGCGGCCAATCACGCTTCTGTTTATTAAAAGCGGGTCTCACGTCATTTTCAAAAGAAGGTAATCGAAAGAAAGTTTGAAATAGGTAATATGGTTTTGAAAAGGAAATTCATCCGAACAGGTGGTCCAAGGGCTAAGTTGCAGCCAAACTGGGAAGGGCCGTTCGTCATCAAGGAAGTCTATCCAGGTAATGCCTATCGGTTGACGAACTCAGAAGGAGAAGAACTGGCAAATCCGTGGAACGGGTTATATCTCAAACGCTTCTATCCCTAAAAAAAGAGTCTAACCACGTGCTTCCCTAGCAATGCAAGCTTCCCCTGTTCATAAGAATCACTGAGAGAAGCTGAACACACAAACACGACCCTTTGGTCCTGTCCCCAGTTCCGCCAAACACCGTTTCCCGGGGCCACACTCTGGAGGAAAGTTGTAGTCCCTGTACGTTTCTTGCTTCGGCTGAACCCAAGAATGAGGAGTAAAAAAAGGAGGCGATGCTGACCTGGGTACCCTAATACGAGATAAGTCTCAAATAGGGGCAGTTCGTTATGACCTGAAGCCACAAGAAAAAGAAAGAAAAAGAGAGAAGAAGAACAAAAAGAAAAAAATGAATAAATGAAAATATTTGGGAAATTGGAACAACTAGGCATAGTAAGAATGACAAATGTGGTGGCTTAAGGTTCGATGACGAACACCAAAACCCCGACACAACAGACCGAAGCTTTGAGGGGCACCCAGGAAAGAATTCAAGTCTTAAAAACTCACATGACGGGTGTAAGCTTGTCTCCATATTCTTTTTCTTTTCAGGACAAAGCTGAGTACCCTGGGGGTGGCCCTGGCAGAACACCGTCAGGCAAATATAAGTTCGGACCAGGAGGGTCCCTTCAATCACACGCCAATCTCAGGAGGAATCCTCAGGTTACGAGGGAGGCATGTCTTGTTACGGAAGCATCGGTTTTCAAAACCCAAAACAATGAATATTTCAAAATCCAAAAACATTGAATATTTCAAAATCCAAAAAAAATCAAATATTTCAAAACCCAAAAACAACAAATATTTCAAAATCCAAAAACAACAAATATTTCAAAATCCAAAAACAACAAATATTTTTTAAAAAAAAAACTTAAAACCCAAAAACATTGAATATTTCAAAATCCAAAAATATTGAAAACATTAAAAAAAAAATCCAAAAATATTCATGACTTGCATTCATGGCATGCATGCATTGCATTGTTATCATTTCTCTTTTCCTTCGCTTATTTAATAAGGCTTGCCCCTTGACCAAAAATCAAGCACTGGTTACCTCCGCACTTGTCACAAGGCAAGGGGCTAAGCCTAAAACAGATTTAACCTGTTTCATTGCTAATAATGTGCAGGACGATGGAGCAAGAAGACGAAGTAACAACAGAACAACTGCAAGGGGCAAAATCAGTCACTCCAACTTTTATTCCTGATACAAACAATTCTCACTCTCAAACAAGGCACTCTCACTTATCAAGCATCATAAAAAGGAAGGGAAAGTACAATCACTCAATCCTCCGCTGGGCATTCCCGCAGGGGCACATCTCTCTCAGTTCTCTGATATACGCCTGGCGAGTCTCGGTCGCCTCTTCCACCTCTGCTGGCAAGGCACGCACCTTGCTGATTCCCCACATCGCTAGTGCACTCCTCACACTCTGCTCATCGTGCTCAGTGCCAATCTGTCTAGCCTGAAGAGAAGGGAAGTGCGACAACGGAGGAAGCAGGGTCCGCGGTACCCCGACCTGCAAATGGCACCTGTGTGGATAATACACGGCCAGTACGGTATCACTCACTAGCCTCAAATCCAGACCCTGTCCTCTGGGCAGTCTGATCTCCGTAGTCACCAAGAAGTTAGGCCGCATCACGAGCCTCTCCACAGGTAGCCGACTCAGGTACCTGCGCCATTCTTCTCTGGTCCGCATATCCCCCGTACGGCACTCCACCTGCGAAGAGAAACCAAACCCGCCACCGATAAAGGAAAGTGGATGGCTCCCGAAGATCCTACTCTCAGTCTCTATGCCTGCCCTAGGGATAAACTTCAGTCTCACGCCCACCCAACACTCTAAGAGAATCATAGAACCAAACAGTGGACCACTCAGGGCAGCAGAGCTAAGCCCTTCATAAAAATAGGCTAAGATAGCCTGGGAAATAGAAAGCCCTCTCCATAAACCACTGATGGTGCTAAGGACGGGAAGATCTAGCACGTGGTCGGCTGACGGAAAGAGGATAGCACCACACAAGCAAATGGATGCAGCCTTGGCAATAGCCTCATGCCACCCGCATTTGTTCTTACAATGTGCCACCACCCACTGGCTGAGAGGAAGAAGGTGAATATGACGGGCTCCCACAAAGGTCTTGATCTCACTCGGGTCTTCTATGAACTCGCTAAAGATGGCAACTGGATCTATAGGGGCAACTGTGTGACACACTAGATCCTCCTCCCCAACCCTAGACTTAGGGAGAGACAGATAAGCCTCTACTTCCTCTAAAAGGACGGTGGCCTCAAAGGATGGAAAGATAAAAGTGTGGGTCTGTGGGTGCCACATTTCTACAAGGGCTGAAATACTGTGCCAGTCAAAGGAAATCTTTTGGAAGTTACGACCTAAGAACAGCAAGGATTGTAAGTGCCAAGAACTAAGGATGTGGGTTACCCCTAGGGGCAAGGCACGAACCATGGGAGCCACCCACTTAAGAGAAGAGTATCGGCGAGAGCCAGGAAGGAGCTAAAAAGGAGAAAACGAGGAAAGTAATGCAGAAAGAAAGAGATATTAGACGAAACAGAATCAAATGAACCAAGTTTGAAGTGATTTAAACATACCTCTCTAGAAGGATTTGAACTGAAATGTCGAGGGATAGAACCCAAACGCGCAATCTCCTCTCGCTCCTTCCTCGCAGCCTTAGGGCCTGAATGGTCTCCCTCACCCAAAGAATGCTCACCAAAACTCCTCTTCATGATGATTTGGTGGTGATTTAGAGGGAAGAAACTTAAGAAGAAGAAGAAGAGGTTGGGTTCAGGCTGAAGGCAGAGCACCCCTTACTTATAGGAGGTCTCATCCCGTGTTTCGCTCCACTGGAACGCATGATGCACGAGAGCACACCAGGATTGAATGGGCTTAAGGGAATTCAATTTGGCTTCTAAGATCGTGCTGATTGGCGGTCGTACGATAGACCGTCATTCATTTTTTGAACGGCCCAAGGGAGACCGTCATTCTCATGTCCACGGTCTACACTGGACCGTCATTTTTAGTCGGCCTGCGCCAATTAACGGTCTACACTTGACCGTTATATTCCATGACGGCTATGGCGTAGCCGTCATTCTTAAGCAACCCACGGCCCTGTCTTGGCCGTCATTCTTGCCAAAACGGTTTTTGCCTGGCCGTTGTTCTCTAAACTCATGAGCTGCCTCACCTCCACTCGCGTCACTCACCCTGAGTCGGCGTGCCTCACCTCCACTCGCGTCACTCACCTCGAGTCGGCGTGCCTCACCTCCGCTCGCGTCACTCACCTCGAGTCGGCGTGCCTCACTTCCGCTCGCGTCACTCACCTCGAGTCGGCGTGCCTCACCTCCACTCGCGTCACTCGCCCTGAGTCGGCGTGCCTCACCTCCACTCGCGTCGCTCGCCCTGAGTCGGCATGCCTCACCTCCGCTCGCGTCACTCGCCCCGAGTCGGCGTGCCTCACCTCCGCTCGCGTCGCTCACCCTGAGTCGGCGTGCCTCACCTCCGCTCGCGTCGCTCACCCTGAGTCGGCGTACCTCGCTACCTCTCACGCAGCTCACCCGAGTCTGTCATCGCCTCCCTCACCCATTGTCATTCATACATACACTCATCCATTTGCATACATTCATACATCCATACAAAAACTAAAAAAGGGGTGCATCATATATACATATCATCATCCCAAAAACATAAAAATCTCATAAAAAAAAAGAAAAAAGAGAGGAAAAAGTACAAAATCAGGCCTCACCCTCTGGCCTGTCACTGTCTCCACCTCCCTCCTGTCTCTTCGCTGGCGGGGCCATCGAAGAAGTCTCAGCATCATCGCGACGTCGTCGTCGCTCATCACTCTCGTTCCTCTCCCGCTGAGAGGAACTCGCCATGTAACGTCTCACCGAGGTGTGAGTAGCCTGGCTGCCACTCGGTACGACCGATCGGCTCCTCGAACGGCTCATCGTCATACCCTGAACCTGGCCCCGCAGCACAAGGGCCTCGGTCCTGAAAGGCTCCAGCTCCGCTATCGTCACTCGGTGGCGCTCCACCTCCTCTCGGTAGCGCTCCACCTCCGCTCGGTAGCGCTCCACCTCCGCCCGGAGAAGTCCCGTCTCAAGAGCGTCGGCCGGCTGAGCTCGCGCAAGCTGCTCACGCAAATGGGCCGCCTCCCTCTCAGCCACGAGCCGCAGCACCTCTCGCTCCTGAGACGCTGCTCGCTCTCGCTCCAGCTCTGCCTGTGACTGCTCCAGCTCGGCAGTCAGCATAGGATGAAGTCCTCTCACCTTCTCCTGGAACTCGGCAGCCTCTGCCAACTGGAGCCGCCTCACCTCCTCCTGAGCCTCGGCTAACTCCGCCCTGGCTCGAGACGCCGACCTCTGGGCGCTCACAGTCGCCTCCTGGGCCCGAGCCTCAACCTGCACCAACTCAGCCCGTAGGTGGGCCACCTCCTCTCTGGCACGGGTAGCCTCCTCCATAGCAACCCTCACGTCGTCCACCTGCATGCATCAAACATTAGCACATTCCATTCATATCATGCACAAATAAACAAAGGAAAGCGTCAGAAGTGTACCCGCACGGCAAGCTCGCTCTCCGCTGCCTCGGCCCGCTCCACCATCCGCTGGAACTCGGCATCCCGGGCTGCTCGGTCGGCCGGTGTCTCAACAGAAGAAGAAGAAGGAGCCTCCGCTCCACGCCTCTGAGCAGCCTCAGCTCGCTGCACCCAAATATCCCAGGACAGTCACATGCATAAACATCATATAGAAATGTAAGAGTCCAGAGTTTAGGAACATACCAGTAACTCGAGGGCTCGGCGAGCCTCATCCCTCTCCTGGATGGTGGCATGAAGGAGCCCCTGCAGCTCCGCTAAGCGTCCCTCAGGGTCAATCTGCATGTCGAAAGGAAGTCAGTACAGCATATAGAAATCATAAAGCATGTAGATTAAGTCTGAGTTTAGAATTGTACCGGTCGGCGTGATCCTCGGAACACGCGGTCTCCGTAATGCCTGACGTACGCAGTCACGTACGCCGCATCACTGTCAGCACGAGCGGTCACCACACGCCCACCTGCCTGCCAGTCGGCAACCTGCTCGGCGTTCCGCGCCGCCCAATCGCACTGCTGAGTCAGCCCTCGGGTGCTCCGCGTCACCCTCTCCCTCGCGCTCTCCTGCGCCGGGAAGTCTACCACGGGCTGAGAGACGCCGGTCGTCCTCATCACCAGCCGGGAGTAAAGGGGCTCCACTACATTCATGCAGTGTAACCACACATCACGCCCGGAGAAGGTGAGAGCTCTCACCACCCACGGCTGCTCTGTCACGTCCTCATGTGCATAAGGAGTCCACTGCACCTGCATACATCAGCAATCACATCAACATCATATAAAACAAGCATTTTCCAAATAAAGGCTAAGGTTTAGAAGTCGTACCGAGGCGCGAGGAAGCATGTCGACATCGTCCTGCAGGTCGCGCACCTGCCGTGTCAGGGTCCCTGACCCCCGAGTCGGCTCCCACCGTCGCAGAATGGGGAAGAGCCCAGGGCGGGACTCTAGTCCCCTGTACAGAGAAGGCAGCCGCACGTAAGCCCATGCCTGCATCATGCACAAGTCGTCAGCATCTAGAGTCTAGGTCCTAGGAAATTGCATGAGTTCTGAGTCAGAGTCGTACCTGGAGAAGGGGAGAGAAGCCCCCCAACATCGTCCGTCGGGACGTCGAGCTGAGGCTCTCAAAAAGGAAGGCGAGTACACCAGCACCCCACGCGTAGTCTCCCACGTGCTCTAGGTCCTCGAGGAACGGAAGAAGTCGGCAGTGGATGACGTCCGCACGCGTAGAGAAGAGGAGTCGCCCGAACAAGAACATCAGGAACCGCCGAAGAACCGTGTCCGCCTCTGCACCCGGTCCTGCTGCTACTCGAGGCCGCACGCGCGTCACCAGCCGGTCCAAGTGCTCCTCTGGACGCTCGCCCACTGCAAGTCCGGCCCGTCGCAGCCCTAGGCTGTCCTGGAGAGCTGCCCGCGGAAGAAGCGTGGTCTGCCGACGTGTCGTCTGGAGTGCAAGCCCCAACAGCCTCTCGGCCATGCCGCGGTAATCGGGGAAGGAGATCCCAGTCACCGGTAGACCGTGCACCTGCAAACCAGTGAGCCTGGCCACGTCCTCTAGCGTGGGGACCATGTGACCCCACGGGAAGAGGAACGTGGGACTCGCCGGATCCCAGCGGTCGTGCAGGGCATAGAGAAGAGGTGTGTCAAAGCGACACACCTCAACACTGAGGAATGGGGCGAACCCCATGGCAGCCAGCCTCTCCCGCTGAAAGTCCGGCAGTGCAAGATACACTGACCGAACCTGCAGCCAAGAGATACGGGTCCGACGCTTTCCCTGCATTCATTCATTCATCTCATTAGTTTCATATTTCTTAATAACCAAAAGAAGGGGGGGTTACCCTGTGATGTTCATCATTTTAGTTGTTGAGTGTTCAACGGCCTTCCCCTGGCCGTTTTGTTGCCTATGACGGCCGTCCATGGACCGTCCTATCCTGTGATGTTTTGAATAAAACGGCCATTCCTGGGCCGCTGTTCCATTCACAACGGTTGTCCGTGAACCGTTGTTCTGAGGTTTGTGAATCATTCAACGGCCCAATGGGGACCGTATTGTTCTGAATGCCAAGGGTTGCTACGTTAGGGTCAACGGCCACTCCTGGGCCGCGGTGCTATTTTGAACGGTCCGTTGGGGACCGTATTGTTCTGAATGCCAAGGGTTGCTACGTTAGGGTCAACGGCCACTCCTGGGCCGCTGTTCTGTTTGACGGTCCGTTGGGGGCCGTTTTGTTCTGAGGTGACCTCGAAGACCGGGTGTGTTTAACGGCCTCTCCTGGGCCGTTTTGGTCTGATTGGCGGCCCAATGGGGACCGTCATTCCGTCATCTCTTCCGACGACGGCGAGTTCCGCCCCGCACGCCGTGGACAGCCCCCCATTCCCCCATGCTATGCAAAAAGAAGGCGAGAGGGACCTACCTCCGAGCCCCGACGCCTCTTGGCCGGGCGTGGTGCTTCCGCCGCCGCCTCGCCGCCTCCCGCACGATCGCCGTCGGTGCCGGTCGCGCCCTCCTCCACGAGCATGAGGGCGAGGTCGTCGACGGAGAAGTCCTCTCCGGCCGAGGTCGCCTCTGCCGCCGCTCCCGCCGTCTCCTCGGCCGCCGAAGGGGTCGTCTCTGGCGAGGAATCCGTCACGTCTACCGGCCGTTCGCCGCCGTTACCACCGCCGGTCACCATCGCCCGAGAGAGAATGAAGAGGAGGATGATAGAGAATGAGAGAGAGAGAGCCGGGGAGGCCATCGTGAGCGAGAGAGAGAGAGAAAGAGAGAGAGAATGAGAGTATGGGAGAAGGGGCGCCGCTGCTGCTATCCTTCCTCTTCTCCTCCTCTCTTCCTGCCGTTACGGTAGGAGGAGGGAAGGGGAAGGGGTTTATATTTCTGAACCGACGTTGAGAATGGCGGTCTAGCGATAGACCGCCATACCATAAGAACGGCTACCTGAGGGCCGTTATTCTGCAAACGGTTACTTAGCATTGAACGGCCTTCCTATGACCGTTAAAGATCCATATGGCGGTTTACCATGAGCCGTCCAATTTAAGAACGGTCCCCTATGAGCCGTTGAACTGTTGAATGTATCATTATTGTGAAATTCATGTGCCAATGAGTTTTGATTGCAGTTAAAGCTAAACAACATCAATGTCCCGCCGTTACGCCTGCACAGGTAAGTCAGGTATGGCCCTCAATCCCTCAAAACTCTTATTGCATTACTATATGGTAATAAACATCTATCTCGAGAACCAGTCGATTCTTCACGCATTCCAGGATCTGACGTTCCCCGTCAACAAAAACACATGATGATCTAGGTATGCGTGTCTAATCTTCGGAAAGGCCGCTAAGTTGGAAGAAGTCAGGGGACGACGGTTCTCTCTTGCACGCCGTGGTTGCAAGAAGTGTCCTGACCCTGACTCATTCAGTTCTGCAATAATATTCTCGAGTATTTTATATTTTTATCCTTTGTTTGCATTCGATTTTACATGTTTCTTTCTTTTAGCCCAGCATGCATCACAAGCACCTTTTGAGCATTCACGACCTACGGTCTGCCTGAGAAATGATCTTGCGTATGATTGACTGTTTTCTGTGTTCCATGTCCCACCGAAGGAATAATTCCACTCCAAAATTAGAAGGTATTTCTTTGGACCTAATTGTTCGGTTCTGATGAATTAAGTGTTTCCCTCGTCTGGAGTTTTAAAATCCTTTTAATTTCGCTATTACCAGCTTCTATATCGCCTCATTTAGGACCACAGCTTGTCCGCCGACGAGGCCGCTCCTTGCTCTTTTACCTTAGTTCCTCCAGATTCAGGTTTAACACTCAGTCCCACAGTACCTTGCAAATTGGTTCGAAGGTTGCCGGAAGATTTCTATGGCTTATTGGTATGAAACGGGTGTCGTATTGCCTTAACGCCCGCTTTTGCAGTCCACTCCGCTTCATCTCCGCTACAACTCCATGTTCCATGACGCCTCCACTACACCTCCGCTCGTTCCCTTGCAAGGCGGACGTTAAGGAGGGGCATCTGTTGACACCCGTTTTTTACCGATGAATCGAATCAGTTCCTGCGTCTCAGTTATTGATGTCCCGAACAGTCAATCACATGAAAGATTATTCCTCTGGCAGTATTTTGGGCTCTTCCCAGCAAAGAAGGCCTCCCTCCCTCTCATTGGATTTAACGGTCTGTTATAAACCGTTTTTCTCAATAGAACGGTCCCCACTGGGCCGTTGTGTTCCGCTGCCCCGGGTTATTTGTATCTCGTGATACGCTTTGTATAGCGGCTCAATGCCAACCGTTATAGTCAATATAGCGGTCGTCCCTGGGCCGTCATTGTTTGCCGACAAGAAAAGGGTTCAGAGGCCCGACAGTCGGTCATAGCCACGTGCTTCACGAAAAGTTGTTTGTCTGGGCGTTGACTCCTCTTTACGTATAACGGTTTTTCCAGGACCGTCATGTATATTGAACGGCCCCTCCCAGACCGTCATACATGTTTGGCGGCCTTCGTAAGACCGTCATTGTTAAGGCCACCCAGATTAGACCCCCGTGATTCCAGGCGGATTAAGAGGAGAATGTCGTTGGCAATATTGACACGATGCTCTCATTTACCGGTCTTTGACCGACCGTCATTCCCCTTAACCCCTGATTAAGCTCGAAGCCCTGGGCTCTATATATATAGCTCACGGGTTCTGACAAAAAGGGGGGGGGACCATCACGAAGTGCTGTCGAACTCCATCGCCAAATCTCATACAGCGTCCGTCCGTTCTGACAGAGGAAAGGGGGGGACCATCACGAAGTGCTGTCGAATTCCATCGCCAAATCTCATACAGCATCCGCCCGTTCGTCAGGGAGTGGGGGCCTTCTACATCCCTCGCAGGCCCCCGGTGCAGGGAACTTCACGCTTCATGTTTCTGTGTTTCTAGTCCTTCTCTGTTTGCTCACCACACACACGTTTTTTCTCCACTGCATCACACATCACATACATCATTTCGTTGGCATTTATTATCTTTCCTACTGTTTCCGGCGCCCTAAACGGGGTTTCAAAACCTCCAGGTATCGCCGGGCCATGTTCTTCCTTTGCTTTATTTCAATTAGTACACCTACTACACTATCATTTAGCTAATCTCCGTTTATCTGTGTGTTTCACCGTTTGCTTTCAGGTCAGCAACCAAAAGCACGAGGCCCGCACCTTCTGGCCGGCCAGGAGGAGTGGAGGAACGGACCCGCATTCTCCCGTAGCTTCCGAGTCCCGGCGCTTTCACCGGGTGGCGATCACGGTCAACAGCTTCATCTTTCCTCCTGTTTTTTTATCTCTTCAATATTATTTAACTCGAGGAGGAATAACATATCAACAGCTGCGACCTGACAAGGACTGCCCCTGGCTAATCGGTCCTCGAGTCCTCTGCATATCCATCTCTAGGAAATCGCAACACGAGACGCTGTCTCTAGATCAGTGGCCCCATTCGCGATCAAATGGTGCCTCAGCTCCAGCCTCAAGCCCTGCACAAACTGCGCGGTCCTCACCCTCTCATGCTCCATGATATGAGGTGCATACCGACCCAGCTCAACAAATCGGGCCATGTACTGCAACACGGACATGTCGCCCTGACCACTCTAAAAACTCACGCATCCGCTACGTCGCAATATACTCTGGGCAGTACGTACGCTCAAAAGCGCTGACGAAGTCGCCCCACGCAATCTGCTCAAGGGGACGCGACTGAAAAGACGTCTTCCACTCGGAAGACCACCACGCTCGAGCCGTACCCTGTAACTGGTTGTAGGCCTAACATCACTCTGTCCTCTGCAGCACACCGTCTGAACTGAACACCCGCTCCATCTCGTCGAGCCAATCTCGAGCCAAATCAGGGGTCTGGCTGACCACCATAGAAAGGAGGTGGAACTGCAAGAAATCCCTCACTGCTCGGCCTGGCCCACCCCTGGTCGACGAGCCCTCACCAGCCTCTCCGCCGAACTGCTGCGACATAAGCTGGTACATGCCATGAAAGAAATCCTCTGGCCCCCGGACACCTCACAGCATCCACTGCCTCGGTGGCCGGAAGTGGCACTCTATGCTGCTCCTCCTGCTCCTGTTGAACCTCCTGTAGGATCTCCTGACCTCTAGCCGACTGCCCCTGCTGAGAGCAAGTCGCCCGCCTCGGCACCATACTCGCACCTGAAGCAAAGACAGCAAACATGGAACAACAAGGTTAAGAAAAACACACGATGCCCGATGCCAGTGTCAACTGTACATCATTGCTGTGGACAAGTGGACCACTACAATTACCTATGATTCTCGTATAATTCCACAACCGCACTCTGATACCAGCTGTAACGACCCGAGAATCCGATTACTGGGAAGGCCCGATAACCCGAGACTCGTACCACCACTCACAAATCCGAAGACTCGGAAGGGTTAGAAGGATGGTGTGAAAACTACACAAGTATCACAGGTAATTACGGAAACTA
The DNA here is from genome assembly GCA_022559845.1 of Amorphophallus konjac. NCBI lineage: Eukaryota > Viridiplantae > Streptophyta > Magnoliopsida > Alismatales > Araceae > Amorphophallus > Amorphophallus konjac. Next base: position 510,284,403 of record CM040121.1, on the reverse strand, counting down.
AATAGTTTATATAATTAAGCACCAAATACATTAACATTTTACATGGTCCACAAGATAACAAATAGAAAGACAACATTAGCCCACAACTAGTACAGAGACAAGAAAGAAAAGTATAGCTACACGGGACATACCCCGGCTCTGACCTTTGGCACTAACGATGGGCACTTGAACCACGCTGAGCCTCAGACGCGCTCCCCTGAAGCCCCGCCTCACCTGAAACACGGTGAAAATACGCAGGGAATGAGTCTCAGAACAAGACTCAATAGGGATCACTCGAACCCTACCTCGTAAACGGAGAAACCACTACGCTAGCAGTAAGCGAGTACCTCAGAAAGGGGAACCCTGCCATCTACAAAACACCAGTCTCACGGCACGCGAACCGGCACTCGTGCCACGGGAAACGACCGGAACACCACGGCCGACACGACAAAACTCGAAGGTCAAAGCCGCACGATTGACAATCTGACACTCCCGACTCGACAGGAGTACCTCCCACTAGAAGCACAGTCGGTAGCATCCCCTGACGTCTTTCACCGCACCGCGGGTGAATTGCCTGACGTGGTAGCGCCTACCAAAGGCACGGACACCGAACAAGAACCACAACGAGCGACTAGCTGGGGTCACGCCCATTGGCGTAGGTCCAACCGCCCCCAACCACGTGTGCACACACAGACCATGCATCCTAGGTCTGGCCCTCTGACCGATTTTCCCCCGTAGCCGGACTCTGGCTAACGACGAGGGGCCCGACGGAAACTAGTCCAAAACCGTCCTTAGGGTAGCCTCTCCACCACTCCCTGGTAGGACCACACGCATGTAAGAAGGCTACGACTAGTGGAGGGTCACTAACGGAGTAGACTCTCAAGTCAACGGAAAATAACGTCACAACCGGACGGTACGAGGAACGCCCCTCGTACAAATCACAGTTGCACGGCGACACAAGCCGACAACAACCTCTCCCGGTACTGCTCGGTACGGCGAGAGACAAGCCGACACGACCTGTCCCCTTGATCGGTCCACCTTGGGCCGCTCAGGGTTGTGCGGTCATACCGGGGTCGCACCAAGTTTAAACGGTCAGGACGTGACCATTCTACCCCATGTCCAAACGGCAGATGAACGGCCACCACGAGCCCGTTCAACTGATGTGCCGCAAGCTCCTGGCCACACGTGGGTGATGAACGGTCCGCTCATGGCCGTTCGTCTCCCAATGGTAATAAAACCTGAACGGTTAGGCCGTAGCCGTACTAGGGAAGAGCGGCTATGGTTTGACCGTTCAAGGGTTGTGCGGTCCAGATCTGGCCGCACACCCAGGCAACGGCACCAGACTACGTACGGCCAGCCCCTGGCCACACGAGGGGTTATGCGGCTAGATCCTGGCCGCACATCCCGGTGCACTGCATAACGGTAATAATTAACGGTCAAAAACCCAGGGTTGGGCGGTCGTTATGGGGCCGCACTTCAGGATGTGCGGTCCCACGATAGACCGCACGAGCCCACTGCGCACCGAGCCCAGCCACAGTGCGCCGAGCCGATGAGCGGCCAGAACAGCGCCGCACAAGGGTTGTGCGGCCACTGGTTCGACCGCACATCGCTCACCGGCGTGAAAGCGGCAAACCTCATCGGAATCGCCCATTCCAACCTCAAAACAAACCCCACGAAGGGGGAAACGAAAGGAAATCGACCCCTAAGCCCCTTAGCATGATTCTACGCTCCCGAAACGTGGAATCACGGCTTAAAATGATGGATCGGGCGGTCACTCCCCAAAGCATGAACGACCCTTCCCGGCGCGAAAATAACCCCTCTCGACCTCGTCTCGAGCTAAAACTCTCGGGGAAGAAAGGCAAGAGGCTAGGGAACGTCACCCTATCTCTGGTTCGCAACGAGACGTGCCGATCCGAGCTCAATCTCACGAAGAACGCTGTTAGAACCTCGCCTTCCCACGCTACCCACGCTTGCCACACGCCCGCACGATCACCTCGTCGTCACCCACGTCCTCGCGCCGTCGCACCGCCGCCGTCTACAGCCAAAACGGAGGTCACCGCGCTTGAACGGGAGAAAGAGAGAGAGGGGGGGCAGCCACGGTCATGAGGGAGGAAGAAGAAGAAAGGAAGAAGAAGAAGGAAAAAGAAAAGAAAAGAATTAGGCATTTATAGAAAATCCAGAAATTCTAAAAAAATACCAAAAAATTAAAAATTACATTTCCGGGATCCTCAGAACGCACCGATCACAACGGTACCACTCGTGCCCAGGTGAACGACCCGGTTCACCCGCAGTGAGGTTCCGAAGGAATTGTCGAAACACATACCAGAAATTGGAAAACACACGCGAAAAAAGCCGCGGAAGGCTTCTGGGCCTCCGAAACAACTCCGGATCGTGCCGATTCGAACACAAAAGATGTCCGAAACAAAATTTTGGATACAACGGAGCCGGACACTCCAAGAAACCAGATCCAGGACCCACGAAGAAAGATCCGAAAGGTCTGGGATATTACATGTGTGCCGTTGGAGAGGCACCCAAGAGTGTGTGCCGTTGGAAGGGCACTTGAGGGGCTTCCTTTTCTTCTTTTCTTCTTCTCATCTTCTCTTATCTTTTCTCCTCTTCTATATCCCCCTGCATGTAAACATGGGGTGAAAATTTTTTAGTGTCCACAGTACTTTGACTAAAGAAATATAAATTCTTTGAGTCTGAGCCAATATTGATGTGTACCTTTTGCTGGAGTTCTTCTGCATGCTTTCTTAGGCGATCCTCTATGCTCGTCTTCCACAGTGCTCGTGTCCTCCGCGGGAACCCTTAGGTTACCTTTTCATTTTCAAGGGGAGCGGTGCTCGCCTCTAGGGAACCCTTAGGTCACCTCTTCATTTTCAAGGGGAGTGGTGCACGCTTCTAGGGAACCCTTAGGTCACCTACTTGTTTTCAAGGGGAGCGGTGCTCGCCTTTAGGGAAACCTTAGGTTACCTCTTTGTTTTCAAGGGGAGCGATGCTCACCTCTAGAAAACCCTTAGGCTACCTTCTCGTTTTCAAGGGGAGCGGTGCTCGCTTCTAGGGAACCCTTAGGTTATCTCTTTCATTTTCAAGGGGAGCGGTGCTCGCCTCTAGGAAACCCTTAGGTTATCTCTTTCATTTTCAAGGGGAGAGACGACCGCTCCCCTCTAGGAAACCCTTAGGTTACCTCTTTCATTTTCAAGGGGAGCGGTGCTCGCCTCTAGAGAACCTTTAGGCCACCTTCTTCATTTTCAAGGGGAGCGGTGCTCACCTCTAGGGAACCCTTAGGTTACCTCTTTCGTTTTCAAGGGGAGCAGTGCTTGCCTCTAGGAAACCCTTAGGTTACCGCTTTCATTTTCAAGGGGAGTGGTGCTCGCCTCTAGGAAACCCTTAGGTTACCTCTTTTGTTTTCAAGGGGAGCTGTGCTCACCTCTAGGGAACCCTTAGGCCACCTTCTTCATTTTTAAGGGGAGCGGTGCTCACCTCTAGGGAACCCTTAGGTTACCTCTTTCATTTTCAAGGGGAGTGGTGCTCGCCTCTAGGAAACCCTTAGGTTATCTCTTTCATTTTCAAGGGGGTTATCTCTTTCATTTTCAAGGGGAGCGGTGCTCGCCTCTAAGGAACCCTTAGGCCACCTTCTTTATTTTCAAGGGGAGCGGTGCTCGCCTCTAGGAAACCCTTAGGCTACCTTCTTCTTTATTCATGGGCAACTTACCCTAGTGGAGTACGGCTGGTGACGTTTCACTGGAAGAACTTCCTGAGGTTGATGGAGTTCCACATCCTGGGTACCTCTCTCCCCCCAAGCGTCACTAGCATATACGCTCCTTTGCCAAGAGCTTTTGCTACAAGGTATGGGCCTTCCCAATTAGGTGCGAGTTTCCCTGCGGCACCTCGCGGGTCAGCCACGCTTGCTCGCCGTAGGACCAGATCCCCGGGAAAGAAGTGTCGCTCCTTAACTCGGGCATTATAATACTACGTCGGCTTCTGCTGATATGTCGCAAGCTTTATCTGGGAGTTGGCTCTTCTTTCTTCGAGCAAGTCCAGGTTTTCTTGCATTGCCTGGTTGTTTCGGGCCTCATCAAAATGCCCCACTCATAACGAGGGGTTGGATATCTCCATCGGGACTACTGCCTCAGTTCTGTAAGCGAGATGAAAGGGCGTCTCCCCGGTGGCGGCTCTAGCGGTGGTCCGGTGGGCCCATAGGATGCTGGGGATTGAATCAATCCATGCGTCGCCTGCTTGGTCCAAGCGAGTCTTGATGCCGTGGAGTAGGGTTCAGTTGGCATTTTTCACCAACCCGTTGGCTTGGGGATGTCCCACTGAGGTGTAGTGGTTCCAGATCCCCAACTCCGAGCACTTCTTCTGAAAGGTGGTGCTCCCGAACTATCTGCCATTGTCGGTAGTGAGAACCCTGGGGATCCCAAACTGGTAAATGATGCTCCGTAGCATAAATTTCCAGGCTACTTCGCCTGTTATTTTTCCCAATGGCTCGGCTTGGATCCATTTGGTGAAGTAGTCGATGGCGACAATGAGGAATTTCTTCCTCCCTTGTGCCTCAGGGAAGGGCCCCAGTATGTCGATCCCCCACCGCACAAACGGGCGAGGCTCCGTCAAGGTGTGGAGCTGTGTCACCGGCTGGTGGTGTAGGTGGGAGTATTTCTGGCATTGGGGTCACCTTCAGACGTAGTTGAGGCAATCTTGCTGCAAGGTGGGCCACCAATACCCTTGTCGGATAAGCGTCCTCACGAGTGCTCGTCCTCCCACATGACTTCCGCAGAGTCCTTCATGGACTTCCTGGATGGCCTTGTTGGCTTCCGTGGAGAAGAGGCACTTGAGTAGAGGAGCTGAGAGGGATCGGCGATATAGTCGGCCGTCCACCATAGTGAAGTGGGCCGCTCTCACCCGCATGCGCCGCGCTTTGGCGTTGTCGCCGGGGAGCTGCTGCCGAAGGAGGAAATCGAGTAGAGGATCCAGGAGGGTTCGTAGTCGATGGCATTTACCGGGAGCGCTGGATCGTCTATGCTCGGAGTTGACAATTCCTCTATCAGTATTAACCTCGAGCTGGAGACCGTAGTGACTAACGCTAGGCGGGATAGGGGGTCTGCTTGGATGTTCTCCTCACGTGGGATGTGTACCACTTCAAAGTGGGCGAACTCATTCGCCGCGGCCTTGGCCTTCTCTAAATATTTCATCATGGAGGGGTCTCGGGCCTCAAACTCCCCCCTGACCTGGTTGGCGATGAGCATGGAGTCACTGTATGCTCTCACGCTTGACGCCCCCAGGTGTTTTGCCATGCGTAACCCTGAAAGGAGCACTTCGTACTCGGCCATGTTGTTCATGGTCGGGAAATTGAAACGCAGGGCGTACTGTAGCTCCACTCCTTCTAGTGAGAGTAAGATTAGCCCCGCGCCGCTGCCCACGACGCAGGAGGATCCATTGACGTATAGCTCCCAAGCGGGCTCTGAGGACTACTCAGGTGAATCCTTGGCAGGTAGGGTGCATTCGGCGATGAAGTTCACGAGAGCCTGGGCCTTGATCGCTGTCCGCGGTCGGAAATTGATGTCGAATTCCCCGAACTTGATGGCCCACTTGACCAGTCTTCCGGAGGCATCAGGGTTCTGAAGGATTTGCCGGAGGGGCTGATCAGTGAGGACGGCGATCGGGTGGGCCAGGAAGTATGGCCGTAACTTGTGAGCAGCTGTAATCAACGCGAGGGCGAACTTTTTAGTCCGTGAGTACCGAAATTCCAGACCCTGTAGTGCTCGGCTGACATAGTAGACAGGCTTCATGACTCCTGTCTCCTCCCTCGTGAGCATAGCACTCATGGTGATGGGTGTCACGGAGAGGTACAAGAGCAGCTGTTCCCCCCCTTGGGGTTTGGCGAGGACAGGAGGCGTCGTCAGGTAGCGCTTCAATTCTTCGAATGCCCGTTCGCACTCCTCATCCCAGTCGATCCATCCTTTCTTTTCTGGTGCCAGGTTAGCCTACTTGATGAGTCGGAAGAAGGGTAGACATCATTCGACGGCTCGGGATAAGAACTGGGCCAGAGTGGCGACGCGCCCGGTGAGGCACTGTACGTCCCTCACCCGCTTGGGTCGCTCCATCTCCAATACTGCTTTGATTTGATCGGCGTTGGCTTCGATTCCTCGGTGAGTGACGAGGAAACCTAGGAACTTGCCTGACCGCACCCCAAATACACATTTAGCAGGGTTGAGTTTCATGTTGTATCTTCTAAGTGTGGGGAAGGTCTCCGCCAAGTCGCGTAAGTGCTCGTCTGCTTGGAGGCTCTTCACGAGCATGTCTTCGATGTAGACCTCCATGTTGCGGCCGATCTGCGAGTCAAACATGTGGTTGACTAGGCGTTGATATGTAGCTCCGACGTTCTTCAGCTCGAACGGCATGCGAGTGTAGCAGTATAAGCCGTGATCGGTGATGAACGTGGTCTTGTCTTGGTCTGGCTGGTGCATGCTGATCTGATGGTACCCCGAATAGGTGTCAAGGAAGCTCAGCATTTCATGCCCGACCGTGGCATCAATCAGCTGGTAGATCCGTGGCATGGGGAAGCTGTCTTTGGGCATGGCTTTGTTAAGGTCGGTGTAGTCCACGCACATCCGCCACTTCCCGTTGCTCTTGGGAACCAGGACTACGTTGGCCACCCAATCTGGATACTGGGTAGGCCGGAGCAGTCCTAACTACAATTTCTCGCCCACTTGCTGCCTGATGATGGCTTGTCGCTCGGGGTTGCATCGTCTTCGACGTTACTGTACCCTGGTGGCAGTTAGGGTCCAACCTTAGTTGGTGCGTGATGACCTCCGAGGGAATTCCGGGGAGCTCATCCTCGACCAAGTGAACACGTCCTGATTGGCTGCGAGGAAGGTTGCGTACGCTTGTCTATCGTGCTTGGACAAGGTGGCGCCAATCTTCAGTGATCTGTTTGGGTCGTCCCCAACTTGGATGAGGTATAAGTCCTCGGCAGGCGCGGTCGTGCTTGGACCTGGATCTTTCGTCCTCACCTTCTTCTCATGTGGTGCATCTTCGGGGCATCAGTCGCGGGTGGAGATGAGGTAGCACCTCCTGGACTCCCGTTGATCGCCCCGGACTTCCCCTACCCTATGGGGGGTGGGGAACTTAAGCTTCTAGTGGTAGGAGGAAGGGACGACTCGAAGCGTGCCGAGGATTACTCGGCCGATGATGGCATTATATCATGTCATTGCACGGACCATAGTAAAGTCGTTGAGGAAGGTTACCTCCTTTGGTGCCGTCCCGAACGTGATCGGGAGCGAGATACGCCCTTCTGGGCAGATAGTCGTGCCGGAGAATCCATACAGCGGCATGTGCAATGGCACAAGTCGTGATACGTCCACACCCATGAGTACAAGACAGTCATACGCGATAACGTCGGGTCCACTTCCATTATCTACCAGGATGCGATGCACAGTATATTGATTGATGGTGGTGGAAACCACCAAAGCATCAGAATGGGGCGTTGTGACGCCGTTAAGGTCATCCTCGGAGAAGACTATGGGGTCTCCCGAGTGGCCTGAAGGGGAAAACCCCCTTGGGGTTCCATCGCCTTGATTTGTCATGTTGACAGCCGTCGCGTACCGACGCCTTCTGCTCGCATTGTCTCCCCCCGTAGTGGGCCCCCCAGAGATCATCATGATCTCCTTTCCATTGGGTCGATTGTCGATCGGGGGCGGCGTCTTTTGTCGTCTATCGGCATTTTTGGCGAGGAACTTATCGAGGAGCCCTCTGCGTACGAGGTCCTTGATGGAATCCTTCAGATTGATGTAGTCGGCGCTGTCGTGGCCGTGGTCCCGATGGAAGCGGCAGTACTTCTTCTTATCCCGCGAGTTGGGATCCGACTTCATTCGCGAGGGCCATTTGAGGAATGGCTCCTCGTGAATCTCCATCAGGATCTGGTCCGGCGGGGACGTCAGGGGCGTATAGTGGCAGTAGTCACCCCTTTCCTTCTCGGAGCGATCGCGGTGATCGCCATCGCGTCGCTCTCACTTGCTTCGGCCCTCGTGTGATGGGTCGGTGGCTCTTTTGCGGTCAGGCTGGTCGGTCCTGGCCGCGCGGCGCAGGGCTACGGTATTCTCCTCGCAAGGCCCGTGCTTTTGGGCTAGCGCAAGGAGGTCTGGAAGGGTCGTCGGAGGATGTGGTCTCGCGTCCCCTGAGTGAGCGCCGTGGTGGCGATGCCGACGTCGAGATGGGGGATCCGGAGTGCCTCCGCGTGGAAGCAGGAGATGAAGTCCCATAGCGCCTCTTCCTTCCCCTGCCTGAGGGTGAGCAGAGTTACTGCAGACTTGGCTACCTTTCGGCAGCCCACGAAGTTCTCCTTGAATAGCTTCTTGAGCTGCTAGAAGGAGGAGATCGTCCCGACTGGCAGGGACTCGAACCATGCTTGGGGGTTCTCCCGAAGGGTCGTGACGAACGCTAGGCACTTCACGGTGTCCGAGGCCCGGTGGATCACTAGGTGGGACTCGAAGCTGTGCAGGTGGTCGGCCGGGTCGGTGGTGCCGTCGTAGGAGGTGAATGACGGCAGCTGGAGCTTTGGCGGGATGGGGGCTTCCATGATTTTCTTGGAAAAGGGATCGTGGAAGTCCTGGTAGTCGTCGATGAGGCCATGGTTCTTGGCGGCCAAGAGGACGTCGTCTAGGTACCGGACCTTGTCCTCTATTTCATCAAAGCGCTAGAGTCGGCGGTCCATCTCCGGGTTAGAGTGGAGAGGGCTGCGTCCCCTAGACGCGGGTACGCTGCTCAATCACCGGGTTCTTGCGACGGAGGGCTGGGATGCCTCTCGTATCTATCAGAAGTTTTCTCCGGCCCAGTCTCCCTCGCCCTCCCGTCGCTCGGGGGGGGGGGGGGTGCTAGGGCCTCTGGTCCTGGAGCTCTCGACAGAATTCTGCCAGGGCTTGGATTCTCCTAGCGGAGCTCGTCTAGGTCACCTGGGGTGACCTCTTGTTGGTGGTGTGCAGAAGAAGCTTCCTGCGATCCCCGACAAGAGTTGGGTCCCTGATGGGAACCCCGCCCCGGTTGCTGGCGTTGCGGAGGCTTCCACGGGGCGCCATAGCTTTTTGCTCATGATTACCACAGACGGCGCCAAGAAGTGTAGCAGTAGGAAAATGGTTCCTAGGCCAAGTACCACCTTCTCTATTTATTTATCGGGGAAGTCATCTTGCACCCGTGGATGCCTACACACACCAAGAACCAGAAGGGCGTCGGAAGGAGTCCCGGATGTTACCTCAGGGGACAACCCTCCGATGCTTAAGTCAGTAAGGGATTATTGAGCAATATAGAGGAGCAAGGTGAGAGAGAAGTAGGGGCCGTAGTCGTCGATCCAGGAGGCATGTAGATCCTCTACACGCGTGCTCGCCGCTCCCAATGGGCTCTCGAGAGTGCTCGTTGGGTGGTTAGGCCGCGTAGGAGGGGGAAGCTCTCTGGATATGCCGGACGTTCCTCTCGTCGTAGTTGCTAGTCGAGTTGCTCTCCTCTCAGTAGGAAGCTCTGGGGCAGGAGTATCATCTTGCATAGTAGCGTGGAGTTTTTAGTAGAAGAATCTACCGTGCTCTTCTCTACTGCCGGTGTCCCTTTTATATGGGTTATCCTGGAGCGAGGGCCTCATCCCTTGATAGGGAAGGGTTCGTTTAGTTGGAGTAAAGTTCCCTGCTATGTTGGTGGGAGTTACCCGTTGGAGGGCGATAGCCCCGGCGTTGGTCGGTCCCTAGGCGAGTCTTTCTGCACTCATGGCGCGTGCTCGCCTGTTGCGGGGTCAAGTCTGGAGTCGTGGGGGAAACGGTCGGTCGTCGGAGTGTCCTCCGTCGAGAACTGCACTTGGGCCGGCTTCATCAGCGTCGTGGAATCCGATGCCTTGTTGGGCCGGTCATCTTCTTATTGGGCCGAACATGTATGTCCGTTCCTTGCTTGGGTCTAGCGAGTCCAAACTTCAATGGGCCGCGCGTGCGTGGGCCGTTCTTGGGTCAAACTAGATTTACCCTCCTCACATATTAATCCATAATTATATAAGATTTACAAATGTTATTAAAAATTATGCAAAAATGTAAAAATATCTTACTAAATTATCAAATATTATCTATCCCAGCCCATGTTGATGATAAATCTAACTCAACCTCATCTTCCTCATCCATAGTAGCCTCATAAGATTCGAACTCCGTCTCTTCGTCCGACTCCTCCTCCCCTCTAACATCAACATTTAGCTCCATCGGATCGACTTCTTCCACTTCATCTCCCTTACGTAATGATAATGGCTCATCAGATTCATCCAGATTAAAATGCGTGGAACCTACAATGCCAACTTTGTCTGATTGAAAATATTCGGCATTGGCAACCTCTGAGACATTTTCGCTCACATTCAACTCATAAGTAGGAAAAAGTTTTACTTTAACCCTACAAACTACCACCAATCTTTATTCTTGGACGATGAATAGCTAGAATAATACACTTGCTGGACTTGTGTGGCTAAAATGAACGGTTCATATGTGTTAAGTTTAGACCTATGTTTGACATCAACAATCCCATATGTTGTGTCATGTCGAACATAATTAGGATCAAACCAATGACACTTAAATAAGAATACATGATTGTCTTGTCCTAGTTATTACAATTCTATGACTTTCTCAAGAATACCATAGTAGTCTAGTTCATTTTCATTTTATGCACTTCCCTTAACACATACGCCGCTGTTCATCGTAGACTTACTTCGTCCATAATCTCTCGTGTGAAATCTGTAATCATTCACAATATATCATGGATAGGCATGTGCAACTTTCGAGAGGCCATAACTTATCTCCTATACTCTTTCATCAGTGATAAAACTCTGTTCAACCTATATGTAAACCAGAGTAGTTAAAATATTAACAATTACCTCAACAGAAGTAAATAGAAACATATATATTCAACGATCGACACTAACTCGATATCTCAGCCATCTGGTAAAAAACTTCTCCCATTCTTTTTCAACATCCACGTCCTGGATATTTGGACATTTTTGTGCTAATTATGAATCAAATTATCTGCAATATGAATACACTACTACCTTAAATGAACTGTAGAAGAAGGATAAAAAACTTATGACCTTGCTGGAAATGTGAGTTAAGAACTTACTCAACATAAGGTTCAATCTCAATACAATTCTAAAGAATATATATCTCTGTGGTGTACAACTCTCTATCTTTGAACGTACAAGTCAAGCAACGTCTGAACACACATTCAGGATGCTTAAATATAGAGAGTCGATCGGACAACTCAACAACTCCCCCATCATCATTACGTGGAGGTCGAGTATGACGAGTTTGAATCTCTGGCTCAAAGTACATGGAAAAAAAGTTTGAAATTTCTTCAATAATATATGCCTCAGCAATCGAACCAGATATTCAAACTTTTTTCATTTTTAATTCATGCATGTACCTAGAACAACAATTCAGATGGCAATGACATACATATCGTGCACATGTAGCGACCATGTGAAAAAAAAATTCTCACATACCTCTCAAATGGATACATTCATCAAAATTGTACTAGCCTTGACTATAGCCTCGTATGGCAAATGGATAATCAGGTGCTCCATTGAATCAAAGAATGCCGGAGGAAATATCTTCTCTAGCTTGCAAATAGTCGTGACCACATTTTCTTTGATAGTTTGTACATCCCGAAGTCTAAGTTCTGATGCACATAAAATCTTGAAAAATTGACTCAGCTCGGTCAGTGCTCCCCATACAGGCTTTGGCAACAAGTCACGGAATGCAATGGGCACCAGCCTCTCCATGAACACAATCGTGACTTTTCAATCCATATATTTTCCCCTCATTAACATTCACATAACGGGCTATGTCAGACACATATCCATATGGGAATCTCAACTGTTTCAACCACTGGCACACTTCCTTGAACTATGTATCATTAAGCACATAAGTTACTTTAGGCTGCATAATTTTTCCATTTACATTCTGTAGTTTCGGTTCTAGACGTTTACAAAGCATCTTTAAGTCTATACGCGCTTTGGCGTTGTCCTTTGTTTTACCTTTTATGTTCATGATTGTATTGAACACATTATCAAAAATATTCTTCTCGATATGCATGACATCCAGATTGTGTCGTACAAGAAGAGTTGACCAATAAGGTAATTCCCAGAAAATACTTTTCTTGTTCTAGTTGTGATCCTTTCCAATCTAGAGAGTTGTCGTGTACTACCAGACAGTTGTACTACATTTGGTAATTTTTACACTTGTGCCGCCATATGTCGACCAGACACCCGTTGTAAGTCTGCTTCATCCATTTCAATAGTATTTTTTTGAAATGAGTCCTTTTACCTTCGAAAAGGATGGTCACTTGGTAGAAACCACCGATGGTAATCAAACCAGCATGCTTTCCCACCATGTTTCAATACAACTGATTTAGTATCTTCCATACAGTAAGGACATGCTAACCTCCCATATGTACTCTAACCAGATAGCATTACATATGTAGGGAAGTCACTTATTGTCAACATCAGTGCAACCTTCATAATAAAATTTTTCTTCGTACATGCATCATAAGTAACAACTCCATCAGTCCATAAAATATTTGAGTTCATCAATCAACGGCCTGAGATATATGTCCAAATTTTTTCCGAGACCTTTTGGACCAGAAATTACTAAGGAAAAAAATAGATTTTCTCGCTTCATGCACATGTCCAGCAGAAGGTTGTACGGTGTCATGAACACCGGCCAACAAGAGTAAGATGCCACTGAACCGTCGAATGGATTAAAACCATCTGTGCATAAATCCAACCTAACATTACGTGGCTCCCTTGAGAAAGCATAATGAGTACGACTTAAGTGAGTCCAACCTTCGCCATCGACAGGATGACTGATTATATCATTGGCACGGCTTACTTTGTCAATGTGCCATGTCATATGTCGAGCCGTCTTTGAGGACATATACAGCCGCTGCAGTCTAGGCATAAGAGGGAAGTATCACAATGCATTGTACGGTACATCTTTTTGCTTTGAATTGTCCCCTCTCTCAGGTTTGAATCAGTCATGATGACAAATAGAACATGATGTCTTACCTGCATCCTCTTTGTAATATAACATACAGTGGTTCGGGCATGTATCTATTTTCACATATCCAAGCCCTAGCTCATTGACCATCTTTTTTGCACGATAAAAACTTTCAAGCAACTTTTCATCTTGAGGTAACATACTCTTGATCAAGAGGAAGAGACGGTCAAAATAAGTCTCACTGATGTGAAATTCAGATTTCAAGTTCAACAACTGTGATCCCGCAGACAACCGAGTGTGCTTTTCATAACCATCCCACAGCGGCTCATCGACATCCCTAAGTAGTTGATAAAATCTTTCGACTGTCTTATTTAGAGCTTCTTCCATGTATGCATGTTCCTCATGAATATTAAAACTAGGACCATCAACATCCATAACCATATCCATGTATCCACTTGTGCCTGCAACATTGTCGGGCTCATACGGCAAGACATCCTCACCATGACATGTCCAATTCATATAACAGTCCACAAACCCTTTGTTGTACAAATGATGCTGCACATCCCATGGTGAACGTCACCTCAAGTTTTTACAACCTGAACAAGGGCACCAGATGTGACCGTCGCGGTCTATTGCTGCATTTGGATTCCCCAATGCAAAATGAATGAAAGTCTCAACTCCATGCTAAAACTCAATAGACACCTCCCGGTCAACTATTCTACGATACATCTATGAATGATCTGTCATCATTTTACCTACATCCACTAAATGTTAATACACAAATAACTTTGAAATAATGAATATTGAAAATAACCCCGACCCTTTCCTTACATCATTCGTCATAGATCGTTTGTAGATGGAAGAGGACTATTATTTAGATTATCACTTTTTAACCCATCCATGAAGGTTTGATTGTACAATCACTTACTATATGTGTTGTACGATTTGCTGAAAATTTCGACAGCATCTCCCCACACTTCTCCGATAAACTAAAAATATTTATTGATTAAGAAAGTTTCTTAAACACTTACTAGTAAGTGGTTAAGAAAATACTCAAAATCAATAAATGTATATCAGAGAAGAGTGAGAAGACGCAATCAAAATTCTCAATAAACCATACAAACACATATAGTAAATGACTACCTAAGTGCGATCAAATATTCACAGACTGTCCAAACGGGACAATTCAAGACTTTGAGATAGATATATACATTCTCGTAAAAAAAATGAGAACATACACATCAATCCCAAAGTCTTGAACGGGAAGGTTCATTGACATGGGTTTAACACGCTCTCCTGAGGTGCGTGTAATGTTAGGTCACACCCACGCACCTTAGCTCACAGGGAATATCCCATGTAATTATATAACATAAAATTAAATAACATCTCACTTATCATTATACATATATCGAATTAAACAACATCTAATTTAAAAAAATATTCAAATGAAGAACATCAAAGCAAAATAACGTAAAGGGTAAGAAAGAAGAGAGAAAGTAAAAAAAAGAGTCATGATGGTAACAAAATAGATATAAATAAAAGATATATATATATATATATAAATGGGTCGACCCCCCACCCTCCCCTCCTCACCCTCCCGTCCCCCACCGACTCCCCCACCCTCCCCTCCCCTCTCCAATTTTCTTACTAATTTTGGGGTTAAAATATACTTAGTAATGAACCGTCCCAAGCCGACATCATCTCAATTTCATGGATGATCTACCCAGGGTGACCCACTTGACCCCTAATCTTAATCAAGATTGATTAACTTATTTCATCTATTTTTTAAGAATGAGTTAATCCAATTTAACTCTATCCGACTCCGATTAAGAAAAAAAATATCAAAGAAGAATAGCCCACCCGACTTCAGTTAAAATATCTTATTCTAATTTAACCCGTTATCAAAGAAAGTCTTGATGAATAAATAACGAAATGAAATATACTTATCACTCTTCCCACATCTTCGTGTGTCAACGAGAATGATCCCCATCGTGATGGCTGCCGACGTCATCTTACCGGACCCCCCCAGCCTCTTCCCACTGACCCCCACCACCCACCGGAGTCGCTCCGGCGATCTTGCCGCCCCACCCGCACCCCCACCCTTCGGCCAGAAGTCCTCCCAACCCCTCCCTACCCCCTTTCCCCCTCTAGCGAGCTCGCGGCCCCCCACCCTCCTAGCCAGCAGCCCCATCCCAGACCGCTTGTAGCACCCCTCCCTGAACCCCCCACTCGTGGAGTAGGCCCCCTAGACCCGCCTGAACTCTCCTCCCCTGGACTCCCTGCGATCATCCCCCACCTCGGATCCCCTGCCAAATCCCCCCACTCTGAACCCCCCCACTCCCAGAGCAGCCCCCCCTCGGACCTGCCTGAACCCTCCTCCCCTGGACTCCACCCCCACCGGAACCCCCCCACCCTCCCATCCAGTAGCCCCCACCCCGGACTCCCTTCGGAGCCCCCCTCCCTAAAATCCCCACTCCAGAGCAGCCCCACCTGAACCCTCCTCCAGACCCCCCACCCTGGACCGGACCCCCTCCCGGAGCCCCCCTCCCTGAACCCCCCACTCCCCCCTGCCAAAACCCCCCACCCTCCCAGCCAGCTGCGCCCTTCCCGGGCACCCTACTGGAGCCCCCCTCCTTGAACCCCCCACACCTGGAGCATCCCCCCCCCCCCCCCCCCCGCCGGACTCACCTGAACCCTCCTCCCCCATACTCCCCCGCCCCACCCTCCCAGCCAACAACCCCCACCCCTGACCCCCTGCCGGATCCCCCCTACCTAAACCGCCCTCTGCCAGAGCACCCCCTGGCCCCCTCCTGAACCCTCCTACCCCAAAACCCCCTGCTGGAACCCCTCCCCCTCCCGGATCGGCCATAACCCCCGCCCTCCCTGATGATCCCCAACCTAAAAAAAGAACAACAACAACAGAGAGAGGGTAGGGGGAATTACCAGTGACAGAACGGCGGACACATCAATGGCGATGGTGGAGGCACGGTGGGATGAGGAGCGGCGACGGACGTGGCCTGGGATCGGTGGAGGGCAGACGCTGTAGCAGCGACAACGGTGGACGCCGCAATGGGGGTGGCGGACGTGGTGGCAGCGCATAGGCTGGCGGCGGCGTATGGGGCAGCAGGATGGTGGGGATCGTCTCCGGTGGTCACGAGAGAGAGAGAGAGAGAGAGAGAGGAGTGTGTGAGTGAGTGAGTGAGAAAAAAATTAATTTTTAATCTAAATAAAGTTTCTAATAATGTTCCGATGGATTTATTTCTATCCGAATATCCGTCGAAAATTCTGACAGATTTTTCGACATATACTTATCTGTCTGAAATACCGATGCAATTTTCGACGAAATTTAATCCGTCCGAAATTCCGACGGATATTCCGACGGAAATAAATTCGTCGAAAAATTCCGTCGCTAATACTATTTTTTCTTGTAGTGGGTTCATCGATGAAATTGTAGAATTGAATTACTATGGAGAGATGAGAATTTTGCTCTTCAAGTGTGATACTAAGCAGCCATGCCAGACCAAATGGCCTGGTAAAATAGTAGCATGCCCAGCATTTCAATCACACTGGACAAGGCTTTATGAAGATGATGATATGCATCCTCTCAAGGTTCACCTTATTTCACTTCTACACCCATAGTCACTTACATATATATGAACACATATCTGTAAGCCAGTCTGCCATTGCTATATTTTTAATTTGCCTTATGTACCATGACTATGTTGCAATTTTTTTGCATGTACATTTTCTCCAACTAAAAATTATAATAATAAGAAAGTCAAGGTGAGCAATGACTTTTAATGCATTGTCTAGATGCCAGATGCCTACACTGCCCACATAACTATGTATGCAACTTTCAAAGACAGCTGCCATAAAAGACATAAAAATATAATGATTATTAGTTGCACAGGCATTCTCAAATATAGTCATATGGTCAAGAACAGGAAACCTCAAGGGCATCACCTACTTGGTCTTGTCCATCCCACTGTTCATCAGCAACAGCTTCATCTGCTTGAGAAATGCTGCAATTTCCCAAGTTTCGTTAGATGGTTATTAGCAAAACATGTCTAAAAGATAGAACCATGTCTCACAATGAAAACTGGAGTTGTCACAAACCTTGGTACCTTCCGTGAAGGTGAGTGGCCAACAGCTTTCAGAAGGACAATGCAGGTGTATGCATATATCAATGAGAACGGCATGGAAAGAGTCAAAATGGACAGGACAATATGAATGCAAACCAAGGAGAGCTTTAGGAGCTGGTATGAGGAATTCATGCACTGCAGCGGGAACCACATCAAGAGAGGTGAGCATGTCAAAACTGCAACAAAAGGAGTTAACATGAGATACTGAAGGAAGTACCTACGTGTACTATAAAAATTGTGCATATGTAAAGATAAGGAAATTCAGTTGTGCTGATTAAATAAGAAACACTTAGAACTACTTTTAATCGCACTTACCCATTCTCTAATATAGGAGCATACATGAGGCCAAGCCTCAATATCACCCCAGGTGTTGATAGGATCTGAAAGTTGGAAAATTAAAATGAATCAGTTATGCTGATGGGAAATCACCTCTGCCAAAAATAAGATAGAGAGCTTAAAACAGAAAATATAATGAACTACACTCTTGTACTTTTAAATCCAGTCAATAAAAAAATATCTATAACAAAATAAATAAAAGAAAATAAATGATAAGAGTAGTACATACGTGTATAGAATATTTCATGTGTTACCCAGAGAGCAGGGTATGTACCTCATCCTTTTCAACAGCAAAGTTAAAAGACACCATCACAGAAAGAGGAACATCTCCTTCGTAGGATATCTGATTCGAAAGGGCTGAGTGGAGAAACTGCGGTCAATATCATCAATCCTCCAAACTCCTGTGATGCTATCAGACACTGTTCCAGAAACTACACAACCGCCCAGGAAATAAGCATATTGTAGTTTGAATTTAACAGTGAAAGGAAACCTTTTAAAAAATAAGTACAATGTCCATTCAGAATTGATCTTTTGCATTTCAATGCAATTTATTTAGAGGTGATTTCAAGTGCCAATACGATCTCATTTTCCATTTAAGAAGATAAAATGAGGTAATAATAGAAAAAACATCTTTACATCCCAGTCCCCTCACAAATCCAACTAACAAGATACGCTCCAGACCAATGCACAAATAAATAAATATATAAAACTTGCAGAGAGGCACCTCCAAAAATCATCTTTTTTCGACAAAACTCCCAAAAGAAGACGGAAAGACACATTCTTTACATATTGGTCCATCAAAATCGAACAAGAATCATAAGCAGTGTTGGAGCAGCGGAAGTGAGATGGGCACAAAAGGTGAAGAAAGTAATAATTTTATTGAAGAAATAGTACAAGTACAAAAGATCTTGTACAATGTAGAAGGGGAGATGGAAGATGGAATGGCTTGGTAAAATGCTTGGAAGGTTGATGGAATGGAGTGAGGCTCTTTGGCTCACTTCTACTTCTACTTGGATCTCTTCGATCTCTCTTGGATCCCACAAGGGTGCCTAGGTAGTGGTATTTATAGACTCCATAAGAGGTATGGAGCTCTTTCTAGATACTTCTTAGGCACCGTCATTCTAGAGCATTCTTCTCTCATCTTCTCTCTAGATAAGTGTTTCTGGAGTTCTATCTTTTTAATGGCATTCTAGAACCTTCTATGCCTTCATCTTTCTTCCATAATATTTTGGAGTTTTCTTCATGCTTCTAGAGAAGTCCAGCACATTCAAATTATTATTTTAACACCCCTCTTAATTTGTAATGTGCATACTCCTTCTAAAGTGTATAAACTTGTCGGTGGCCAAAGGCTTCGTGAAGATGTCGGCGACTTGCTCTTCTGTCTTTATAAACTTCAGAATGATTTCTTCTTTTTCGACCAAATCTCGGATATAGTGATGACGCAGCTCGATATGCTTCGTCCGTGCATGAAAGACTGGATTCTTTGTCATAGCGATGGCTGACATATTATCACAAAGTATAGTAGTTGGTTCTTCTTGATTTTGTTGAAGCTGTGATAATATTCTCCTTAACCAGACAGCTTCGCATGCGGCACTTGTAGCAGATATATATTCGGCTTCTGCTGATGATAGAGCGATTGTTTGTTGCTTCTTAGATGACCATGAAATAGGCTTTGTTCCAAGACAAAATAAATATCCAGAAGTACTCTTTCGGTCAT
This sequence comes from Amorphophallus konjac, assembly GCA_022559845.1. NCBI lineage: Eukaryota > Viridiplantae > Streptophyta > Magnoliopsida > Alismatales > Araceae > Amorphophallus > Amorphophallus konjac. The sequence continues at coordinate 510,265,225 of CM040121.1, read as the reverse complement.
CTGTCGAGCCTGCCCAATCACTGTCTGTGTAACCAATAAGATGATTACTTTCTTCAGAGACATACTTGATGCCATAATTTGTAGTTCCTCGGAGATATCTCAAAATATGCTTGGCCGCTGCAAAGTGTAGTTTGTTTGGCTCATTCATAAAACGTGATACCACACTTACTGAATAAAGAATATCTGGCCTTGTATTTGTGAGATATAAAAGAGAACCAACTAAACTTCTATAGACTGAAGTATTAATCTTCTCTGCATCATCATGTATAGAGAGCTTTGTGTTTGCTGCCATAGGTGTAGCCACGGTCTTGCAATTGGCCATATTGAATTTTTTCAACAAATTTTCACAATACTTTTCTTGGCTGAGAAATATTTCTCCTTTGATTTGCTTTACTTGAATGCCAAGAAAATAACTCAACATGCCGAGATCGGTCATTTCAAACTCTTTCATCATTTTCTTCTTGAAATTGTCTAGCATATCATGGCTAGTACTAAAATAGATTAGATCATCAACATATAGACAAAGGACTAGGAAGTCCATACCTTTCTTCTTTATATATAACGAGGGCTCGCTCGGACATCTTAGAAAGCCATCTTGTTGAAAATATTGATCAATCTTGTTGTTCCATGCTCGAGGGGCTTGTTTTAACCCATATAATGCCTTATGTAGGCGATAAACTTTGTCTTCTTGTCCTTTGATTTGATAGCCTTGTGGTTGCTCCACATATAGTTCTTCTTGAAGATTGCCATTCAGAAATGCAGATTTGACATCAAGCTGAAATACTGGCAATTTCAATTGTGCTGCCAATGCTAAGATAACCCGTATAGTTTCCATCCTTGCAACTGGTGCGAATGTCTCATTGAAGTCAATACCAGGTTGTTGAGAATACCCTTTTGCTACAAGCCTTGCTTTATATTTATGAATGGAACCATCCTCATTATACTTAATCTTGTATATCCATTTTAAACCAATAACTTCTTTATCTTTCGGCTGCTCAACTAGCTCCCATGTGTGATTTTTCTCAATCATATTCATTTCTTCATCCATGGCCCTTATCCATTTCTCATCTTTACTGCCTCCTCATATCTTTGTGGTTCATAGCAGAAATAAGCAACATTACTTCTTTCATATATTTCTTTGAGAGAACGTTCCTTTCGTCGTGATGTGTTTGAGTCATTACTTGACTCGCCTTGCTCTCTTGGACTTTGTGGAGGAGAAGGAGCTACTAATTCTTTTTCTTCTATAATTTTTGGTACTTGTTTTTCTTCTTCTTCTTCCCATTTCCATGACGATGTTTCATCAAATATCACATCTCTAGAAATAACCAATTTATTTGTCTTAGGCTCAAGCAATCTATATGCCTTTGATTCCTCACTATATCCAATGAATATATATTTTTCTCCTTTCTCGTCAAATTTTTCTTCTCTAACTTGTGAAGGAATATGGCCATATGCAATGCATCCAAAGATTCTAAAATGACTTACCTTGGCCTTTCTCTTAAACCAGGTCTCATATGGTGTTTTGTTTGGAACTGCTTTTGTTGGAGACCTGTTTAAAATGTAAACTGCAGTATGTACAGCCTCAGCCCAAAAACTATTAGGAAGATTCATACCTTTTAGCATGCTCTGAGCCATCTCTACTATTGTCCTGTTCTTTCGCTCGGCTACTCCATTTTGCTGAGGTGTATATCTTGCTGTTAGCTCCTTCTTTATTCCTTCATTCCTGCAATATTCTTGAAATTCTTTTGAAGTAAACTCTCCTCCACGATCAGTCCTTAAAACCTTGAGCTTTTTGCCACTTTGTTTCTCGGCAAATGCTTTAAATCGTAAGAACATTGTAAATGCCTCTGATTTTTCCTTCAGAAAGTATATCCACATCATTCGGCTATAATCATCCACAAACAGTAGAAAATATCGTGAACCATTAAGTGAGGCAGTTTTTGTTGGACCACAAATGTCAGCATGTACCAATTGTAATAGCTCTTTAGCTCTCCATGATGTTTTAGTGAAAGGTAATCTGTGCATCTTTCCATAGATGCATCCTTCACAGATTTTGTTTTCTTCTTCTTTAAGATATGGCAATCCAATGACCATTCTCTTCTTCTTTAGTAATATGAGGCTTCTATAATTCAAATGGCCAAATCTCTTATGCCATATGAGAGAGCTATCTTCTCCTTCAATTTTTAGAGCCATATTTTCTAGTGGCATTTTTAGCGGAAAGACTTTGTTGGGAGCCATTTTGATTTTTGCCACTAACTTTTGACTTCTGTCTTCAATAATGATGCATTCATCTTTTCTGAAATTGGCTGAATAACCCTTTTGCATCAACTGTCCAACACTTAATAAATTTTGAGCTAGGCCAGGAACATAAAGAACATCTGTGATAAACTTTGTCTTACCTCCCTTTGTATGCACTGCTATCACTCCCTTGCCTTGTACTTCATGTAGCTTGCCATCTCCAAGCTTCACTTGAGAATGTATCTCTTCATCCAATTTGACAAAGCTGCTTTTATTTCCTGTCATATGATTGCTACAGCCACTATCCAAATACCATATATCGCTAGAATTTGAATGACTGGTAAAGCAAGAGTAAAATAGTTGATCCATCTCCGAATAATTAGCTTCATTTTTCTGCTGATAATAACAGTCTCTTTGGGAATGATTAGTATTTTTACATTTGGTGCATTTAAATCTGCAATCTTCCATAACATGTCCAAACTTTTTACAAATTCGGCATTGGGAGGTAGACGTACCTTTTGGATAATTTTTCTCATATCTTCTTCCTCTGTCCTGACCTTGTTTCATGAACTTCTTCTGTCTTGAATTGCCTTTCCCGAACTGATGTTGTGAAAAATAACCTTCCATGTTCTCCTTCTTTGACTCTTCTCTTTTATCAGATAATGATACCTTTGATTGAAATGCTTGCTCCATAGTCTGATGAGAAAATCTATTCATTCTTTGCTCATGCGCCTCCAGAGAACCCATTAGTTCGTGCATAGAAAACTTTGATAGATCTTTGGATTCTTCAATAGCAGCAACAATATGATCAAACTTGAATGGAAGACTTCTCAATACTTTCTCAACTATTTTCTTCTCTTCTATTTTATCCCCATAGCTTCTAATTTGTTTTATGATGCCGGCAACTCGAGTAAAAAATGCTTGAACAGTTTCATTTTCTTTCATCATAATATTATCAAACTCTCTCCATAATGATTGTAACTTGATGGAGATTACCTTCGATGACCCTTGAAATTCTTGCTTTAGAAGATCCCAAGCATCTTTCGAGGTTGCAGACGTCATAATACGGGGAAAGATAGATTTGCTTACCCCTTGTTGGATGAATAATAATGCCTTCGCATCTTTCTTCTTATTTTCTTTGTACTCCTTTTGCTTTGCCGACGTCCACGATGCGAGAGTTGCCCCGTCCTCTGGTATCTCGTATCCGCCTTCAACGAGCTCCCATAGATCTTGAGAGATGAAAAGAGTCTTCATTTGGAGACTCCAAAAATCATAATTCTCTCCATCAAAAATGGGGATAAGATTTTGAGAATAGTTGAAAAGAGTTGTGCTAGGTGCCGCCATGATTGGAACTTGAGGGAATTGAGGCTATGGCTCTGATACCAAATTTGTTGGAGCAGCGGAAGTGAGATGGGCACAAAAGGTGAAGAAAGTAATAATTTTATTGAAGAAATAGTACAAGTACAAAAGATCTTGTACAATGTAGAAGGGGAGATGGAAGATGGAATGGCTTGGTAAAATGCTTGGAAGGTTGATGGAATGGAGTGAGGCTCTTTGGCTCACTTCTACTTCTACTTGGATCTCTTCGATCTCTCTTGGATCCCCACAAGGGTGCCTAGGTAGTGGTATTTATAGACTCCATTAGAGGTATGGAGCTCTTTCTAGATACTTCTTAGGCACCGTCATTCTAGAGTATTCTTCTCTCATCTTCTCTCTAGATAAGTGTTTCTGGAGTTCTCTTTTTTTAATGGCATTCTAGAACCTTCTATGCCTTCATCTTTCTTCCATAATATTTTGGAGTTTTCTTCATGCTTCTAGAGAAGTCCAGCACATTCAAATTATTATTTTAACAAGCAGAAGCAAAAACAAGAACGGCAATTGGAACAATCCGTACCTGCAATTGGAACAATCCGTACCTGCAATTGGAACGACGCCTGGAAGGAGAAGAAGCACGAGGGAGAAGGAGGACGAAGGAAGAAGGCGGGGTGCTGGAGTGACTAGAGTTCAAGTGGAAAAATAGGGGGATGAGAGGAGGAGGAAATATGTGGCTGGGCTTCGTCGTGGTGGAAACCAAGGTGGGGCAAACTCCCCCCTTCTGTTGCGATTGAGCTTTGCGGGGATGACCGGAGCGGGGTTGATGTGGGCTTTGGTGGCAACTGTGGGGCTCTGCAAAGGTGATTGCAAAGCAAGTAGTGGTGAGGAGGAGAGGGCACGAGGCAGCTCACGAGATGACTCCGGCGTCTGCGACGACTGGTGAGGGTGAGGGTGGATAGAGACAGAGTCGTGGCCACAGGCGACTGCGAGGTGGCCGCGGCACTTCTGGGGAATTGCTGTACACGAGAGGGAGAGGAAGAAAGAGGAAGAGATGAATAGGGGGAAGAGGCAGGAGAAGGAATAGGGAGGAGGAAGATGTGATTTGGGGATTTCGTGAGGGGATTTAGGTGGCCAAGTGACTTGGAAAAAATAATTAGTGATTTTTTTTTCAGACAGGAGTGGGCGCTCAGCCTGGAGCCAAAACCCCTAAAACCTATTTTTATGGGTTGGGATGGGCTGGTAATTGGGTCTATACCTACGGCGGATGATATCAATGAGTCTTTTTTAGAACCATAACTATCTATTCCTACGACGTTGTTAAACCGTGAGTATGACTTACCTATGAAATGGAGCGTAGCTAATATATAAACCCACAAAAACATAAGTATAGTTCAATCTATTCCTGCGATTAACAGAATCGTAGGTAAGTGTCGTAAATGTAGATTCTATTTGGTGTAGTGACAATTGAGCTGTAATTGAGATACTAAATGAATATGACCACGTACATTATCAACAAAATAATATTGAGGCTTTAGTTTGTGTATGAACATAGATGAGCCGAGTATTTCTATGTTCAATTTTGACTCATTCATTAATGGAACCTATATAAGTTTTTTTCCCCCAAGTGTCACTCATCAGATTAATTGAATGAGTAGAGTCAGAGTTTTGGAGTTTGTTCGTGAGTTGCTCGTGTAGTCAATAAAGATCCATCAAAAAGCACTTGAAGTGATCAGTTCATCCCAACCCAGTAACGATAGAGGATTCCGAAAGTCTAAAATATTTAATTCCAGGTCCAAATTCTGACGGGTTAACAGCAACATGCATGCCGATAAATTTCATGAATATTATAGCTATAATACACAAAGGTATAGTCTCTAGAAATATTTTCTTCGTGTAGGATTGACGTCGATGGTGCGTTATCTTGATACCAATACAATCCGCCACGAGTCGTTTCCAATCCGACCTGATCAAACTTGCATGCAGTTCCATAATATTCCAAAGGGACGGTATGTGGATGCTGAAGCAGTCTTTAATTAAGATGCCCTAAGCATTTATGCTCCAGGTGCAGTGAGGTGGCGATGGAAGCGAACAATAAGTTGGTAGTGTGTTCCTTTCCATCACATGCATGCATGCCGGCATGCCAGCTGCTAGAAAAAAAAAATAGGAGCATCGACGAGGACTCCTATCCTGCCCTATAAATACCAAGTGAGATTGCATTCCTCTTGGTCCTGCATGCGGAGACACAGCTAGCTGCGGAGAACCTTACGCACCCATACTAGCTAAATAGCTAGCTAGATCCGCAAACCCACTACTCGCCGAGCTTTCCGGGTATTGATCATCATGGCTGTCTTGGGGCGTCGTCCCTCCACCTACTGCTGCTGTCTCTCCATCCTCGTCCTGCTGCTGCTGATGGTGCCGGTGATCCGTGCCGTCGACGATGCGCCGGCCCCAGAAGACTCGTCCCTTGCGGCGGTGTACACTTGCAGAGAAGTGTTTGCAGAGTGCGAGGGAGGGGTAGCCAATTTGGCTTGCTGCTACGCCATAGATGAGGAGATCAGAAGGCATAAGGACGGCCATTCCTGCGTCTGCAAGCAGCTGCAAGGCGCAAAACGGTGCGGTCTGGCCGTGAGGTGCAGCAAGGTGTACTGCCCCAATTGCAAGCCTTGTTACGCGTGCCCCAGGGAGGTGGATGAGCCGTACGTCTAGTGATGCAGTATGTTTTACGTACCATAATATGATCTGTGTCGCCCTGCTTGCTACCTGTTCTGTGTGTCTGGTCTTCCTGCATGCTCTGTTGGTGTTGGGTCGTGTATTGTGCATGATCTCAATTAGAGTCTGTAATATTAATGTGCCGCTGTGGTCGGATCGGTGCATCCGTGTGTTTGCGTTGATAAGATAGCCTGCTCTCTCTTGCACGGCGTATCATATCATATGTGGTTGTGGTTGTTTGTTATGGAATCATATAAATATGTGTTGGAATTTTGACAATGTTCCAGTTCTTATATTCTTTGTCTAATTTCAAATATATTCTTATATATAATTTTGATCTCACTATCAGTCCCCACAATCTATGCCCACTCTAAAATAAGGCCTTGAAATTAAATTGGTTAATACTACTAGTGTAGTAACAGAATACTAAATTAATTAGCTCTTGTTAATGTAAACTACGGTTAAAACTCTAGTCTTTTATCCTTCCTTTTTTTTTCTTTTCTCCTCCGACACCGGCAAATTAAGCACTCGATCCCTTCAGTCGTACGTGCACAGGTTCGCAGACATCTCCAATATCCCTCACCTCTTCCCATGCCACGCACACAGGGAGAGAGAGCTTGCAGCGAATTACTTGCGGCAGAGATACGCCTTGACGGAGTGTAATTAAGATGGTGATCACACCCATATATATAAACAGGAGGGGGATGAACAAATGCTCGATCGCTCTGTTCTGTGCGATGGGATCAGGCGGCCGGCCTATTTGTATTTGGTGTTAAACTGCATGTGTACAAGGTGCGTATATATATATACAGCAGCAGGACTCTTTACAACAGGGACTCTAGCTAGCTAGAGTCCTGAGGAGCATCGATAAAGCTTGGAAGTTATCAACAGGGATAATAAATATTAATCCAGTGAAGAGTTCTGAGTGCTAGCCGTACGTGTTCCACATGGTCATCCGAGCGCAGAGGAGGACATGGAACCTGCAGCGGCTGCATCCTGAAGCCATAGCTGGCCGCCTGCATGCACCGCGGATGTGCTTGAGCCATATATGCATATGGGATGAGGCGCTAACACGGAGGGACTCGATCGAGTGGGTCCCCACTGCCCACGGCGAGCTTGCTGTGACGGAGTTCTGACGACTGGCCCAGCTCACCTCCTCCACCTCGTCGCAGACGTACGTACACCTTGCACTCGCCGGACTGCTCGCACAGTTACACTATAAGAAAATTGGCCTTTACTTACGTTTAAAAAATATAGTTGTAAGTCTAAAAAAACGTAGATAAAATTTTAAACCACGTCAACCTATTCCTACGTCCGTGAAGCATAGGAATAATCTAACAAAAAACGTAGGTAGATACCGACATATACCTACGTTTGTCAAAACGTAAGAATATTTCATATGAAAGCGTAGATAGATATGGACCTATACCTATGCTTTTGGAAACAACGTAAGTTAAAAATATATATACACACGCATGTAATTGAATATACCTACGATTCTTAAAATGTAGGTATTCTTAAAACGTTGGTATATTGTATATTATCACGTTCTATAAAAAACGTACGAAAAAGTATTAGAGTCGGTCTCTTAAAAACGTAGGAAGTGATGTAGTCTTATTTTTTTAAAAAACGTAGGTATATAGTTCCTTTTTTTAAAATACTCATTATGCAATCATACATGTATACATTCATATAAATGATCCCTACATTAATCTCACATTGAACACATCACTAACTTAAAAACTCATAATCACATCAATATAAAATCACATTCAACACATCAATATAGATCATACACGGACTTTGAAACACCGCTAACAACTTCAAGATATTAATACATCACCTACACACAAATTTACTTTCCAATTAGTAACTATTAACCACTAGAACATGTGTTAAACATTGAATACATCACCTTCAAGAGGAAATGGCTGTGCAAAAACATGAAGAGAACCTCTCAAATAACCCAAGTTTAAGAATGACATCAGCCAAATGTGAATTTGCCTTTCCGACCAATTGAAAAAGCTTTTTTCTCTTCATTGTAGATGTACCAGTCTTCTCCATGCCACGGTTTATATCTGTGAACTCTGCAACCATTCCATCCACCTAGAGAGAAAAGTAACACATGTCCATCTAAGAAGTGTAAAAAGGGCATCTTCTCAATAATTGCTATAATAGAGGGAGTGGAGGAACAATGGGAAAGATTGAGTGGAGGAACAATGGGTTAGTATCTAGGGAAGACATGTTATTCATAGCAAATAGAAAGTTGGCATCAGATTGAGTTGGTTGAACACTTTGCTCAACTTTTCAGGATTTGATTTGCCAAGTCCCCTGCGATGAGGTAGATGGCTAAAGACTATGTCATTATTAGAATTGAAGACAAACATGGTATATTAAGTTTCAGAAAACCTGGGTTCCTTTTTTACATACCTGGCGAATATAGCAGTCAAGAGCAATACTTTGACCAAGAACACTTCTGATGGTGCGTATTCCATCTATGTTCAAATTCTTTAGCATTATGTAGTCAAGTATGTGTTTTGTCTACTAGCAAAATGGAATTCATGAATATAATGGGAAAAATAATGTCTATTCATACAAAAGCTATGCCTAATTGCCAATTCACAAGTCAACTAAGGTTCTCAGTTGCATAAATCCAGGCAGCCTCTAGTCAAGCTGAATGTTTACTGAATCTGAACATGGAATTATGGGCTCACTCAGCCTCTTATGCTTCCAAGTATCACTCTCAAGGATCCAAGCATCAGTCTCAAGGATGTGAGACATCCACCTTCAGAAAAAGCCATTAACACAATGGTCAAAGAACACCTTAGCTTGACTTCCATTAACACACTATAGACTAGAGACACCGGTTCAAAGCTATGGTGTATGCATAACTTACATACAACATAGAGCAGTTGGACGTGGATAAATGAAGATGCTCCAAAATTCACTGTAATGGAAATAATCCTTGCCTTTGAAAGGTGATCATAAAGCCATTGTTTATTCAAAGAAGAGAGAGTATAGCACAATCCATCTTTAGCTTGCTGGGATGAAGAACTCATAACTGGTCACTTACTTTAGGTGGCCCCAGAACTACATACGAAATTGACTATATTAGCATTCCTATGTATTAGGGTGTGCATCTTGGGCACACATGCAGAAAGGAATAAATTATAAAAGAGAAGACTCAGGTGCACAAAAGGCAGAATTCAGCACCATGCTACCTTGAGGAGTCTAGACATACCAGTGCTCCTAACAGTAGCATATTGCACACCTCCAAGTAAAGAAATTTTAAGTTCGGGACCTGAAAAGACATGCATAGGGTGGGGACATTCAGGAAGCATTTCTTCTGGTGAAGCAGCCCTAATGAATGCCCTCTTATGAGATTGAGAAACACCATAGGCTCCACCTTCCAGAACACCAAACCTCACCTGATAACCCATTTCAAGAAGAGAAGCAAGAGTCAACCGGAATGTCTGTCCCTTGTTGACATTTTGGTAAACTACTTATGTAATAAAAATTATATACTTCTAGCATAAAGAGAGGCCTCTTTTGGTTATCATTTTACCTTAACATCATTGACATACACAAATTTCCGACCCTTAAGGCTTGCTCGAATGGCCAAATCCATATCCTCAACATTCTGGTTTCCCTATCCTTTCACGATATACCCTTTAGCCGTAGCCGTAGTAACCTGAAAAAGAACCCAACTAAGTCAATTAACTAACATGCCTAAAAAATACCTTAAATGCTATCATGGAAAAAATGTAACATATCCAAAACCTATAACGGTATGTCACCCATTTACACACAATGGAGGTAAGTTGCATTTTTTTCCAGATTAATGGAGAGCATGCCCAGATGGAGTGGACACCTATAATGGGTCTACTTCACAATCTCTGTTGGCGTGAAACCCTGTCATGGAGTGATGCATGCCCCTGCAATTGACAAGCAAAAAAATAACATATCATTCTCCACTTTGCCAGTAACTTTTGTTTTGTCCTCAACCTCCATAATTCACCAACTAACTATAAAAGATATGTGAGAGAGAGGGGGGGAATTGAAGCACTACTTGCATTATAGAGGTATGGTCTCTGATGGCTGGTTAGTTTCACCAGAGCTCATGTTAATCGATTTCTTAAAGTGCACCAAGATCATAGTCATGTTGTCACAACCTTCACCACTGGCTGTTGATGGTGCTAAAACACCTATCAAGAGCCATTTCCACATATTTGATGGTAAAAAATCATCTGATGGGAAAATCATTAGACAATTTTGGCTTCTACTCAGAAACAAATCTCAAGGTGCACCAGTGCAAAATTTGGTAGAATTTGGATAATTAACATGGTATGATTATTTCCTTATTATTTGCAGCCTCAAGTGGACATAGATTGGTATTAGAGTTACATAAAATGCAACACATACCACATTTATGTATTCATGTATGAAATCCACAAGCTGCTGGCTTGACATACATTCCCTGTCTCCCTAAAAACATTAAGCAAATGCATATTTTCATAGTTACAAGCCAAAGTGAAATAAGCTCAAAAGAAAGATCATTATTGAAGAAATCTAAACATGGAATCGATAGAGAAAAATTAATCAGATAATTAAAAAAGATAATGACATCAACAATAGAAATGCTTTTTAATGTTAAGGTAAATTAGTCAACATTCATCCATCAAAAATAGAATAGTCAATCAAGCTAATAATATGACTAGTGTTGGAGGTACGATCTCAACCCAAAACCTAAGCATTGAGATGATGAACACCTCTATATATATAAATGTGAGATTCCCGTATGAATATCCAAATTGAGTCAAAACCACAACAACAAGAAAAGATAATTTTTGCTTGATGGACAAGCCAAAATGACAACTAGAGAATGAAAATTTAAAATTCTGCCCACACCTCAAGCAAGTCCATGAATCTGATCACTCGTACTCTACTTTGTAGGATATGCCACATGACAGTAGAGTTCAAAATCAAAACACATTCAGGCATGTATGCTTTAAGAAAATGACATTCATTCCATCAGGGTGCTACATTGAGTATTGATTAAATGAGTATCAGATATTGATGTTGGCACAATTTTTATGTATGAGGAATTGAACTAAAAGTTGATGACATGAGCAATCTTTGAACAAACATAGCTTTCATAACATGCATATAATTTGCCCATTTACTAAGTGCTACTGGCTTACAAAACAAGGAGCCCATTTAGATGAATTTTTCCCTTTACTATGTTTCAGAGGTAGGCTGGGCCGACAAGCCAAATTGAGTGAGGTCAAGACATGACCATCAAGTTTGGACCTGTCCATCTTAGAACTGACACATGTAAAACATTAAAAGAGATCCCTTGAAATGTGACCAATGAACCTGGAACGAAGTTCTCCAAGTAAGACAAAGGCCTCTAGACTGCCTAAGTAGAACAATTATGAGAGGATATACATTTTCACTTTATTTTTACAACATACAGCTTCATCGGGCCACAAACTTGAGTTCAGACATGGCATGTTTTCCAATGTGACTGCAGACAGGCCGGGCAGCCATACATACCCCCATAAACAAACGATTACGAATGTAAACAGACTCCTCAGAACAAGATGGATCCAAAGCCTCGTGTAAGGTAGAAAAGTCCATGCATTTAGAGCCCCTTGTTATGATATCATGCCCGGAGCTGTTTTGAGAAGAAAATAGTATACAGGGTGAAAAGTGTTGACCCTTGAGAAGAAAACATATATTGTTCTTTTGTTTTTTTATATACTCATTGTGCAATCATACCTGTACATTCATATAATTCCTGCATGAATCTCACATTGAAAGAGTTAGTATATAAAAAAATACAGGAGCTATGAACTGCACCGACCTATGAACTGCACCGACCTTGTGAAACAATGTGCTTGCACTGACTTTATCAAGCACATGCACTGACCCATGGGTGCAGTAGCAAAACATTGCACCGAGATATATATATATATTGCACTGACCTGCACTTGTGAACAACCTGCACCGACCAACCTCTATGCACATATTGCACCGACCTGTATTGAGTAAAACAAAAAATGTACCGACTATGCACATGCACAGTTATTACACCGACTTATACATTGAAAGAGTTAGTATATAAAAAAATACAGGACCTATGAACTGCAGCGACCTATGAATTGCACCGACCTTGTGAAACAATGTGCTTGCACTGACTTTATCAAGCACATGCACTGACCCATGGGTGCAGCAGCAAAACATTGCACCGAGATATATATATATATATATTGCACCGACCTGCACTTGTGAACAACCTGCACCGACCAACCTCTATGCACATGTTTCACCGACCTGTATTGAGTAAAACAAAAAATGCACCGACTATGCACATGCACCGACTATGCACATGCACAGTTATTGCACCGACTTATACAACAAAAAGTGTATAGACTCAAACAACATTGGGCCACAAACTTGCAAAGTAAAATCAGAAAACGCATTTATGAAGTGAAATAAAGCCCAAAAACTATACCGATGCATTAACTCCAATCTAGGCTATCTAGCCACATAAGAATTCAGTAAAAATAAGATCTTACCATAGTTTCAAGGATTGTGGACATAATTAAACCTGCACTTTAAAAAGCTCAAATTCATTTTAATTTTCTGTTAATGCAAATGAGATACACAACACTTTTCCACCAATTATTCAATTCATCTACAGCTCAAGCTCTCTTATGAAGAATTAATTCAATGCATGTGAGTGAGCCAACTTCAAGGCATATTTTCACACATGACAATCTCAGTCAACTTACAAATTAGTATATTAACTTTGCAGTCACAAGTACAGGTAATTCACACATCTCTAATCCAAATACTTCATAAGCTCACATATCAAATAATGAATCAATCAGCCATATATGAATTCCAAGATCATTCCAAAGGTTCCAAATACAATGCAATCATTCAATGTTCAGTCCAAGCCATTTTCTACACACGCTCACATATCAAATTAGTTTATCCATGGAAGGACCATTTCCAATTCAGATCAAGCAACCACGCATGAATTGTAAATTCAGTAAAGAGCAAGCTACATTCCAGTAAACCATAGCATTTTCGTATAAGGTGCATATACAATAAGCCATCCATCAATGAAGTTATCCAATGGAAATGCAGCAGGAGAATTCATATAGTGAGATTGCTTTATCAAGCAACTTGAAATCCTCACCCAAAGTGCTTGAGGCACATCATGTTAAGGAATGCAGCATTGGAAGTGTCGACACTCAGCCACCTAGTGTCGGCACTTAGTTGAAGTAATAAGATCAGGCCAACCTAATGCAAGTATATACATGAAAAATAATGAAGGCCATGTCAACCCATGAACTATATACATGAAGCACATTCATTTCAGCAAGTAATGCAATCACAAAACTTCTCACTTTTTATCAGGCACAGAAGAGTGCAGATTCGTGAGTAGTAGAAGCTAAAAAGTAGCCAATGCATGCATTATCTAAATAGCCAAAAGGGAAAAGAGAAAAATAGTAGCAGACCATTCACACAGATTCGTCAATCACAAATATCTAAAGTAGAGAGCCATCCATCCATGTAAGTGATGTGTGCAAGAATAAAATATAACATACAATGCACCATTAACCCAAAAAAGGTATTTAAATGTCTTGTATAAGAATGACATAGAGTAGCCTAAAAAGTCATTCCTTTTAAATCCACCTAGAACATACACAAGGTTACATCAGAAATAACTAAGGATGTTGAAAAAATAGATAGCTGACAAGTATCACACCTGGACCAACACCTGAAAAAGAGAGAAGATGATAATCAAGTTTGCAGTAATTCAAAATAAGATCAAAAGATATGGCCGTGTATAATTAGAAATGATCTTACATAGTCCTTGAGCCACAAGATGTGACTCCCAATAGCATCTTTCATTCTTTTTCTATTCTGATCCTTCACAAACAATGGTGTGTCTGGATGGCTAGCATATTGCACAGGGACTTCACAATACACAGATCCAATTTTTCTTCCCATGACGACCTTTTCTTCGTTGATGCACATGACCATGCCAACTGCCACATGTTGTCCCTCGAGGTCTAGCAAGATCACTTTGCGACCTGGCAACTAAACATAACACAAAATATATCCACTTGGGTGAGTATTATCATACATAATTCATAAAAAATATGACGCTCACATAGTTATTGTATAAAAATTATGAGTGCATCACCCATTGACACACCACATGAGGGACACATGTGCTTCCAGAAATTAAAAATGAGTCATGAGATGTCGAGACATATGCTCCCTGCATTCCAAACACCCAAAAACCAATATGAAATACATACTTGACACTTTATGCATAGTACATCAAACATATTCTATGATAGCAATATAATGTCTTTACCTTTGTTGGATCGTCAAGGGTGTTAGCATTTTGCATGTCAGATGTTGCACCAAATTCATCATAGGCACTGGCAACAGATGATGCAGGCACATGTGGAGATAATTCATACTTGTTGCCATGACTCTAAAAGGAGATGAGGACCAAAATTAGTAAGTAATAAAAGTATTCTCAAGTATTTTAAGCGATATAATGTACATGCGATGTTCTTATCAATTCTTCCATCTTTGCTAGCTTTACTTCTACTGACGACTCCAAATCCCTCATTCTATCCACCAACATTTTGTTCTCCGCCCTAAGAGATTCCTTTGTATCTTTCCCCCGTGATGAAGATGGTGTGGGACTTGTACCCACACCACGCACACGGCCTGACCTCTCCTTACTGAGAATTTGGGAGTAAACATCATATTGTGTAGCAACTTGATGGGCATTACTTGTCATTGAACTTGAAGGTTGGGAAGTCTTTAACATCCCCATTTTTTTCTAATAAAAATGGGTGAAGAGAATTTGAAATATGGCATACATAAAAAATCATATGGAAATGTGTTCTAAGCACAATATGTCAAGATAAACTTACAATGACATGACCAGCCGCCTCATTTATTGGGGCCCCATCCTTACGCTTGTGTGTTTTGATGAACAAATCAGCACGATCTAAGTGCAACCCATGTCTCTCATGCTATAACAAACAAAAATGAGGTGTCAATAGAATCACATACATAATGTAAGGAAAAGATCCCTACAAAATCTCCTAACAAATAAACCACAAATCACCTCCTCAGAAATGTCTGCAAGGGAGCCTGTCCCAGCACAATGGACCCACTTTTGAGAAACCTTACATTTTATGTTCATTACACTCATTTTCTGCAATCAATTGAATAATAGAGTTAGCTGACCTCAAAGCATACGGACAATGCATTTGAATCAAACCTGCCACTGTGTAGTTGACCACAAAGAAACTGCCCCTTTCCATTGTTCCTCATTAATGTGTAGTGCATTTGGGAAGACTTGATCGGTTGCCTTTTCACTCCTTTTGTAATATAGTTTGCACACTCTATACTTCCAATAGCGCCATTTATTTGCAAGGTCCTTCAGGACCCACCTTCTTGCCTCTTTTGGTATATCATACTTCCTCTATTCAAAAATTAAAACTACGTAATTGATTATAAATATCCAAATAGGATTTGATGATAAAAGAATTAGTTGAAGGAACATAAAAATGTATTATCAACACAGTGTTACCTGTATGTAGTCCCATACATCTTCTTTATGAATGCGAGGCACTTTCCTCCAATTAGAGTAATTGATTGGTAATTTTTCATCATTCCTTGCAAGCGTGCCTAAAAATGTTCTTAACGAACCGCCACCTGACCCAACTGGCTGGCCCAACATATTCCACTTCACACAAATACGTTGTGTGCCGTCCATGGCATGTACATCGCGATAAGCAGTGTAAGAACATCATCTTTTGGACCTTTGGCTTCCTTCCCCTGCTGTACAAGTTTTTGCAACAACACCTTCTACCTTTGTTTCTTCCTCCTCTTCGCTCGCAAGATTTCCCTGAATGTCTTTTACTTCATTTTTAGACTCAAGCTTTCCCTTCGTCTCTATTTCTTCAATCTTCATCTGAAGCGTTCCCTCAGTGTCTTTTACTTGACCAGGCTCGACCTCCTTGTCATGTAATCTGGATTGATCATTTCTACTGATGAAAGTGCAGGCCAAGTTCTCAAACAAATCTACATCTGCAGGAACAAACCAACCCTCATGCAATTGTAAAGTTAAAAAAAAATGAAGCAGAACAAACATTACTATATCATTGAAGAAGAGTTCAACATAAATTGCAGAAAATGATACATAAGATAACATACAAAGTCTGGATATCCTTCACCAGAAAAGTTCTCTGGGGCAGCTTCAATGAATAGGTGAATGAAATATAGCACAAAATGACCACATTGTTCACCATTCCTTTGTTGAGGAACCTATAGATAGATTAAAAGTAATCAAAGTCAAAAATAATATCTACTTGCATATGAGAATATGTAAAATTCCAAGTCTCATGTTCCACTCATTGACAAATGCAAGTGTAGGATACTTACCTGTGGTGCATAAAGTGGAATGGTGACAGTGTCATCTATTGTTGCTATGTTCCCTTCACTCTTGTAAATGTCCATGACGAACCTACATAGAAGCCCAACAATAAATAGTAAATCAAGCAACAATAACGACCATGTAATCAAATTAAATAGCAGTGAAAAATATAACATATGACTATAAAAAGTAAACCATATGGACCATATATCTAAAGTTCATTGCTTTACATTACCTCCTAATGTCTTTCTCATGAAGGTTTGGTCCAGCCGACCGGAGAGAGTCGAGGTACAGAATGCATGGCTTTGCCTTCGATGTAAACCCCTGTCCAAGGTTGCATAAGATGACCAGGCTCCAATGACCCCTGCATCGAAGTGGTATGATACAACCAAATTCATAATATAGCTATTAAAACCAATTATTAGGGTCAACACTTGAAGAGTACATACCAACAAACAATTGGCACAAATGTGTATGCCTTTGAGAATATACTCTGGTCCTTAATCCATGACAACACTTTCTCACAATTACCGTTTAACCATGCATTATACCACAGGCAATCAAAACACCCAAAGCGGGCCTTCACATCATTAGGGATTTTAGTAAATATGTGCCTACAATGTTTAAACATGCTCACAATGTTGTAATACAAACAACATAAAAGTTTATGTACAATAACAAGATAAAGAGGTGGCGTTCAAACTCTATATATTGTTAAAATCCATTTGAATCAAAAATTCGTGCCCTTCGACTCGAAGTGTAAATTGTGGAGATATCTTTCACCATTTTCGCCTCTGCAGAGCTCGATCGAGAGGGGAGCTTATGGACGTGATCTGTTGCAACCATACTATGGATCTGAGGACCCTGTGCAGGTCTTTCCATAATGGTCTTTGAGAACTCAAGTTTCGAGACAATTTTCTTTCCCTTGTAACATTACATAGAAATGTCAACAAAAATTCAACAAATTTAATTCCAATGAAAGCAAATTAAAAACATTGATACTGTGTCAGTTTCAAAATCAGAGGATTCGTCAACGGTGTGAGCGACGTCACGCGGTTCGGGGAAGCGGAGAAGACGCGGAGCGCGCGGGCTCCTCTTTTGTTTGCTGCAACACAGAAATAAGAGAAGAGAGAAGGGGCCACCACGGGAGATTACTCCGGCGGGGCGAGCGGGACAAATGTAATATAGTAAGATATGGGGGTTAAATGGCCATAGCGGGAAGTGACTCGCCGCGGCCTCGGGGGGACGGGAATGGTGCAGAAATTAAATAGCAAGAATTGAAACGGCCATTGGGGAAGTGACTCGCCGCGGCCTCGAGAATATGAGCAGAATATAACAGAATATAAAGAGAATATAAGAATGAAAATTTAAACGGCCATTGGGGAAGTGACTCGCCGCGGCCTCGAGAATATGAATAGATAAGAATATAACATATAAGAACGGGAATTTAAACGACCATTGGGAAAGTGACTCGCCGCGGCCTCGAGAATATGAGCAGAATATAACAGAATATAAAGAGAATATAAGAACGGAAATTTAAACGGCCATTGGGGAAGTGACTCGCCGCGGTCTCGAGAACAAGATGTGATCGCCAGGGGCCAAAAGACCCCAAAATAAAGAAAGTGATCCCGCCTACCTCAAGAGCGGGAGATGGCGGGTTGCTTCTTCCTCCCCCTTCGGCCGGCCGACGGAGAGGGTTTTCCTTGGTTACCCTTACAAAACAGTAGATAATAAACGAACGAAATTAGAAAATGGCAGTGTAGTAACAATTCCTTGCAATAAAAGTAACGAGATCGTGACCTGACACACACCTGGTTGGTGTGGTATTAAACCCCTCTCGGACTCGAGTAGGAGGAAAATGCGATGATGAATGCAAGAAGTATGCAAGAGACGGCGCCCTTATGTAGGGAGATAGAGGATGCAGTATGATGAATGTAAAGAACTATGAAGAAAAAGGGGAAGAAAAGGCTTATTGGAGGAGCCGAGGGTGAGATCCGGCGGAGCTCCGGCAGCGTAGGGACGACGTGGAAGCGCGGTGGATGAAGACGACCTTCCTCTCGCGAGCGTGGGCACCCGAGAAGTCGGCAGAACCTCCACCTATAAAAGACCCCACGGGTTAGAAATGACTCCGTAGCCTTTGGGCTCTGGCAGCCTATCGGATCTCTTAGAAGCTCCTCCAGAACTGAGGGGGTGGGCCTCTATTTATAGGGCTCCGGAGAGTGGAGGCGTCCAGGACCCTGGACACCTCCATCAGGGCCGAACTAATATTTTATTCTATTTTTATTTATTTTTTTAGAATATTTTTGTGGAGGCGTCCAGGGCCCCGGATGCCTCCAACAGGTCCACCGAACACCACCGACGGCCGCACGCGGTTTGGCACAACGCGTGGTTTTGTGAGCGGCGCCTCGTGATTCAGAAATGGGCGCGTCCAACTAGCTGGACGTCTCCATAATTTGGCTTTTTTCACACACGACAAATCGTCGTTCGGTGGGCGGCGCCCGTGAGGGAGTTGATGGAGGCGTCCAGGGACCTGGAAGCCTCCATAAATATATTATTTTTATTTTTTTGTTTTATTTTTATGCCAAAGCTGGCGTTTTAATTTTTTATACTTATTTTTATGGAGGCGTCCAGGGGCCTGGACGCCTCCATTAATATATTATTTTTTATTTAATTTTGTTCTTCGAAAAATAAATTAAAAGGAAATTAAAAGAATGGGGGCGTCCAGGGGCCTGGACGCCCCCATAAAGACCCACCCGGGTCCTCAGTTCAGGCGTTGGCGGCCGCCCGGCAGACACCCTTCCTGGTTCCGGAACCTCCTGATGCGTCTGACTGGTGTTGATGCCGTCCGAATGCCGTGACGAGACGATTCCGGATGCCGAAAAGGGCGGAAGAAGACTCAAGAAAAGGAAGCACTCAAGTGATTCAAAACGCGTAAGCCGTCGCGGGGCGTTGTATAGTGATATGAGACTTTCTCAGGAGACGTCAAGAATAGCGTGTCTACAGCTGTCCCGCCTTGGCGTCTGCTTTGCAAGGGAGCGACATGTAGTGGAATGGTTTCGAAGTGGAGTGAAATGAAGTGGGAGCAGACTGATAAGTTGATGCCAAGGTGTGATGAGACACGCTTTTGACGTTACTGTCTGGAATCTTTCCTGAAGTTTCAATGAGGCGACCTTGAAGGAGGTCTTTCAAGTCTTGACGGTTGCTTGGACGGAGATCAAATAAGGGAGGGTGAAATGTGCACTCAGGCACGAAAATAAAGGAGACCAACTTCTCGGTGTGGAAGTACCTGGGTCATAAACCTGCAGGTTTCACCTTTGGGGAGCGGTTACCAGCCAATGTGGAAGTGCTGCAGCCAAGGTGGGTCAAACAAGGTAAAAAGTAAAGGAATATCTGAGGGTCTGTCCAAACAAAGGTCTCCTTTGGAAGAGCAACGTAGGGCCGTTTCAAGGAAACTCAGTATTTCATTCGGAGTGGAATATCTCATATTTGTAAGAATTGAAGCACAGCGGCTTTCGCAATGAAATCACTTGAATGATCTTCCGCAATAAATCAAAGTCCTATATGAATACATGCTGGGCTTAAAGAAAAATTTAAAATAAACTAAAATAGAAAATAGCCAAGGATAATATTGTCAACTTGTTAAGAACGGGTCAGGATACCGATCCAGTGAGCCGACACTGGGCTGGGGCCCGTTTATCCGCGCACCAACTCACTGAATGGAACCGTCGTCCCCATGCTACCACAAGTTAACGGCCTATCCGTACAACCCAAATTCTTCGGGATCATCACCATTTTTGTTGAAGGGAACTCAAATCCCAGATTCGTTCGGGCCGCAAGGTCCTTGACATGTTCTAGTAGCGTAGGTATCATATACTACGATGCATGATAAGGTGGGACCAACCAATGAAAGGTGGGACAGGAGGCAGGACAAAGACGTCCGTTAGTAAAACCTGCACAGGCCAGCAAGGATTAATAACATCAGAAAGTAACAGCATCATAACAGAATCGCACCACAATGGAAAGGAGATCTAGCCAAAATCCTGACATTGACTGCTGATGTGACATGTTCTATCCTGTAGCGCCCTACCCTTCCTATAAGAACTCCCCTTAGGCTAGTTCATTCAAAAGCATCAAGGTGGGTTTTGGAAGCTCAGGAGAGGAAAGAGAGGAGAATCTAGAGATTTCAGGATGGAAGGAGAGTCTTCCCGCATTATGAAGAGGAGCAGGCCTAGCAGCGAGATCAGGCGACTCTCCGACCTCGAGGGTCATCTGAGTGGACGATCATGTCACATATGGTAAGCTGATTCTTTTCAAATTTCTCCACGTGAACCTTCTTCTTACTTCCTTCATTTCTTCTTCTTTCTTTTCTCTTCCAGCCATATCCACTCTTCCCAGGCCCGAGGAAGTTTTCCAAACTGCCATGGCTTTCAAAGCTAACTTCCAACATCTCCATCGGCATGAGGGCCATACTCTCGAAGTGGCATCTGCAGGGGCTCCTTATTCACGCCAAACACTACGAGAAGATTCGTATGGACTGGGCGGCTATGGGCGCACTAGTGGAGATCTGGCATCCCCAGACCCACACTTTTATCTTCCCGACCTTTGAGGCGACCATCCTCCTCGAGGAGGTGGAACTTCTGCTTGGATTGAAGAAATTCAAGAGTGACGGGGAGGTGAAGGCTATGCGGATGCTGACACGGGGGACTTCGGAAAGCGTCCTCGGAAGCTTCATGCCACCCGACGTAGCCCGAAAGGTCCGTACTCAAAAGGGGATCGATCTCCAAAAGCTCACGGAGTGGGTCATGGACGCCCTGAGAGGGTCACCAGACGATGACTATTTTGAGGGAATCATGAAGGGGTTCACCATTTGTCTGGCGGGTGCTCTCTTGTTTCCTTATACCGACAACATGGTGGAGGAAGACCAACTGAGTGCCATCTGCGGGATCTGGCGTGGAAAGAGGGTGGGACCCGCTGTCCTTGCCTACCTATATAGTGACCTTACTGCCTCGAGCATGGGTAAGCCTCCTTTTGGTTGCGCACTTGTCCTGAATTGCTGGCTGGATTTGCATTTCAAGTTTGATCACCGTGAGGGAATGCCAACCGCTTCGAAGCTCTTCCAACAAAGCCCGCTTCATCACATAGCCGACGTGTTAGGCTTTAGTGGCACTGTAGCGAACCGTGTTCCGTGGCTGAAGAAACGTGAAGACTGGCGGTCTCACTTCCGCATCGTGACACAAAGCTTCTTCACTTGCGCACCGGCATGTTTGCTTTCGCTTGATCTCCTCATGAGGCCTTCTCCCGAAGTTGATCTTCAACTGATCGGCGCGACCGAGTTCGTCCTTTATAATGCGCATCGGTGCTGCCTTCAGATTGGCATCCCACGCCATTCGTTCCCGCTACCGACTGGCATCGTTCCTTTGAAGAAGAGAGAGTTGGGCACTGAAGCGGATGCGAAGGAAGCGAAGGCCGTCAAAGCACCCTGGAAGACAAGTGTTGCGGGAAAGGCCTTAGCGCATGTGGGGGAAGAATGCGAGCTGTGGAGAGCTTATGTAACCGAACTGGGGAAGTTAAGGCCTAAGGTGCCTAAGCCCCTGATGTAACTCGTTCTGCTTTCTGATGGAATAAAATCTGGCATTGGATGTTTTGGACCCCTGTCCCCTTAATTATTATTTTTTTGGTGATTTTTCTTTTTCTTTGTGTTTTATTTTGTGCTTTTATTTGGATTATATACATACTCTTGTCTTATTTCTCTTTTATTATTATTTTTTAAATTTTTATTATGGGGGCGTCCAGGGGCCTGGACGCCCCTACGTTTTTATTTTTCGTTTTGAAATTTTTATATATATTTTTTTTGGGAGCGTCCGGGGTCCTGGACGCCCCTATTTTTTTATTTTTTTTAGTTTTGTTTTGGGGGCGTCCAGGCGCCTGGACGCCCCTAATTTTTTGAATTTTGAAAAAATAAAAATAAAAAACGTGGGGGCGTCCAGGCGCCTGGACGCCCCAAAGAAGGTGGATTCCCTATATATATGGGGGGGCTCCCCCTAGCTCATTTACTGTTCATTCAGACGACCCAGTCATACCAGACGACCCATTCTTAGTCCCAATGGAACAAGGAGGCCCGAGCCAGGGTGGAGAGAAGCAGAAACGACGTGCTCGTCGTCCGAGGAGGCTGAGGGATGATGCCGAGGAGGCTGCTGCGGCGGTGGAGATTGCCGTGGAGGAGGAGGCTCCTCCTTTGGCCGTAGAGGCTGCAGTAGATGCTGGCGACGCGGGAGAGGACGATCACGACCCGGTAAGCCCTTCGGAACTTCAATCTGTTGGTTTAATAGGCTGGATAGGCGGACGAGAGGCCGTGTGGTGAGGGCCGGTTGGTGAGGGAAGGAGGCGTCCAAGAGCCTGGACGCCTCCACATTTTCTTTTTTTCTTTTATTTATTTACATAAATAATAAAAATAGAATTAAAAATAAGGAGGCGTCCAGGGCCGGGGATGCCTCCATGATAATATATATATATTTTATTTATTTTTGTTTTGGTTTTTGGGTTTTTCTAAAAATAAAATAAAGAAAATGTAAAGGAGGCGTCCAAGATGTTGGACGCCTCCAAAAAAACATAAATATTTTTTTTAAAAATAAAAATAAAATAAAATAAATAAGTAGTATATACAGTGTTATTATTTATTACTATTCATGATGCTGATGTGTTCTTTGTTGGTTTTGTGGTGTGTAGGACGTGATGAAGGGCCGGATCAGCTGGTCCCTAGTGGTGGCATCATACTGTGGGCTGCCGGACTTCCAGAGGGCGCGTGTGGACGCCATGGGTTTTGGAGCTTTCCTTAGGATCGAGCCCTTCCGACTCGACCTTCCTCTTATCCAGGCATTGAGGGAGCGGTGGCACGCACCGAGCCGGGCGTTTCTGATGCCCTGGGGGAACATGGTGCCGACACTCGAGGACGTGGCTCGGATCACCGGGCTACGGGTTGACGGAGAGGCGGTGAGTGGGGTCACCTACCCCGACTATCGAGAGAGTGTCCTGGACCTGCTGCGGTTAGAGACGAGCGTGACTGACAAGGACAGCAGGGTAGTTGGCCGAGTGGAGATCATGGAGGCGCTCGGATTCGTCGACCCGCGCCAGCGGGTTAGCGAGACTGGAGCGGAGTTTCTGGCACGACTCGAGGGAGACGCTCGTGCAGCTTTCACCCAGGACCCGAGCGAGCGGGAGCTAGTGGATCTAGAGCTCCGGAGGTTTCTTTTCTTCTTCTTGGGCCGCCTTCTGCTGGGGACGAAGGGGGATGGCATCCACTGCCATTTCCTCGGGATCTTGGCGGATCTGGACAGAGTGGGACACTACGCGTGGGGAGCGGCTCTGCTTGCCCATCTGATTGCCGATCTCTCCCAGACTTCGGAGAAGGAGACGACTGTCACGTCCCGAGCGCGGAAGCCTGCCCGCGGCGCAACAGTGCTTTATATAGAACCAAAGCAAGCTAGAGATTCTAAGGGCTTCTACCTTAGACAAGTAAAAGAGCGCGCAAGCTAAACCTTTAATTTGATAATTCTGATGATTCTACAAATACAAGGATCAATTCATACCCTTTATTGATCTAACTCATACATACCGACATAGTTCAGATTACAACATTGACCCAACATAATGAAATTACAATAATAGGGGGCAATTCTAATTCTACACTTATCACTCAGACTCATCCCCTCCTGGAATCGGGTCGTCCTCCAAATCACCTGAAATGGTTAGATAACAACTGGATGAGCGAATCGCTCAGTAGGAATTACATCTCAAACCTTAACAGGCTTTAAGTGATTAATATTTCAATTCATGCATACAGACAGTAGAGATCAAGGAATTTATAAAAATTGATAACGCAGGATGAGAGCAAGGAAAGCATATACATTCAATCTAACAGTAAGTGATACAAGACTGAACAAATAATGAACGACTGTAATTTAAAATCAGTAAGCAAGGTGAAACATGTACAGTAGGAATTGGCTATTTATATAACAATTCACTCAATGACATTTCAAGTCCAGTATTGCCCCTTTTGGGGCCACGCAAGTATTGCCCTGTCCGGGCCAAGCAAGTGTTGATGGAATGTCTCAATTTAGCAAGTATTAGGACGCAATGCTAGACGCCCTCAAGCAAGAGATCTCTTCCCTTTGGTTTCGGGTGCTCCTCCCAGGATCGGACCGAGCCCTTTTACCAGCATTTAAGTCATATTTTTGACATCCATTTCATTTATAGCCAATAAAGAATTTCAAGGCTAGGCTTGACCAGTAGGAAAATAAGGTGGAGTTGGAACGGAGTCCAAGGTGTATAATGACGAGTAATCCACGGACAACTGTGCGAGATTAGTACCTCCACTTTTATTGAATTTATCTCATTTTTCCTACTTTTTTTTAAAGCATTCTCTCCATTAGAATAAAAATAACAAATTTAAGCATTTTCTCCATTTTTACCAAAAATATAATAATAATAATAATAACAGATTTAAGTATTTTCCCCCATTTTTACCCAAAATGTAATAATAAAAATAACATGTTTAAGTCCATGTTGTTTTCCTACTCCATGTCGTTTTTCATACCCCTCACTTGGCCAAAGGAGACAGCAACGATCTTGAGGTAACCTCCCCTTTTCAAGACTTTTCTAGCTCAGATTGGGAAGAAGCCTATTCAGATTTACTTGATACATATGAAAGAATAAGAAGGGAAAATAAAAGTTTGAAGAAGAAGGTTAATCAGTTCAATAATGACAGCAACTCAATTGCCAACAGAACTGAACTAGAATTGGAGATCACCACCTTGCAAAATAAACTGAATCAACGCGAGATAGATGAAGAAAACGTCAAAGGGCTATTAGAAGAAAATGAAGTACTGAAAAACACAATTGACGAGTTAAAATTAAAGACTCAAGAATATGAACAGGAAACTAAGCTAACTCAAGAAAGAAACAACTCACTCAAGGAAGAAAACAGTCAACTTCTGAAAGAAATAGAATGAATCCAAAGTGAACTGAAAAACAAACAGGAAACATTGAAAAAAATGACTAAGGGTCAAGAAAACTTGAACGCTGTGTTGGGAATAAAAGTAAATTTTCAGAAAGAGGGGTTAGGGTACAACCCAACGGCTAAAAAGGAATTCCAAATAAAAACTTTAAATAAAATAGCTGACTCTAAAGGAAAAGGCCCCTTGATGAACTTATATCAAAACAAACCAAAGGATATAGCTGAAAGCTCCTCTAAACAGATTAATGTCACCTTGGAAGAGAGGAATTCTAAAGGGAAAATGGATAATCCACATCAGTTTAAAAACAACAGTCATATCAGACGAGAAGTTCAAATTCACAGAAGTAACCAGACAAACAAAGCATTAAATCATGTTAATAAACACAAACCTGTAAAACAAGGTGTCTGGAAACAAGCTGGTCGACAACAGACCCCTCCTCTGTCGACCAGAGGCTCAACCAGAACAGATACTGGTATCTGGAGAAACTATGGTCGACCACAGACTTACCAGATGTCGACCATGACCAGACACGCAAACAGAACCCACAAACTTTCTCAGCTGAAACAGAATGGAAATTGGAACTTAAGAGAGTGGACTCAGAATAGACACAACCTGAACAAGTTCAGAAATGAAAAGACAAACTGTTCTAACAAAATTTGGGTTCCCAAGGTGTTGTTACAGCAGTTTCATGATTTCACAAGCTATCTTGGACCCGGGTACCATTTGGGTCCAAAAGTTTCTGTGTAATTTGTGATGCAGGAATGTCTGGCAGCCAAAAAGGACTTGTTGGTGCTAGGAATTGAACCCTGGACCTTAGATTTGGGATGTGCTACTTAACCAC
Organism: Amorphophallus konjac; assembly: GCA_022559845.1. NCBI lineage: Eukaryota > Viridiplantae > Streptophyta > Magnoliopsida > Alismatales > Araceae > Amorphophallus > Amorphophallus konjac. Next base: position 510,238,623 of record CM040121.1, on the reverse strand, counting down.
TAGGCCATGTTACTTCCTTAAGTAATAAATACATCAATAAATATAGGGATTAAGATTTTGACTTATAACGTCAGAAATCTTTATTCATTTTATACTCAGGGTGCTACACTAAGTTTAACGGGTTAGATGAGTCTCCAATATATTAAATGATATTTTAACAGACAATTACTGTCATATGAATAGTAAAAGTGAATAGTGTTACATTTTATTTTAAAGGAATTTTATGAAAATAATTATATAAAAAAATAGATGAAAATGAAAAATATATATCCCTCAAAATTCACATCAAGACCCCTCCAAATAAAAAAAATAAAAATCCTCAAAGATCATTACTCTTAACTTAACATAAAGACATAACTGTTTACGGTTTCCACAGGTACTCAGTTTAACAGGTTTCACTATACTAAGTACTAAGTGATAGTTTAACAAGTTGAATACTCCCATATTAACTACTGATTATCTGACAAGTTTAATGTCATGGCATCTAACAGTTACTTAACAAATTAATGCATTTAAATAATAGAAAATTAAAGTAAGATATGGGTTGCTTGAAATCCTACTGCAGATTATGATAATAGTTATTATAGAATGTATACCATGCAAGGTTTAATACTGATTGATGCTAGAACGTCGCATGGAGATAGACTAACTAAGAACTTATATCCTGTTATGCCTTAATTAACTATGGGTTTTGTTAAAAATTGAGAAGACCTACTAACACATATTAATTATAGCTAATACCTGCTAATTATTTCTAATATATGTTAATCCTTTCACTAATCTTTTTCGATTTAAGTGGGTACAGGCTATTTACTAGGCTGACATATGCTATGCAACAATAAATCGCATGGAGATGCACTGCTTAGGCACTAATTAACTAGTAGTTTAGTTAAAATTGAGAACACCTACCTGTTTGGATGGTAATTAGCGAAGGAAGAAGCTTCCCCAGCAACCTCCTCTCCTCCTAGTACGCAACACAGAACCTCCCAGCCTAGGCTCGTATCTCGAAGCTCTAACTAACACAATGGGAGAGCTAGGCCTAGATTTAATCCCCTCTACTAGATAGGCTTAGGGGGGCAAGATCCGAAATTTCAGGATCTGGGATATGAGATAGTGACATGTGTTGGGGATAATGGAGGATAAGTGGCTTGGGAAATTTTGAATTTTTTCCCTTCTTCTTGGTGTCTAAGATGGCCACGTCGCCCCCTTAAATTGGGTTAAATTGAGACTTGGCAAAAGAATGTTGATGGGGTGTATAAAACCCTAGTCTTTGGTTGAAGGCAAGACACTTAACCACTACACTAGGAGGTCATTTTGTTAAGTGGATTCCCTTTACATTTGATAACCCTGCGTTCCTATTTCTTTCATAAGTTTAATATATCATAAACTTAATCATAAATGTTATTATTATTATTTTTTTTATCATAAACATTATTGTTATTATTAGTATTTGAAAATATTATTTATTAATGTCTTTATTTATTTATTTATTTATTTTTGTACACGGGTGCTACACCCTCCCCTACTTAAAAGAATTTGGTCCCCAAATTCAACTGTATAGGGTAATTTGGTCCCCAAATTCAACTGTATAGGGATAAATTCAACTACATAAGAGTACTGTGTAAAGGATAAGATACCTGCCAGCTAGAACAGTTCTGGGTATCTTCTCTTCATAGATTCCTCAGTTTCCCATGTTGCTTCTTGCTCCGAGCATCGATTCCATTGAACTTTAACCATAGGGATCGTCTTGTTCCTTAGAACTCGGGCTTCTCGATCGAGGATTCGCATCGGCTTTTGCTCATAGGTCAGATCCTTTTGAATCACCAAACTGGCGTGGTCGATGACGTGAGAAGGATCATGCACGTATTTCTTCAGCATAGAAACATGAAATACGTTGTGCACTTCCGAGAGTTGAGGAGGTAAGGCGATGCGGTAGGCTACCTCACCCACTCTTTCCAATACTTCAAATGGACCGATGAATCTTGCTGTAAGTTTACCTTTAACACCAAATCTTCGGATACCTCGACTGGGAGATACCTTGAGAAATACATGATCACCGTCTTGAAATTCCAAGTCCCTTCTTCTATTATCAGCATAAGATTTTTGCCTGCATTGAGCCACCTTGAGTCTCTCTCTGATAAGGAGAATCTTCTCAGTGGAATCTCTTACAATATCAGGACCTAGGAGTTGTCTTTCACCGACCTCCCCCAGCATACCGGAGATCTACAGCTTCTACCATAGAGTGCTTCGAAAGGTGCCATTTGAATGCTGGCTTGGTAGCTGTTATTGTAGGCAATTTCGGCTAATGGTAAGTGGTCATGCCAACTCCCGCCAAAATCTATAATACATGCTCGCAACATATCTTCAACAACCTGATTAGTCCTTTCCATCTGACCATCTGTCTGGGGATGGAAAGCTGTGCTGAAATTAAGCTTCGTTCCTAGAGAGCGTTGTAGACTCTTCCAGAAGTGAGACGTGAAGCGAGGGTCTCGGTCAGATACTATAGACACAGGGATTCCATGGAGTCTACTGACTTCCTTAATGTACAGAGCAGCGAGGATATCAACCGACCATCGACTCTTAATAGGTAAGAATTGAGCCGATTTAGTAAGACGATCGATGATTACCCATATGCTATCATATCCGCCCCTAGACTTGGGCAAGCCCATGATGAAGTCCATGCCGATATCCTCCCATTTCCACTTGGGAATATCTAGTGGATGCAGTTTCCCTACGTGCTTTTGATGTTCGGCCTTCACCTGCTGGCAAGTCAAACATCGAGACACGAATTCTGCTATTTCCCTTTTCATGTTGGGCCACCAGAAGGTCCTTTTTATGTCTTGGTACATTTTAGTGGCTCCCGGATGTATCGTGTATCTCGATCGATGGCCTTCTTCAAGAATCTTCTTCTTCAGCTCAGGACTGTCGGGCACACATGTCCTTTCATGGAATAAGATTCTTCGATCGGGTGCCATCTTGAAATCGATCTTCTCATCCAGCTTTTCCTTTATTTCCACCAACAACGGGTCTTCTTCTTGCAACCTCTTGACTTCAGTTAGCAAGTCCGGATGTATACTTAAGTGGGATAGAGTAATACTCCCATCATTCTCGCCCATGTTGATGTCAAGTTCAGAAAATTTTTCTAATAATTTCCATTCCTGAACCATACAGTTGGCTAATAGAGCTCTCGGCTTCCGACTAAGGGCATCTGCTACGGAATTACCCTTACCAGGATGATATTGTATTGTGAAGTCGAAATCCTTGAGATATTCGAGCCAACGCCGTTGGCGCATGTTCAACTCCTTCTGAGAGAATAAATATTTAAGGCTTTTATGATCGGAGTAGACTGTAAATTGTTCTCCATAGAGATAGTGTCTCCAGATCTTCAAAGCCAATACCACTGCGGCTAGCTCTAGATCGTGCACAGGATAATTCTCTTCATGTTCTTCAATTGCCGGGACGAGTATGCAATAACTCTCCCATTCTGCATTAATACACATCCGAGGCCGATACCAGATGCATCGGTATATACCTCGTATTTCTCTCCTTCAATTGGAAGAGCTAAGATCGGTGCAGTAGTCAAGAGTTCCTTCAGAGTCAAGAAGCTCCTTCCACAGTCTTCATTCCACTCATAAGGCACTTCCTTGCGAGTCAATTTGGTAAGAGGAACCGCAATCTTGGAGAAGTCCTTGATGAAACGTCGGTAATAACCAGCTAAGCCCAAGAAGCTACGAATCTCCGTTGCACTCGTCGGTCGTTCCCAGTTTTGCACGGCTTCGACCTTTGCAGGGTCAACAGAAATCCCATTCTTGGAGATGACATGTCCTAAGAAGGACACTTCCTCAAGCCAGAACTGGCATTTACTGAATTTAGCATACAATTTGTTGTCTCGCAATATCTGTAATGCCATCTTGAGATGTTCCTCATGCTCTTCTTCAGTCTTTGATAAATCAATATATCATCAATGAAGACCACAATAAATTGATCTAAGTAAGGTCGATAAATGCTGTTCATTAACTACATGAAAGCTGCAGGCGCATTTGTTAGTCCAAAAGGCATAACAGTAAATTCGTAATGCCCATACCTACTTCGAAATGTAGTTTTGTAAATTTCCTCCTCCTTGATCCTCAATTGGTGGTAACCAGATCGAAGATCTATTTTGGAGAAATACATTGCTCCTGATAATTGGTCGAACAGCTCATCAATTCTCGGTAGTGGGTACTTGTTCTTGATTGTAGATTGTTTAACTGCCGATAATCGATGCATAATCTCAATGTACCATCCTTCTTTTTAACAAATAGCACAGGTGCTCCCCATGGGGAAGTGCTCGACCTAATGAATCCTTTCTTTAGTAAGTCCATCAACTGCTCTTTCAGCTCTTTCAATTCCATAGGAGACATCCTGTAGGGTGCTTTAGAAACAGGTCTGGCACCCGGAACAATATCTATGGTGAATGACACTTCCCTCTCCGGAGGTAAACCAGGTAAGTCGTCTGGAAATACATCGAGAAGTCCCGAATCACTCGGATGTCATCAATTTTTGTCTTCTCAACTTCAGTGGTGGTTACAAAAGCCAAAAAAGCCATGCATCCCTTTTTCACCAGTTTACTGGCTCGGAGAGCTGAGATAAGCAGGGTTTTATTCCGAGATTTGTTAAAAACTAACTCGGGATAATTCTTAAAAGCTATTTTGCCATGCCGACAATCTACCGTTGCTTGGTAGGTTGATAACCAGTCGGCTCCTAATATGACATCGTAACATTCCATGTCAAGGCATATCAGGTCGGCCGATAAATTATGGTCTTGAACCATAATCTCACAATTTGGATAATGGTACATGATATCTGATTTGTTTCCAAGAGGTGTAGTTATAATTAAATCTATCCATTCGGGTTCTTTAGAAAATGAAGCAGGAAACTTCTTGGAAACAAATGAATGAGTTGCTCCAGTATCAAATAAAACTCTAGCAGGCTTAGAACAAATAATCAATGTACCTTCCACAATTCCTCCTTCCACAGATTCCGTCCCTTGAAGAGCTTGCAGACGGCCTTGCTTTTTAAATGGACGCTTCTCGTCCTTGCTGGCTTGCTCCTTCATCAACGGGCAGTCGAGAATTCGGTGATCTTGACTCCCACATCGGAGGCACGCTCCCAGTTTCCTCCAGCAGTCCTCGGTCTTATGACCAGCTTTATCACAATAAGTACAGCTATCCTTAGAAGGAGTAACGTCGGAGAAGGGCTTGTTACTGATAGCGAGGTATGGCTTGTGATTTTTCTGGAACCTCTTTGCCTTGGAAGACTCGCCTCCATTAAAGGTTCGCTTCTTGCCAAAAGGTGGTTTGAAGCTTCCCGAACTGGTAACCTGCTCCTTCTTGTCCTTGCCCTGAATTCTGTAGAAAATTCGGTGGCGTCCTCCAATAGCTGAGCACGATGAACCATTTCTGAGTAGACGTGGATGTCCATCGGTGCAAGCTGGGTAATATATTGGGGCTGTAGCCCGTTGAGAAATCTCCTCGCCTTCATCTTTTCCGTACACACCAAGTGAGGTGCATAACGGGAAAGTCTGAGAACTGGGCCTCATATTCGGCCACCTTCCGAGTCCATTGCTTCAGCGCGGCAAATTCCGCGACCTTATTCTCTTGCACTCGGTCCGAGAAGTACTTGCCGTTGAAGTGTTCGACAAACTCCGCCCACGTGACATGATCGTCAGGTAATGTGGCCTCCACGGACTCCCACCAGCTTCGCGCATCCCTCTCTAGTTGGAATGTGGCTAGTAGGACCTTCTCTTCGTCCGTGCATTGCATCACGCGGAAGATCCTCTCGGTCTCCTTGAGCCAATGCTCGGCATCGTCGGGGTCCACCGAACCCGCAAACTTGGGTGGGTTCATGTTACGAAATCCCGATGAAGATCACCGGCTCCACGGTGAGCACCGCGAGCTCCGCCTTGCGCCACCTGCTGTAGCGCCTCAGTGAGACCTTGCACCGTGCGCTGCATCTCGCGCCAGTGTCCAGCCATGATCCTGCAAGGGATTCAAATACGGTAAAGATCTTACGTAGTCGGTTTTACAACACTAGCCCACGTCTCTACCCATCTCACCGGGTACGATCTAACCACTGAATAACATGTATTTTTACCCTTGGGTAAATCCGAATAAGACATTTCTAGTTTTATCTTCTAGCTAGGGTTTACCTAGATAGACATTTCTACTCCTTGAACTAAATACATGTTTTACCTAGGAAAATTTAAATCCTAGGCTCTGATACCAAGAAAGTACTGTCACGTCCCGAGCGCGGAAGCCTGCCCGCGGCGCGACAGTGCTTTATATAGAACCAAAGCAAGCTAGAGATTCTAAGGGCTTCTACCTTAGACAAGTAAAAGAGCGCGCAAGCTAAACCTTTAATTTGATAATTCCGATGATTCTACAAATACAAGGATCAATTCATACCCTTTATTGATCTAACTCATACATACCGACATAGTTCAGATTACAACATTACCCAACATAATGAAATTACAATAATAGGGGGCAATTCTAATTCTACACTTATCACTCAGACTCATCCCCTCCTGGAATCGGGTCGTCCTCCAAATCACCTGAAATGGTTAGATAACAACTGGATGAGCGAATCGCTCAGTAGGAATTACATCTCAAACCTTAACAGGCTTTAAGTGATTAATATTTCAATTCATGCATACAGACAGTAGAGATCAAGGAATTTATAAAAATTGATAACGCAGGATGAGAGCAAGGAAAGCATATACATTCAATCTAACAGTAAGTGATACAAGACTGAACAAATAATGAACGACTGTAATTTAAAATCAGTAAGCAAGGTGAAACATGTACAGTAGGAATTGGCTATTTATATAACAATTCACTCAATGACATTTCAAGTCCAGTATTGCCCCTTTTGGGGCCACGCAAGTATTGCCCTGTCTGGGCCAAGCAAGTGTTGATGGAATGTCTCAATTTAGCAAGTATTAGGACGCAATGCTAGACGCCCTCAAGCAAGAGATCTCTTCCCTTTGGTTTCGGGTGCTCCTCCCAGGACCGGACCGAGCCCTTTTACCAGCATTTAAGTCATATTTTTGACATCCATTTCATTTATAGCCAATAAAGAATTTCAAGGCTAGGCTTGACCAGTAGGAAAATAAGGTGGAGTTGGAACGGAGTCCAAGGTGTATAATGACGAGTAATCCACAGACAACTGTGCGAGATTAGTACCTCCACTTTTATTGAATTTATCTCATTTTTCCTACTTTTTTTTAAAGCATTCTCTCCATTAGAATAAAAATAACAAATTTAAGCATTTTCTCCATTTTTACCAAAAATATAATAATAATAATAACAGATTAAGTATTTTCCCCCATTTTTACCCAAAATGTAATAATAAAAATAACATGTTTAAGTCCATGTTGTTTTCCTACTCCATGTCGTTTTTCATACCCCTCACTTGGCCAAAGGAGACAGCAACGATCTTGAGGTAACCTCCCCTTTTCAAGACTTTTCTAGCTCAGATTGGGAAGAAGCCTATTCAGATTTACTTGATACATATGAAAGAATAAGAAGGGAAAATAAAAGTTTGAAGAAGAAGGTTAATCAGTTCAATAATGACAGCAACTCAATTGCCAACAGAACTGAACTAGAATTGGAGATCACCACCTTGCAAAATAAACTGAATCAACGCGAGATAGATGAAGAAAACGTCAAAGGGCTATTAGAAGAAAATGAAGTACTGAAAAACACAATTGACGAGTTAAAATTAAAGACTCAAGAATATGAACAGGAAACTAAGCTAACTCAAGAAAGAAACAACTCACTCAAGGAAGAAAACAGTCAACTTCTGAAAGAAATAGAAAGAATCCAAAGTGAACTGAAAAACAAACAGGAAACATTGAAAAAATGACTAAGGGTCAAGAAAACTTGAACGCTGTGTTGGGAATAAAAGTAAATTTTCAGAAAGAGGGGTTAGGGTACAACCCAACGGCTAAAAAGGAATTCCAAATAAAAACTTTAAATAAAATAGCTGACTCTAAAGGAAAAGGCCCCTTGATGAACTTATATCAAAACAAACAAAGGATATAGCTGAAAGCTCCTCTAAACAGATTAATGTCACCTTGGAAGAGAGAATTCTAAAGGGAAAATGGATAATCCACATCAGTTTAAAAACAACAGTCATATCAGACGAGAAGTTCAAATTCACAGAAGTAACTAGACAAACAAAGCATTAAATCATGTTAATAAACACAAACCTGTAAAACAAGGTGTCTGGAAACAAGCTGGTCGACAACAGACCCCTCCTCTGTCGACCAGAGGCTCAACCAGAACAGATACTGGTATCTGGAGAAACTATGGTCGACCACAGACTTACCAGATGTCGACCATGACCAGACACGCAAACAGAACCCACAAACTTTCTCAGCTGAAACAGAATGGAAATTGGAACTTAAGAGAGTGGACTCAGAATAGACACAACCTGAACAAGTTCAGAAATGAAAAGACAAACTGTTCTAACAAAATTTGGGTTCCCAAGGTGTTGTTACAGCAGTTTCATGATTTCACAAGCTATCTTGGACCCGGGTACCATTTGGGTCCAAAAGTTTCTGTATAATTTGTGATGCAAGAATGTCTGGCAGCCAAAAAGACTTGTTGGTGCTAGGAATTGAACCCTGGACCTTAGATTTGGGATGTGCTACTTAACCACTAGGCCATGTTACTTCCTTAAGTAATAAATACATCAATAAATATAGGGATTAAGATTTTGACTTATAACGTCAGAAATCTTTATTCATTTTATACTCAGGGTGCTACACTAAGTTTAACGGGTTAGATGAGTCTCCAATATATTAAATGATATTTTAACAGACAATTACTGTCATATGAATAGTAAAAGTGAATAGTGTTACATTTTATTTTAAAGGAATTTTATGAAAATAATTATATAAAAAAATAGATGAAAATGAAAAATATATATCCCTCAAAATTCACATCAAGACCCCTCCAAATAAAAAAAATAAAAATCCTCAAAGATCATTACTCTTAACTTAACATAAAGACATAACTGTTTACGGTTTCCACAGGTACTCAGTTTAACAGGTTTCACTATACTAAGTACTAAGTGATAGTTTAACAAGTTGAATACTCCCATATTAACTACTGATTATCTGACAAGTTTAATGTCATGGCATCTAACAGTTACTTAACAAGTTAATGCATTTAAATAATAGAAAATTAAAGTAAGATATGGGTTGCTTGAAATCCTACTGCAGATTATGATAATAGTTATTATAGAATGTATACCATGCAAGGTTTAATACTGATTGATGCTAGAACGTCGCATGGAGATAGACTAACTAAGAACTTATATCCTGTTATGCCTTAATTAACTATGGGTTTTGTTAAAAATTGAGAAGACCTACTAACACATATTAATTATAGCTAATACCTGCTAATTATTTCTAATATATGTTAATCCTTTCACTAATCTTTTTCGATTTAAGTGGGTACAGGCTATTTACTAGGCTGACATATGCTATGCAACAATAAATCGCATGGAGATGCACTGCTTAGGCACTAATTAACTAGTAGTTTAGTTAAAATTGAGAACACCTACCTGTTTGGATGGTAATTAGCGAAGGAAGAAGCTTCCCCAGCAACCTCCTCTCCTCTTAGTACGCAGAACAGAACCTCCCGGCCTAGGCTCGTATCTCGAAGCTCTAACTAACACAATGGGAGAGCTAGGCCTAGATTTAATCCCCTCTACTAGACAGGCTTAGGGGGGCAAGATCCTAAATTTCAGGATCTGGGATATGAGATAGTGACATGTGTTGGGGATAATGGAGGATAAGTGGCTTGGGAAATTTTGAATTTTTTCCCTTTTTCTTGGTGTCTAAGATGGCCACATCGTCCACTTAAATTGGGTTAAATTGAGACTTGGCAAAAGAATGTTGATGGGGTGTATAGAACCCTAGTCTTTGGGTTGAAGGCAAGACACTTAACCACTACACTAGGAGGTCATTTTGTTAAGTGGATTCCCTTTACATTTGATAACCCTGAGTTCCTATTTCTTTCATAAGTTTAATATATCATAAACTTAATCATAAATGTTATTATTATTATTTTTTTTATCATAAACATTATTGTTATTATTAGTATTTGAAAATATTATTTATTTAATGTCTTTATTTATTTATTTATTTATTTATTTATTTTGTACACGGGTGCTACAAGTACTGATTACCTGAGACGGTACCGGGCTACGTACGGGGACCGCCTCTTCCTTGGTGGTATGGCAGGGGTAAGTGAAATGAAAATGCTTCACCCTTCTATATGTATATGCATGTGGCACTAACTTATGTGCAATGTAGGATGCTCGTGACAACATGATTGCTGACCTGCGGGCCCAGCTGGCAGACGCCAGGCGGCAGTTAGTGGCCATCCGACAGGAGTTGGAGATCCTGGTGAGTCTATGCAATGCATTTTTTGTGACCTGGATTTTTGATGTTTAGCCTTTGACCGACGTTTGCCCCGTGTTTCAGCGGGCCCACCAGACAGCGGCAGCCGGGATGGCTGGTGGAGCGGGTTCCAGTTCGCGGGGCCCTCCTCCGGAGATTTCTGCTCTTCAGGAGCAGCTGGCCTACGCGGTGGCCCGGGCTGAGGAGGCCGAGCGTGACCGCGAGGCTCGAGTGAGTGTCTGCCTGACCTCGACTCTCCTTCTGGCTGCTCTCCTTCTATCACTGTTCTCTTACGGTGCATGCGTACTTTGACAGGTGGCCGAGATTAGGGAGGCCCTGGCGCTTGCTGTTCATGCCGAGCAGGAGTGTGATGCTCGGGTGGCGGAGCGTGACGCCCGGATTGTGGAGCTGGAAGAGGAGCGTCGACGGGAGGCTGAGGAGCTCCCTCATGACGTGCTGGATTTACGGATCGCCCTCGAACTGTCGAGGAGGGAGGCGACGCGAGAGAGAGAGGAGAGGGAGAGAGAGGGCAGAGAGAGAGAGAGAGGACAGAGAGAGAGAGAGAGGACAGGAGGGCAGAGTGACTGCAAGACTGGGACGAGAGGAGGGCTCTGGAGGCCCAGCTGATGGAGCTCCGATTGAGTCTCCGCACGGCGGAGGGGAGGCTTCGAGAGAGCGAGGAGCGATACCAGAGGGCGAAGGAACGCGGGGCCCGACTTCGTCAGTCTGGTTCTTTTTCCATAGGCAGCTATCTGGTTTCTTCGGCCGAGGAGCGTCGTCGTGCCTTCGAGGCTGGGGTGCCATCGCAGGGCGAGGCGAGCACAGCTTCTCAGGGTTTGCAGAGGTCGCAGAGGCCCCCTAGGGATCCCCGTCAGAGGAGGGAGGAGAGAGATGACCAGGAGGGTGATAGCGAGAGTTAGAGAGTTGCTTGTACACGTCACCCTTCTCACTGTATGATGTACTTTGACTATTATATGAAATAGATTTCGTGTGGCGTGCCCTTTTCTTTCCCGCACTTTCTTTTGCACCACGTTGTTTATGCTTCACGAGACTTTTGCCCTGGACAGAAGGGAACTACTTTGTACGGGGGGATTATGTTCCTTTCTCCCTTTTTGGGCGCGTCCAGGCGCGAGGACGCGTCTTAATCCTTGAATTCAAATTTAAAGCGTCAGGTGGCCTTTCTTCTCCCGTGCCTTACCCGCAAACGAGCCCGCCTTCCGCCGAAACTCGCTTGCCCCCTTTTTCGTCTTCCTCCTCTTTTGATCGATGGAGTTCGGTGGGCCCGACCATGGTGAAGGTGGAGAGGGACGCGGGACCCCTCGCCCAAGGAGGGACGCGCCAGAGCACGGAACGGCGTCTATAGAGGAGGAAGGGCCGCTTCGGGCCCCCGAGGGACCCGAGGGGCCCGATGTCACGGAGGGAGGTGAACACGGTCTGGTAGGTCCTCCAATCTCTTCCTCTTTGATCCATTTTGAGTTTTGAAGCAAGGCGTGCGAGGGGGAAAGGGTTCGGCGAGTGTTGCACTCAAGTGATGGACGCGTCCTAGACAGGGGACGTGTTCTTTGTTATGATGCGAGGTCCTCCTTCCTTGGTGCAGGACATGGCGAGGACCCTGGGCCTGGCCGATGAGTGGGCGAGTGCGGACGAGCCGAGCCGGGTCAGGAGGGAGAGTCGCGGCAAGGCGAGGCTCGAGGACTGGCACGTACGTCTCCCTGGACAGCAAGGGAGTGTATTGGTGCAGGACATCGCCGACTTCCTGCGGCGGCAGAGAGAGAGTTATGCGGGGCTTCCCCAAGCTGGGGACACGCGTGGCATCGGCGGCTCGCGCGCCCAACTATCAGAGGCTAGGCGGCAGCTGGCCGTCGCTCAACATGAGCTGTCGCTCCTGGTAAGTTACGTGCCGCAATTTTTATTTTTAAATGTGGAGCTTAGCTGACGGCTATTGTTTGTTCGTTCCAGCGTGCCCAGCAGACAACGACGGTGGGAGTGACTGGCGGCGCATCTTCCAGTTCCTCGGCCCCTTTTCTCGAGATTGCCTCCCTTCGGGAGCAACTTGCTGGTGCGGTGGCTCGGGCTGCCCGGGCGAAAGAGGAGCGTGATGCCTGGGTGGCGATTGTAGCAGAGCTGCGACATCGCGGTGAGGAGAGACCTTCTCCAGACATCCTGGAGTTAAGGGTTCTTCTGCAGATGATGAGGAGAGAGGCAGAGAGAGAGAAAGCCGAGAGAAGGTCCGAGCGACAGCGGGATCAGACCGAGAGGAGGGCCTTGGAGGCCCAAGTGAGGGAGCTCCAGCTGGGCCTTCAGGCCGTCGTGCAGAGGCTAGGGGGGATGGAGACGCGCTACGAGAGAGCGCGAGAGTTCGGGGAGCGACTGCGCCAGTCTAGTCGCTTTGCCGCTAGTGGCTTCTTTGCCACGCCAGGGGAGGAGCAGCGAGTCATTGCTGTGGAGCCGACGCCACGAGGCGAGGTGGGTGCTACCGCACGGGGATCCCGGAGGCTTCTGAGGGATCCTCACCTCAGGGGAGAGGAGAGGGACGCCTAGAGGGACGAGCATGAAGATAATGGCAAGAGTTGGCGAGCTAATGGACCCGCCTCCTCTCTATGATTGTGATGTTTATGACAGATTATGTAGAATTATGAATGGAGTGATTTGATTTTTTGCTGCTTGTTTGTTCTCTTGTGCGTTCCTTCTTCCCTACACTTCTTCTCCTTTGCACTGTTCCCATGTGATGGGTCTGCCGAGACTCCGCCCCAAGCGGAGAATCGCGTCTTGTTGTGACTATTTTCCACAGGAATCTGTCGTCAAAGTCAATAATGATGGCCCTAGTCCCTTTTCCCGGATGTTGTGTCAAATTTTGCGGAGTCCTCCAAAACATGATAGGGTATCCCTAGACAACATAGGGGGGCTAATCGTCATATTCTTCGTCTAATCAATCACCCTGTGCGAGCGGTGAAGTGACACACGGGACCTCATGGTAGGTGCCTCATTGCGAGGGCTATCATTAAAGGTGATGGAGGCAATCTTGGCCTGCACTCCTTCCATTTCTATAAATTCTTGTCCCTTTTATCCTCCCAGGTATATCGAGATCTAACTCGAGGAGCACAATGTTGAGTACGGACTGAATAGATCTAGAGGGGGGGTGAATAGATCTAGCCCCTTTTTCACTTTATAAAACAACGATTGACTAGAACTTAAGCGAACTATGGATTGCAAAGATAAAACTGATAGCTATAGCGACAGCAATCAATAAGAAGAGCACACACCACACGAAAAATCACAAGATAGAATTTTTAGGTGGTTCAGTCTCTTCCCGAGACTTACGTCCACCCCTTGCTCAACTTGAGCAAGGCTTCACTAAATGAGAAATCCTGATCTCATACAAACGCCGCTGTCACACAGCTTGTTCCTGCTGACACACAGCTTGACTCCGCTGCCTCACAGCTTGAAACCACTGCCTTACAGCTTGACACTTAATGTAATGAAAAGATAAGTAGAAGAGGTGTAACAAAGCTGAACATGGACTTTTGAAGCAGAGTAACTAAATAGTTCAGCTTGGGACTCAATCACATAGGTAACAAGGCAAGACTCCCTGTAGGACTTCCAGCAGGAGGCCTTCAGCTGCCTTGCTGCTGGAACTTGCAACGCCCTGAGCCAGGTCTTCCTTCTGCAGCACCGAAGATCACTTCTGTCTTCTGCAGTTTTTCGGTTGCCGGAGAGCCACTCTTCCTTTTCTGTTTAGGGATGCTTTTGCTGCGGATCTCCCTTCGCTTCTACTCTATATTCCCCTATTTAGCTCTCTATGCATCGTGTGTACTCTCTTTTCTTTTTGCACCAGTTCATATCAAGCACGACGCTGTTTCCCGTGCAAGTGCGAAACCTGTTGATTACCCGCTAAAAATAGGGAGAAGATTAAATAGAATCTTAGAGAAGATTTGACCGGTTCTTAGCAAGATTCTCTCCTTGAATCCCGTGCGGGATCTTATCATCTAAACCGCCCAACAACCTGCAGCAACAACCTGCAGGTTTTTCTCAACAGAAACTGAATTCGGTTAGAGTTCGGTTCTGGGCGCTGCTTTGCCTGTGGTCGACCATGAGCTTGTCGCTGGTCGACAAAGAACAATGTCCAGACGGCTGGTCCTTCAGTCTGATGCTCTGTCTGTTCCGTGGTCGACAACGAGCAGACCTTTGGTTGACCACTGAAGTCTGTACAGCGGAAAAGTAACTGGTCGACCACCGAAGTCTGTACAGAGGAAAGTCTATACAGAGGAAAGTCTGTACAGAGTTGGATTCGCTTGTATTGCCTCGTGGTCGACAGCGGACAGGCCTTTGGTTGACCAACGAAGTCTGTACAGAGGAAAGTCTATACAGAGTTGGATTTGCTTGTATTGCTTCGTGGTCGACAACGGGCAGGGCTCTGGTCGACAACCAGAGCGCGTACAGAGGAAACGTAGCTTGAACTGTGTTTGGTTGGGTTCGTTGGTCGACAATGACTACCACTCTGGTCGACAAGAAACCTTGACAACTTCCTCTGATTTATTGACTTCATTAGAACTTCAGTATACCTGAAATTACTTGAACTATCAGATTTGCATTGAATTAGTTAACCACATCTTTTGTCATCATCAAATTATCATGAGTCCATTACTTTATATTGAAGGAGCAATTAAACATATCCTTTGTTATCATCAAAACTAAAGGGATGCACAACATTCTCCCCCTTTTTGATGATGACAACCATGGGTCATTGTGACAATCAGGAGATTATTTCAACCAGAAACTGCATTTGATATGCCATTCAGAAACTATCATAACATATATCATTATCACAGGTTCAGCCAGAAAATTCATTTTGATATGCCTTTCAAAAGTATCATAACATGACTTACATGAATGACTCAAAGAACAAAGGCAAAGACTTGACATCTAGTCACACCTAGACCCACAATGACACAAAAAGACTCTATCTCCCCCTTTGTCAACAGTAAAAAGAGGGGTATCCAGACATTCACTCCGAGGAGGACGAAGAAGTCTCGGGCTTCACGTTCTCTGCCATCCGATCCAGCTTGTCAACTATATGTGCATAAGAAAGCCTTAGCTTCTGGATCTCTGAGATAGTAGCATGGTGATACTGTTTATTCTGCTGGTTGGTGAACTCAATGCGTGTACCCATCTCTGCTGACACTTCAGCTAAAGTGCTAACCAGTCTGTTAAACCGAGAGCTAGCATGATCTGAGTGTTCCTTTTGCTTGATGAACCTGGTCTCCATCTGCTGCTCTAGTCTTTGGACTTTCAGCTCCAAGCGCCCGGTTGCAGCATTCATACTGTCTTGAAAGGATTGGAATTGAGTTGTGAGTGAGGTCAGCTGAGATGCTATCTGGAGAAGCACTCCGTGAGATTCACTGTTGGAGGTGGAAGGAGGTGGTGGAGCAGAAGTAGACGGAGCGAAGGTAAAGGGAACAGAGTTATGTGGAACATGGGTAGGTGGAACAGACGTAGATGGAATATGAGTGGCTGCAGTGCCTGGTTGCCATGGCACAATAGCGAGTGAAGGTGGAGGATGGGTAGCAGTAGTGGTAAAAGTGGGAGTGTGAGAGGGAATCACCACAGGTGGAGGGGTTGCAGCAGGGCTGACGTGAATTGGTGTCTGTGGTGGAGAAGAGGGAGTCAAATGTGCTTTGGATTTACCCTTGGATGGTAGGGTGCGTTGAACTTGATCTCCTACCTTCTTGTAGCCCAAAAATGTGGTCACGTAATGGAACGAGTATACGTGCCGTTTGGGAATGACAATGCGCGGAGCGTAAGGAATGGGTATATTTGTTGCTTCCAAAATGGCAGTTATGTGGGCAGCATAAGGAAGAGAGTTCAGAGGGTAATGCAAAAGGGTTTTGAAAGTGTTCTGAATGAGCTTGGGAAGGCAGATGGGTTGGCGTGTGATGAGGCCATGGAGAAGAAAGAGGTGAAGTCGACTTACATGTTCCCTGGCGCCTCCTCTTGGTTGGATTATGGTGGTAAGAAGGTGATGGAGCAATCGATGAAGAGGAGGGAAAGTGTTGGCATTGAGGGATTTGGGAAGGACCTCAGGGACTGGTTGGCCAGTGACCACGGCATATGCAGCTTTGAAGTCAAAATCCTCAGGATTGAAGGCAGTACCGTGCCTGGAAATGTTCAGCGCCTTGTGGAGTAGCTTGAAGTCGAGGCTGACGACGACACCTTGATCTACTGTATAGACCTTGTCATCCACGACTTGCAGGTTGTGGTAGAACTCTTGCACAAGCTGTGGAGAATACATAGTGTGTGCAGAGACAAACTCTGTCCAGCCTTGGGCGTCCAAAACTTCCAGCAGCTCTGGGAACATCTCCATCAGCTTCTGATCGGAGAAATCTACTATTCTCGGAGGCAGGATGGTCCGGGGCTTCAGTGATCCAGAGACGGGATGAACAATGGGCATATCTAAGGATGTTGTCTCATCCGTTGTCGACCGCCGAGTGGTCGATGGCTGACCCCGCGTGGCCTTCTACTTGGAGTGCTTGGACGGCGGCGACGCTTCGGCAGGAGCCTGATCCCGTGCTCGCTTGGAGGACCTCTGAGCATGCGACGGATTCATGGTGGAAGGTAGCGAGAGAGTGTGTGGAGGCGAGAGAGAGGGATGCACAAGGGGGCGAAAGGGGACTGGAGACGAAGGACGACCGTGAAGGGTGAAAGCGGCGAGGGTGAGAAGATTAGGGACCCAGACGGTTCAATTTATTGGGCAGGATATCAGAGAGTACGACCGGGGTCTTAAAACCTAGGGTTGTGGAACCAACGCGATGAGGAAAACGAAGGGATAGGATTAATTCAGCCGAGATAAAATTGGGGGTTTTATTGAAGTGTACACCCTTTCCTTAATGAAGCATTTAGTCAGCCTATCCACTCTTGGCAGAGACCACCTTGTAAACAATTAGAGTGGGCCTTGTGGTTCATTGAATTTGATGGTATTGCACCAATAAATTTGCGCCCCATATCGAATTTTCTCCACATGACCTCTTAAACTTATAATAGATTTCATGAGGCTATTTTACTAACTGTGCGAGCTGAATAGTGTTTTTAGTTTTTCTTTGCATGCCATGCCTTCGGTCAACCATTTTATTCTGTCGTTTGAATAATTTTGAATTTTTCTTTTTGAAGTATTTTGAAGGCTGTGGTCAGGTTTATCACATGCTTTTCTACACGAGGAGACACGCTTTTTACACGCCAGAAACCTCGGCTACTTAGCATGCCTAACCATTCCACGTTTAACTGGGACACACCTTTTATCCGTGAGGATATACGTTTATCAGACGCCAATATCCCCAGTTACTCAGTATGCCCAATCTCAATAATTTTTGATAGTAGCAGAGATAGATTGATTCTTCATGACACACATGCCTCTCACTTATTTTTCATCCACTTTTATTTTTCTTAAAATGGGAGGCAGTAGTTTCTCAGAATCCAATCCATTGCTCTACCATGAAGACAGAGTTATGGCGTATTCCACGTGCATTCATGCTATATTTTTGGATTTAATTTAACTGTTCAGCACGGGCACAGGTAGAGAGACTGACTCACTACTAAAAATCATAAGTCGTGAAAATCATGTGACAGAATCATAGTTATGGTTTGAATTTATTGAAGCAGTACAGTTCAAATTCTCATTACTACACTTAACCTCTACTCTAATGATTACATTGGTGATTTTATTGGAAGAAATGGTTAGGTTATTCAATGTTTAATCAAGGAATGAATTTACACTTTTTTTTGCTCCCCCTCAATTTGTGAATCCATTCTGAAATGAGAAGAGAAAAACGTGTTGGCCAAGATGAGATAGAAAGACACAAGATGTGTAGCATATGGATGAGGATTGCTAAGTGGAGACGGATCTGAGTCCAATTTAGTTTAATCAAATCAGAAGATTTCTGCCTTCCATTGTCGACCATGGAGCTGTCTTTGGTCGACATCTGCGCAGTCACAGAGCCTGCCTGAAATTGACATCTGCTTACTGACAAGTCTATTGTCGACTATGGGACTGTCTATGGTCGACACTTGCATAATCACAGAACCAAACAGTCTTCTGTCCTGATGTCTTGGTCGACCAATGCCTTGTCTTGTGTCGACCACCAGAGCTAACCAGTAGCAGGGCCAGGAATTTGCAGAAATTGCTAGAGTAACAGCTGACACCAGAGCCTCCAAACTTGACCAGTACCAGAGACTTAACTGACAGATCTACATTCATAAATTACAGAAATCTATACAGAGAACACATGAATATGAGCATTTCACGAATTTTCAGGAGATATTCTGCATATCCCCAACTCCCTTCTTAGAGTTGAAAATCTGTCATTGTTTAGGGGTTTTGTGAAAATGTCTGCCAATTGTTTTTCAGTTTCTACAAATTGAAGCATGAAATTTCCTTTGGATACCTCATCTCTCAGAAAATGATGACGGATCTCAATGTGTTTTGTCCTAGAATGTTGAATGGGGTTTTTAGACAAGTTAATAGCACTAGTGTTGTCACATAAAATGGGTGCACAGCCAAGATCTACATTGTAGTCTTGGAGTTGATGTTTTATCCACATAACCTGTGTACCACAACTCCCTACTGCGACATACTCAGCCTCAACAGTGGAGAGTGCCACAGAGTGCTGTTTCTTAGAAGCCCATGATATTAAACATCCACCTAAGAATTGACAATATCCACTAGTACTCTTCCTATCAATTTTGCAACCAGCATAATCAGCATCTGAATATGAGATCAGATCTAGTTTGCAATATGTAGGATACCACAAACCCAATTCTTGGGTGCCGGCAAGGTATCGAAAGATACGCTTGACAGCTCCTAAATGTGATTCTCTAGGACTAGACTGATATCTAGCACACATGCATACACTAAACTGAATATCTGGCCTTGATGCAGTTAAGTATAGCAGGGATCCGATCATACCTCTGTATTTCTTGGCATCTACCATGTTACCTTTTACATCTGCTTCCAAAGTTGCATTTGTCCCCATGGGTGACTCGATTGGCTTGCAGCTTTCCATACCAAATTTCTTCAACATCTCTTTTATGTACTTGGATTGATTTATGAAATATCCTTCTCTGCATTGTGAGATCTGCAATCCAAGAAAGAATTGTAAATCACCCATTAAGCTCATTTCAAACTCATTAGTCATTAAATTTGCAAATTCAGTACACAAAGAGGTTTCAGTAGATCCAAACACGATATCATCCACATAGATTTGTACAATCAGTATATTCTTACCTTGGGTCTTGGAAAATAATGTTTGATCAATTTTACCTCTTGAGTATCCCTTTTTGGTGAGGAAGGAGCTCAACCTTTCATACCAAGCCCGAGGAGCCTGCTTTAATCCATACAAGGCTTTGTGCAATTTGTAGACATGATTAGTAAGTTCATCATTTTCAAAACCAGGGGTTGTTCCACATAGACCTCTTCTTTTATAATACCATTTAGAAATGCACTTTTTACGTCCATTTGTTGCAATTTGATTCCATGAGAAGATGCAAATGCTAATAATATCCTGATGGCTTCTAATCTAGCAACTGGAGCATATGATTCTTCAAAATCAACTCCAAGTTCCTGGTTGTACCCTTTAGCCACCAGCCGAGCCTTGTTTCTCATTACAACCCCTTCTTCATTCAACTTGTTTTTATATACCCATTTGGTTCCAATTACAGGGTGAGATGTAGGTCTAGGGACAAGTCTCCACACCTGATTTCTTTCAAATTGATTTAGTTCTTCATGCATAGCATTTATCCATGATTCATCTTTTAATGCTTCCTCTACAGATTTGGGCTCTATTTGGGACACAAGAGCAAGTTGATCCAGTTCATTAATGGCCTTAATCTGAGATCTAGTCTTCCTAGGATCATGTATTCCACCAATAATGTTATCTAAGGGATGATCTCTAAGAAGCCTCAAGTTTTCAAGATTGTTACCTGATATGATCCCTCCTTCGGTCTGATCATTAGAATTACCTTGGTTTCTTTCTTGATTCTGTGTTTCTTCATTCTCCATCGGTCCTTCTTTGTCTTTCAGAAATTCTCCATCTTCTTCTTCCTTGCTGACCTGTTCATTTTTGATAAGATCATTAACTTCATCAAATGAGATATGAGGGGATTCTTCAACAATTTGATCTTTGGTGTTAAAAACCCGATAGGCTCTTGATCGGTCAGAATAGCCCAAGAATATTCCTGAGTCACTCTTTGGTTCAAATTTGTCCAAGACTCTCTTATCGTTGTTATGAATGAAACATTTTGCACCAAAGATTCTAAGATGAGCTAGAGATGGTTTCTTACCTTTGAGCATTTCATATGGAGTTTTTGCACTAGATGGTCTTACCATTGCCCGGTTTACAATGTAGCATGCTGTGTTGACCGCCTCAGCCCAAAACTTCCTTGGAAGATTAGCTTCAACCAACATGGTTCTAGCCATCTCGACAAGAGTGCGGTTCCTTCTCTCTACAACTCCATTTTGCTCCGGTGTCCTTGGTGAGGAGAATCTATGGGTTATGCCCTTGTTTCTGCAGAATACATCAAAATCAGAGTTTTCAAACTCCCCCCCATGGTCAGATATGATTGTACACACTTTGGACTTACCATCCTGCTTCATTCTTTTGTAAAATTCCTGAAATTCATGAAAAGCATCACTTTTATGTGATAAGAACATTACCCATGTAAATCTGGAAAAATCATCCACTAGAACATAACCATATTTCTTACCACTAAGACTGGCAATTCTTGTTGGGCCAAAAAGGTCCATGTGTACAAGTTCTAGGGGTCTGGATGACTGACTTTCAGTTCTACCTTTGAATGATTTTCTTGTTTGCTTTCCTTGGGTGCATGCTTTACATACTTTGACATTTTGAGCAAACGAAATTTCAGGCAAACCAATAACCATTTTATTTTTCACAAGTTTGTGCAGCACCCTATAGCTAACATGCCCTAGCCTTCGGTGCCACAACCAGGTCAAGTCCTCCTTCTTGGCGGTTAGGCACAAGTTGGAGTGGGCTGGATCATCCAAGTCTATCATGTAAACATTGTTCACTCTCTCACCCATAAACTTGACTGCATCTGAATTTGGTTCAATAATCTTGCAGGTTTTGGAGTCAAATACTACTTTATGGCCTTTGTCGCACAGTTGACTGATGCTCAGTAAATTATATTCCAGTCCATCCACCAACAAGACATTGTCAATGCAGTTTGAAGGTTTCTTACCTATCTTACCTCTTCCGATAATCTTGCCTTTGTTATTTCCTCCAAACGTCACATAGCCTCCATCTTTGAGCTTAGCTGGGAGAACTTGGTCTTGTCTCCTGTCATGTGTCGTGAGCAACCACTATCTAAGTACCACTTGTTGTGCATGGCTGCCAGACATTCCTGCATCACGAATTACACAGAAACTTTTGGACCCCAATGGTACCCGGGTCCAGATAGCTTGTGAAATCATGAAACTGCTGTAACAACATCTTGGGAACCCAAATTTTGTTAGAACAGTTTGTCTTTTCGTTTCTTAACTTGTTCAGGTTGTGTTCCTTTTGATTTAATGTTCCTCTATTTTGAGTCCATTTCTTAAATTCCAATTTCCATTCTGTTTCAGTTGAGAGAAGTTGTGAGTTCTGTTTGTGTGTCTGGTCGACATCTGGTATGTCTGTGGTCGACCAGGGTTTCTCCAGAAGCCAGCACCTGTTCTGGCAGATCCTCTGGTCGACATAGGAGGAGTCTGTTGTCGACCAGCCTGTTTCCAGATACCTTGTTTTACAGGTTTGGGTTTATTAACATGATTTAATGCTCTGTTTGTCTGGTTACTTCTGTGATTTGACCTTCTCGTCTGATATGGCTGTTGTTTTTAAGCTGATGTAGATTGACCATTTTCCCTTTAGAATTCCTCTCTTCCCAGGTGACATTAATCTGTTTAGAGGAACTTTCAGCTATGTCCTTTTGTTTGTTTTGATATAGGTTTATCAAGGGGCCTTTTCCTTTTGTGTCAGCTTTTTCATTTAACGTTTTTAGTTGGAATTCCTTTTTAGCTGTTGGGTTGTATCCTAACCCCTCTTTCTGAAAATTTACTTTTATTCCCAACACAACGTTCAAGTTTTCTTCACCCTTAGTCATTTTTTCTAATGTTTCCTGTTTATTTTTTAGTTCACTTTGAATTCTTTCTATTTCCTTCAGAAGTTGGCTGTTTTCTTCCTTGAGTGAGTTGTTTCTTTCTTGAGTTAGCTTAGTTTCCTGTCATATTCTTGAGTCTTTAGTTTTAACTCATCAATTGTGTTTTTAGTATCTCATTTTCTTCTAATAGCTCTTTGACATTTTCTTCATCTGTCTTGTGTTGATTCAGCTTATTTTGCAAGGTGGTGATTTCCAATTCTAGTTGAGTTCTGTTAGCAATTAGGTTGCTGTCATTATTGAGCTGATTGACTTTCTTCTTCAACCTTTTATTTTCCTTTCTTGTTGTTTCATATGTATCAAGTAAGTCTGAAAAGGCTTCTTCCCAATCTGAGCTAGAAAAGTCTTGAAACTGGGAAGTTACCTCAAGATCGTTGCTGTCTCCTTCGGCCATTAAACATGTGTTTCCTTCTTCTTCTTCGGAGGTTGTTTCCTCTTCGCTGCTTTCCTCCTCCTCGCTCCATGTGCTTATCATTGCCTTTGGTCTCTTGCCTTTCCACTTGAAGCTTGATTTCTTAGGAGCCTCTGGACATTCAGCCTTCATATGTCCTGGTTTCCTGCAGTTGTAGCAAACAAGCTTGTTAGATGAAGCTTTGTTTTTGTCAAACTTAAACTGGATGATTTCCTTACCGTGCCCTTTGGATTTTTAAATCCCTTACCTTCCTTCCGCAAGAACCTTCTGAACTTTCTTGTTAGCATGGCTAGCTCGCCAGTTTCCTCACCTGTGCTAGATGAGTTATCAGTGTCAGATAATTCAGAGGTGCCTATTTTAGTCTTCAGGGCGAGCTGCTTCTTTTTCTTGCCCTCATCTTCGTTTCTCTTTAGGTTGACCTCATATGCCATTAGGGAACCTACCAGTTCATCCACAGTCATAGTTGTGAGGTCTTTTGAGTCCTCAATTACTGTGGCCTTGGTATGCCACATAGGTGTGAGGGACCTTAAGATTTTCCTCACAAGCTCCTGCTCTTTGTAGGTCTTCCCTAGACTCTTTAAGCTATTTGTTAGTTGTACTAGTCTGGCATACATCTCAGAAATGTTTTCATCCGTTTTCATTCTAAACATTTCGTATTCTGAGACTAGCATATTTGCTTTGGACTCTCTTACCTCTGAAGTACCTTCATAGATGACCTTGAGTCGATCCCACATCTCCTTGGCTGTTGCACATTGTGAGACTCTTGAGAACTCCGTGGGGTGAAGCGCACATTGCATCACGTTCATTGCTCCCCAGTTGATGGTTGATTTTCTGACCTGTTCTCTGGTCCAGGTATCCTCGTCGTCGGGCAGATCATAGGGTCCGCGGCTTACCACTCTCCACATCTCATGATCTTGTGCTCTCAAGAACACCTGCATACGATTTTTCCAGTATGAGTAATCATTTCCATCAAAGTATGGTGGTCTAGTCACTGAGTGTCCTCAGCTATTAGACTTCTAGAGTTCAGTCCGCTAGGTCTCTCCTGGTTGTTAGACCACATTTTCGGAGAGTCTAGCTCTGATACCACGTGTTGAGTACGGACTGAATAGATCTAGAGGGGGGGTGAATAGATCTAGCCCCTTTTTCACTTTATAAAACAACGATTGACTAGAACTTAAGCGAACTATGGATTGCAAAGATAAAACTGATAGCTATAGCGACAGCAATCAATAAGAAGAGCACACACCACACGAAAAATCACAAGACAGATTTTTAGGTGGTTCAGTCTCTTCCCGAGACTTACGTCCACCCCTTGCTCAACTTGAGCAAGGCTTCACTAAATGAGAAATCCTGATCTCATACAAACACCGCTGTCACACAGCTTGTTCCTGCTGACACACAGCTTGACTCCGCTGCCTCACAGCTTGAAACCACTGCCTTACAGCTTGACACTTAATGTAATGAAAAGATAAGTAGAAGAGGTGTAACAAAGCTGAACATGGACTTTTGAAGCAGAGTAACTAAATAGTTCAGCTTGGGACTCAATCACATAGGTAACAAGGCAAGACTCCATGTAGGACTTCCAGCAGGAGGCCTTCAGCTGCCTTGCTGCTGGAACTTGCAACGCCCTGAGCCAGGTCTTCCTTTTGCAGCACCGAAGATCACTTCTGTCTTCTGCAGTTTTTCGGTTGCCGGAGAGCCACTCTTCCTTTTCTGTTTAGGGATGCTTTTGCTGCGGATCTCCCTTCGCTTCTACTCTATATTCCCCTATTTAGCTCTCTATGCATCGTGTGTACTCTCTTTTCTTTTTGCACCAGTTCATATCAAGCACGACGCTGTTTCCCGTGCAAGTGCGAAACCTGTTGGATTACCCGCTAAAAACTGGGAGAAGATTAAGTAGAATCTTAGAGAAGATTTGACCGGTTCTTAGCAAGATTTTCTCCTTAAATCCCGTGCGGGATCTTATCATCTAAACCGCCCAACAACCTGCAGCAACAACCTGCAGGTTTTTCTCAACAGAAACTGAATTCGGTTAGAGTTCGGTTCTGGGCGCTGCTTTGCCTGTGGTCGACCATGAGCTTGTCGCTGGTCGACAAAGAACAATGTCCAGACGGCTGGTCCTTCAGTCTGATGCTCTGTCTGTTCCGTGGTCGACAACGAGCAGACCTTTGGTTGACCACTGAAGTCTGTACAGCGGAAAAGTAACTGGTCGACCACCGAAGTCTGTACAGAGGAAAGTCTATACAGAGGAAAGTCTGTACAGAGTTGGATTCGCTTGTATTGCCTCGTGGTCGACAGCGGACAGGCCTTTGGTTGACCAACGAAGTCTGTACAGAGGAAAGTCTATACAGAGTTGGATTTGCTTGTATTGCTTCGTGGTCGACAACGGGCAGGGCTCTGGTCGACAACCAGAGCGCGTACAGAGGAAACGTAGCTTGAACTGTGTTTGGTTGGGTTCGTTGGTCGACAATGACTACCACTCTGGTCGACAAGAAACCTTGACAACTTCCTCTGATTTGTTGACTTCATTAGAACTTCAGTATACCTGAAATTACTTGAACTATCGGATTTGCATTGAATTAGTTAACCACATCTTTTGTCATCATCAAATTATCATGAGTCCATTACTTTATATTGAAGGAGCAATTAAACATATCCTTTGTCATCATCAAAACTAAAGGGATGCACAACACACAAGTTCTCACGGGAGAGGAGGAGTTCAAAATTCCGAGAGTTGGATGGAGGGTGAATCTTCCCACTCCTCGAAGAGAAGCAGGTCCAGTGGTAGTAGTTCCAGGAGACTTTCGGACCTCGAAGGGCACTTCAGCGAAAGGGCCCAATCACAACTCGTAAGCTGAGCTTTCCTGCCCTTTTCTCATTCTTTCTTCCTTCCTCTTGACAACACCCTTCTGAATTTCTTATGCATGCACAGAGTGTGATGAAATCACACATTTCATGGGAGTTAGCAGTGGCCGCATACAGGGGTCTCCCGTATTTTCAGAAGGCGAGGCTAGACGTGATGGGATTTGGCACCTTTCTTCGGATCGAGCCGATCCAGCTCGACCTGGTCCTGATCCAAGCCTTGTGTGAGAGATGGGACCCAGTGAGTCGGGCATTCCTGATGCCTTGGGGGCACATGGTGCCCAGCTTGGAGGATGTGGTCCGGATCACAAGCCTGAAGGTGGAGGGCGAGGCAGTGACCGGGGTCACTTATGCGGATTACCGATAAGGTGCCCAGAAGTTACTGGGTTTGGACCTAGATGGTCGGAAAAATAGGTCGGTAGCTAGGGCGTCCCTCATGGATGCATTAGGGCTCAATGACACTCGTCGGTGGGACGATGAATCCTCAGAAGAGTTCATGGAAAGGATGGAAATAGGATGCCGTGCCGTGTACTGCACAGATTTCGGCAACTGGGAAAGATGCAACATAGATTTGAGGAGATTTCTCCTCTTCCTTTTGGGGAGATTGGTATTGAGCTCGAAAGGGGACAGTATCCAATGTCACTTCCTGGAGCTGCTATCAGACCTTGAAAGAGTAGGGTACTATGCCTGGGGAGCCGCCATGCTGGCACACTTGTTTGTAGGCCTGTTCCAAGAAGTGGATCGTGAGATGACTGCGAGTGGTTTCACACCATTCATCCAGGTATTTTTAGTTTTGCTTGTTTTGTATTTTTGTTGTATTTTTGCAAGGTACTGATGACCTGCGCCGAGCAGCTGTGGAGCTATTATTACCTCCCCATGGGGAGAGCTCGACATTGGCGACCCGCGATGGTGCCGCTAGCCAGGTGGTGGGAACCCATCATGAGTGCGGCACCCCTAACCTACCAACTGATGGTGCTAAGGCGGGAGCTACAGGAGTTCCATGCAGCGATGGTAAACTGGAGACCCTACTCAGACATGGTCGATGCCGACCAGCCGTGGGTTCTAGCAAGTCATGCCCGGTTCGGACGGGAATTGTGGATGCACTGCCTGAATGAAATCGAGCCGCTTCGACTACGATTGGTTATGAGGACTTTAGGACTGACTCAGGAATGGGTGGATACGGCTGCGCCACCTCGTGTCGGGAGAAAGACGCGAGGACCGGCGACGTGCATTGACTGGCGCGTGCGGTTCCCTGAATAGTATGAAGACTGGCAACGGGGTGGCACAATTATAGAATCACATGCACGGGATAGCGAGGACTACTTGCGTCTATATAGGACAAAGTACGTAGAGCGGCTCCAACCCCGGGGACTTGTGGAGGTAGGTTTCCCCCTTTTTCTCTTTTCTTCTTTCTCCCTTTTTGGTTTTCTGGTGGAAATGCTGACTCGTATGGCTGCAGGATATCTGTGATATGATGATAGCGACTTTACGAACTCGCTTGGCAGAGATGGAGCAACGGTTGGGCGATGCCGGCGGAGCTACGAGCGCCTTGGTAGGTGTACAGTGCGTTCCTAATTAAAACCCCAGATTCCAGATGTTGGCTACTAATTCACGCGGTCGTAGCATGCCCAGATTGGCGCGGCTTCCCCAGCGATGGGAGTAGGTGGTGCCTCTTCCAGCTTGTGGATTCCCACCTCAGAACTTGACTTGCTTCATGAGCAACTTGCTCATGCCACGCAGCGTGCTGCGGAGGTAGAAGGGATGCTCTGTATACAGGTAAAAGTTTCAGTGTTGAGTTCTCTTTGTTTACGCCTTATCGCGTATCTGAGATGGTACACTCGGTAGGAAAAGGAGACGGAAGAAGCGCTTGCCCAAGCTGCGCAGAAGGAGGCTAGGATAGCAGAACTGGAGAGGGAACTGCGGCGTCATCCTGATGACGACTCCTCTAGGGATGCCGTGGAACTGAGGATCACTCTCCAGTTGGAGAGGGAAGACCGCGAGAGAGAACGTGCAGAGAAAGAAAGAGACGCAGAGAGAGAAAGAGCCAACAGATTGACTGAAAGGGAGGAACGAAGGGCCATGGAGGCCCAACTATTCGAACTACGAATCAGCCTTGGTCTTGCTGAACAGTGGCTGAGAGATGGTGAGGAGCGCTACCGAAGAGCACGAGAGCGTGGCTTTCGTGTTGGTAGCTTCTTTGTTGCTTCTGTGGATCAACGCCGGGATGTGGGAATAGGAAGAGGAGTACAGAGCGGTAGGAGTACCGCTTTTCGTAGTTGGGTAGCACCTTTGAGAGCGTTTTGCCCGGAGAGTAGTGGGACGAGTAATGCGGAGAGAGAGGGCGGAACTTGATGTAATTTTTTTATTTTTTGGAATAAAATACAAGGTTTGGTTTGTTTGTTTTTCACCTTTGCTTCTGTTGCCTGAATCCCTGCACACATCACTGAAACAAACAAATCAGAATTTCTGTTCTGACTTGGCCCCTTGCTCAATAAGCAAATGGTCACTGTGACTGTCCTTGATAACTGGTCAAGGGGCCAAGCCTTTTTTTAACGAAGGTAAGGGAAAGATGCGGTGATGATAAATGCGACAGGCAAGCACACGAATGTAAGCGGTATTTTTAAAAAAAGTGAGATGCTGCACGCAAAATGTAAAATTGATTTATTTTTCTTTTTTATATTTGGCATTTTTTGTTATTTATTTTATCATAAAAAAGATTTTTTTTGTTTACAAATATGTACATTTTCTCTTTTCCATTTTTTTTTGTTGCTTTTATCATTTCGATTTTTTTGTTGCTAACGCCCGGTAAGCACCCACATGGCACCTAACCTACGTGAGAACAGGGGTTTCTTACTAACCTCCCAGGTATCCTAAGTGCACATCTAGGTTGATTTGGGCCTCTAGACCCCTCGAATGATGATCCCGCCGGCTAAGACTTACCCTGATGACAATACCGTCATGCCATGCTTAGGCTCCCAGTCGCTTCCGTCCACAGGGATTCACCCAAAAGGTGTTTGAGGTAAGAGATTTGCCCGACCCGAGTCTGTTTCCTCACAACTCTAGATGATATATGATGGAACACCCTGGAACCCTCACGACCAACCGCGCGACGCTGACCCGGAATCAGACGCCGTCGCACCCATAGGTGACGCGCTTGTATTGGCCTAAGCCCGAGGTTAAACAAGAAGACATCAAGGCGGTAAACAGGGGTCTTGACCAGCCAGAAACATGGAGACTCCTTCGCAGCGATAGCTTTTGCTTTTCAAAGTAGGCAACCAAATGTGTATATTAAAATAAGGTCGCAGACCCTAGGCAATTTTCACCCTTCAGAAACTCCATCGAACCTTCATCTTTAGAGGGAGAAGGAAGAGTGTAGGGGATAAACCTCCCGAGAGGACCGGCAAAGCCGTTAACCCGGCGAGCGAATAAGAGCCCATTAACTCTTTCCTTTCGGACAACTTCGGACCAAATCTCGAGCGTTTACATTCCACGGACCCTTTTGTGGATTCAGACTTTTACTTTGAGGGGTTCCGTTTATCGCAACAGGCACGGTCACGACCAGGCTTTTCTCTTGATTTTGATTTTATATTTCTTTTTGTGAGGGAGATATAGTCGTTTGACGTTTGTGGGCTCCCTTTTTGTATGCCTGCGGGGACACTGCCCTCTTCTCGTGCTCTGATCGATGCTCGAGAAAATGGATCCTACTCTTGCCTTTGGGGTTTGAGTTTCGGTTTCTCATGCTCAGCATTTTAAGGGCGCCGACTGTCTCATTTGGTCGAAGAGAAAAGAATAAAGATTACATCTTCCGGAGATCTTCTGGGTGGGGCCCCACCGTAGGTGATGCTACCGACTTTTTTGAATAAAATACATGTGAGCACATGTTAGCTTCCTTCGAGCGAGCATAGGCCGACGTGGCCGGACAGGGATCTCCAGGGTTCTAGCAAATCAAGACCCGGTGCCTACCAAGTCTTAATGGGCCCTATCCTAACATGAAGGTTAGATGCAGGGACTTAACTACATGGTGACTGCCAGGCATTGGTATTTTGAATTTTTCATATTTTTAGTGGTTTTCAATATTTCTTTGTTTTTGATGTTTTTATCTTTTCATCATTTTTTTTGTTTTGTGCTAAGGGTAGTATTTCTTAAGATAAAGCCCATTCCAAGGGTGGGATAACTCGGTCCCTTCGGCGTTGATTAGCTTGTAGGCGTTGCCAGGGTACACGGCTTGAATTACAAATGGTCCTTCCCAATTGGGTTGGAGCTTAGAACGCGGCCCTCCAGATTTGACAAAAATTCTTTTTACGACCATCTCACCAACTTTGAATTTTCTCTCAACGACTTTCTTTTGGTAAAAGCGAGCGAGTCTATTTTGATACACACGCGCGTGTTCGGCAGCGGCCAGTCGCTTCTCATCCAAGAGTTCCAACTGGGCGAGGAGTGAATTACGACGATCGTCGAGGGGAAATTCCTCGTCCAATTGTACCCTGAGAGAAGGGATCAGAGTCTCGTACGGGACTACCGCTTCCATACCATAAGTAAGGGCAAATGGAGTCTGCCTGGTGGGGGTACGGATTGAAGTGCGATAGGCCCATAGAGCTTCGATAAGCTTTTCTGGCCAGTCTGAAAAATTACTAGACTCGCAGGTTTTTTTGATGATTTTGAGCAATGTTTTATTGGTGGCCTCCGCTTGGCCGTTACGTTGTGGGTAATAAGGCGATGAATGATGCAATGCAATTGCGTACCTTTTGCAGAGGTCCTATAGGTCCTGAGAAATGAACTGTGACCCATTTTCGGTGACGATCGTGCTTGGGATGCCGAATCTGGCGAGGATGTTCTTCATGATGAACTTGCAGACTGTTGACGCCTTGATTTCCGCGTAAGCTTCGGCTTCGGCCCATTTGGTGAAGTATTCCGTCGCAGTAAGGATGAAAGATTTCTGCTTGGTGAGAGAATTGGGATCACCTAGGGGACCAATGATGTCGAATGCCCACATGGAGAAAGGCCACGGGGAGGATATTGGGTGAAGTGAGAAAGATGGTGAATGGATTTTATCGGCGTGAAGTTGACACTTGACACACCTACGGACATAGACAGCACAATCCTCTTCCATAGTGGGCCAGTAAAAGCCTTGCCGAATGATCTTTTTGGCGAGCATCTGACTATTCACGTGGCCACCGCACACACCCGAGTGCGTCTCCTCTACACATTTCCAAACCTCATCGTCACCAAGACATCTTAACAGAATACCAGTAAGGCT
Source organism: Amorphophallus konjac (assembly GCA_022559845.1). Lineage (NCBI taxonomy): Eukaryota > Viridiplantae > Streptophyta > Magnoliopsida > Alismatales > Araceae > Amorphophallus > Amorphophallus konjac. The sequence continues at coordinate 510,207,441 of CM040121.1, read as the reverse complement.
CCTCCTATAGAGTAGACCTCCAACCAATGTATATTTCTGAGCCACCCTTCTTATGGCTTTCTTGTCCTCTTTGGTGGCCCCTTCAGGATAAGACTGATCTTGGCAGTATTTGACAATTTCATAGAACCATGGTTTCTCTTCATCAACCAGTTCTTCTTCGGCCTCTGCCAACATGATCTCCCTCTTCTCAAGGATATCTTCCTGCAGGATCTTTCTTGCTATCCTGTCTTTGATATTTACGTAGGAAGCATCATCGATTGTAGGGGCGTGAAGTTTGTAGATGGAAATGGACTTAAACCATCTTCCTAGAGGGAACCTTATGGATGATGCCAACGAGGCGAGGACATCGGCGAGAATATTCTGATGACGAGGGACATGAACAAAGATCAGTTTTGTGAACAGTTTGGCAAAGGCAGCAGTGAGTTCTTGGTATGGCTTGAGTTTGGGATCGTGAGTGCGATATTTAGTGAGCACCTGGCGAAGGATGAGTTGACTATCACCTACGACTCGCAACTCAGTGATACGAAAAGAATGGGCGAGTTCTAGGCCAGCTAGAAGGGCTTCATATTCGGCTATATTGTTGGTGACTGAAAATTTGAGTTGGTATGCCAATGGGAATGTGAGGCCCTCAGGCGACAGGAGGGCGATGCCGATTCCTCTCCCTTGAGAATTCAGAGCTCCATCAAAATATAGCGTCCACATTGGCTCATCTGATTGGTTGACGGACATTAGTTCCTCATCTGGAAACTCTGATTGGACGGGATCGAACTTGGGAAGAGGATGGTGAGCGAGATGCTCGGCTATGGCATAGCCTTTAATTGCCTTTTGCTGGATGTAGGTGATGTCGAACTGAGAGAGAAAACTTTGCCAGCGTGCTAGCCTATCCGTAAGGACGGATTTCTCCAGAAGGAATTTGATAGGATTCATTCGAGCAATCAAGTGGACCTCATGAGCCAAGAAGTAGTCCTTCAATTTCTGCACTACCCAAACGAGGGCAGCACAAGTTTTCTCCATGATGGTGTACTTCTGCTCACAGGGATTGAGAAGTTTGGACAAGTAATAGGTTGCCCATTCCTTGCCTTCTTCATCAGCTTGTGCGAGGATGGCTCCCACGGAGTCATCCAAGACTGAGACGTAAAGGATGAGAGGTTTTTCTGGTTTAGGAGGAATGAGAACGGGTGGACTAGCCAGATATTCTTTCAACCCTTCAAAAGCTTTCTGACACTTAGAATTCTAATGGAATTCTACTCCTGGCTTGGTCAACTCGTAGAGAGGTCTACACCTTTGTGAATGTTGGGACATAAACCGACGAATAAACTGTAACCTCCCGATTAAACCTCGGACTTCCCTCAAATTCTTGGGAGGCGGCATATCCCTGATAGCTTTAGCTTTGTCGAGATCTATCTCGATCCCTCTTTTACTCACAATGAACCCCAGCAATTTACCTGACGACACACCAAACACACACTTCTTCGGGTTCATTTTCAATTGGAACTCCCTTGACCTCTGCAAGACCTTAGCCAAAACTTCTGGATGTTCCACACTGGATCTTGATTTCACCAATAAGTCATCCACATACACTTCCAGATATATGTGCATCATGTCATGAAATATGGCCATCATAGCTCTTTGGTAAGTAGCTCCAGCATTCTTTAACCCAAACGGCATGACCACGTAACAGTATGTTCCCCAAGGGGTAGTGAATGACGTCTTTTCCTGATCTTCTTCTGCCAAACGAATTTGATTGTATCCTGAAAATCCATCCATGAATGAGAGGGTTTCGTAGCTTGCCGTGTTATCAATCAACACATCAATGTGAGGCAACGAAAAATCATCCTTTGGACACGCGCGGTTAAGGTCCCGGAAGTCGATGCAAATCCTGACTTTCCCATCTTTCTTCATGACCGGGACAATGTTCGTCACCCATTGAGGATAAAGAACGACTCTAATGAACCTGACTTTGTGGAGCTTATCGACCTCTTCTTTCATTTTCAAAGCCATCTGAGGGTGGAAACGCCTTAACCTTTGTTTTACCGAGACGGACCCTGGTTTTACTGTTAAACGGTGTTCGACCAGGGTTGAATCTAGACCCGGCATATCCTCGTAGCTCCATGCAAACGTGTCCTTATATTCCTTGAGAACCTCAATTAATGCCTTTTCTTCAGAGGGTGGTAGGTTGTCACTTATGAGGATGATCCTAGGGTCTTCCTCAGTTCCCAAGTTGACTTCTTTGGTGGATTCTTCTACGGTGGTTGACGGCTCGTCGAATCTCCTCATTCCACTTGCGTATGCGCCCGCCGCATCCTCATATTCTTCACCCTCATCTTCAGTGGGGCATTCTTCATCCGTGATCTCGTAGACTCCATACCCTTCATCAAATGCACAGTCGCCCTCACATTCTATTTCCGGTAGCTGGATGGGATTTTCTAACAACTGGGGGATGGCAAGAAGGGCCTGACACCTGGCGGCCAAATCTAGAAGGAATCGACGAGGGATCTGCCTACCCTTGGATTTCTTCCTAGGTACTACCCTTGGCCTATCATTCCTAGATTGACTGACAATATTTACAGAAGAAGAGGAAGACGAAGAGGATGGTGTAGAATGTACAGGAGAAGACCCCTCAGAGGAGGGGTAGAAAAGGTCACTCATCGGACCTTGGACGGGTGGTCCGCAGGGCGGTACGCACCCGTGGGAGATGTAGGAGGTTTCCTCAACGAGGATGTGTTGTTGGGGAGTTTGAAAATTGACGTTTTTTTTTCGTTTTCATTTTTTATGACAAAACAGCAAAAAGAGATCGGAGGAGAGAGAAAAGTGGTTATGGCTAGAGAATTGTGAGGCTCATAGAGCAGATCATGGTTGAAGACCTGGCGCGGGTTGAGAAGCCCGCGTAGGTATGTAAGCAAAGAAGGGGACCTGGGAAGATCATCAGACAACTGTCTGGCCCAGGAAGAAGATATCAGCAAGGGCTGAGACGAGTGGATGGAGAAGATGGCGGCTAATGAGCCGTCGACGGTAATGTTGAGGACAGATGAAGATCCGTCGATGACAGGGTCCTTCTGGCGAGGACGAGGATAGTTTGGAACCTTGGCAAGAGTGGTAATATTCTCTGGTATTCCAGAGATCAATGGCGGTCCTTCAAGCTGCGGAGACGAGAACATCCTTTCTAGTGCAACAGAAATGTCCCGAATGTCGAACCATTTGTTCCACTCGCATTCCGGATCTTTGATCTTGCCTCTTTTGGTGATCCTCGGACATTTTTCAGCCAAATATACAGCATGTGATCTCCCATATGCTTCTCGTGGGTAATCTCCCATCTGAACAACGGGCCCTCTGTTGAAGTGGTTTGATAGAGTCCATGTGAGGGGCTTCCAATCCGCCTTGAACGGTCCTTTGAAGCCTAGGCCAAACCTGCGGTTCGGCCTACTTTCCTTTGGCGGTTTGAGCCTACCCTGTAACTGTGCGCCCAGACCTTTACCCTGTTGGTAGCCGATGTTCCTCATAATCTCCCAACCTTTGGAGTGAAAAGGGAGACATGATGTTGCGGTTGTCCTGACCGGCTCCTTTGGTGCTAGTGGAACGTGAGATGGATCACGCACGTCCAACTGTGACAATATGGGCCGATGAGACGGCCAAACAGAGGGCAGAGAGGTGTTGATAGCATCCATTGTGTGAAGGACAGGAGTGCTGACCACTTTAATAATCCTCCCATTGTAAGGAAACTTCAGGCACTGATGGTTGGTGGAAGGCACAGCGTCCATGGCTTCGATGTAGGGGCGACCCAGTATAGCCTTGAATGTGGGGTCCATGTCGATGACATGAAATTCCGTGGGAATTGACATGGGGCCTAGTTCTGCCTTCAAAATAATCATCCCCTGCGGCGGCCTTTTGCTATTGTCATAAGCCGTGACCGTGATCGAGGAAGGTCTTATTTGTTCCTCATCGACCCCACACAACTGAAGGGTGTCCATAGAGATCACATTTATGGACGCACCTGTGTCCACAAGACACGGGTTTATGGATACTCCATTAATTTTTATTGAAATGCACAATGCATATTTCTGAGCTTCCTTGGGAGCGAGCTCGTAGTTGTGGAACATGATGGCCGGTTGTGTGTCTGTTGGGATCAGGACGGTAGAGATCTTTTCTACAGGGAGGTCCTCATTCACCATGACCCTTTGAAGGTACTCCATTAAGGCTGCCTGGTGGGATGTGGATCTTTGAAGAAGCTCCAGGATGGAGATCCGAGCAGGCGTCTTGTCCAAATGTTTTAATAGATCATACTGTGTTCCAGGGATAGCTCTTTCTGGTTGTTCTCCATCATCCTTCTCTGGCTGAGATTGCTCAAGATCCTGACTGTTGTGGGAGAAAACCCTGTGGAAAATCCTTCCACTCCGGAGCACCATTGCCTGTGGCTTTTGTACCTCTGTGGGGGTAGCAGTGGGTTTTAACAGAGGTTTGAGGGGCAGTGGTGGAGGAATGGTCGATGAAGCAGGGGTGATGACGGGAGCAGGGATTCTGATGAGGGGTTTGTTAGGTGGAGGCATGGTGGAGGTAGAGGGGATATCGCGCGGATTATGAAGGATAAGGGGTCTGGAAGGTGGAGGTGGAGACGAAGTAGAAGTGGGTAGGGCTTGAAGCGGGCAATGATTTTGAGGTGGGTGATGGGTAATGAGTGGTTTTGAAGGTATTAGTGGTGATACGGTGGAGAAAGACGGGGTTATGTATGGTTGACGGATGATAAGGGGTTTAGAAGGCGTAGGGGTAAATGTGGTAGAGGTGGATGGTAAAGTGGGGGAGTGAGAGAAGATGAGAGGGTGTGAAGGCGTAGTGGAGAGTGTCAGTTGATAGGAGATCGGGGTGCGGATGAGAGGGCGTAATGGTAGTAGAAATGGTGAAGGCGATACTGACGCGGGTTGATGAGAGAGAGGTGCTACCCGGGCAAGGCAAGGGTGTTGCATGATGATAGGATGGGCGGTAGAAAGAATAGAGGTACTTTCCGGGTGCCACACCTGCTCTCTCTCGACTTCCGGGAAGGAGGAGATGGGGTTAACCTGATGATTGGGCTGTTGGTGCTCCGGTAATGGATTCTGGATTATGCCCATGTCGGGCTGTTGTTGTGGGGCCTGCTGAGGCTGTTGTTGTTGTTGTGGTTGCTGTTGCTGCTACTGTTGTAACTGCTGCTGTTGTAACTGTTGCTGTGGCCTATGAGGAGGTCTCCTAGCCTTGAGAGCCGCGACGTATCGTCTCATTTCATCCCAATCTATTTGATGTTCATCATTCATATCATGGATGTAATCTTTGAAATGGAAGCATTAATCTACTGTGTGTCCTGGCTGCCTGTGGTAGACGCAGTATTTGGAGGTATCAACATTCGGGGGCCACACGGGCCTTTCTCTGGGTAGGGCGAGTTGGTTTGATGCCATGAGGGCATTAAAAATGTCTGCTAAGGTTTCTGGCAATGGTGGATAGTAGGCTCTCTTGGGACCGACTGGCCTCCTTTGTTGCTGTTGGGGACCATAGTTCCCCGGGGGTGGAACTTGGTTGTACTGAAGTGGTGGTTGTTGTTGCTGAGGTTGTGGTTGTTGTTGCTGGGGTTGACGTAATGGAGGCATATTATCCTAGGGTGGATTATTTTGGGGTGGGGGACGAAGAGGGAAAGGACCTGGTTGGAGGGGAAGTCGGGGCATTTGTGGAGGCCTTGGGTTGACTGCATAGTTGGCATTGTTGACCGCACCCACTTGCTCATTTGTCACGACCCCTTCTGTGGCTCCGCCCGGGACACCAGCGCCTGTCTTTCTGACCACTTTGGGCTTTGGTGACTCAAACATGTTCATAATGGGGGAGTCTTTTAACTGGGTTTGGATGTACCGGGCCCTTTCATAGAGTTCCCCCATTGTAGTAAGTTTATTCATGGCCAGGACGTGTCTGAACTGTGGGGTTGCATTAGACACAATCATCTTCACTTGTTCGGGCTCGGAGAGGGTATCCCTTATTCTTTCCGCCAGAGACCTCCATCTATCAGCATAGCGGACAAAATCTTCGTCGGGCTTCATCTTTTCGGCCACTAGGTCGGTAATGGAGAGTGAGGGACCGACCCTATCCCTATATTTCTGCAAGAATCTTCTCTGGACTATTTCAAAATTCTCGGCCTCGCGGGGCTCCAAGGAATAGAACCACTCAAGCGCGGGACCATCCAATGATCTCCGAAAGAGGTATGCCAGGGACCTCTGATCGTTTTGCCAATAGGAGGATTCATACATGAAATCCTTGAGATGAATGAAGGGGTTGCCGGTACCATTGTATCTGCGGTACGTGGGCATTTCGGAGGGAGGAAGATGAATGACGGGAAGGATTGGCAAAGCAACCTCCGGGGTGGCTTTCACGTCCACCATTCCTCTCAGATTTTGAAACTGCTTGTCCATACGATTGAACCTATTGAGGAGCGATTGAGCAAGCTCCTCTAGGGGTGAAGGTGGCACTTGCCACTGGGGGAGAAATTGTCTCCTGGAGACTTGAGGGGGGAACCCCGAATGAGAGGGAGCTATCGGACCACCGACAGTTGGCCCCGGCTGAAGCGGTATGTGGGGAACAACGGGAGTTTGAGATTGTGACGGGAACTGGAATGAGGGTGGTTGTTGGCTCGCTTGTCCTTGAAGCGAGGGAGACTGGATGGCTTGCGCCAATGAAAGAGATGGAATGGCCTGCACGGACTCTTGGAGAGGTGCGATGGCCGGAGTTGATTCCTGGGGTGTGGGGGAAACAGATTTCCCCTTCAGAATGGCCTGGAAGGCCCGGAGCTGTTCAGAGGTAAGCTCCGTGTTGGCGAGGACGCCCAGTAAGGAAGAGATATCCTGCGATGGGGATGTGTCCCCGGCAATAACCTGCACCTCATGCGAGGGCTCATGAGAAGGACCCGAGTCCATAGCATAGACTCGCGGGTCGGCTGACAAACCACGACTAGGGTGGTTCTCCTCAAAAGACTCGTGAGCCATGCTCACAGTTTTCCCAGAACGTAAAAACATACACTAGCAAGCAGGTAGTAGAGATTATCAAACAAGTGGATGCCTTTACGCCTTTTTTTGTGTTTTGATTTTGATGATTTTTTTTTGTGTTTTTAGCGAGATCCGAAGTTCACACAAAATAGGGACCCTAGTTTATTTTTGTTTCACCGCCGTGTCAGCTAGGGTCTCTCGTCTCACCACGAATGAAATGACTAACTCCGGGGAACTTCAATGGTACAACCAGCCCAGTGAACGAAGAGGAGATTCTTCGATGTCGGGGACTTACGGAGGTCCCAGTGTAGGAGATTCTAGTCCGTTGAGAGGAATTCCCAAACGGAGAGTCCTTCCTTCATCGGGAAAGGGTGATCCTCAAAAAAAAAATGAAAAAAGGATAGAAAAGAGGGATGGATGCATGCAATGAAATGCTGACAGAGATATGGAGTGGGAAAACAACAGAAATAACAGACATATAATAAACAAACAACCAATCACAACTGACAGTGCTGCCGTGAGCACAACGGGGGCGCGCGCGGGCGCCAAGGTGGAGAGGCACGGATGGTGCCAAACTTGCAAGGGTAGCCGAAAGGAAGCAGTAGAGGTCCCACCGTGATCGCCAATCTGTGAGCGACGTCACGCGGTTCAGGGAAGCGGAGAAGACGCGGAGCGCGCGGGCTCCTCTTTTGTTTGCTGCAACACAGAAATAAGAGAAGAGGGAAGGGGTCACCACGGGAGATTGCTCTGGCGGGGCGAGCGGGACAAATGTAATATAGTAAGATATGGGGGTTAAACGGCCATAGCGGGAAGTGACTCGCCGCGGTCTCGGGGGGGCGGGAATGGTGCAGAAATTAAATAGCAAGAATTGAAACGGCCATTGGGGAAGTGACTCACCGCGGCCTCGAGAATATGAATAGATAAGAATATAACATATAAGAACGGAAATTTAAACGGCCATTGGGGAAGTGACTCGCCGCGGCCTCGAGAATATGAGCAGAATATAACAGAATATAAAGAGAATATAAGAACGGAAATTTAAACGGCCATTGGGGAAGTGACTCGCCGCGGCCTCGAGAATATGAATAGATAAGAATATAACATATAAGAACGGGAATTTAAACGGCCATTGGGGAAGTGACTCGCCGCGGCCTCGAGAATATGAGCAGAATATAACAGAATATAAAGAGAATATAAGAATGGAAATTTAAACGGCCATTGGGGAAGTGACTCGCCGCGGCCTCGAGAACAAGATGTGATCGCCAGGGGCCAAAAGACCCCAAAATAAAGAAAGTGATCGCGCCTACCTCAAGAGCGGGAGATGGCGGGTTGCTTCTTCCTCCCCCTTCGGCCGGCCGACGGAGAGGGCTTTCCTTGGTTACCCTTGCAAAACAATAGACAATAAACGAACGAAATTAGAAAATGGCAGTGTAGTAACAATTCCTTGCAATAAAAGTAACGAGATCGTGACCTGACACACACCTGGTTGGTGTGGTTTTAAACCCCTCTCGGACTCGAGTAGGAGGAAAATGCGATGATGAATGCAAGAAGTATGCAAGAGACGGCGCCCTTATGTAGGGAGATAGAGGATGCAGTATGATGAATGTAAAGAACTATGAAGAAAAAGGGGAAGAAAAGGCTTATTAGAGGAGCCGATGGTGAGATCCGGCGGAGCTCCGGCAGCGTAGGGACGACGTGGAAGTGCGGTGGATGAAGACGACCTTCCTCTCGCGAGCGTGGGCACCCGAGAAGCCGGCAGAACCTCCACCTACAAAAGACCCCACGGGTTAGAAATGACTCCGTAGCCTCTGGGCTCCGGCAGCCTATCGGATCTCTTAGAAGCTCCTCCAGAACTGAGGGGGTGGGCCTCTATTTATAGGGCTCCGGAGGGTGGAGGCGTCCAGGACCCTGGACACCTCCATCAGGGCCGAACTAATATTTTATTCTATTTTTATTTTTTTTTTTGGAATATTTTTGTGGAGGCGTCCAGGGCCCCGGACGCCTCCAACAGGTCCACCGAACACCACCGATGGCCGCACGCGGTTTGGCACAATGCATGGTTGTGTGAGCGGCGCCTCGTGATTCAGAAATGGGCACGTCCAGCTGGCTGGACGTCTCCATAATTTGGCTTTTTTCACACACAACAAACCGTCGTTCGGTGGGCGGCGCCCGTGAGGGAGTTGATGGAGGCGTCCAGGGACCTGGACGCCTCCATAAATATATTATTTTTATTTTTTTGTTTTGTTTTTATGCCAAAGCTAGCGTTTAATTTTTTATACTTGTTTTTATGGTGCCTCCATTAATATATTATTTTTTATTTAATTTTGTTCTTCGAAAAATAAATTAAAAGAAAATTAAAAGAATGGGGGCGTCCAGGGGCCTGGACGCCCCCATAAAGACCCACCCGGGTCCTCAGTTCAGGCGTTGGCGGCCGCCCGGCAGACACCCTTCCTGGTTCCGGAACCTCCTGATGCGTCTGACTGGTGTTGATGCCGTCCGAATGCCGTGACGAGACGATTCCGGATGCCGAAAAGGGCGGAAGAAGACTCAAGAAAAGGAAGCACTCAAGTGATTCAAAACGCGTAAGCCGTCGCGGGGCGTTGTATAGTGATATGAGACTTTCTCAGGAGACGTCAAGAATAGCGTGTCTACAAACGGCGGTAACTTTGTCGTATCCGAAGTCCAGGCTATGCATGTTCAGGCAGTTTACTGCAGCCCGTGATATATCTGGCTGGGCTGACGAACTTATTCCAGCAGCTCCAGAAGACGCAGCAGCAGAACTGGAGGCCATTGCAGTGTCTGCAGTCAAAGAAGAAATGTGAATTAAATCCTAAAATAAGAAACAGTCTTATAAGGATTGTAATGCGAAGCTCTGTGAAAATTTCGGCAGCATCTCCCCTTATTCAGGGTCTGCCCAAAGAAGATAGGGAGTCACCCACCAAGAGGGAGTGATCCCGTAAGAAATAGGGATTTAATCCCCAAATAATGTCCTCCCCGGGGCAAAGTCTAATGATACGGGAAGAAAATGGGATGGTCGGAGGGGAGAAACTCGCCGCCACCGTCGAGAGAGTGAAGAGAGAGAAGAGAGAGAAGAGGGAGTGAAGAATGAAGAAGAACGAGGCTCTCGGCGCCTTAAATAGAGGCCCAAGAGGTGAGGCTCTCGACGCGATGAAATGCGCGCCGAGAACCCCCCTCCCTTCACAAGGGGCGCGCCGAGAAGCCCTGCCAAGGCCCTCCCCTAGTGCGCCGAAAAGCCACGCGCCGAAAACCAACGCACCGGGAAACTGACGCGCCGAGAAGGCTGTGTTGAAAGGCCGTGCGCCGAGAAGCTCCCGTTAAGAGTGTTCAAGTCAAAGAAATTGAAAGAAATCAAAGGAAATGCTAAAGTAATGATGCTTCCAAGTTTAAGATGAAAGATGACTAACAATGTCAAGCTAAGAAATGGGTTCAGATGCTGAATGATACATACACCTACAGGCACCGTATCATTTATCCTGCATTCCCGCTACCTACAGGTGGGGGGCATTTGTTGACACCTGAAATATAACCGAGAATGAAGATGAGACCGAAGAGAAGATTGAATCAGAAATGAAGATCCCAGAAATTCCTGCAAAGCCGGAACTACAGAACAGTCGTCACTAAAGCTACCACCTGGCTGAAGCCCTCCCCGGCCAAGCTGATGTCCGGTGTTGTCATCACCCAGATGGCAGTACTGATGAAGAATTACAGTCCATTGACTGATGAAAATCACCAGAAATGTTCTGATAAAGACTATGTCAACTCACCAACTAGTGGGCCTTCACCTGTTCTGACAGATTCGAAGGACTGACAAATGAAAAGGCAGATTAGGCAGCTTTGACAGCTCAAGCCTACTGATGAGGAAGATTAAAACATTAAAAGCCCTAAATGGGCTCACTAGTGTGGCGTCGAGAGCTCCTCACCGAAGCCCAAAAAGCCCATGGAGGCGGCGCCGGGAAGCCTCCCCAACCGACTGAGGCGCGTCGGGAAGCTGTGAAAGGCACGCCAGAGTCGATCATGCCGAGAAGGGGGGGCACTGCGCTTATAAAACCCCCCGTTTCATCCAAGACAAAGAGAGAACAGATAGATAGACAGATATCGAAGAGAGGAGTAGCCACACTCACCAGATAAGATAACAAAGAGAGAAGAGAAGCTGCTGCTACGAAGTCCGAGAGAAGGAGAAGGTGGGGTGGTCGGGGAGGGAGAGGAGTCAATGCTCCGCCCTCCCCCTTCGTTGTCTTCTCCTCTTGCTTTCTTTTTGCTTTGATGTGTAAGCTTCGATTATGTTTTCTATTTGTCGAAGTGAAGAGATCTCCCTATTGTTGAGGAAATAATGTATTCGTCTGTCTTCCCTCTCCCCTTCTCCTTTGTTCTATCTTTGTGAACGATGTAAACGATGAGACAGTGAAATGCAATTTCGTGATTGTTCTGCTGAATTGGTGGTGGTCGGGCATTCCCCCCCTTTCTTTGTGCTCTCTCTCTCTCTCGAAATATCTGTCGTCCCCTGTGTGCATTGATCGTTCGGACGCTTAGAACCCCAGTGGTTTCTTGTGCTTATGTGCATGTTCGTTTCAGATGGGGTGGAGGCAAGAGAGTCCCGATCCTCACTGTGGATTTTTGGGCTTTGTCCTCCTTCTCCCTCGTCGACATCGATGATATGGACGTTGTAAGGTCTTTATCCTCATGAATTTCCCAAGCCATCAGGGCTATTGCAGGGATCAGAGACAGTCATCTCTTGATCCCCTACATGGCTGGCGATATAAAGGGTATAAAACCCGTTCCAGAGGGCTTCGAATGCTTGGTGTCTCTAAATCCTTCGAACCCCTTTCATCTGTGACCCCTTGATGTTAACCTGGTAGAGCCCTTGACTCTTCCCTCGCTTGCATCCTAAAACCCTCCAGTCATTATCTGAACCCCCCCAGGAAATCCTCAGAACAGAGTATCGTAAAACCCCATAAACCTTCCCGGCATCAAAACCGCCATCTTCCCGGCGCGAACATCCATCGTCGCAATGAACAGCTCCCGGCGCGGCCCTTTGTGCGCCGAGAAGCCCCTTCTCCATGCCGAGAACCCAACAGAAAGCGCGCCGGGAACTCCTTTCTCTCGTGCCGAGAAGTCATGTTATTATTGGCGCCGAGAAGCCTGTGCCGAGAGGCCCCTTCCTCTTCTTTCAGTCGCGCCGAGAAGCCTATGCCGAGAACCCCTAGTGGCGCGCCGAGAACTCTTTTCTCCCGTGCCGAGAAGCCATGTTATACTCCTAATCATCGGCACCGAGAACCTCTTTCTTCTCAGCCTAGTCCTGGATCCTCATGCTGTATCCACCAGAGGGATAAATGAAAAGCCATCAAGCTTGCCTCAGAAAATAAATCGATGGGGGGGGGGGGGCGACCTCCCCAATATTTACATTGATCCGGGATCTAATCCCCTTTTTTCTTCCGGCTTTCATCTCGGCATCCCATGGATGATAGTCTATATATCTCCTTGGCATGATCCAAGATAAGGGGATATGCTGCCAAATTTCACTCACATCACCTCGAGTGACTATGGTATTCTCTCCTAACCCCGCTGGCCCACGGAGTTCTGCCACTGCTTGTTCTCCGATGGTCCTTCGAAAGGGGGATATTAATAAGACATCGCACCAGCATAGGGTGTGTCATGTTATACCGTCCCTCTTCAGATTGCGGGTCAAAGATACCCGATCCTTCATGGATCTCATCCTACCACTGCAGGGATGGTTTCCTATTCCCACTTGGCATAGTCCAAGGTAATGGGGATATGCTGCCGGATTTGCTCCGCACCTGACGTACTCTTGCCTCATCAAGTCTGTTTAATGTCTTGCGAATAGACTAGCACACTCTCACTTGAGTTTTATTTTGCCGCTATTCTCCTCCTGTCTTTGGCGTCTAATCAAGGGTTGTCTTCCTTAGGGAGGACGTAATTAACGTCATGGCCTTTATGACATGGCGGACTTTCGGTCCCGACTCGGACTTCACAATCGACTGATCAAGTCAGATCGAGCGCATAATAAAATCGTCACTACGGTGACTGGCACGCCTAATAAACCAACAAATAAACCAAATAAATAAATCAAAAAAATCAAGATCTTTGAAACAAATCCGTCCCCCACAAGCTGGCACGCCCGGTGGGACCAAGTCTCCCTTCATCTCTACGCCAAAGCAGGAGGCCCGGCGGCCTCTCTCAAAATTCTAACTGTGTGTTAATCTTACTCGCAGGAACTACAAATGGAAACTGGATTGATTGATGTTCACTTCGGCCAGCAGGTGGTCGATGGCCACATCCATGGAGGGTACCTGGCGGTACCGATGGAGTTGGGATCCATGCCTCCGGCAGTGGGTCTGCCCAACTGCTTGGGCCTAGTATTTGTCGACCTGCTACAGGTCGACAACGAAGCTGGCAGCGCCACCACGGTCGAGAGCACAGTGGCATCAAAAGCTGAGGAGGAAAAGACAGGCGGTTGCCCCTACTGTCGTTTCTTGCTTCGTCCATCACATGAGGACTGCTGTCTCCGCCACTGCTGGTAGGAGAAGAAGAAACAACCGGAGGAGCCGGTTTGCTGCAACCGGGGGTCGCCTTTCGGCCTCGGGAAAGACAATGATGGTGGGGAGCATGAGAGTGAACCTCAACGGCCGCCCTATGGATGCACGACCTGACAGGGTCGTTCCATCAGTCCGTACCGACAACAGATTCCAAGTGTTGGCCACCAGGAGGGCCGACTGGGAGAACAAGGGCAAACAGCCGCTGGCACCTAGGCCGACCAAGTTCAAACAAGTTTGGAGGCCAAAGAAGATTCAGAGCTGGGCACCAGCTCAAGAAGAGGAAGTTGCTGTCGCCCGCCCCAGGGCTGGGGGCAGAAGATATGAAAGGGAACAAGAATATGTTGCTGCTATCCGCCCCAGGGCCGGGGGCAGGAGATGGGAGAAGAAAGAGAAAGATATTGCTGTCACTCACCCCGAGAGGAGGGGCGAGGATTTTCAAAAGGAAGGTAAAAGAGAAATGGGGGGAGTTGCTCCCGATGTTGTTCCACAAAGACCCAGGGTCTGCGCCAGGCAGGCCGATGTGTTCAAATACCCCAAGTCAGAGTACTTGGCTACTCGAGTCTCGAGGCAGGTCTATCAGCCCAAGACTCAGGAGAGACTACTGCCCTGTCCGGAGCTACAAGGGCGTAGTCAAGAAGAGATGAACCGGGTGGTTCAAGATTACTTTCATTGCCTAGGGAACTCCTCCCTAGGGCAACGAAGACTATCTCGTGCCCTGGGCACCATGGGGGAAGAGGAAGAAGTCCCAGAAGGAGTGATGCTGGAGGTTTCGTCCTCTGACTCCAATGACTATGAAGATGGCCGCAGGGCCAGATATGAGAAAGATATCTACCAGGAAGAGGGAAAAGAAAAGAGAATGTCTGTATTTGACCGTCTGACATATCCTAGACAGGTCAAGAGAAGAGTTCGCAGGCAGAGAGGGAAGATGCAGATTCTTGCTTGCAATATGGCCGGCGTCGCCGGAAGATATGGTATGTTACCAAATCAACCAGAAGAATTGATCATCCTGGCCCACAGACCGGGTGCAGTCACAAGAAGAAGCAAGGCAGCAAAAGATAAGATAGTAGCTGCTAATCAAGACGACCTCTCGGCCGTCAATGAAGCCCGAAGAGTCACCATGATGACAGTAAATGTGGTGACCGCTGAAGAAGAAGACGATCCTCTCTCAGACCCCGCTGAAGAGACTTCGGGAGAAATGCAGATTCCAACAACCATGGATCCCATGATCCAGATGATGTTTAGAAAATATCAGCAAGAAATTGTCTCTCTCAGGAGACAATTGAATGAGAGGAATGAACGGACACCTATCTCTAAGCAGGCCGAGCCAGCAGGGCAGACGTCCAGTTCAGCAGAGGCGGCCGTTCCAGCTGTTCCTCATCAGAATAATATGGGCAAGGCACCAGGTCAACCTCTCTTACAGCAGGCGGCAGCCCAACCCTCTACATCTCAGACGCAGCCCGCCATGCCGGCACCTCAGCCAACCTTACATACAACGGTCATGACGACCCCTCTCAGTCATCAGCAGGCACACTTCTTCCCGGAACCAGTGGATCCAGCTGTGGTAAATAAACTGATGATAGAAAAAATGATCGAGATGAAGCTGTCTGAGAAAGTCGGGGATGACTCCGGTACTTATGATGTCTACAAGGTGCCGTACCCTGCACATTATGCTGCCAAGAGACTACCACCAGGCGTCAGCAAGCCGCCTAAGTGTGAAAAGTTCAATGGCCAAGGCTCCCCCAGGGAGCATATAGCCTATTACACTACAATCATGGGCGACCTGGCGACCGATGAAGCATACTTGCTGAAATTCTTTGGCTCGTCCCTTACAGGTTTAGCCTTTGAATGGTACTCCAGCTTGCCAGCTGGGTCGGTGGCTGACTGGCCCGATATGCAGCGAAAGTTCCGAGACAGATTTCATGTAACAGAAAGAGAAATCACAATAGCCGAACTGTATGCATCCAGGCAAAAACAGGATGAGACCGCCCTAGATTACATAAAAAGATGGAGGAATTTGGCCATGAGATGCAGGCGACCCCCCCATCAAGAAGATGCAGTACAAATATGCAAGCAAAATCTCAGAAGAGAAGTGCTGGAAAAGATGATCGGGGCGGATGTCAGAACATTCGACCGGTTAAATAACATAGTTGCAGAAGTCGAGACGTTCCTATCCAAGCGTCCGGCCACTAATGCCCCTGCTATGCAAAAAGGGAAAGCCGTTGATCGACGGCCATCACATTCAGAAGCCAATGCTGTTGATTTCGGAGCCTTTGAACAACAGAAAGAGAAAGACAAGGCGACTGATGCTCCTCCGCCAACAGGCCCGGCAGAAATGAAAGAAAAGGTTTCCCTAAGAAACAAGATGAGAAAGGCATACTCCTTCCCCAAGGATAAGACGGGTGCACTATTTAACTGGGCTTATAAGTTCAACAAAATAACGTTGCCCGAGCCAAAGAGACCCGCTGATGCAGCAAAGAAGGATGACCCGCTGTTCTGTCCCTATCACCGGGGACTGGGGCATACTATAGAAAACTGCTATGTCTTCAAAGATGTTATGGAAAGCATGTTCAAGAGGGGTGAGCTGCAATTAGGGGATTACCAGGTGGACCCTCCACGCCCTCATGAGCCTCCAGCGCTGAGAATGGCTGCAAACATGATCTCTCTATATCAGCAGTTACCCGAAGAGGCTGTTGAAGAATGCACTAAGCACACATACGAGACCTGTTTCCTTACCCCAATTAAGGAGCAGATAGGGTGGCAAACAGTGCCAGCTAAAACCAGGAAAAAGCCCTCAGCACGGACAGCACCAGGGGCCTCCATCCGGGGTGTTACTCCGAAGCAGACTTTGCCAGCAGTAGAGCAGGTATGGCTAACCGCGGAGTCACCGCCAGTTATCCGCATCCCTACTCACAACCGGAGAAAGCAACCTCCGCCACCTGCCCATGAGAAAATAAGCCCCGAGGTGAGGCGCCTGCAGCTATATATTGATCAGCTGGATGAGTATGAACAGTCTGAGCCTAAGCCGATGCTAGTAAAGGACCATGTCCTCTGGGAGCAGCTAGAAGGGCTGACCGTCAAAGAAACAGCAGGAAAAGAACAAGAGAAAGCTGAAGCCGAACTCTTCTGGGGGCACCAGCCAGCCAAGAAAAGATCCCAAAGAAAGAAGAAGTCAAAGAACAAGGAGAAGGTGATGACAGTGCACTGCAATACCCTCTCAGTGTTGTTCACTTTGCCTGGGGAAAATGATGATGCAGAGGCGTCGGCCACGCCACTGGAAGCCAACCATGCTGAAGCGTCAACCTCAGCACAT
Source organism: Amorphophallus konjac (assembly GCA_022559845.1). Taxonomy (NCBI): domain Eukaryota; kingdom Viridiplantae; phylum Streptophyta; class Magnoliopsida; order Alismatales; family Araceae; genus Amorphophallus; species Amorphophallus konjac. Next base: position 510,190,564 of record CM040121.1, on the reverse strand, counting down.
GCTACCCGTTCTGGGAGAAGATGGGGGCGTCCCCCGCCAGCCAATCACAATATTATTTTTAGAGGAGAACAGCCTTATCAGTTACCAGAGCCAGAAGTGCGAGGTGTCCAGATTCCCCCTCCTGCTAGTTTATACCAAGAAGAGAAGAAAAGGGATGGGGCCCCGTCATTCCTTGAATTCCTATCCAGTTTGGAGGGCGAAAAGCCGATACAAGCTGCACCAATCAGAAGTAACAAGCGCCAACAGCCAACGGCTCTGAAACCTAAGCAAGGTGAAGGAGAAGAAAAGGATCCCCCGACAGCACCAAGGGCCATCCTTTCAGAAGAAACCCCGCAAGAAACCAGCCAAGAAACGAGGCAAGAAGTGGGCAGGTAATGCCACAGGCACCTCGTGAACCTCCAAAGCCCCGCTGGGCAGAGGAGATGCGGCTCTCCAATGTCCGAGTAGGCAGCCGAATTATGAAAATGCTGAAGAAGCTCCCCACCAGATTCTCTATATGGGAAATTCTCTCCTTGAGCGAGGATGCCCGCCAAGCAATTATTGACGCTTTACAGTCGCCAGCACAGTATGAAGCACTGCTAACAGAGGTAAACTCTGGGTCAGCGGTCACTTTCACTGAAGATGACATGTTGATTCCAAACCCCAGCCACAACAGGCCGCTGTACATGAGAGGACATCTCAACTGCCAGCCACTAAGCCGGATATTGATAGATCCAGGGGCTGCTGTAAACATTCTGCATACCGCATCTATCAGAAATACTACTTTGATATGCACCTCACTAAGGTCAGGGACATGAAGATTGCTGGCTTTAATCAGAAGTGTGAGACACCTCTAGGGGTAGCAGATTTCAACCTCACATTGGGAGACCTCACTACTGTGGTGCGATTCTATGTAATCGAGTCTAACACCACATATAAGGCCTTGTTGGGGCGACCGTGGCTGCATGAATATCAAATAGTGCCGTCCACGCTGCATCAGTGCATTAAGTACTGCCATGATGGTAAAGAAGAAAGGGTGTTTGCAGATCTACACCCCTTTGAAGTATTCGAGTGTCACATGCTCGACGCATCCTATTATACGGACATTCCGCAAAAAGATAAGGGGAAAGAAACTGTGACTGGCCAGAAGAAATCGGCAGTAAATATAGAGGATTGGTCTCCGCCACCACCGCGGGGCTATATCAAAGAGCATGAGGTATCCCACATCTCTCATGTCGGGGATTTCGCACGGATTGCACCTCCAAGCATTCATCCCGATGATACTGATGAAGAAATGAATGAAAAATATACACAAATCAAGGTGCCAGAAGGATTAGTCAAACCCGTCACCAGTTTGGAATGCCAGACGGTGCTGCCACTCAAGATTATGGAGGTCCCTCGCTTCTGCGAGCCTCCTATCATATTTTACACCGGGGAGCCTGTCGAGGAAGATGATCAGGACTGCACGATCCCGGAAGAATCCACAAGCCGAATGGTGCCAATTGCAGGCTTGGACTACACCACGCAACGGGTCTCGCAGATGTTCTCCAAACTACAGATGCCTTCACTACAGCCCGTCGCCCAGAAGAAAGCATTCCAAGGACTTTGGGATCCGCCCCAGAACAATAAGGAATTGATGAAGATCACCCATCACTCGAGATTGGGCTACACTCTACAAGAATACTATGAGGCCGAGGTGGATGTCATCTCCACCTTTTTCTCACATGAAGACCCTCCTGAGGTGGGCTATGATGATTATCCCTCAGAAGAAGAAGAGATTATATATCAGTCCATAATGAATGATGGGCCTTCTGATGGCCGGCCAGAAGCAGGAAAGTCTGATGAAGCAAATATGTGTCGGTGTTGGGAAGACCTGTCTTGCAAAGAAGATCTGTTCCAGGCCGAAGCAAAGTTTGACACAGGAACCCCGGATGAAAATTGGATTTCTGATGATACAAGAGAATGCTTAGAGTTTGAACGTATTCTGAAAGAAGTTCGAGCTCTGCAAGATATAGATCCCCCAGAGGAATCCATGCCAGTGAAGCCTCCGGGAATGGAAGACATCTTCTTCAAATCGTACACGGAGCCGATCATATCCCAGCAGCAAGCTAAACAAAGTCGAACAGTTTCGGTCCTGTATGATGAGCCGCCATCGGCCGGAGACCAGCATGAAGAGTTAGAGAACTCTGAGACCGAAGAAGAATATATCCCGGGAGGTTTCGTCGATCTGCAGGAGGCTCCGCCCGAAGTTGAAGATGGTGGCCAGGCCACTGTTGATGAGCTAATAGAAGTAAACTTGGGGACATAAGAGGAACCAAGACCAACCTTTCTTAGCGTTCTGTTAGAACCAGAGGTCCGGGAACATTACATACAATTCCTGAGGGAGTTCAGAGACTGCTTCGCCTGGACGTATGATGAAATGCCGGATTAAATCCCGATGTGGCACAACACCTGCTGGCGGTTAATCCAGAAGCCTAACCCATAAAACAGCCACCCAGGAGGATGCGACCTGAGCTGATCAACCAAATCAATAAAGAGGTCGACAAGCTTATTGATGTTGGCTTCGTCGAAGAAAATCAGTACACCACATGGTTGGCCAATATAGTGCCCGTAAAGAAGAAGAATGGGCAGATCAGATATGTGTTGACTTCCGAGACCTTAATAAGGCTTGTCCAAAGGATGATTTCCCAGTGCCAATTACTGAAGTAATGATTGATGCAACCACTAGTCATGAAGCCCTTTCATTTATGGATGGTTCATCCGGATATAACCAAATATGGATTGCTGAAAAAGACAGAATACACACTGCATTTCGCACTCCAAAAGGGATATTTCACTACAAAAGAATGCCGTTTGGCCTTAAGAATGCCGGCGCTACTTACCAAAGAGCCATGACAAAGATTTTCGATGACTTGCTCTTCAAGAAAGTGGAGTGCTATGTTGATGACCTGGTGGTGAAAACCAGAAAGAAAGAAGACCATCTGCAGGACCTGAGGGTAGTGTTTCAAAGGCTGCGGAAATACGAGCTGAAGATGAACCCTATGAAGTGCGCCTTTGGCGTGACCAGCGGAAAATTCCTTGGATTTATTGTCCGGCACAGGGGTATTGAGATTGATCCATCCAAGATCAAGGCTATTCAAGAGCTCCCTCCACCGAAGAATCTGTCTGAGCTAAGGTCTCTGCAGGGCGTCTGGCCTACATCCGACGATTTATATCAAACTTGTCGGGTCGGTGCCACCCCTTTCACAAGCTCATGATGAAAGATGTGCCGTTCCTGTGGGACGGCGGATGCCAAGAGGCTTTTGAAAAGCTGAAGGAATACCTCAAGACCCCTCCAGTATTGGGGGCACCAGTCAAGGGCAGCCCTTTAATCCTCTATATAGCAGCCACGCATTGTTCGCTGGGGGCAATGTTAGCTCAAATAAATGAAGATGGAAAGGAGCAAGCCTTATATTACCTTAGCAGAAGGTTGATCAGGACTGAAGAAAGCTATACTTACATAGAGAAGACCTGCTTGGCACTGGTTTTCGCTGTTAAGAAGCTCCGACACTATATGCTGTCACATGAGATCAGATTGATATCTGCAGCAGATCCGCTCAAATATATATTGACTCAGCCGGCACTCAAAGGTCGACTAGGCAAATGGGCTGTGATTCTGATGGAGTTCGACATCACCTATATACCTCAGAGGGCTATAAAGGGCCAGGCTGTGGCTGATTCTTTGCAGAGCACCCTATACCAGAAAGTGCTATGCTGGAGACTGAGCTCCCTGATGATGAAGTGCTCGAAGCCTGTCAAACCCAGCCAATCATGTGGCAATTATACTTTGATGGGGCATCAAGAACAGAAACTGATTCCAGTGGGAAAACAAGAATACGTGCAGGGGCCGGCATTGTGCTGAAATCGCCAGAAGGAGAAGTGTTGCACACCTCCTGTTCTATAAATAAGCCCTGCACCAACAATGAAGCTGAATATGAAGCTCTGATAATTGGTCTCCAGGTCGCCCTCAGTATGAGTATTCGGATGCTTCAGGTATTCGGTGACTCAATGTTAGTGATAAAATAAATACAGGGAGAATTCGAAGTGCGAAAACCAGAATTGAACCCCTATTATCAAAAGGCTATACGCCTCATGGCGAATTTCTACCACATTGAGCTCAATCATGTGGGTCGGGGACATAATGCTCAAGCTGATGCACTGGCAAAGCTGGCCAGCTCACTATCAGTCCTGCCAGATGAGACGCTCAACATTATTGTCATGAACAGGCGGCAAGTCCCCAGCATGCTGGAAGCGTGTCCTGAAGAATATGAGATTGATGCCGTTGACAAAGTCCATGCGTCTGATTGGAGACAGCACCTACTGCAGTGGTTCCTACACCAACAGCTGCCCAAGAACAAAGAAGAGAGAATGAAACTCCTAAGGATCAAAGATTCCTATGAATGCAGAAATGGAACTCTGTTCCGAATCATGGCGGACGCCCGCAAGAAGATTTTGCTTCGCTGCCTATCTACTGAAGAAGCTTGGCAAGCAATGAAAGAAATACATGCTGGGACAGCAGGGGCACACCAGGCTGGGCCTAAGATGAAGATTGAAATCAAGAAGCTGGGTTATTATTGGCCCACTATGTTTGAAGACTGTTGCCAGTTTGCAAAGTCATGCCAGAAATGCCAGGAGCATGCCACTGTACCCAGGAGGCCTCCTGTAGCTCTACACCCTACAATTCCCAGCTGGCCTTTTGCTCAGTGGGGAACTGATGTAGTCGGACCACTACCGACTTCTTCAGCTGGACACAGGTACATCCTGGCTATAACAGACTACTTCTCCAGGTGGGCGGAGGCAATAGCACTCAGAGAAGTGACTGGTGAGTTGGTTTCCAGATTCATCAAGCACAATATCATCTTCCGGTTCGGGGTCCCCAGCCGAATAATATCTGATAATGGAAGTCACTTCAAGAACCAGAAGATATATCGGCTTGCCGAGAAGTACAAAATTGAATGGAGAACCTCCACTCCTTACAATCCACAAGCAAATGGATTGGCCGAGGCCTTCAATAAGACACTATGCACCCTGCTAGCCAAGGTTGTCAGTTCTAACAAAAAGGACTGGGGTGAAAAGATGTATGAAGCATTATGGGCATATCGCATTGTCTATAAAACCCCCACGGGTTGCTCACCCTATTCACTGGTGTACGGCTCCGAGGCAGTAGTCCCTATAGAGCTGGAGGTACCGTCACTAAGGATTGCAGTCCAGCATGGCTTAGTTCGTGACGAACGAACCAATGCTGAAAGGAGACTTGAAGAACTGGATGAACTGGAGGGGAAGCGTCTACAAGCCCAGAAGAATATCCAGATGTACCAAGCCCGCATGGCAAATGCCTTCAATAAGCTCGTCAAGGGGCGGAATTCAAGAAAGGAGACCTGGTCATGGTCAAGAAAAGGGAAGTCATGGCCTCCAATCCAAAAGGCAAACTTGCTGCTAACTAGCTGGGTCCATACGTAGTCCAGAGGGTCTACGAGGGCGGAGCCTACGTGGTTGTCAACCATCGGGGGGAGATTCAATTCTCGCCACTCAATGGGAAGCATCTGAAACTCTATCATGCTGCACCACTACCTGCTGGGGAAGTGGCGAATGAACAGATAAATCAAGACTGATGACAATCAGATGATGAAGCCCTATTCGGACCCTTCGTCCGGATTAGATAATGAAACCCTACTCTTCCTGGTGTTGATAAAAAAATAGGACTAAAAATAGAGATGTCCCGCCAGACTTGTTCGGGCATTCTGAACAAGGGCAAAAATGGCCAAAACCCAGCTGTGGTGAAAACCCAAAAGGGCACTGCAGGCAAAAGCGGGTACCCCGCCACGTGAAAACCCGAAAGGGCGCGTGGGCAAAAGCAAGAGGGGGCTGGCTTCGGCGAAAACCCGAAAGGGCGCTTAAGCCAGTAATGTGGCAATTTAAAGTTCCCTTTTTCACCCTTCCTAATAAAACTCCGAGAATGACGATCATCATAAAGTCCCACCGGAAATCCTGTCCAACAATCTTTCGGCCCTTATCATCATTAACAAGATCGGCTGGCTTACTCCTTTAACTTGGACCCTTCGTCCCTGTTAAATGAATCTACCCCTCCGGCAAACGGCTTCGTGCCTAAGCTGCTACCAGTCAGCATCAGTTCAGACCTTCCGTCTGGACTGCATGAAGAAATATCATCCTTCTTTGCGTTGATGTCTACCCCACATCAACGGTAAAACTTATGTACACATTTCCAGTGAACGGCCCCATGCTTGAGCTACTACACAGCGACGTCACTCAGACCCTTCGTCCGAGTAGACGATGAAACCACTCTCCTTTGCGTTGATGTCTATCCCGCACCAACGATAAGATCCACATTCCCGGCAAACAGCTTCATACCCAAGCCGCCATCCACCAACTTCAGTTCAGACCTTCCGTCTGAATTGCATGATGAAGCCCTACTCTCCTTTGCGTTGATGTTCACCCCACATCAATGAATGGCACTCCGCCCTCGATGAGCTCTATCCACCTTGGTCTAGTGGCACTCTGCCCTGACCGAGCTACCTCAAACTTGGTCCAGTGGCACTCCGCCCTGACCAAGCTACCTTCACCCTTGGTCTAGTGGCATTCTGCCCTAACCGAGCTACCTTAAACTTGGTCTAGTGGCATTCTGCCCTAACCAAGCTATCTCAAACTTGGTATAATGGCACTCCGCCCTGATCGAGCTACCTTTACCTTGGTTTAGTGGCACTCCGCCCAGACCGAGCTACCTTCCCCTTGGTCCAGTGGCACTCCGCCCTGGCCGAGCTACTTATATCTTAGTCTAGAGGCATTCTGCCCTAACCAAGGTACCTCAAACTTGGTCTAGTGATACTCCGCCCTAATCGAGCTACCTTTACCTTGGTTTAATGGCACTCCGCCCAGACCGAGCTACCTTCCCCTTGGTCCAGTGGCACTCCGCCCTGGCCGAGCTACTTATATCTTAGTCTAGAGGCACTCTGCTCTGACCGAGCTACCCTTATCTTGGTCTAGTGGTACTCCACCCTGATCGAGCTACCCACACCTCAGTTTAGCGGCACTCTGCCCTGGCCGAGCTTGCATATAATAAATAACATTGCCAATGCGGGTCCTACGCCCGAATCGGCTCAAATCTGTCCTTTGCGCTAGCATTACCTTCTTGCTAACGAATAAGTCTTTTCTCGGCGCAAGGCCTTGTGCCCTAGTCGACTCTCTCAATATCCTCCTCTTATACGAGTTCAAAAAAGAAATGATAAAAAAATAAATAATAATAAAAATAAAATGATAAAAAAATATAAAATGATAAGAAATGGGGCTTAAAATAGAGGTGCCCCGCCGGACTTGTCCAAAACATCTTGGATGAGTGCAAAAATGGCAAACAACCCGGCTGTGGCGAAAACCGAAAGGGCGCTACGGGCAAAATTGGGTACCCCGGCACGTGAAAACCCGAAACGGCGCGTGGGCAAAAGCAAGAGGGGGCTGGCTCCGGTGAAAACCCGAAAGGGCACTTGGGTCAGTAATGTGGTAACACAAAAAGTTCACTTCATGAATCTCCTTCGATAGCACATCCACTGCATGTCCCACCGATGATGAAACCCCATTGGTCATGAGGCATATCGTCTCGATCGACGCTAAAGCCCATCCCGGAATAGACCTTCCGTCTGCTCTGATAAAATCTTTCCACTTTCTGTCTGATACCCACCACGATGAAACCTATCCAATTTAGATCTTACATCTATCCTGATGAAACCGATCATATGTCCCACCGATGATGAAACCCCATTGATCATGAGGCATATCGTCTCGATCAATGCTACAGCCCATCTCGGAATAGACCTCCCGTCTGTTCTGACAAAACCACGTATCCTTTCATGTCCCCCGATGATGAAACCTGCTATTGATCGATTGGCACACTGCCCGATCAACGATGAAACCTATCCGGCTTAGACCTTACGTCTATCCCGATGAAACCTATGAAATCTTTGCATTGGTATGAACCCAATACCGATGATGAAACCTGTTATTGATCGATTAGCACACTGCCCGATCAACGATGAAACCTATCCGGCTTAGACCTTACGTCTATCCCAATGAAACCTATGAAATCCTTACATTGGTATGATCCCAATACCGATGATGAAACCTTCTATTGATCGATTGGCACACTGCCCGATCAACGATGAAACCTATCCGGCTTAGACCTTACGTCTATCCCGATGAAACCTATGAAATCCTTGCATTGGTATGAACCCAATACCGATGATGAAACCTGCTATTGATCGATTGGCACACTGCCCGATCAACGATGAAACCTATCCGGTTTAGACCATACGTCTGTCCCGATGAAACCCATGAAATCCTTGCATTGGTATGAACCCAATACGATGATGAAATCAGCTACTGGTAGAGCGGCACATTGCCTAATCGATGCTGAAACCCAGCCAGGGTAGACCTTCCGTTTGCTCTGATAAAAACACGACATATTTCCCAAATCAATCTGGATCTTCCGTCTGGATAGATAATGAAATATTATTCCTTTGCGTTAATGTAAAACTCCACATTAACGATGAAATCTACATCCCCAGCGAACGGCTTCGTGCCGAAGCTGCTACACACATTTCTTTAAGTCAATCTGGACCTTCCGTCTGGATAGACGATGAAATCCTATTCCTTTGCGTTAATGTTAATCTCTACATTAACGATTACAGTCATGCTCCCGACGAATGGCTTCGCGCCTAAGCCACGAAACACACTCAAGTCGACCCAGACCTTCTGCCTGGGTGAACGATGAAACCCCATACCCCTTGCGTTGATGTTAACACCCACATCAATGACGATGCATACACAACTGAGCATATGGGACGACAACACATAAGGTTGAAGTCCTAGTTCAAAGAAAAAAAGAAGGAAAGAAAAAAAAGGGAAAGAGACGAAATGGGGCTAAAAATAGAGATGCCCCGCCAGCCTTGTTCGGGCATTCTGAACAAGGGAAAAAAGGGCCAAAACCCAGCTGTGGTGAAAACCCGAAAGGGCACTGCAGGCAAAATCGGGTACCCTGCCACGTGAAAACCCGAAAGGGCGCGTGGGCAAAAGCAAGAGGGGGCTGGCTCCGACGAAAACCCGAAAGGGCGCTTGGGTCAGTAATATGGTAATTTAAAAAGTTCCATGCCAATGACATGCTACCTTCATCTCCCGCCATTCACAAGAAACCTTCCATTTGTCACTCGACATCTTGTCCGACTAGCGATAAAACCCTCGCAGGATAGACCTTACGTCTGCCCTGATAAAGTCTTCAGGCCCCTTTCAAAGTACCACCGATGATAAAACCCATCACCACTCTTATGAAACCAGCTAGTGATCGACCGGCACACTGCCCGATCAACGATGAAACCTATCCAGTTTAGACCTTACGTCTATTCTGATGAAACTTATGAAATTCCTTTGCATCGATATAAACCCAATATCGATGATAAAACCAGCTATTGATCGATCGGCACCTTGCCCGATCAATGATAAAACCCTATCCAGTTTGGACCTTACGTCTATTCTGATGAAACTTATAAAATTTCTTTGCATCGATATAAACCCAATATCGATGATGAAACCAGCTATTGATTGACCGGCACCTCGTCCGATCAATGATGAAACCTGTCCAGGTCAGACCTTACGTCTTTCCAGATGAAAACCACATATGCTCTCACGTCCCACCTGCGATAAAGCTTACCCAGTCTAGACCTCACGTCTATTCTGATGAAACCTATACAACTTTGTTGCATCGGTATGAATCCAATACCGATGATAAAATCAGCCACTGGTCGATCGGCACATTGTCCCGATCAGTTTTGAAACCTACCCAGGATGGACCATTCGCCCATTCCAGATGATATTCTAACCCTTTTCATTCACATTTCTGCAAATAATCTCCCTTGCGGTACATATGGCCGAAGAAGACATTTGCTGCTACCAACGGAGTTCGGTTTAAGCACCCTCCGGATACCGTCGCGCGGTGGAGCGAGTTCCCCATCCTTTCCCTGAAAGGGTGGACGCTCTCCTGCTAAGTACGGGTTATTCGCATGAGGATTGCTAAAACCGCTACCAAATCACCATGAAGCAATAATAGTACAGCAAGTAAAGAACAATTGCATATGGGACCGGCGTAAAGTTTCCTTTTCACTATATGAATGAGGAAAAGAGTACAAGAGAAGCCCCTATGGGGGAATTGTATTACAAAAAAGGGAGGGAAAGATGTTCATTGGCGCCGGAATATGTCTTCGAAGGCCAGAAGACCCGCATACGAGCAGCCCCCAATTCATGTAGACGAGCCTCTTCCTCCTGTAGCCGAGCGGACTCGTCCTGAAAAGATGCCACCTGCCCCTCCAACAGAGCTACTTCCCCCGTGAATTGCGGCCTAGAGGTTGTTATCGACGGCAGCTCAGCTCGAAGACCAGCCAGTTCAGCCTCTAGAACGCTCATCCGGTTGCGTATGAATTGCTCCCGCTGTGTCAGAGACTGCAACTGGCCTTGGCGCTCCTGAAGGATAGAGCTCATTTTCTCCGGCTCAGATTTGCACTCTACCCTCTACAACTTCAAAGCTGCCAGTCTGTCAGACATAATGTGTGCCAAGAAATCCCGGCGGTGTAAAAATTTTAACAACAACAGAACCCGTTGGGCCCATATTTCCAGGGGACAGCCCATCGCCTGTAGACCAGCGGTGAAACGTTCGGCTATCTCTTTCAACTGCAGATAAGTCAGTCCGGGCTGGGACTCCACTAGCTGGCGCAGCATGTCCAGATTTTGCCAGACAAAGCTCTCGGATGAAGCGAAACCAGGGGAAGGAAATGGAGCTACTTCAAAAGTCACCTCACTGTCGATGTCTGCCCATAATGTGACATCCGGCTGGGAGGAAGAAGACGGGAGATCTGCTGAAGATGCCGGCTGAACCTTCTCTGTGATCTCTTGCGGAGCTAAGGGGCCCTCTACCTCCATCTCCTCGAGGACTGCTGTTTGAATGCTCGGAGAGGAAGGGCTAATGAGTGCTGGAGCGGCTGCTTCGCGGGTCCCTGGTGCAGTGCCCGCGTCTTCAACATTCTCTTCTCGGGCCACCTCCTCCTCAAACCCTGAACCCATGGAGATTGATTCTGGGCCAGCTATGGACAATAGTTCCACCTCTGCATCCGTTGCCTCTCCTTCTTCCATCTCTTCTTCAACGGCTGTTCCTTTCAGCGTTGAGACCGCAGGGGCTACAGCCCGAAGAGGCCGGGGTTCAATCTCCATAATTGCTGTTATAGGAATTGCTGATTCGGGTGCAATGGTCATCACCACGGCCGCTACAAAGGCGGAAACCCTAGCTGGGTCCGCTTCAGCTCTGAAATCCAAGACCCTGATTAGAGCCGAACTATCCCCCGAGGTTCCCAAGTCCAGTAATGCCAGGTCCGTGGAGGACTGTATCCTCACTGGCACGGGCCGAATAATCTCAGAAATGCCTGCACAGGTTGCTGATGAAACAGGGATGATGGCCAAGGCGTCAGACGGAGTGGCTTCAAAGGCTGCAGTCGTTACTGGGCTAGCAACAGTGGATTCCTGTGAATAGATCAATACAACATCAAGCAGCAAATAAAAGGGAAACCAAGGCGGAGAAGGAGAAGATACTCACTCCTAATGTGATGCCGATATCCTCAAAGGAGTGTAGGGGAGAGGAAAGCTCCGCTGCTGAAGCAACAAAGGGAGGGGTTATATCTGCCTCGGTGTCCAGGCCGGCAAACTCTTCCTATAGCTCCTCCTCAGAAGACAGCACCAGCAGTTTGGAGGGGGGAATAGTGGAACAATGTCAGTACATACGGATGGGGCCTCTGATTTGGAGATACCCTCCGCCTCGCTATCGCTAAAGCCCGCCTCTTCTTCCTCTGCATCAGAGGCAGTCGCGGAACTACTAGAAGATATTTCCACGCTGTCCACGGGCTGGGCAGTCATCTTTGAAGTATGCCGGGAGGTGGACCGGATAACTATGCGCCTTGTGGTGACAATCTCCCATTTTGTCTGCGCTTTGTGACCCTCCTGTGGCTGAAACACATCTCCTCCCGCTGCTATGACTCTGGTCTCCTCTCTAGCTGTCACTGTAGCAAAAGGTCCATGAAATAAATGACAGAAAAATAGCTGAAATGCACAAGAAAAGATGAGAAAACACACTTACCCTCTACTTCGCTGGCCGGCGTAGGAGAAGGCAATCTAGTGTCCGCGTCAGGGAGCGCCACAACTTGCTCTTGGGCTGTACAAAAATAGTGGTCAGATATCCGGAGATCTCTTTCAGATTCAGCAAAGAAGAGAATGAAAGAAGTAGCTGCAAGCTAGTAATGTTACCCTCAGCGGATGCCTGGGCGGCCTCCCTCTCGGATGCAAATTCATCAAACGAAGGGATATCGGGGAGAGGGGTCCCGGTGTCCGTTGCTGTCAAGTCCGATTGCTGGGCGTAAGTTGTCTTAGCCTTCTTGGCCTTTACGACTGCAACCTTAACTGCCGAAGTCTTTCTCTTTTTGCCCGGAGGAAAGGGAGTAGTAGTCGGCGCTGCTGCAGGGACTTCAAAATGAGCAGATTTCTCAGCTTGTGCAATGATTTTTCTATAAAGTCCCTGTCGCTTTATATCTGGTCTGTCTGTTGAAGACAGAAGAAAAGCAGTGAAATCAGTGAATGCAAAGTTCAACACTGAGCGGAAGGCACTACAGTCATAAAAGAAAGATCATACCTGCTGGACCATCATAAAAGACAGAAAGTGGCCAATACAGATAAGCTACCTCCTTGGAGCGGGAAGCAGCCTCCTTGACGAGCCAGCAGACATCACCAACTGTCTGGCACTTCTCCACTAAGGCGGCCAGGTCGCTATGACCGTGAAAGTCAAGACATCGGAATAAGTCGAGGTGGTCCATACCCCAGCCGTCAACATAATGAAAAGAAATGAACAATGGCTTATTCAAGATGCCGGCTATCGGACCCTCTGCAGATAACCCATGTACATTCAGCAGAATAAACAGCCAAGACGTGTGCTTGTAATACGTCTGAGTCCTATCTTCCCTACGCACAAACGTCCGGTAAGGATGAAATCTGTCCGTCGGACCCTTCCAAGGGGCTGTTGTCGGGAGCAGCTCTTCAACAGGGAATGGGTACTGTTGCGCCTCCAGACGAGCGCCCCTTACATGACACAGATGCTTAAAGTTTTTCATGAAGGTGTCTTCATTAATAGCAGCAAAGACAGGAGTGGGCGGCTCAGAGCCTTCTTCTTTCAAAGCCCGACGTTTGGCCAAATAGTTCTCTGCCTCCCGCGGGTGCTGTGAATAAATCCTTTTCAGATGGGCCTCTGGAATGTCAAACACGGGGCCGGGTTGCTGTTTCAAGAAAGAACGCTCGGCCACGTCCCAGAATGCGCCCCTGCCATCCCTATAAAAACTGGTTCGGGTGTTCCACCATTTAATGTATTCTGATGTGACCCGGGGAACACGGTTACAAATGGTCGGAATCCTGAAAACCGCGCCATCCTGGCTATGAAAGAAATCCCACCATAGCCGGCCGTCACCAACAATTGTGGACCCATGCTTGGCCCGACTATCCAGAGGGAACTGAGCGACTGATGTGGGGATATGTTGGTCGTAACCGAAATTCCTCCCGAAGCGGAATGGGTAATATGGCTCCAAGAGAAGCAGACCACCCTTTCTGAAGACCAAAACACTGGGCCGAATGGCCATGGCCCACCTAACCAGCTCCGGCTCCAGGATAGACCGAACAGCATTAGCCCCTGAGACAGGATGAACATAAGTCTCTACCTCTTCCATCTTACATTCTCTTTGAGGGTGAACCAGAGGAGCTGAACCTGCTGCCAAGCTCCAGAAATGAATGCTGCCGGGGGCGTCTACTGGTACCCTTACCAGTCTGCCCCTTATTTTGAACAACTGATCAGAGAAAGAGCCAGGCTCGGCGCTGGCAAATTCAATCATCCTGGGTAATACTGTATCTGCCTGCAGAGTTCTAGGAGCCAGCTCGGGAAACAGACTGCACACCCAAGCATTAAAGAAATGAAACGGACCCACGGTCCTCAAAGAGCGGGGAGTCCGATGCTTATACAGGTCCCCTAGTGATTTGTAGATCAAGCACAAAGCCACCGGGCAGAGTGACAACCTAATCCCCCAGGCCATTTGACAAGCCGGATATATGGCTTCCGACCGGATGATCGTCTCGTCCCCTTGAGGGAGAGCGAAGGTGCACAGCCAGAATGTAAAATAAGCCGCACAATGTGTGATAGGGTCCACCCCTACCGGGTTCAAACCATCTTTGCCTATACGGCGCAATGAAGACGGCAGCGCTGACTTGTAACGTGGACTCCTTATCTGCTTACTGGCGGTCGGCCCCACGGAAGGAAAGTCCGCATATTTCAAAGGGCCCCCGAAGAAATACTGGATCCATTGTCCGATCCGGATCCTTAACTTACTGCTCTTCTCTCGGGGTTGGTAACCCCTGGAAGATCCCCTGCTGTGATCCAAATAGATAGAGCGATAGGCTTTCATCAAATACCGGTATGAGTAACCAAGCGAGTACTTGCCTTCGCCGTCAGAGCTATCTTTTTCAGAATCTTCCAAACAGACCTCTTCATAAGGCTCGCCGTCAATGGGCAGGCCAGAAAGCTGTGATAAACTCCAGAGGTCGAGAGATGTTTCACCCTCTGCTGTATAAAATATGTTGAACAAAGGGCAGAATACTTTGAACATTCCACAGCATAATCCTCGGGATATGGGATAGCGGAATCTAGAAGCAAAGACACTGTGGTATACCCCGGCTCTGATCAACAGCGGGGCGTATTCCTTCAAAACAAACTCAGTGAATTCCACTGCTCCAACTCGGAATAAGTGGGCGTTGTGGACACCAAAAAATTGCACACCCGTGATATCCTATTCGGCCCGCATCTACAACGGCGTCGAGCGAAGCAGACCGGGAGAGACTGATCATTTAGATTCCCCGAAGGTGAACATTGCCGTGAAGCCGTCTCCAAGAGCCACGACAGTGAAGAGGAATCGACCACCGAGAGACCCACGATTCACGGGCCTCGAAGAAATCAAACGGGCCACAACCCTCGGCCCAAAACTGTCCATGTTAGCCTCAATGGCACACCCCCTTTGGGGGGGTCTTCCCCGGCACACCCCCCTTGGGGGGTCTTCAACGACACACCCCCCCCCCCCCCCCCTTTGGGGGGGTCTTCAACGGCACACCCCAGGGAGGGAGCCTTCAGCGGCACAGCCACATGGGGCCTTCAACGGCACACCCAGGGAGGGAGCCTTCAATGGCACACAGCCCCCAGGGCCTTCAACGGCACACCCCAGGGAGGGAGCCTTCAGCGGCACAGCCCCCTGGGGCCTTCAACGGCACACCTAGGGAGGGAGCCTTCAGCGGCACACAGCCGCCAGGGTCTTCAACGGCACACCCCAGGGAGGGAGCCTTCAGCGGCACAGCCCCCTAGGGCCTTCAACGGCACACCCAGGGAGGGAGCCTTCAGCGGCACACAGCCCCCAGGGCCTTCAGCGACACGCCCATCATGGGCTCCAACGGTACACCCCAGGGGCCTCAACGGTACACCCCCAGGGGTCCCCAGCAGCACACCTCTCAGGGTCTTCAACGGCACACCCAAGAGAGGGGCCTTCAGCGGCACATGCCCCATTGCCCTCAGCGGCACGCCCCTTTGGGCCCTCAGCGGCACACTCTTCTGGGCCTTCAGCGGCACGCCCGTTGGGTGTTCCCGCGGCACGCCCTTTTGGCCCTCCTACGGCACACTTATTCAGCCCACCAGCGGCACAGCGTTAAGCCTTTTCAACGGCTGAATGACATGGTGCCCATGCCCTACGCGTCCTTGGTGCGCAGTGAGCTCCCTGAGGTGTCAACCAACCGTTGGGCCACGCAGGCTACTCCCCTGACAGCCAGGACGGAAGACGTCAAACCCCATCATGACGGAGCTGCTACCTGCCTTCGACGGCCGTGCTCAGAAGCTCCTGCGGCTGGGAGTATAAAACGACTCCCGCTCCGGCAAAAAAAGGGAGGGGAGGCTGGAGAGGAACACACACACAGACAGAGGGAGAGACATACGCAAGAGAGGAAGAGAAGAGAAGGGAGAAGAAGAAGGGCTCCGGCGTGAGTCTCCTCCGACGGCCACCGAGCAGAAGAGAGTGTAAGAGAGAAGGAGGGCTGAATGTAACAGGGGAAGGTGCGGGGGAACGAGCAGTGGACGCTCATCCCTGCTTCAATCCCCAACATTTTCCCTTCTGTGGTTTTCCTTGTTTTCTTCCTCCCTTCATCTTATATTTTGGTTTTCTTCCTTGCCCGTAGCCTTGACTCGGGCGTGCTCGGCAATGTATATGGATGGCCACGGCCCCTTGCTCCCCATGAATGAAAATCACCCTCCTTGGCTTTCTATGTTATTTCTGATTGGTTTACGCCAGTTTTCATGGTGTATGATGTGTTGTTCGTTTTTCCTCCATTTCTCTATTTCTCCGATGCTTTTGGAGTCCCCGTAGGGACGTGATTCCTCCTATATGATCCTTGGCCTCATGGGTTATTTGCCCTCTCCTATGGCCATCAGTTGTACCTATCCACTCGAGGGGAGGGAGACCCTCCTTCTCTTCCAGAACACCCAGTAGCCAGTAGCCCTTGGCTTTCCTCCACTGGTACGCCCCTTAACTTCCCTTCACCGATGACCCTCAGCCCTTGGCCGGCACATCCTTGGCCCTTCCCAGCTGGTGCATCCTTGATTTCTTCAGCCTAATGCCTTTCCGGCACGCCCTCTCAGCCCTTTGCCGGTACACCCCATAGTGGCCCTCAGCGGCACACTCTTTCAGCCCTTGGCCGGTACACTTATAGTGGCCCTCAGCGGCACACTCTTTCGGCCCTTGGTCGGTACACCCCATAATAGCCCTCAGCCGTACACCTCCCCCTTTTGTGCCTCAGTGGTACGCCCTTAGCCTTCCTAGCCCGGCACACCCTATGCTCATCCTTGGCCGGTACGCCTTGGCCAATCCCCCGTCCACCCTGTCCAGTATTAGAAGCCTCCCATTCATCATTTTCTTCGTGTTTTCCGAGGTTCTATAAAGGTGTTGCCGCCTCCGGGCGCCCACCTCCAGTTGTCGGGTTCCGCCACTCCGTGTGGGCGCGTTCCCTTTATCTCCCTTACGCTCGAGTCAAGGGGAGTGTTTGGGTTCGGTGCTAGTATTCAGAGGGGGGGTGAATGAATATGGCCTATAAAAAGTTTCACCCAATTGACATATTAGGCTCACTAACTATTTAGAATGCTAACTAGACAGATTTATCAAATCTGGAAGACTAATTAGCAGATGCGGAATTAAACAAACAGATAGTGAGCACTCTAACAAGACAAGTTAGACAAACTATAGCTCAATTAGAATTTCGCTCACTCAACAGATTAGACACTTAGAACAAAATCTGATCAAGTCATCTAATGAACCTGTGATCAAACACTTGGAGCGCCCCTATGCAAACATCTAGCGGAAGCAAACCATAAGCAATCAAACCACAATGCAAGAGGGGTTTTTAGGTGGTTCGGTCCTCCAGACCTACATCCACCCCACACTCAACCCGAGTGTGGCTTCACTAACAGCTGGGCAACACAGCTTGCCAACAACCGCTGGGCAACACAGCTTGCCGTCCGAGGAATCCTCCTCGCCACGCTGAGCAACACAGCTTGCTGTCCAGTGGAGTCCTCCACTACAAACCGCTGGGCTATACAGCTTACCCGTCCAGAGGCAGCACCCCTGCATTCCGCTGACTAACAGCTTGAAGGAAAGTGTAAAAATGGAAATAAAAGAAAGGATGAACAGCAATCGAAAAGCTGTAAACGTAAAGCACAATATGGCTCACAAGGACCTGGATGGCCTGGATTTGATCCACGGTCCATCAAGACCAGATCTCCCTCGATCTCACTCTCTTTCTTCACACTCTCTCTTTCTCTTTCTTCTCTGCTGCACTTCTCTTCTTCTCTCGATCTCTGCTCTCCTTTTCTCTCTCTCTTTTCTTTTTCTTCTTCTGCTCGAGCTCTCTCGCTCACTCTCTATCTCTCTTTCTTTCTCTTCTGCTCTCCTAATCTCTCACTCTCTGCTCTTCTCTTCTCTCTCTTTTTCTTCTTTTTCTCACACTCTCAGATTTTTTCGCTGGAGAGCTTTCTCTTCTTCTGTGGAGAGTTAACTCTTTTCGAGAGGATGATGGGGTGCTTTTATATCAGAAACAGAGCCTCCGAAGGTTGAGTAGAAAACGCCCTAGTGACCACTGATTGGTCCTCTTGGCAGGGTAGCACCCCTTATCTAACACGTGTCAGCATCCTGCCCCTTTTTCCCATCGGATCACGTGCCCCCTCATTAGTACGCTCAGCAACTGGAGTCAGGTGGCGTCAACCCACTTGCTCCACAGGTTGACGCAGCCTTCAGAGATCTTCAACCTTTTTAACTGCAGCGTCGACTCCATCAGCCTGCTGCGTTGACGCATCTATGATCCAGTGATCAAGTCTTTAGCAGATGGGCGTGCTGCGTCGACGCTCTCAATCATGCTGCGTTGACGCATTGATGCGTTCCAGTGAGCAACCAACCCAACCTTTCTTAACTGTTGCGTCGACGCTGCTCCACTACTGCGTTGACGCATTGGAATATTTCTGACAAGGCCTCTGCTTCTTGAGTGGCTGAGTTGACGCTGCCTTTGCGTAGAGTTGACGCTGTGAAGAGTATCCGTGGATGCATCTTCACTGGTGCGTGGACGCCTTAAGCTTCAGCGTCGACCCTGTTCCCTTCAGCAACAAGAATAAAGTCATAAGGTCTAAGTATGTACATTGTATTGTATATACTTCGAAAGAAACAGTCCAATGTATATACTCAAGAACTCTAGACAACGGACGCTGTACAGACTTCAGATGCTTTGAACGCTTGAGCGATGTATAGACTCTGAATCGATAAGGCAGGCTGTACAGACAATAAGAAGGTTGAACCACTGTGTAGACTTGATGAAGATTGAGGCCGTTGTACAGACATGGGGTTCAGCTGAGGATGTATGGACTTCATGAAAATCAGATGAACACATACGGTGTATAGACTTGATGTGTTCACTGATGGATGTACACACTTGCCCGATGTACAGACTTGTTGAGGCTCAAGCGGTGTACATACTTCGAAGTTCCATTGTGGATGTACAGACTTGATCATCCAGTAATGTATAGGCTTTCAATGTGAAGACCAATGTATAGACTTTGGATTCGAAGACCAATGTACAGACTCTGAGGTTCAAAGCCAACGGCTGTACATACTTAGAGTGTAGCTGAAGCCTTGATCGTAGGAATAGGCTGGAGTGTATAGACTTCAAGCTTCAGAAACGAATGTACAGACTTCACTTAAGAAACGTATGGAAAGACCCCAGTGTATAGACTTTGCCTTGAACGAAGGTCAGTGATGAGTGTATAGACTTTCACGATGTGTAGACTTGGATACGTGAAAGCTACAGTGAAGGAAGGTATACACTTGACCAAAGCAAGGGCGAATCGAGTGTACAGACTTCATGCCATGAGACGCTGAGCAAGACGCTCCAATGAATAGACTTTGGCTAATGCATGAAGACAGACGCTGTACGGACTTGGGTAGCGTGAGACGCTGGAAGAGACAGTCCAATGTATGGACTTCAACTCATGCGACCAAAGCATCAATGCAATGTGCAAACTTCGCCTGAGACAATGCATGAGACGGACGATGTATAGACTTCAGCAACAATGCATGACTTGTATAGACTTGTGTTCTCAACGAAACACAAACACAACACAATGTATAGACTATGCTGAGTGTCTAGACTTGTGAGATGCATAGAACACACATGAGGCTGTATAGACATGGAAACCAATGCACACGGCTGACAGACATGAAGTGAACTTGAATGAACATGATGTATAGACTTTGGACTCCAAGGGCGATGTATGGACTTTCATATGAAAGGCTGTACAGACTTTGAAGTCTGGGGGCGTCGACGCATGATGCATGAGACACACTTGCTGCGTTGACGCTGCATGACTTGCGAAATGCATAGAACATACAGAGGCTGCAATGCACCGATCTTAATACAAGCACAAAACACTTTATGCACTCTCATGCATTCTCCACAGAATATATCAGTTATATGCATTCAGATTGTTATGATTCAATGATTCAATGTCAAGCTATTAGCAAAACAAAATGGTGACTCATTCGTGTTGCTATCATTAAAACACCACATTCATCAAAGCACAAGGGGCACAACAATCTCCCCCTTTTTGATGATGGCAACATAATGAGTCACACTGACTCGTCAAACTATTCTCCCCCTTTGACATAATCAAAAAGAAAGGGAATGGTTTGAGAGACACAATGCAGCACACAAAGACACTTATGACAATGAAACATCACTCCCCCTATCAGCATGCAAGATTAACTACTCTCCCCTAGATGCAAAGAAACCATAACTCCCCCTGAAGCACAGGAATGGATTCAGGTTATCCAATAAATCAATCTGAATTCTGCCTTTACAAAGAATCTGAATTCTGGTGAAAAGACCACATAATCAGAACTTATTGCAGAACAAGATGGAAGATTCCAACAGTGTGGAGAGTAAAGTGATTGGTGATAGAAGGGCAATAATAGACAACAATCATCACAAGACATCTCAATGAATAATCAGACTGAATCTGATCAGGCTATCTGGAAAATCTGATCATGAGGGATTTTAATGCATACATCACTTCAATAAGTCTTAAAAGATGTAGACTCTTCTATCATAAAGGGTTATGAAGTGGCAACTTAACCAATCTGATTTAATTTTGATGTATACCAAATTCGTCAAGTTAAACTCAATACTCATATCTGAATCCAAGTTTTAATAAAGGTGAACCAAATATTCAGATAACACCCAAAATCAATCATCTTTTATCTTACACATATGATCTCAATAGCACCTTTGAAAGATACACAGATTAGTACAGAAGTTAAACACTTTTCAAGAACATGAGTTGACAGATTTTTCAAGATAATTTCATTTGAAGCACATTATATTTTTCCTGAGCAATTTAAGTTGATCAACACCTTTTTACATGAGGCACAACAAGTCTTAGTTGAAGTGACCCAGTTACTCAGTGTGATAACTGTCATTGCCTCTCACTTTGAGAGCAGAGTTAGCAATATGAGTGTCTTTTTACATGAGAAGACACCTTTATCAGAGGCCAGACTCCCCAGCTACTCAACACAGATAAGCTATTGCTCCGTCAGGTTTTGTTTCACTAAATTTTTATCAGAGATAACTATGGCACCTCATGACATGAGTTGCTTTATTTCATTGATAAAGAACTCAGTTTCTCAGAGACCGAGTCATTGCTCTGAATTCACAATTTCTTCATTTAGTCAACATTTTCAAATTAATGTTTAACAACAGTACACACTATATGCATCTTAGCCAAAGAAGCCCTGAATTCAAATTTTTAGATATCTGATGAGAGAGTCTAAGGTTTACATGAAACATGTGGTTAAAGTTTATTAAACCTTATCATTCAGATATTTTCAATTCATTTAACTACAAATCTGAGAATACATTAATCTTATATCAGTCTGATTCAGTGATAATTCTTAACCCTATATGATAGAAATTTCTACAATGTTCTCAGACTGAATTGCATGACATGCAGCTTAAGTTCCTCAGATCAGAAAAATAAGTTTAGCTGACCAACAAATCAATAGTAGAACCAATTCAGTCACACCAGCTGAGAAGAGTGTGAAAGGTGAGTATAGGCTGGAATATAGACAGATAGTATCATGAAGGGAGTTGAAAGAAACTCTTCTTTAACAGCTCAACAAATAGAAGGCAGAATCATTTTTTCAAGAGAGAGAAATATGACATCAGATGAGAGTTGATCAATTTTTAGGCAAGAGGTGTTCAAGATGTGACAAACAAAACACCAATTCTAAGTGCTCCCCCTGTCTAGATGCAATTAAATTTCTTTTCAGGTTTTTCAACTCCACTACACTTCATATGCAACATTAGTCAAACTCCCCCTGACAAAGTGCATGAAATACAATTAATGAACTGCTCATGATTTTAGAATATGCTCAAGAAGAATAAATGCTTTGTTCAATCAGAGAGAGAATTTATCAAATGCATCATTTTCATTTCAAATTTTCAGATTTTTCATCATATGATGCAGTGCACTGTTCTACATGAAGGCAGGACCCATGGTACTCGGCGGAGAACCTGGTCTCAAAGACCATCTCACACATGGTAGAAACCTCCGGGCAGATTTCCTTGCCTTTTAGTAACATACCATTTGATATACCAGGGTTAAGCAAATGATAATGCAGTGCAAAGCAGCCCTATTATGCATTGAAAAAACATGCAGTCTACGACAATGGGCAAATGACAGTCATGCAAATGATGTATGCAAGTACTAGACACATGCATTGACTGTATGCACTAACTGACCCGTTCAAGCTCAGTCCAAGTATGTAATCAAGCATGCAATGCATTGACACCAGACACATGCATTGACTCTAAAAATGATTGTGCAGAGCATCTATCAGCCTATTTATTCAGTGCAATAATCAGTGAGAGAAGAGCGTCAGATATGTGCAAAGTAAAACTCAGTAGCTGAGTCTGGAATGAAGACTGATCAGCTAGACATGAAGAGAGTATCAGACATCAAACGAACAGTTCAACAATTTCAGATATCAAACAGACAAATCAGCATTTTCAGATGATAAAATTTAAAGACAAGTTCAGAACTAACCTGAAATGTAGAATCCTGGGGCTTCCTTTTTTAAGTGCCTTGGCTAAATTACCCCTTTTATTTCTCTCACCAAGGCACACCTGCAACATATCAATCAATGTGATCTTGCAGGGACCCAAGCAGTCTTGGGTCCTGCACTACCCCTATCAGGTGTTCTAAACATTCTTTTTGTAACATTATCATCAAATTCCATAAAAGAACAATCAGACATGGAATGTCCAAAATTTCCACAATAATAACATGAAACAACAGATTGTCTGGTCCTATGATGCTTCTCAACAGGAGCATGAGACCTATGACCATAAGCATTAAATGTTTTGTTATATGCATGAAATTTTGACTTACCATTACCTGCCCACCAGCATTCAGAAGCTCGGTGGCCAGGTTTTCCACATTCAAAGCATACAGGTGTCTTTCCTTTAAAAATAGATTTATTTCTGTCAAGAGAATTTCTATTTGAAGGGAATTCAACAAATTTTGAAGTAAAATGATTTCCCTGAGCATACCAGCAGTCCTTGACTGCATGCCCATACTTACCGCATTTAAAGCACCTTGGGTGCTTACCTCTTGAGCCAGTAAATCCCCATGAAGGCCTAAACCAACACTCAACAGCTTTATGACCACGTTTGTTACAATTATAACAAATGATATGTTGGTTTGAAGAAGACATGTTTCTTTTGGGGTGGTGATGATTATTTGAAAATGTTTTATCATGCATCATATCATCACTTTTTATCACACTGCAGTCATCCATATAATGACCATGCCTACCACAGTAGTAGCAAGAGGCATCAGATTTCCTAGGAGCATGGTTTCTATCATATGAGTTCCTAGATGCATATGAATGAGTATAGGAAGCATGAACAGTATGTACACCATCAGACTCAACCGAGCTAGCAGATTTCTGTTCATGAGCAGGAATAGTCTTTACCTTATTTATTTGACTCTTTCTTTTCAATTTCTGATTATCCTTAACAGGTTTTGTTTGTTTTTCTATTTTCTGGGCTTTGAACTGAAAAATAGATTTTGAAGGTGATTTCTGATTTTCATTTTGTTTTGGGGATTGCCTTGAAGTACCAGCTACATTAGAGCCTTTCACAAAAGTAGCATATAGCTGGTTTTTAGAAATTTCCTTAACATCAGGACTACAGCCTGTCCCCTTTCTTAAATTGTCATCCTTACTTTTCACAACAGTTTTTATTTTTCTTTCATTCTTAGCAGAGTTGGATGCCAAATTTTCTAGATCCTGAATCTTATTTTCCAAAGATGTTATGTGAAGTTCATAACTGGCTATTTCCTGTTCACTGCAATTAACACATTCGCTTAGAAATTGGTTTGCAGTTTTATACTTCTCAATTTCTTGTTTTAGACTGTTCAAAATTTTTGAATTTTCATCATAGACAGCTTTTCCTTTTTCTGTGGTGAGAAGTCTTTCAGACAAGCCAGTGTTTAACCACTTCAGTTTTTCAACTTCAGCTTTTAATTCAGTGTTTTCTTCCTCAAGATCTCTAGCCTGAAATTCATTACCCTCACATCTCTCTCTTCCAGACATTAGCTCCAGTTTTTTAATTAATTCCTCTTCTCTTTCCTCCACTCTAATTTTCTCAGCCACCAAGTTTTTGTGATCCTCTTTAAGTGAGATAATTTGTTTACTCAGCCATTCATTCTCACTATAAAGATCTTCATTTCGTTCTCTTAGAGCTGAGCACATATGGCAGGTTAATTCAGCAGAAGAAGAATGTGAAGCCTCCCCATTGATTTCATTTATTCTACCCATAAGATTTTCAATTTTCTTTTGAAATTCTTCATTCTCAAGTTTCAGTTTATCCAATTCAGAATTAACTTGAGTGAATTCCTGCATGCCTTTTAGATGCTCCTTTTTCTTATCATTCAACTGATTCTCTATTTCTGACATTTTATCCAACCATGTTTGTTTTTCAATTTTTAGAGAATCATTTTGTTTCTTAAGATTCTGAACATCTAGCATGCAAGCATCATAAGACTCTTTCATATTTGCACAGTTTTCACAGGACTCTTTTAGATTTATTCTATCACATTTCTTTTTCAATTTCTTATTTTCAGATTTCAATTTCTTGGAAACTTCTAACAAATTTTCATACATCTCTATCAATTCATCGAAGGAGTATCCTTCTGATTCAGAGCTTACCTCGGATGAAGTTTCATCATCAGCATTTCTACGATCAGCCATTAAGCACTTGCTGTGATTGCTGATTAACTTTAGTTTTTCCAAAATGTCTTTGGCAGACCTGCAAGAAGAGATGCATTCAATTAGAGATCTGTCAATTGATTCTTTTAATAAAACTACAGCTCTGGTGTTGACAGAATATTTCAATTTATCCTTCTCAGTCCATCTAGATTTATCTCTTGATAAGTTGTATGGACCGTGATTCATTACCTTCCAGAGATTAGGATCAATTGATTCCACATACCGATGAACTTTGTCTAACCAAGAATCGAAGTTATCACCTCTGAACATTGGAATATTAGCCATCAAATCAGATAGCAGACAAATTCAGAACACAAAGCAATCGACGAGAACTGCGCTAGAACAGATGAGCAACGCAATGCACTAAATCAGTGAAGCTAAACTACGAATACAGAACGCACTCTGAAATGCACCAAACAAATAGCAGGATCCTCTACAGATTGTTAGATCTGTTAAGTCAGAGACCGCTCTGATACCAATTGTTTGGGTTCGGTGCTAGTATTCAGAGGGGGGTGAATGAATATGGCCTATAAAAAGTTTCACCCAATTGACATATTAGGCTCACTAACTATTTAGAATGCTAACTAGACAGATTTATCAAATCTGGAAGACTAATTAGCAGATGCGGAATTAAACAAACAGATAGTGAGCACTCTAACAAGACAAGTTAGACAAACTATAGCTCAATTAGAATTTCGCTCACTCAACAGATTAGACACTTAGAACAAAATCTGATCAAGTCATCTAATGAACCTGTGATCAAACACTTGGAGCGCCCCTATGCAAACATCTAGCGGAAGCAAACCATAAGCAATCAAACCACAATGCAAGAGGGGTTTTTAAGTGGTTCGGTCCTCCAGACCTACATCCACCCCACACTCAACCCGAGTGTGGCTTCACTAACAGCTGGGCAATACAGCTTGCCAACAACCGCTGGGCAACACAGCTTGCCGTCCGAGGAATCCTCCTCGCCACGCTGAGCAACACAGCTTGCTGTCCAGTGGAGTCCTCCACTGCAAACCGCTGGGCTATACAGCTTAGCCATCCAAAGGCAGCACCCCTGCAATCCGCTGACTAACAGCTTGAAGGAAAGTGTAAAAATGGAAAGAAAGAAAGGATGAACATCAATCAGAAAGCTGTAAACGTAAAGCACAATATGGCTCACAAGGAGCTGGATGGCCTAGATTTGATCCACTGTCCATCAAGACCAGATCTCCTTCGATCTCACTCTCTTTCTTCACACTCTCTCTTTCTCTTTCTTCTCTGCTGCACTTCTCTTCTTCTCTCGATCTCTGCTCTCCTTTTCTCTCTTTCTCTTTTCTTTTTCTTCTTCTGCTCGAGCTCTCTCGCTCACTCTCTATCTCTCTTTCTTTCTCTTCTGCTCTCCTAATCTCTCACTCTCTGCTCTTCTCTTCTCTCTCTTTTTCTTCTTTTTCTCACACTCTCAGATTTCTTTGCTGGAGAGCTTTCTCTTCTTCTGCGGAGAGTTAACTCTTTTCGAGAGGATGATGGGGTGCTTTTATATCAGAAACAGAGCCTCCCAAGGTTGAGTAGAAAATGCCCTAGTGACCACTGATTGGTCCTCTTGGCAGGGTAGCACCCCTTATCTAACACGTGTCAGCATCCTGCCCCTTTTCCCCATCGGATCACGTGCCCCCTCATTAGTACGCTCAGCAACTGGAGTCAGGTGGCGTCAACCCACTTGCTCCACAGGTTGACGCAGCCTTCAGAGATCTTCAACCTTTTTAACTGCAGCGTCGACTCCATCAGCCTACTGCGTTGATGCATCTATGATCCAGTGATCAAGTCTTTAGCAGATGGGCGTGCTGCGTCGACGCTCTCAATCATGCTGCGTTGACGCATTGATGTGTTCCAGTGAGCAACCAACCCAACCTTTCTTAACTATTGCGTCGACGCTGCTCCACTACTGCGTTGATGCATTGGAATATTTCTGACAAGGCCTCTGCTTCTTGAGTGACTGAGTTGACGCTGCCTTTGCGTAGAGTTGATGCTGTGAAGAGTATCCGTGGATGCATCTTCACTGGTGCGTGGACACCTTAAGCTTCAGCGTCGACCCTGTTCCCTTCAGCAACAAGAATAAAGTCATAAGGTCTAAGTATGTACATTGTATTGTATATACTTCGAAAGAAACAGTCCAATGTATATACTCAAGAACTCTAGACAACGGACGCTGTACAGACTTCAGATGCTTTGAACGCTTGAGCGATGTATAGACTCTGAATCGATAAGGCAGGCTGTACAGACAATAAGAAGGTTGAACCACTGTGTAGACTTGATGAAGATTGAGGCCGTTGTACAGACATGGTGATGAGGGCATCTCACGACACTCCCTCTAGCTTTGGTCGTCTACACACTCTTGATATGGATTGATCATGGTCTCCACTTGTTATCTTCATTTTCCCAGGTTCATTTTATGTATTTTCCTTTTATTGAGTCCTATCTTATGTATTTTCCTTTATTGAGTCATGTGGTTCTAGTCCATTTCCCTTATTTTGCTTAATTGGGCCTTATTTCCTTAGTTATGGGCCCATAGGATTGAGTCTAGGTTATGCTCGGTCTTTTGTCCTATTGTCAGGGACATTTTGGTCATGTAAAGAGTGGTTGCCTATATATAGGCCCCATCTCTCCACTTGTACTCACTTTTTGGATATTGAAAAAAAAACCACTTCCTTTTACCTCTTAAATCTCTCTCTTACTCTCTTTCCCTCACTCTCTCTCTCACTCTCTCTCTCTCCCAAGGGGAGTTCGCCCCCACCCTCTCTCCTCCTCCCCCCCCCTCACTTACTCCAACCCCCAACCACCTCCACTACCTCACCCACCTCCATTAAGACCCTCCACTTCCCCAAGCCCCTCATTTACTCCCCTCTCTTTGTCCCAAAGCAAATCCTCCACCTCCCAACACAATCCACCACTTCCCCACACAAATCCCACCCCTCCCTAGACCCATTTCAAATTTGAACCTTCCCTCCCTTGCCTTGACCGCCCCTCAACCTCCTCCCTTGAACCAAGTTCGCCCCCACCATCTCCCTCTCACCCCTCTCTCTTGTGCACCCTCATCCTCCACCACCTTCACTAGCAGACCATATTCTCTTCAGCCCCACTTCGCCCCCCCCCCCCCCCACCTCCATCTCCATAGCCTCCAATACCCCTCAAACACCCCTCATCTTCCTCCCATAGCCAGTAGAACCACCTTCCACCACTTTCTTTCTTGGCCATTCCCTTCCCCACCACTTCATCTTCCCTTCATTCCCGCCCTGTTTCAGGAAGCAGGATTACAGCACTTGCAGAGGAGGCCACGGTCATCCCTCAACGACTCAGGAGGCAAGGCCTACATTTCTAGATTCGTCTGCACGTCAGCTTTCAAGGCGAGGTGGTTTCGTAGGCATCCGAGCTCGGTGCTGTCCGCAACCACCATTCTTCTCCGACTGTGCAGAACTTCTCAGACCAGAAGCCAGAGCGGCAGAGAAGACTCTCCCACGACGAACCTTGAAGGAACCAGCCTTCAGGGTCTTCTACAAAGTTCTTCCTCCCCCTGTCAGCGTCCAGGAACAGAAGGCAGAATCCCGTTCGGCATCCGAAAACCAGAGATACCAATTTTCTACCACAACCACGCCGGTCTGCCTCCTCACAGTCTGTTCCGACCACCGTCCACTTCTCTGGACATCCAGCTCATCTCCGACATCAGAAGATTTCCCCGTTTGTTTTGCTGCAAATTAGACTCGTATACGATTCCAACGAGTCCAGCGGTGCCAGATTTGGAGCTCAGGAACGACCGTGGATGCTTCTGCAACCTGTTGTTTCAGACTGAGCTCGGCCAGAGACCAGAGCTGCATCCATCTTCCAGTAGCCAGAGCAGTCAGCCCCCAGATCAGAACGTCATCCAAAAATTCAAGCCGTACCCCTCTCCGGCTAGCAATATTTTGGCGTAAGTCTCATCAGATTCTGAGCTCGGTGAATTTATTGGCTGCATCAACATCGACTCCCTGTCCAGAATTACAGAAGCTAGACAGAATCGGCGAAGCTCGGAAACTCGGTTTCCTTTGCATCTCTCCCACCCCGCTTGGCCGGCTGAAGGCCCCTCCCTGCATGGAGGTAGTTTTAAATGTATTAAGCATAACCCCCACCCCAAGATCACCCCTCCTGCGTGAGGAGTAGTGCTGTACCATTTGCAATTTCAGGTCAAGCTACATCGCCGCGGCGATCGGGTGCATACCCTCGCCTCCCGGCACGCCCTCGTCTCCGATCGGGATCGGTGTCTTCACACCGATCAGGTGAGCTTCTGATACTATCCTTAGTAGCCTTATTCCTGCTAGTTTAGTATTGCTTTGATTGCTCGTCGGCGGTGAGAAGAGGGCTCGAACTTGCATGCTAGTTTGTTAGTGTCCACCGCGGACCGTGAGTGAGTGCCACTAAGCCCCCGCCCTGCGGGCCAGCCGCCCACAAAGTTGGGTATCCTAGACTCATTTGGGGTCAGCCCTAGAATTGTAAGTCCATTAGAACAATTGGGTCCCGCCCCGGACCTTCATCATTATCTCCCGGACCCACCGGGTGAACGTGTGAATCGGGTGAGCAAAAATCATCATCGTGAGAATCATTGAGCGCTTGTATGCTTGCGGGTCTAAGTCCTAGGGTCATCTCATCATATTTAGTGGTCTTTGGGCTGTGCCACATCAAGTGATATCATAGCGGTCATAGGCTTGTCCTTACAAGTCTAGTCTTGGGTCACACTAAGTCTTTCTTAGGTGCATTCGCACACCCTTGCATAGCCCACCCAACCTTGCATGATCACCCGTAGTGGAACTCATTATCAAGGCAATCCATCTCCTTCCAATAACACCATGAATCCCAATCCCCAAGGAAATCCCCCTCACAATGAGCATGAGCTTCCCGACCAAATGAGGTTTCTTGTGGACTACATGACCGAAATTATGGGAAGGCATGACGGTATTACGGCCCGGCTTGAATAACTTGAGGAAAATAGACCTATTCCAAGGGAAGGAGATAGGAGAGATCCCCCTCCACATGTGGAGCCAGCCATAGGAGGACTCAACCTTGACCCCCCTCCCGAACCGGAAAGGGACCCACCCCCTAGAAGGAATGAGAGGCCTCCCCGGGACAACCCGGATGACCAACTAATGAGACTTGTGAAAGTCGATGCTCCCACTTTTGATGGATCTCATCATCCGAGCATCTACTTAGATTGGGAGGCAGCCATGGATCAATATTTTGATTGGTACCCAATGACCGAGGATAGGAAAGTCCGACTTGCAAAGATGCAATTAACCAAACTTGCCAAGACTCATTGGATGAATGTTGAAGCCTTAAGGATAGTTAGGAGAGAAGTTCCAATCACCACATGGGGGGCCATGAAAGACCAACTCAAACTCAAATATGTCCCACCCTCCTACCATCAAAACCTCCTAGATGAATGGCAAGCCTTGACTCAAGAAGGAAAGACCGTTATGGAATATATTGAAAAGTTTGACTACTACCTCCTCAAATGTGGAGTCCAAGAGGACCCCTCCGTCACACTCTCCCGCTTTAGGAATGGGCTTCAATTCCATATCAAAAAGGAACTATTCATGCATCAAGTAACAACTTTAGAGCAAGCCTACCAAGTATCTCGGGATGCCGAGAAATTCTCTCTGTACACGCGAATGGTTCCCCCTCGGGGAATGGACCCTAGAGCCATGGCACCTCGGGCCAACCCCCCACCACCCCAAAGAGGTCTCCTTCCTACACCCATGGGAACTCCTCCCACACGGGTCACCCCTCCTAATGCCAATCCACCATTCCGCCCCGCAAGTGGGCCCCTAAACACAACTCCCAATAGGCCCAATTCGACACCCACTCTCCCTCACACTAAGGTGACCCCAAACCATCAAAGTGGGCAGCAATGCTTTAGGTGTTATGGGTATGGACACTTTGCCAATCAATGCCCCACCAAGGGAGCATCAAACTTACTCATAGAGGAGACCAACCCCCAACCCCAAGCTGAATTTGAAGGAGAGATTGAGGTATATGAACCCTCTCTTGAATGGGAGGAGGAGTATGAGAACCACTACATAGAGAGCAACCAAGAACAACCTCCTCCACCCACCGAATCCCACCTCGGGGTGGTTAGATGCACCCTCACTCAAAGCCAAGAGCATGATTGGAGAAGAAACACCATATTCCACACCTACATAAGAATAGGGAGCCATATTAGGAAGGTCATATTGGACAATGGAAGTAGTGTGAATGTGGTGTCACCCGACACCGTTAAACTTTTGGGCCTTACCACCTCCCCACATCCCCACCCATATAGGGTAGCATGGATTAATACCACCTCCATGCCCGTTAGTGCCCGTTGCCTTGTCCCAATTACATTCCAATCCTATCAAGGCCAAGTGTGGTGTGATATCCTTCCAATGAAAGTTGGGAGTATCCTTTTAGGACGGCCTTGGATCTACGATGTAGATGCCACCTTCTTAGGAAGAACCAACGCTTGCATCTTCATTCATGAGGGGAAGAAGATCCAACTCAACCCATCTCCACCCCATACTCTACCTAAGAAGGCCTCTCCCTCCCTTGAGGGACCCACTACCTTTCCCCCCATCCCAACACCAACAAACCCCACCCCATCAAGTCCTAGTCCTAGTAACATCAAAGAGCCTCCTATGAGCCTACACCTTGTCACTAGGAAAGAGTTTGAGGAAGAAGTCAACCAAGGGGATCAAGTATGTGCCATTGTCATTTGTCTAGGGGAATCCACCCCAACCGATCCACACCCCCTAGAAATTCATCAACTCCTTAAGGACTTCCATGATGTATTTCCTGAGGAGCTTCCGGACAAACTACCACCTATGAGAGATGTGCAACATGCCATCGACCTCGTGCCCGGGGCTACCTTGCCCAACCTCCCACACTACCGACTCAACCCCACCGAGCATGCCGAGCTTCGGAGGCAAATTGAAGAACTCATCAAGAAGGGCTTCCTCCGAATTAGCAAAAGCCCTTGTGCCGTCCCGGCTCTTCTTACACCCAAAAAGGATGGGACTTGGCGCATGTGTGTAGATAGCCGAGCCGTCAACAAGATAACGGTCAAATATAGGTTCCCCATCCCTCGGCTTGATGACATGCTAGACATGCTAGCGGGAGCCACCATCTTCTCTAAAATTGATCTCAAAAGTGGCTACCACCAAGTCCGCATTAGGCCCTGGGACGAGTGGAAAACCGCCTTTAAAACTAAGGACGGTCTCTATGAATGGCTTGTTATGCCTTTCGGCCTTTCTAATGCACCAAGTACCTTCATGCGTCTCATGACCGAGGTCCTCCGGCCCTTCATTGGCATCTTTCTAGTTGTCTACTTTGATGACATCCTCATATATAGCCAATCTAAGGAAGCCCACCTCGATCACCTCAAACAAGTGTGCACCATCCTTAGGAAAGAGAGTCTCTTTGCCAATCCCGGGAAGTGTCATTTCTTGACCAATCAACTAGCCTTCCTAGGATTTATTGTCTCATCCCAAGGAGTATCCATGGATCCCGAAAAGGTCCAAGCTATTCTTGAGTGGCCCGAGCCCAAAACCATTCATGACGCCCGAAGCTTCCATGGGCTAGCCACCTTCTATAGGAGATTCATCCGGGGGTTTAGCACTATCACCACTCCTATCACGGATTGCCTCAAGAAAGGCACATTTGTTTGGACTAGGGCAGCCTCCAAAGCCTTCCTAGAGCTTAAAGAGAAAATGACCCAAGCCCCGGTCTTTTGCCTACCCGACTTTTCAAAGGTCTTTGAGGTCACATGTGATGCTTCCGGGGTAGGGATTGGAGGTATCCTTAGCCAAGAGGGTCACCCGATAGCCTACTTTAGTGAAAAACTTTGTGAGGCTAGGACGAGATACTCCACATATGACAAAGAGCTTTATGCCGTGGTTCAATCCCTCCGGCATTGGAGGCACTATCTCCTACCCAAAGAATTTGTGATCTTCTCGGACCATGAGGCTTTGAAATATCTCAACACTCAACAAAAGCTCAATGCCCGCCATGCCAGATGGGTAGAATACATTCAAGCCTACACCTTTATCCTCAAGTATAAGATGGGTAGTGAGAACCGCGCCGCCGATGCACTAAGTAGGCGGGTAGCCTTACTCTCCACCGTCCAAGTGGAGGTAACCGGATTTGAGAGAATCAAAGGGGAATACCCACATTGCCCCGACTTTGGGACTCACTACAACACCCTTTCCACCCAGCCACTCAAGGAGTATAAGGGGTTCATACTTCAAGATGGATATCTGTTCAAAGGGGATAGGCTTTGCATACCTAGGACTTCACTTAGGGACTTCCTAGTTTGGGAGTTACATAGTGGTGGCCTAGCTGGTCACTTTGGGGTCCACAAAACCATAGAGTTGGTTGAGAGGCAATTCCACTGGCCCAGTCTCAAGAAGGATGCGGCCCACATTGTGGGACAATGCCGCATATGTGCATCCGCCAAGCAAGTAAGACAAAACACCGGGCTTTACACACCACTACCCACACCCGACCAACCATGGGAGGATTTGAGCATGGATTTCATTCTTGGCCTACCAAAGACCTTGCGCAAACATGATTCCATCTTTGTAGTGGTTGACAGGTTCTCAAAGATGGCCCACTTTATCCCCTGCTCCAAGACCTCTGATGCCTCTAGGATCGCCCGGTTATTCTTTGATGAGGTAGTCCGACTCCATGGGTTACCTAAGACTATTGTGTCCGATAGAGATGTGAAGTTCACTAGTTATTTTTGGAAGACTCTATGGCACTTGATGGGGACCCTCCTCAAATTCTCCACTGCCTATCATCCTCAAACCGATCGCCAAACTGAGGTCGTCAACCGAAGCCTTGGGAACTTGCTCCGATGCCTTGTAGGGGATCACCCTGGGAATTGGGATCTCCTCTTATCTCAAGCCGAGTTTGCCTACAATGATTCTGTCAATAGGTCCATAGGCAAGAGTCCATTTGAGGTAGTACATGGTTTTAGGCCTAGAAAGCCCTCGGATCTCATTCCCCTTCCCCCACATGCTAGAGTGTCAGTCTCAGCTGAGTCCTTTGCACAACATATCAAAGAGTTGCATGATGACATCCGCAAGCATATAGGTAAAAGCAATGAGGCTTACAAAAGATGGGCCGATGCTCACCAGCGCCACTGTGAATTCCAAGTGGGGGACCCGGTGATGGTGAGGACGGAGCGGCGCCTTCCCGGGCCTGCCTCCAAGTTGAGGGCACGAGGGTCGGGACCCTTTCGGGTTCTACGATGACTTGGCAGCAATGCTTATGAGCTTGATCTACCAGAGAGCTATGGGGTACACCCTACCTTCAACGTGGCGGACCTGGTACCCTACAAAGGCCCCGCGGTGGAACCTAGTGAGGAGCTTGAGCCTTTACCCCCCCTTATGAGAGACACCCCCGGAGGGACTCCACTTTCTAGCTTGAGGGACCGACAAGAGCAGGTAGAGGCAATACTGGATGAGCAGAGTATCATTACAAGGCACAAGGTGTATCAGCGCTATCTGGTTAGGTGGAAGAACCGTCCCCCGACCGAGGATGCATGGGTGAGTCGGGAGGATTTGATGCGCCTGGACCCCGACATGATGGAGCAGTACGACAGTCAGGCAGACCCATACTCAACAGGGTCGAGTTCTTCCCACCCCGGGGGATTTGATGAGGGCATCTCACGACACTCCCTCTAGCTTTGGTCGTCTACACACTCTTGATATGGATTGATCATGGTCTCCACTTGTTATCTTCATTTTCCCAGGTTCATTTTATGTATTTTCTTTTTATTGAGTCCTATCTTATGTATTTTCCTTTATTGAGTCATGTGGTTCTAGTCCATTTCCCTTATTTTGCTTAATTGGGCCTTATTTCCTTAGTTATGGGCCCATAGGATTGAGTCTAGGTTATGCTCGGTCTTTTGTCCTATTGTCAGGGACATTTTGGTCATGTAAAAAGTGGTTGCCTATATATAGGCCCCATCTCTCCACTTGTACTCACTTTTTGGATATTGAAAAAAAAACCACTTCCTTTTACCTCTTAAATCTCTCTCTCTTACTCTCTTTCCCTCACTCTCTCTCTCACTCTCTCTCTCTCCCAAGGGGAGTTCGCCCCCACCCTCTCTCCTCCTCCCCCCCCCTCACTTACTCCAACCCCCAACCACCTCCACTACCTCACCCACCTCCATTAAGACCCTCCACTTCCCCAAGCCCCTTATTTACTCCCCTCTCTTTGTCCCAAAGCAAATCCTCCACCTCCCAACACAATCCACCACTTCCCCACACAAATCCCACCCCTCCCTAGACCCATTTCAAATTTGAACCTTCCCTCCCTTTCCTTGACCGCCCCTCAACCTCCTCCCTTGAACCAAGTTCGCCCCCACCATCTCCCACTCACCCCTCTCTCTTGTGCACCCTCATCCTCCACCACCTTCACTAGCAGACCATATTCTCTTCAGCCCCACTTCGCCCCCCCCCCCCCACCTCCATCTCCATAGCCTCCAATACCCCTCAAACACCCCTCATCTTCCTCCCATAGCCAGTAGAACCACCTTCCACCACTTTCTCTCTTGGCCATTCCCTTCCCCACCACTTCATCTTCCCTTCATTCCCGCCCTGTTTTAGGAAGCAGGATTACAGCACTTGCAGAGGAGGCCACGGTCATCCCTCAATGACTCAGGAGGCGAGGCCTACATTTATAGATTCATCTGCAAGTCAGATTTCAAGGCGAGGCAGTTTCGTCGGCATCCGAGCTCGGTGCTGTCCGCAACCACCATTCTTCTCCGACTGTGCAGAACTTCTCAGACCAGAAGCCAGAGCGGTAGAGAAGACTCTCCCACGATGAACTTTGAAGGAACCAGCCTTCAGGGTCTTCTACAAAGTTCTTCCTCCCCCTGTCAGCGTCTAGGAACAGAAGGCGGAATCCCGTTCGGCATTCAACAACCAGAGATACCAATTTTCTACCACAACCACGCTGGTCTGCCTCCTCACAGTCTGTCCCGACCACCGTCCACTTCTCAGGACATCCAGCTCATCTCTGACATCAGAAGATTTCCCCGTTTGTTTTGCTGCAAATTAGACTCGTATACGATTCCAACGAGTCCAGAGGTGCCAGATTTGGAGCTCAGGAGCGACCGTGGCCGCTTCTGCAACCTGTTGTTTCAGACTGAGCTCGGCCAGAGACCAGAGCTGCATCCATCTTCCAGTCGCCGGAGCAGTCAGTCCCAAGATCAGAACGTCATCCAAAAATTCAAGCCGCACCCCTCTCCGGCTAGAAATCTTTTGGCCCAAGTCTCATCAGATTCTGAGCTCGGTGGATTTATTGGCTGCATCAACATCGACTCCCTGTCCAGAATTACAGAAGCTAGACAGAATCGGCGAAGCTCGGAAACTCGGTTTCCTTTGCATCTCTCCCCACCCCGCTTGACCGGCTGAAGGCCCCTCCCTGCGTGGAGGTAGTTTTGAATGTATTAAGCATAACCCCCACCCCAAGATCACCCCTCCTGCGTGAGGAGTAGTGATGTACCGTTTGCAATTTCAGGTCAAGCTACATCATCGCGGCGATCGGGTGCATACCCTCGCCTCCCGGCGCGCCCTCGTCTCCGATCGGGATCGGTGTCTTCACACCGATCAGGTGAGCTTCTGATACTATCCTTAGTAGCCTTATTCCTGCTAGTTTAGTATTGCTTTGATTACTCATCGGCGGTGAGAAGAGGGCTCGAACTTGCATGCTAGTTTGTTAGTGTCCACCGCGGACCGTGAGTGAGTGCCACCAAGCCCCCGCCCTGCGGGCCAGCCGCCCATAAAGTTGGGTATCCTAGACTCATTTGGGGTCAGCCCTAGCATTGTAAGTCCATTAGAACAATTGGGTCCCGCCCCGGACCTTCATCATTATCTCCCGGACTCACCGGGTGAACGTGTGAATCGGGTGAGCAAAAATCATCATCGTGAGAATCATTGAGCGCTTGTATGCTTGCGGGTCTAAGTCCTAGGGTCATCTCATCATATTTAGTGGTCTTTGGGCTGTGCCACATCACATGGGGTTCAGCTGAGGATGTATGGACTTCATGAAAATCAGATGAACACATACGGTGTATAGACTTGATGTGTTCACTAATGGATGTACACACTTGCCCGCTGTATAGACTTGTTGAGGCTGAAGCGGTGTACAGACTTCGAAGTTCCATTGTGGATGTACAGACTTGATCATCCAGTAATGTATAGGCTTTCAATGTGAAGACCAATGTATAGACTTTGGATTCGAAGACCAATGTACAGACTCTGAGGTTCAAAGTCAACGGCTGTACATACTTAGAGTGTAGCTGAAGCCTTGATCGTAGGAATAGGCTAGAGTGTATAGACTTCAAGCTTCAGAAACGAATGTACAGACTTCACTTAAGAAACGTATGGAAAGACCCCAGTGTATAGACTTTGCCTTGAACGAAGGTCAGTGATGAGTGTATAGACTTTCACGATGTGTAGACTTGGATACGTGAAAGCTACAGTGAAGGAAGGTATACACTTGACCAAAGCAAGGGAGAATCGAGTGTACAGACTTCATGCCATGAGACGCTGAGCAAGACGCTCCAATGAATAGACTTTGGCTAATGCATGAAGATAGACGTTGTACGGACTTGGGTAGCGTGAGACGCTAGAAGAGACAGTCCAATGTATGGACTTCAACTCATGCGACCAAAGCATCAATGCAATGTGCAAACTTCGCCTGAGACAATGCATGAGACGGACGATGTATAGACTTCAGCAACAATGCATGACTTGTATAGACTTATGTTCTCAACGAAACACAAACATAACACAATGTATAGACTATGCTGAGTGTCTAGACTTGTGAGATGCATAGAACACACATGAGGCTGTATAGACATGGAAACCAATGCACACGGCTGACAGACATGAAGTGAACTTGAATGAACATGATGTATAGACTTTGGACTCCAAGGGCGATGTATGGACTTTCATATGAAAGGCTGTACAGACTTTGAAGTCTGGGGGCGTCGACGCATGATGCATGAGACACACTTGCTGCGTTGACGCTGCATGACTTGCGAAATGCATAGAACATACAGAGGCTGCAATGCACCGATCTTAATACAAGCACAAAACACTTTATGCACTCTCATGCATTCTCCACAGAATATATCAGTTATATGCATTCAGATTGTTATGATTCAATGATTCAATGTCAAGCTATTAGCAAAACAAAATGGTGACTCATTCGTGTTGCTATCATTAAAACACCACATTCATCAAAGCACAAGGGGCACAACAGGGAGATGCTGCCGAATTTTTGTCAGAAAATAACAACATGTTAAAAAGGCAAAAGGAAGCAACAAACGAACAGAACGATCGACGATAAAACTTTTCGACTAATCGAGCCACTGCTGGTAGCGGATGAAGAACTAAACCGAATAACGACATAACATATCCGACGTCTAACTTGTGAGCAAAAAGGCTGAACAGAACTAAGGAAATGAGAAGTTTATATAAGACTATGTAAAAATCAATAAACGAAGAAAAGAAAAGCCTTAAAAACAAATAATAGAAGATTCCAACCTTCACCGGCACGCTCTGTCGTGCCCCCAGCGGCACACTCCAATAACCTTCAACGGTACACTTATCTGGCCCTTCACCATCATACCCTGCCTCCACTCTTCAAACACCCTTCGCCGGCACGCTGGTTTCCACCTTCCCCGGCACACTCTTTTAAAACCCTCAACGGTACGCCCTTTTCAACCTCCAGCGGCACGCCTTCATTCTCCAGCGGTACACCCTTTTTGCATCCAGCGGCACACTCCATTCCCCAGCGGTACACCCCTTTCCATTGTCTCTTCCCCCCTTCGCCGGTACACCCCCATCCACCGTCTCAAACTCAATGTATAGACTTGGCAGATTGACGTACAAACACAACAATGAGCAATGTACAGACTTCGAGCCGCAATCAAGGGACAACGTATAGACTTTGAGCTGAATAAGCTGAAGAATGTATAGACTTCGGGTGTCAGCTGCACGAGCAATGTATAGACTTTGAGCTGCAACGTATAGACTTTGAACTGCAGCCAATGAATAATGTATAGACTTTAAGTTGGCCAACGTACAGACTTTGGACTGGCCGATGTATAGACTTTCAGGGACAATGTATAGACTTTGAGCTGCAACGTATAGACTTTGAACTGCGGCCAATGAATAATGTATAGACTTTGAGTTGGCCAACGTATAGACTTTGGACTGGCCGATGTATAGACTTTCATGAATAATGTGTAGACTTTGAGTTGGCCAATGTACAGACTTTGGACTGGCCGATGTATAGACTTTCATGAGCAATGTATAGACTTTGAGCTGCAACGTATAGACTTTGAACTGCAGCCAATGAATAATGTATAGACTTTGAGTTGGCCAACGTACAGACTTTGGGCTGGCCAATGTGTAGACTTCGAGCTACAACGTACAGACTTTGAACTGCAGCCAATGAATAATGTATAGACTTTGGGCTGGCCAATGTATAGACTTTGAGCTGCAATGTACAGACTTTGAGCTGGCTGATGTATAGACTCTAATAAATGATGTATAGACTTTGAATTGCAGCCAATAGCCAACGTATGGACTCTGAGCTGTAGCCAATGGCCAATGTACGGATTTCTGAGCTGGCCAATGTGTAGACTTCAATAAACGACGTATAGACTCTGGGTTAATGAATACAGCCCATGAATAGACTTTGAACAGTCGATGTATAGACTTCGTGTCGCAATAGCCCGTCAACGTATAGACTTCGAGCCTTCCCCGGTGCACCCTCTTCTCCCTTCACCGGTACACCCTCCAATCATTGCTCTTCAGCGGCACCCTCCTTAAGCCCTTCAACGACACACATATCCAGCCCTTCGCCGGCACACTTTCCGCCCACCTTTCCTCAGCGGTACACTCCCTTTAGCCCCCCTTTCAACCCGCCAAGGGTCAACTCTCCCCCAAAAAAATAATACATGAATATATATATGTATATATGGGCATATAATGGCAGAACTAACAAGCCAATAAAAATCATGATGAATAAATAAACCTGAACAGATCCGTATAAAAAAAATGAATGAAATAAGTGACAATAATAATAAAAAAGGGAGTAATAATGACAGTAAGCAAGATGAGGGAAATCACCCGGAACAGATACGGAAAGAGGAATATGCAACGGAGTAACAGGAACAATAATGATAAAACAATATAAGGTATTAATAATTCTACATTGCAGTCCCCTCTCTCCGTGACTCGACGCAGAAGGAACAATAGTGCCGCCCTCTCAGGCCGGGCCCGAGTCTTGGGAATCATCCTGACATGGCCAGGCCCCGACCTAGTCTCGGGCCGACATTCCAATCAGACCGGATTCGCTTCTCACCCCGGATCCCTTCCGAGCCATCATTAAAATTACCGTGCATTTGGCAGACATTTGAACGGGTCCACCTCGGTTTCCATCGCGTTTCTATCACGGACCCGAGTCCGAATATGAAAAGGTCCGCGAGTGACCGACATGGCCAATGGCTCGTATCCTGATGTGGACTTTAGTGTGATTTATTCCTGTCCCCTTCTCACGCAGTTAGTATTATTTATTTTGGCCGCAGGGCCCCTAATTTCAGCAATTAATCAAGGGTATTCTCTCGTATGGGGGATGTAAATGACGTCGTGACCTTTATGGCATGACGGGATCTGGTCCCGACACGAACCACACAATCGTCTGACGACGTCAGATCGAGCGCACCATGGGCTCTTCGGAGCCCGAATAAATTGTCACTTCGGTGACCGGCACGCCCACGCACTCAATAGACGAAACACCCGCCGCGCCAGTGAATTTTAGTGCGTCCACAAGTCTGGCACGCCCAGTGGGACCAATCCACCCTTCATATCTTTGCCGGAATTAGGGGCCCTGCGGCCCCCTTCTTGTGATACTAATTGCGTTACTTTCTCAAATGCAGGAAAATCGCATCATGGTGCCGACGATGGCTATCACTTGCGGCCCTCAAGTCTTTGAGAACCATGTCCGAGGCGGCTACCTGGCGGTCCCCCTCAACTTCGGGAGCTTCCCTTCCACTGTGGGCTTCCCCAACTTCTTGGGGGTGGCTTTTGCCAACATCCTCGAGGTGAAGGCGCCTGAGGAGTCCCAGATCAACGCTCTCGCTCCGGGGGCCACTGAAGCTGCTACCGACCGAGCTGTGGCCAATAACAACAATGGCGTCCCAGCAACGACGCTAAGCTGCAACGTGCACCACGTGCACCAAACCACCGGCCCATCCCACCAAGGGTCGGCATCCTACCGAAGAAGGCTCCGGAGGAGCAACGCCGGCGCCAGCTCTGGGCGCCGCACGTCCAACTCTGGGAAGACTATGACTGTCGGGGCCCTTCGAGTCCGCCTGGACGGGCAGAGGTCCCGGGTGACACCGGACCTTGTCGTCCCGACTGTCCCAGTCCATAATTCCTTTCAAAGACTGGAGAAGCTGAAGGGGAGGGTGACGCCCGCTGCCGTGGCCACCTCACCGAAGACTGCGCCGGTGCACAGGCCGGCCAAATTGAAGCAAGTCTGGGTCCCCAAGGAGGTCTAACCCACTGCACCCGCCCAGGCGGGACCTAGCACTTGCCGCCCGAGATGAGCCCGAGGAGGTGAGCAGGTCGAATTCACGACCCTGGCTCGCCGACCTGCACCTGTCATGACGGTGCTGCCCGAGAAAGCTCACCGCCGTCACCGCGGGCGCCGACACAATGCCGCCCGCCCGGCACTCAGGGCCTACTCTCCTCCTACCGCTGTCATCGACATGCAACCGCAGGCTGTTCTCCCTGACCAGGAGTGGGAAGGAATCGAGCAGGCTATGAGGAATTACCTCCGAGGCCCGGGTAGCACCCCCGCCGGTCGCCAGAGACTGCTGGGGGCAATGGCCTCCACTTTCCAGGAAGAAGGAGCCCGGCCCGCGCCCAGCGCAGAATCGAGGAACCGCTCGAAGGAGCAGTGCCAGTCCCCTGTCCGGGAGGAAGCGCCGCTCCGACGGTCGGTCTTCGATAGGCTGGTGTTCCCGGGAAGATTATCTAGGAGGGTGACAAAGAGAAACAAGAGATGGAAAACCTTCACTTGCAATATGGCAGGAGTTCCCGGTCGGTATGGGGCTTTGCTTGCCGATCCTGAAGAAATGGCCAGACTCGCCGCCAGGCCGGGACCCCTTACTAGAAGAGGGAGAGCGGCAGGCAACGCGGCACCCACAGGTGCCGAAGGGACCTTACCTGAAGAGCCCATTGCAGCCCTCACGGCCAACGTGGTCACCACCGGTGACACGAGCGGCGGACCCTCCACATCATCCGAGGATGCCCCGGCCGAAGAGACGGGGGGCATGCCCCGTCTCCCCACAGCTGACCCTGCAATGCTGCTCATGATGCAGCGGTTCCAGCAAGAAATTGAGTCACTTAAAAAGCAATTGAATGAACAGAACACACCGCCCCTGATGTCCTGGCAGACCGAGGTTTTACCCGAAGCACCCAGGGACAGGGGGCAATCTTCAGAAGCAGCCCTTCCAGCAGCCCTCAACCCTCTCGGGGACGCGTCCCTGCAGCAGGCACACTGCACCGCACCAGCACCGCCACAGGCCTCACTTTCCCAAGGGTCCCTCATGGCCCCCCAGGCGACTGTGCTAGCCACCCCGAGCGCGCAGCCCGCCCATTTTTATCCGAGTCCGGTCGACCCGGCAACAGTTAGCCGGTTGATGCTGGAACAGATGATAGACATGAAACTGGCCGAGAGAGGTGACGGGGATCAGACGCCGTTTGACGTCTACCGGGTGCCCTACCCGGCTCACCATGCTGCAATGAAGTTGCCGGTCGGCGTCACCAAGCCACCCAAGTTCGAAAAGTTCAACGGGCAAGGGTCCCCCAGGGAGCACATTGCTTATTATGTGAACGTCATGGGGGACTTGGCTGCTGATGAGGCCTACCTCCTGAAGTTCTTCGGCTCGACACTCACCGGGCTTGCCTTTGAATGGTACTCTGGCCTGCCACCCGGGTCTGTTGCCGATTGGCCCGACATGCAAAAGAAGTTCAAAGAAAGATTCTATGTTGCAGAATGGGAGGTCACCGTGGCAGAACTTTATGCCACAAGATAGACGAGTTGGCCCTCGACTATATCAAGAGATGGAGGAACCTCAGCATGAGGTGCAGGCGTCCCCCACACCAGGAGGATGCGGTGCAGATCTACAAACAGAACTTGAAAAAGGAGATCCTGGAAAGGATGATTGGCACTGAGGTCAAGACATTTGACCGCCTGAACAATGTGGTAGCAGAGATCGAGGCATTTTTGGCCCGATACTCCTCCACCCCGGCCATGTCAAGCCAAAGAGCCAGGCAGGTCGAGAAGAAGGCAGCTCCCCCTGAGGTGCACACATTAGATTTCCAAGCTTTTGAAAAGCAGAAAGAGAAAGCCAAGGGGGCTGCCAACCTTCCTCCGCCCAGAACCACAGAACGGCGGGAGGACCCCTCACTAAGGGAGAAGATGAGAAACAAGCTATATTCCTTCACCTGGGACAAGTCCAAGCTCCTGTTCGAATGGGCAACCAGCTACAACAAAATTACACTGCCAGAGCTGAAAAGGCCCGGCGACCTAAAGAAAAAAGACGACCCGCGCTTCTGCCTGTACCACCGAGTGCTCGGGCATACCATTGAAGACTGCTATGTCTTCAAGGATGTTATTGAATCCTTAATCAAGAATGGGGAGCTGGACATGGGGGAGCATAGAGTAGACCCCCCGCAACCGCATGAGTTGCCCAGCATAACCTCCCCTGTCAACATGGTCTCGCTATACCAGGAGTTGCCTGAGGAGTGGGCGGAGGCCTGCGCCCGCGCCACTTATGAGACCTTCATCACGACCCCAGCTCAAGATCAAGGAGGTTGGCAGACCGTACCCAAAAAGAAGAATAGAAGAGCACGCGTCCCTCGGCCCACCCCAGGAGTTCATCTGAGGGATGTGACGCCCCTACCTGCACCACCCCCGGCGAGCTAGATTTGCCACGACACGGCCCCTCGGCTGGTCATGAGGTGGCCCACTCACAACAAAAAGAGCTCTGTCCCGCTGCGGATGCGTCAGAAGACCAGTCCAGCGGTCGAAAGACTCCAGGCTATTATTGATGGGCTCGAAGATTATGAACAGCCCGAAATCCAGCCCGTGGAGTGATAGCTAAAATGCATGCCGTTAATACATTCACTACCAAATTTAATTATCGGCTCACAAATTAATTAAAATAAAATAGTTAAGCGGTGAGACCGAGTTGATTCCACAGGGAAATTTAGATTTTAAGATAGAAAATCTTGAGTTTTATAATTAACAATTCATGACAAATGGACACTAAAATAAGAGTTGACGAATTGAAATTAATTAATCTAAGTGAATGAACTTAAGAAACTAAAACCTAGATTAAATTAAACAATGGCAATAAACACCACGTTTAGAGGAAGAAGGAGATGATTATGAATACCCACATAAAAGTAAAACACTTATATGAAAGGAAGAACGTGCTTACAATGAATTGATCTAATCTAAGACAACTATGATAACTGACTAATTAAGTTAAATTACAAGAGGAATAGACAAGGAAAGAAACTAAAAGAAGCTATGTGGAACTAATAGTGAAACTAAGAGAAACTTCATCTGCAACACGGAAGCCCAGCTCGCCACCACCACGTCAAAAGAAGAGGGAAGAGATCATGCACAAA
The DNA here is from genome assembly GCA_022559845.1 of Amorphophallus konjac. Classification (NCBI taxonomy): domain Eukaryota; kingdom Viridiplantae; phylum Streptophyta; class Magnoliopsida; order Alismatales; family Araceae; genus Amorphophallus; species Amorphophallus konjac. The sequence continues at coordinate 510,145,740 of CM040121.1, read as the reverse complement.
ACGCTTGCACTAAATCAATACTAAAGAATAAATGTGCTGGCATTGTAGTTAACAAACCCAAGACAACTAAGACTAATGAACCGACTAACTTAAACTAGGAAGAAAATGCTCCAACCGATAAAAGAATATCGAAAGGAACACTATGCAAATAACGATGAACAGGAAAACACAAAGGGCTTCTGCTCTATTCCCACACGCTGTGAACACCTTGACAGCACCCAGGGAGCACTGCTTAGCAAAGCCACAGTAGCACAAAGGGGACTCGCCAGCGTCCCTCTCTACATGCCACGGAAGTGCAAAGGCAGCAGAAGAGGAAGCCAGCGGCTTCACTTCCTGTCTTCCCGTTGCGGATGCCACACGTGCAATAGAAGAGATTGCCACGGCAGCCAGGGGAACTCAAGGGAGGTGGCCGACGCTTCACTTCTAGCCACTAAACTCCGGAGGGACGCTTCACCACCACGCCGAGGACGCTCGCAGCAGCACGCGAAGCCAAAAGCAGGGACCAAACTCAACTGAAAACAAATGCGAACCACCCCCCCCCTTCGTTCCCTGAACCTCCTCTTTATAGAGGTATGGGCGCCGCAAGAATCTCCACGGAACCACCTCCACAATCAACGTCGATTCTTCATCCTTCGCTGGTGTCACCCACAGCACCTTCCGCGAGCATCTCGCCTTCTCTTGTTGGCTTTCACGTACACTCATCAGCCATGCGAACTACCTCCGATACCTTCGCTGCGTCCACCTTATCGTGTCGACGGCATCTTCTGTTGAGGCCCAATGCGAACACCCTGCGTCCGCCTCGCTGCGCCAATCCCATATACGCACGCAAGTATCCCGCCATGTTCGTCCGTTCCCAAATGGCATCCATGCATGTGCAACCACGAGTGCACTCCGCTATCCCTGCATGCATACCAGGTTCGCGAACGGCCTCGCACCTGCTGCTCCTGAAGCCCCGCTCCCAAACACACCTCCGCGGAGTGAACTCCTCCACAACCTTCGCTGCCTCATGCCTTGGGTTTGGATATTGCACACCCAGGCATGCACGTGATCGGCTCATCCAACTGCAGCCTTCGTACAACTAAGCCAATGGTATGTGTATCTTTGTTAAGCCATGCACGTGATGCATGTTATTTATACTACCACACCTTGTGCCTCATGCAAAACCACATGGCCTTCTACGTGATGCCCACGCCACCATGCGTGATTCATGCATACCACTTTGGTAACTTATGCATATGCATTTTATGCTTTTCATACCAACACCTTCATCTCTATGTGATAATGCCAACAACAACCTGTCATTAGAAACAATGTGCGTATGTTATATAAAATGTTGCTAACATAATTAATAAATGCAAATCTTATTCACCTATATGCTCTCATTATTATTTGCAAATTATTCCCAAATATTTATTTTTCATGAAAAGCTCAAGTGTTAGCAAAAATCTATTTCTATGATCATTTTCACACCTAATCAACATTTTACTTAAAATTATCTCCCTAGTATACAGAAATAATATGTGAAAATATAAAGTTATCACACCCCCCAACTTACTCATTGCTAGTCCCTTAGCAATGCAATCAATTATAAATTTAGGACTAACAAGAGTTCATAAACCACGTTTCATGAGAAGAATGTGAGCATCATGATTTGAACTATAGAATACTGCAAGTTTAAGTAATAAATGTCAGGAATAAACTTCGTCAATCCATGTAATTAGACACTTCCTCAGGTTACACTCACAATTTTGTATCTCTTTGTGTATGTGCTCTAATTTGATTAGTGTGCATCAGACAACTGGATGCATGAGCCTTCCATTTATCACTTAACAATGATTTCCAATTCTACCTAGTGCAAATCAGACTCTCGAATTACAGGTAGCTTCACTCTGCCTTATTTCATCATTTTTTTTCTTTCATGGTGCTGCACATTCCTTCACCGTTTGACGCGAACCTCAACTCTTGCCTTAGGAGAAGCAGGCCCGGTTACTAAGATCAGGAGTATTTTCCATGATATATATTTTTTTCATATATATATATATATATATATTTTCTTTTGGTCCTTCGCACTTATTCAAAGGCAGGTAGCTTTTTCCCCATGATTGATCTTCAATGACTAGGCAGAATTGTCAATCATCGCCTAAGTATTAAGCAAAAAATCGCATCATCCTTAAGTTTAATATCCACTATTCTCATTAGTGTGCAAATGTGTGAGAGTTCCAAAATCTGAGTGTATTCCGAGGAAGATACTAAAAACATAACCAACTAATTCACCCCTTAACTCACTGCCGTCACAAGTGGATATTCTAAGCCTTATCATTTTGACAAGTTTCTTATCATGAAAAATGACCCTGAAGCACTTGTTAGGGGTGTCATGAAAGAATACAACATTTTTGATGAAAAGTTAAGCTACCCCCCAACTTGAGTGACGTTGTCCTCAATGGCATGAATAAGATGTAAGACTGAAATGAAACCATGACAAGTGGTGGGAAGGATAGATACAACCTGAGAAGGAAGTGCTGTTGGTAGAGACATACTGCTCCATGCTCCTTGCTCCTAAAGAAAAAAATCAATCATCATTTATTTATTTAAAAGAGATTAAGAAAGATTTGGGTTGCCTCCCAATGAGCGCTAAGTTTAATGTCTTCAGCCAGACACCAGTGAGTTCAATTTGTATTAGACAATTCAATCTCCTCCACAATTATGTCATTTGAGACACCTTCAATCAAGGGTTTGAGTCTCTGCCCATTGACTTTGAATGTACTGCCACTTTTAGGGTCACTGATTTCTATAGCACCATGGGGAAATGAATTAACCACAATGTATGGCCCATCCCATCTAGATCTGAGCTTCCCAGGAAAAAGTTTCAATCTAGAATTGAATAACCAGACCTTTTGATTAGGTTCGAATGTTTTCCTTGCAATGTGTCTATCATAGAAATCTTTCATTTTGGCCTTATAAATCTTGGAATTTTCATACGATTCCCTACGTAGCTCATCCAACTCACTCAGTTGTAAGGCCCGATGTGCTCCTGCTTGGGCCAAATCCAAATTAAACTGCTTAATTGCCCAATAAGCCTTGTGTTCCAACTCCACTGGAAGGTGGCAAGCTTTTCCATAAATCAATCTAAAAGGTGACATTCCAATTGAGGTCTTCTAAGTTGTTCTGTAGGCCCACAAAGCATCATCCAATCTTTCAGCCCAGTCCTTCCTATCAGTCCTCACAGTCTTTTGCAAAATGTTTTTGATTTCTCGGTTGGAAACTTCCACCTGCCCACTCATTTGGGGATGATATGGTGTGGCCACTTTATGGGTGATCCCATACTTTTTAAGCAAGCTTTTGAATTGGTAGTTGGTGAAGTGACTCCCACCATCACTAATTATGGCCCTAGGGAATCCAAACCTAGAGAAAATGTTCTTTTGCACAAATTTCATGACCACTTTGTGTTCATTGGTTCTAGTTGCTACCGCTTCGATCCATTTTGAAACATAATCAACAGCCACTAGAATATATTCATGCCCATAAGATGGTGGAAATGGTCCCATGAAATCAATTCCCCATACATCAAAAATTTCTACCACAAGAATGGGGTTTAAGGGCATCATGTTTCTCCGAGATATATTCCCCATAGTTTGACATTTTGGGCAGGATTGACTAAAAGCATGGGCATCTCTGAAGAGAGTGGGCCAATAAAAACCACTCTGGAGGACTTTCGTGGCAGTTTTCTTTCCAGAAAAATGTCCCCCACAAGCAAGAGTATGGCAGAAGATGAGAATGCTTTGATGCTCATTTTCAGGAACACACCTTCGAATGACATTATCAGCACATATTCGGAACAATTCTGGGTCCTCCCAAAAGTAATGTTTTATCTGAGCAAAGAATCTATCCTTCTCATTCTTAGACCAACCTTCAGGGGTCAATCCAACTGCCAGATAATTAACAATATCAGCATACCAAGGAGATTTGATGTGGTTAATGGACAAGAGTTGTTCATCTGGAAAATAGTCTTTCATGGGCTCATTCTCTAGAACAAGGATCCTGGAAAGATGATCAGCCACCACATTCTCAGACCCTTTTTTATCCCGAATCTCAATGTCAAATTCTTGTAGGAGTAGGATCCATCTAATCAAACGGGGCTTGGCTTCTCTCTTAGACATTAAGTATCTCAAAGCTGAGTGATCAGAGTAGATGATGACCTTAGACCCTAATAGGTATGATCTGAATTTTTCAAGTGCAAACACCACAGCCAAGAGTTACTTTTCCGTGGTGGTGTAATTCAGTTGAGCATCACCAAGTGTACGGCTAGCATAGTAAATCACCACGGGGCGCTTATCAATCCTCTACCCCAAAACTGCACCTATAGCAAAATCAGATGCATCACACATGATCTCGAAGGGAAGAGACCAATCAGGTGGCTGAAGAATTGGAGCTTTGGTCAGAGCCTCCTTCAAAACATTGAAAGCCTCTAAACATGGTTCATCAAGATGGAAAGGGACATCTTTAGCTAGGAGGAGGGTTAAAGGTCGGGTAATTTGAGAAATTTTTTGGATAAATCGGCGATAGAAGCCGGCATGGCCCAGGAAAGATCGAATTTGCTTAACTGAGGTGGGTGGAGGAAGATTGGAAATGAGGTCAATTTTGGCCTTATCAACCTCTATACCCCGATGGGAAACTATGTGGCCCAACACTATGCCTTCTTTCACTATAAAATGACTCTTCTCCCAGCTCAGAATCAACCTCTTTTCTATGCATCTCTCAAGAATCCTTGTAAGATTATCCAGGCATGCGTCAAAAGAATATCCAAAAATTGAGAAATCATCCATAAAAATTTCTAAGAAGTCCCCCACCATATCTGAGAAAATGGCCATCATGCATCTCTGAAAAGTGGCTGGAGCATTACACAACCCAAAGGGCATTCTCCTAAATGTAAATGTTCCATAGGGACATGTGAATGTGGTCTTTTCTTGATCCCCTGGGTAAATGGCCACTTGGTTATATCCTGAATAACCATCCAAAAAATAGAAGTATCTTTGGCCAGCTAATTTCTCTAAGATTTGGTCAATGAAAGGTAGAGGAAAATGGTCTTTCTTAGTGGCAGCATTCGTTTTTCTATAGTCTATGCATACCCTCCACCCTGTGGTTAATCTAGTGGGTACCAACTCTCCTTTGTCATTGCTCACCACAGTGAGCCCAGCTTTCTTAGGCACTACTTGAGTTGGACTTACCCATTGACTGTCAGAAATTGGATATATGATTCCCGCATCAAGCCACTTAACCACTTCTTTCTTAACTACTTCTTTCATGTGAGGGTTCAGTCTTCTTTGCATCTCCCTAGTCGGCTTTGCATTATCCTCCAAATAAATGTGATGCATGCACACCGATGGACATATTCCCTTAAGATCAGCCACAGACCAACCTATGGCTTCCTTATGACTTTTTAGGACATGAATCAATTGGTCCTCCTGAGTGGATGTCAAATCAGATGCTATAATGACAGGCAAAGTCCTCTTAGGCCCTAAGAAGATATATTTCAGAGAATCCGGCAAGGGTTTTAAGTCTACCTGTGGTGGGGCTTGGATGGAGGGAATTGGAGGTTCATGTTTCAAATCAGACAAAGGTTCAAACTTAGTGGGCCAAGGTGTGGTGGGTTCAAGAGCATGGACCTCTGAAATGGCTCTTTGTCTTCAACCTTGTCAAAAATTTCAATTTGGGTTAAGGGAGGGTCATTCTCTATCATCTCATCTATCACATCAATGGTATAACAGTCTTCCTCCTCCCTCATGTGTTTAGAGGCTTTGAAGACATTGAGTGTTATCTTTTGATCTCCAAAAGAGATATCCATAAGCCCAGACTTGCAGTTGATGTTGGCATTGGCCGTGGCTAAGAAGGGTCGACCCAATATAATTGGGCTTTGGGCCAAGTCTGACTTAGACTCCATGTCAAGGATTAGGAAGTCAACAGGAAAATAGCATGTGTCTATCTTGACAAGGACACCTTCTACCAACCCCCTAGGTGTTCTAACAGATCGATCAGCCAATTGGAGAATGACAGGGGTTGATTTAAGTTCTCCCATCCTAAACTTTTGGTACACAGATGTTGGAAGAAGATTCACACTCGCTCCCAAATCCAACAAAGCCTTTTCAAAGGTGACCCCCCCAATGACACAAGATATGAGTGGGGCACCAGGATCCTTCATCTTCTGAGGGAGTTGGTTTAGTAATACAACACTTACATCTTCAGACAACAGAATTCTTTTCGGATTTATCTTTGGTTCCCTCTTTTGAGTGCACATTTCTTTGAGAAATTTGGCATATGCAGGAACATGTTAGATTGCATCTAGAAGAGGAATGTTGATATGGACTTGTTTAAACAACTTCATCAATTCTTCATTTTGAGCTTGAATGTTCTTCTTTTTCTTTTCTTTTCTAGCTTCCAAGGCAGTGGGGAAGGGAATCTTGGGCTGGTATGTTTCAGGTGATTCATCAATTCCTATCTTTCCTTTTTCTTTATTGACTCCCTCATTATCCGCTATGGGGATGGTAATGGATTCTTCTTCTTCTTGGGCTTGACTGGGTGAAGCTTGATTGGATTCATGAGTCTGATAAGGATCTGACAGAGTTATACCACTTCTTAAGGCTGAGATGGCCTTGGCATTCTCAAATTGGGGGCCCTTTGGAGGATTTGGGCCTTGTTGAAATTGCCCTTGAGGAGCAGGTGGGAGGGGATGCTGTTGAAAACCTGGAGGATAATTTCGAGGATTAGGCATGGGTTGGCTTGGAAGTTGACCCGGATCTCTCCTCACATTGGTTTCCAAGAGTTGGCCAATCTGGGCTTTCATTTCCGCCATTTGGGCTAGGAAAGATTGATTTTGGGCCAAAATGAGCTGTTGCAATTGATTGATTCTATCATCGTTCTGGGCCATTGGCGGAGGTTGAATAGGTGGTTGGTAAACTGGTGGAGGATATGAAGATTGCCCATATGTGGGCTGAACAAATGAGGGTTGGCCATAAGGTAGTTGGCCGTCAGGAGACTGAGAATGATTTGATAATTGTGGTGGCAATTGGCCTTTCTGGAAAGTTTGATTTTGAAAATGGGCCTGAGGTTGGGGCTTGGGTTGAAAATTTTTGGGTTTGCTGAGGCTTCCAGGAGAAGTTTGGGTGATTCCTCCAACCTGGATTGTATGTGTTTGAAAATGGGTCATTGTTGGATTTAGAAAGTCCTTGGGCTGCATAGACTTGCTCTTGGATAGCAAGGGGTAATTGAGCTACCGCAGGGCATTCGTCCACTTGATGGGCTGGGCTTTCACATAGCACACATGCCTCCTGGACTGGACCTTGGCGAGAGTGGAAAGATGGTTGTGATTGAGCATTGAAAGTTTGTTTATTTAACTTAATGAGTTCGCCAACTTGTTGAGTTAGCAGGTCAACTTTCTCTAATTTTTGGGCCAAGGCATTCACATCTAATCTAGGCTCGAATTCTCCCCTCTCTTTTACCTCATACATCCCAGCTTTTCTAGATGGCCCCACTGATTTTTCATATGAAGAAAGAGAAGCATGATTGATGGAGTTCTCACTCAACATTTCAAAGAGAGCATAAGCTTCTTCTTCACTTTTACTCATAAAAGCACCTCCACAAGAAGCATCAATCATTTGCCTGTAAGGTTCAGTAATCCCTCATAGAAAGCTTGCACAATTTGCCATTTTGATAGCCCATGATGCAGGCATTTTCTCAACAACTCCTTCATTCTCTCCCAAGACTCATGGATCAATTCCCCGGGGGTTTGAGCAAAACCCGTGATGGCTCTTATCATCGTATTGGTCCGACCTATAGGATAAAACTTTTTCAAAAATTCCTTTTGCATTTCCTCCCATGATCGGATGGGTTTTCCTAAGGTCCCTAACCAATACTTAGCTTTATCTTTCAGGGAGAATGGGAAAAGAGTCAACTTTAGGGCATCATCTGTGAAATTCTGAATTTTCACAGTGGAACATATCTCCAAGAATTCATCTAGGTGTTTATATGGGTCTTCATTTGTAAGCCCATGGAATGAAGGGAGCATTTGGATAGTGCTAGATTTTATCTCATATTGGGCCGCTGGCACTTCCGGAAGATGGATACATGTGGAAGGTTGATAGCTAGAAGGAATGAAGTATTCCTTCATCTGCTTGGGTAACTCACCTTGATTAGCCATTTGTTCAATTGGATTTTGGGATTGGTGGATCACTCTCTCAATTTCTTGGATAGGTTCAATTAAATGTGGAAGTTGGGATCTTCTACCTTACATGAACCCCAAGAAATTAATTAATTTTTTTTGTTTTTTTTATTGCAAACACTTGTTCAACAAGTTAACCTACAAGACCTAGGGCTCCTTGGACTAAAAAGCACAAATAGTGAGAATTCCCCAAAGTTTAATTGTAATCTTGTACACACCGACCTTTAAGTTGGCCAGGTAAGAGGTAGGATCGTGGGAGGTTCTCCTTGCTTTCTCAAGGTCCTAATTAATGAACCACGAATCCACTTAGGCGTAGCCTTTTAACCCCTTGCCTAGACACCAGCCTTTAGGTGGTGATACAAGCACAATTTCTCTTAGGGTTCAACCACTAAGTGGGCTCAACATTAGCTTTCTCACAAATCAACTTAAATCCAGCCCAAGTCCGCTACCAAATTTGTCCACTAACCAGGAAAGAGGTGGGGTTGTGGGAGGCTCCCCCTACTGATGTAGGGACCTAATTAATAAACCACAATCCCACTTAAGGCGTTTGCATTGGACCTCTTTCCTAGACACTAGTTTCCAAATTGATAATGGGCCTGAGTGGACCTAAATCTCAATGTGAACCCTAGGGCCAATGTCTACTGGATTTTATTAGGCTTTAGGAAATGTAGAATGCAGAGTTGTGGTTTGTGGGCTAAGGAGGGGTGATCAAATCCCCACCTTATGTGATTATGGGTTTTGCCCTTAAGATAGTTTAAAATGAAATGCAACACCACAAAGTCAAACAAGGGGTTTTATGCAAATATGCATGTCATGTGATTAAGAAAAAGATAGAAGGACTCACCTTGCCCCCGCAATCTTCAATGATGCATTTAACAAAATTAAAAAATAACTCTAACCTATATGATGCATGACCTAAGACATTGTGGTTGCTAGTCTTGAGATGAAGTTTTTTATTAAAGTTCAAATGAAAATATTTTTTTAATTTTTTTTTATGAACCTATCTAACCACAAGATACGAAAAATGGAGAAAATGAACTCAAATGAAGGAGGTAAAGTGTGAGTACTTACTTGAAAAGTGTTCAATCATTTTTTTTACCTTTTTTTTGTTGATTTTTCCTGCAAAAAATAAGAAAGGAGAAATTATTAGTGTCAATTTATGTACAAAAACACAAGATGGACAACCTAAAAATCATAAACTTCCCCGGCAACGGCGCCAAAAATTGATAGCTAAAATGCATGCCGTTAATACATTCACTACCAAATTTAATTATCGACTCACAAATTAATTAAAATAAAATAGTTAAGCGGTGAGACCGAGTCGATTCCACAGGGAAATTTAGATTTTAAGATAGAAAATCTTGAGTTTTATAATTAACAATTCATGACAAATGGACACTAAAATAAGAGTTGACAAATTGAAATTAATTAATCTAAGTGAATGAACTTAAGAAACTAAAACCTAGATTAAATTAAACAATGGCAACAAACACCATGTTTAGAGGAAGAAGGAGATGATTATGAATACCCACATAAAAGTAAAACACTTATATGAAAGGAAGAACGTGCTTACAATGAATTGATCTAATCTAAGACAACTATGATAACTGACTAATTAAGTTAAATTACAAGAGGAATAGACAAGGAAAGAAACTAAAAGAAGCTATGTGGAACTAATAGTGAAACTAAGAGAAACTTCATCTGCAACACGGAAGCCCAGCTCGCCACCACCACGTCAAAAGAAGAGGGAAGAGATCATGCACAAAAAGCTTGCACTAAATCAATACTAAAGAATAAATGTGCTGGCATTGTAGTTAACAAACCCAAGACAACTAAGACTAATGAACCGACTAAATTAAACTAGGAAGAAAATGCTCCAACCGATAAAAGAATATCGAAAGGAACACTATGCAAATAACGATGAATAGGAAAACACAAAGGGCTTCTGCTCTATTCCCACACGCTGCGAACACCTTGACAGCACCTAGGGAGCACTGCTTAGCAAAGCCACAGTAGCACAAAGGGGACTCACCAGCGTCCCTCTCTACATGCCACGAAAGTGCAAAGGCAGCAGAAGAGGAAGCCAACGGCTTCACTTCCTGTCTTCCCGTTGCGGATGCCACACGTGCAGCAGAAGAGATTGCCACGGTAGCGAGGGGAACTCAAGGGAGGTGGCCGACGCTTCACTTCTAGCCACTAAACTCCGGAGGGACGCTTCACCACCACGCTGAGGACGCTCGCAGCAGCACGCGAAGCCAAAAGCAGGGACCAAACTCAACTGAAAACAAACGCGAACCGCCCCCCCTTCGTTCCCTGAACCTCCTCTTTATAGAGGTATGGGCGCCGCAAGAATCTCCACGGAACCACCTCCACAATCAACGCCGGTTCTTCATCCTTCGCTGGTGTCACCCACAGCACCTTCCGCGAGCATCTCGCCTTCTCTTGTTGGCTTTCACGTACACTCATCAACCATGCCAACTACCTCCGATACCTTCGATGCGTCCACCTTATCGCGTCGACGGCATCTTTTGTTGAGGCCCAATGCGAACACCCTGCGTCCGCCTTACCGCGCCAATCCCGTATACGCACGCAAGTATCCCACCGTGTTCGTCCGTTCCCAAACGGCATCCATGCATGTGCAACCACGAGTGCACTTCGCTATCCCTGCATGCATACCAGGTTCGCGAACGGCCTCGCACCTGCTGCTCCTGAAGCCCCGCTCCCAAACACACCACCGCGGAGTGAACTCCTCCACAACCGTCGCTGCCTCATGCCTTGGGTTTGGATATTGCACACCCAGGCATGCACGTGATCGGCTCATCCAACTGCAGCCTTCGTACAACTAAGCCAATGGTATGTGTATCTTTGTTAAGCCATGCACGTGATGCATGTTATTTATACTGCCACACCTTGTGCCTCATGCAAAACCACATGGCCTTCTACGTGATGCCCACGCCACCATGCGTGATTCATGCATACCACTTTGGTAACTTATGCATATGCATTTTATGCTTTTCATACCAACACCTTCATCTCCATGTAATAATGCCAACAATAACTTATCATTAGAAAAAATGTGCGTATGTTATATAAAATGTTGCTAACATAATTAATCAATGCAAATCTTATTCACCTATATGCTCTCATTATTATTTGCAAATTATTCCCAAATATTTATTTTTCATGAAAAGCTCAAGTGTTAGCAAAAATCTATTTCTATGATCATTTTCACACCTAATCAACATTTTACTTAAAATTATCTCCCAAGTATACAGAAATAATATGTGAAAATATAAAGTTATCATGGAGCTGAAGGAGTATGTCCCATAGGAGGAGTTCAAATCACTCGAACTGGCTCCAGGGGCAGAAGCTGAAGCAGAGAAAGAGCCTCCCCTATGGGCTGAACTTCCCCAAGAGCAGCCATCCGCCGCAGTAGGAAAGAAGAAGAAGAAGAGAAGACCCAGGGGCAAGAAGAAGAAGGAGGTCGTCGTCACCTGCGACACCCTCTCGGCGTTATTCGACACTGCCCTTTCCCTAGAGGAAACAGAAGAAGAGCCACCCTATGAGCCGCCAGAGGTGAATCAAGCTGAAGTCTCCACTTCCCAACATGCCACCAAGTCGGGAAGGAAGTGGGGGCGCCCTCCTCAGGATAACCTCAACATCATGCTCAGGGGGGAACAGCCATACCAGGTTCCCGACCCTGAGGTCCGAGGCACCGAGATCCCTCCTCCGTCGGGTCTCTATCCCGGAGGGGCCAGAAGCCAAGGCACCCCTTCATTCGCCGAATTCCTGTTAGCCCGAACGGTAGGGCGGGCGCACTCCCAAGGGTCTCCTTCGACCAGAGAAGCAAGCAGTTTCCAAGCTCCATCGGTGGCAGCTCCCCCTCAGCCGGAGGAAGAATTTAACGGCATCCTAAACCTCGCCGAATTCATGAAAGAAAAGGAGGAGGCCCCACCGGCCCCATAGGCTGTGACGGGACCCGCAGAGGAGGCATCCCCTGATCTGACACCCCAGCTCCAAGGTGGGGGCAGGTGCGGCAAGCCCGAAGAGATGAAATTACTCAAGGTGCGGGCTGCCGACCGAATAGTCAGACACCTCAAGAAGATCCCGACCCGGTTTACTGTGTGGGAGATGCTGTCTTTGGACGAAGAAACACGGCAAGCCATCATTGCCGCACTCCAGACACCAGCACATCTTGAAGCTTGCCTAGCAGAGATATCACCTGAGGTGGCCGTGGCTTTCACAGAAGATGACATGCTCCTGCCCACCTGCAGCCATAACAGACCCCTCTACATGAAAGGGCAGTTGAACGGCTAGCCTATCAACAGGGTCCTGATCGACCCAGGGGCAGCAGTGAATATACTCCCCTACCGGGTGTACCAAAAGCACTACTTTGACGTACACCTGGTTGAGGTCAAAAATGTCAAGATTGCTGGTTTTTACCAGAAATGTGATGTCCCCATGGGGGTTGTAGAATTCAACTTGACTTTTGACGATTTCACCACCAAGGTCCAGTTCCACGTCATCAACTCCAACACTTCCTACAAGGCGTTGCTGGGACGGCCCTGGTTACACCAGAATAGAGTGGTGCCCTCCACCCTGCACCAATGCATTAAATACCCTTGCGAGGGGAAGGAAGTCAGGATCTTCGCCGACCTCCACCCGTTCGAGGTGTTCGAGTGTCATTTGTCAGACGCCAATCTGTACTTAGAAAAGGCGAGGCAAATTCCCCAAGCCGCCCTAGACAAGGGAAAGAAGAAAGTGGAGTCGGGCAGTTGGTTTCCTCTGCCGCCCCCAGGTTATGTGGCTCCCCCACATGTACCATTCATTGCACAAGAGGGGGGGGGGTATTTAAGGCAGCCCCTCTCCCCATCTACTCTACACCGGGGACGCCTTGCCTCGAAGACCTGCTGGAGGATGTCAGAGTCCCGCCAGGGATCATTAAGCCCATTACAGAAATTGACTGTCAAGCGGACGAGCAGCTGAGAACTTTTGAAGTGCCTAACCCGGAGGGGCCATCCACTATCTTTTATGTTGCCAGGGAAAAGCCAGTCAGGGAAGATGATAATTGCCGATTTCCTGACGAGTTGCATGACCCGCACGTCCCCATTGCGGGACTCCCCCACATGACCGACCAGGCAACCAGAATGGTCAGAAAGCAAAAGATTCCCCCCTATCAACCCTCCAGCCGGAAGGAAATGTTCGAAAGAATGTGGAACCCACCAAACCTAGATTGGTGGTTGCTGCAAATCACCAAGCACCCCGGTCTGGGCTTTTCACTAGAAGATTATTACGAAACTGATGTGATATCGGTTTCGGCCTTGTCCGGCGACGACCCCGCGGAAGCTGCAGATTTGCGGGAAGCCCACCAAGACGTATATCCCAGGCCTCCAGCTGAGGAGGCGCAAGACAAAGAAGTGTTCCTTTGGAACCCTCTCCGCCGCCGCTGCATGGGGAAGACCTCCTCTTTCTCCGAGGAATTAACCTCGAAGGGGCACACCACTGAGGCGCCCTCACTCCGGCCTACTGGTGAAGCAAGAAGCAATAGCATGGGGCATGCTCCAAATTCCCCCCGATACGACCCCGTCATGTACGCCTTGTACCATAGGCAGCAACGGGAAATCAAGGTGTTAAAGGCACGGCTGGCTGAGTTGACCTCGCTAGTGACTGACCTGATCCAAAGTTCTCTCCGCCCGTGGGGTGGCCACATGTCTCGACCCCGAGACACCAGTCCCGATGTCCCCGTCTGGTCAAGAAGGGAGACAAGAGACATGGCAAACCCATTAACCGGGCGGCCAACCAGGCAAGGCCTGACACTCCAAGAGAAGCTGTAGAAGCCCTACTCTTTCCCAAGAGAGAAGACTCGGGGTATTTTTTACTGGGCTTGCCATTACGGCAAGGTCTCCCTCCCACGGTCCAAGAGGCTGCAGGACACCCGAAGAAGTGGGGACCCACTGTTTTGTCCCTACCACCAGATACTAGGCCACGCCATCGAAGACTGCTATGTCTTCAAAGACATTGCTCAAGACCTCATTGACAGGGACGAGCTCAGAATGGGAGACTATGTGGTAGCCCCACCACGCCCCCACGTGGCGGACAGCCCCAGAAGAGGAGCCTATACACTATCCATCCAGTACCAGACCCCTGAAGATGCGGCTGCCCCGGCCCCCGCCGGAGCTGTCTATGATGAGTATACAGAAGACCCCGAGGTGGCCCTGTGCCTTTCTGCACCAGCGGACCCCACGGACCTGGCGGCTACGGTCCAGGAGGAGTGCGCGGCAAATGCAGCCTTCGCGCCCCTTCATGAGGAACAAGAAGAGGGGGATGGCGTCCTCGAGCCCGAAGACAATGAAGATCAAGACTTCGTCGATTTATCGCCAGCCCCGCCGGAAATTGGAAATGGCGGCCAGGCCACAGTCGACGAATTGATTGAGATCAACCTTGGCACCGAAGGTGACCCCAGGCCGACCTTTCTGAGTGCTCTCATGCCCCTACAGGAGAGAGAGCAATACACAAAGTTGCTACAAGAATTCTGGGATTGCTTTGCCTGGAACTATAAAGAAATGCCTGGGCTCAGCCCCGAGGTGACTCAGCACATCTTGGCCATTGATCCCACGGTGGAACCAGTGAAGCAGTCTCCCCGGCGTATGAGGCCGGAATTGATCAGCTAGATCTGCAAGGAGGTCGAGAAGCTCATAGATGTCAGCTTCGTGGCGGAGAACCAATACACCACTTGGTTGGCCAACATCGTACCGGTAAAGAAAAAGAATGGACAGATCAGGATTTGCGTGGATTTTTTGCGACCTGAACAAAGCCTGCCCAAAAGATGACTTTCCGGTGCCTATCACCGAGGTGATGATTGATGCAACCACCGGCCACGAGGCCCTGTCTTTTATGGACGGATCGTCCGGCTATAACCAAATTTGGATAGCCGACCACGACCGGATTCACACAGCTTTCAGATCACCCAAGGGGATATTCCACTACAAGAGGATGCCCTTCGGCCTCAAGAATGCTGGAGCTACATATCAGCGGGCAATGACCAAGATCTTCGACGAGCTGCTATATAGCAAGGTCGAATGCTACATTGATGATCTAGTTGTCAAGACTAAGAAGAGAGCTGAACATCTGAGCGACCTCAGGGTCGTCTTTCAAAGGCTCCGGCTGTATGGGCTGAAGATGAACCCTATGAAGTGCGCCTTTGGCGTGTCCAGTGGTAAGTTCCTCGGCTTTATTGTCCAGCACAGAGGGATCGAGATTGACCCCTTCAAGATAAAAGCCATTCAGGAGTTGCCCCCTCCGAAGAGTCTAGGAGAGCTAAGGTCCCTACAGGGCCGTCTAGCATACATCCGCAGGTTCATCTCCAACCTGTCGGGGCGTTGCCAACCCTTTCACAGACTAATGATGAAGAATGCACCCTTCAGCTGGGGTCACGAATGCCGACACGCGTTCGACCAGCTAAAAGAGTACCTGAAGACCCCGCCGGTCCTGGGGGCACCTGTCAAAGGCAGACCGCTTATTCTCTACATAGCGGCTACCGAATATTCACTGGGGGCAATGCTCGCCCAGAATAATGATGAGGGAAAGGAGCAGGCGCTCTACTACCTCAGCCGGAGATTGGTGGGAGCGGAGGCCAAGTACACTCCGATAGAGAAAGTCTGCCTTGCTTTGGTCTTCGCAGTCAAGAAAATGAGGCATTACATGCTGTCCCATGAAGTGAGCTTAATATCCAGGGCTGAGCCCATCAAGCACATTCTCTCCCAGCCTGTCCCGAAGGGGCGCCTTGGCAAATGGGCCGTGCTGCTCATGGAGTTTGACATCACCTACGTGCCGTAAAAGGCCGTTAAGGGACAAGCCGTCGCGGATTTCTTCGCAGCACACCCTGTCCCCGAAGACTCCCCGTTGGCCACAGAGCTACCCGAGGATGAGACATTGGAGGTGGATCATGTCTAACAAGCTATCTGGCAGCTATACTTTGACGGGGCTTCGAGAACAGAAGCGACCCCGTCCGGACGCGCCAAGGTACGGGCCGGAGCTGGCATCGTCCTCAAATCGCCAGACGGAGAAGTGATGCACACTTCCTGCTGCATTAGCAAGCCCTGCACAAATAATGAAGCAGAGTATGAAGCTCTGATCATCGGCCTTCAGGTGGCCCTCCAAATGGAGATCAAAATGCTCCAAGTATTCGGCGACTCGCTGCTGGTCGTCAAGCAGGTACAGGGATAGTTTGATGTCCAAAAACCTGAGCTGCTCCCTTATCACACTAAGGCGAAGAGACTCATGGAGCGGTTCTACCTCCTTGGGATAGGCCATGTCGCCAGAGGGGAGAATGCACAGGCCGACGCCCTGGTAAAACTGGCAAGCTCACTGGCAGTGCCTCCAGATGGATCTCTCAGTATCCAAGTAATAAATCAGTGCCAGATGCCCAGTATGATAGAAGAGGAACCAGAAGAAGAAGAGCTAGAAGTCACCACAGCAGAAGCCGTCGGCCTACCTGACTGGAGAGACCCCCTGATGCAGTGGTTCAAGTACCAGCAGCTGCCCAAGCAGAGAGAAGAGAAGATCAGGCTAATCAGAATTAAGGACTCTTATGAGCTCCGAAACGGAATATTATTCCGAATGGTGGCCGACGCCAAGCAAAAATTACTCCTCCGATGCTTGTCCATTGAAGAAGCCTGGAGGGTCATGAAGGAGGTCCATGCCGGGACAGCTGGCGCACACCAGGTGGGGCCGAAAATGAAGATTGAAATAAAGAAGCTCGGCTATTATTGGCCTGCAATGTTCGACGACTGCTGTAAATATGCTAAGTCGTGTCAGAAATGTCAAGAGCATGCCACCATACCCAGAAGGCCCCCCGTGCAGTTACACCCAACCGCGCCCAGTTGGCCGTTCGCCCAGTGGGGAACGGACGTCGTGGGTCCCTTACCTGCATCTTCCACAGACTGCAAGTACATTTTGGTGGCAACCGACTACTTCTCCCGCTGGGCAGAGGCTGTCGCCTTATGGGAGGTCACCGGAGAGATCGTGGTCAGGTTTGTCCGCCGTAATATCATATTCCGGTTTGGCGTGCCCGACCGAGTTGTGTCAGACAATGACAGTCACTTCCGCAACCAGAAGGTCTACCGGCTGGCAGAAAAATATAAAATTGATTGGAGGACATCGACTCCTTACAACCCACAGGCTAATGGGCTGGCCGAAGCTTTTAATAAGACACTCTGCACTCTCCTGGCCAAGACTGTCAGCTCTAACAAAAGGGACTGGGAAGAAAGGATGTACGAGGCGCTTTGGGTGTACCGAACCGTATACAAGACTCCAACAGGCTACTCGCCCTTTTCTCTCGTATATGGCTCGGAGGCAATCGTCCCCGTTGAACTGGAGATACCGTCCCTCAGGGTTGCCATTCAACATGGGCTTGTCCTTGAAGGGCAGACCAACGTTGAATGAAGGCTCGAGGAACTCTCCAGTCTAGAAGGAAAGCGGCTCCAGGTCCAACAGAACATTCAGGTCTACCAGGCCCGGATTGCACGCGCCTTTGATAAGCTTGTCAAAGAACGCGAATTCAAGAAGGGCGACCTCGTCATGGTCAAGAGAAGAGATCTCATGGCTACCAACCCTAAGGGTAAGCTGAATGAGAACTGGCTCGGACCCTACGTAGTCCAAAAAATCTACGAAGGTGGGGCCTATGTAATTGTCAACCATCGCGGGAAAGTTCAGTTCCCGCCTCTTAATGGAAGGCACTTGAGACTGTACCACGCTCCGGCGCCCCCGTTCAATCAATAATATAACCCTCCGCCCTATTTTGGGCAGATTTGTGTGATTAATGTCCAAACAACTTGACCACTATCCATGTTTTCAAAAAGTGAGAAGAAAAAAAAAGAAAAAAAAAGGAAGAGGAAGGTAAAAAAAAGAGAGAAAAAAGAGAAGAGAAAAAAAAGGAGAAAAGAAAAAAAAGAGAGAAAAAAAAAGAGAGAAGAAGAGAAGAGAGAAAGGAAGAAAAGAAAGAAAAAAGAAGAGAAGAAGAGGAAAAGAGAGAAAAAGAAAAAAAAAGAGAAGAGAGAAAGAAAAAAGAAGAAGAAAAGAGGAGAAAAGGAAAAAGAAGAGAAGAGAGAAAGAAAGAAAAGAAAGAGAAAAAAAAGAAGTGAGAAAAAAAAAGAAAAGATACAAGAGCAAGGGAAGAGTGGAAGCCGAGAAAGGGGGAACTCCCCCCATTTTCAGCCGTCGCCCCGTAGCAACGGAAGTACTAAAAGAAATTTCTAAACAAACTCTCTCTCCGTCCTCCCCGGGCGGTGAGTACCCCTTTGGCTCGGACCTCCCGTCCGGGTCATTGACAAAACAAACTCTTCTCTCCGTCCTCCCCGGGCGGTGAGTACCCCTTTGGCTCAGACCTCCCGTCCGGGTCATTGACTAAACAAACTCTTCTCTCCGTCCCCCCCCCCCGGGCGGTGAGTACCCCTTTGGCTCGGATCTCCCGTCCGGGTCATTGACTAGACAAACTCTTCTCTCCGTCCCCCCCCCCCCCCCCGGGCGGTGAGTACCCCTTTGGCTCGGATCTCTCGTCCGGGTCATTGACTAAACAAACTCTTCTCTCCGTCCCCCCCGGGCGGTGAGTACCCCTTTGGCTCGGATCTCCCGTCCGGGTCATTGACTAGACAAACTCTTCTCTCCGTCCCCCCCCGGGCGGTGAGTACCCCTTTGGCTCGGATCTCCCGTCTGGGTCATTGACTAGACAAACTATTCTCTCCGTCCCCCCCCCCCCCCCGGGCTGTGAGCACCCCTTTGGCTCGGACCTCCCGTCCAGGTCATTGACTAGACAAACTCTTCTCTCCGTCCCCTCTGGACGACGAGAAACCCGGTCTCTGACCGAGACCCCCCCTGAGGCCAGTACGCGTTTCCAACGTTGTGGCGAGGCCAGTGAGTCGCCCGTTCGGTATGGTGGAGTGGTCCCCTCGTCCTCCCCCTGGGAAGGCGAGCACTCTCCCGTGCCCTGACATGGGTTCCTTCCTGGTCCTCCTGGAGCGAACCATCGCAAAGACTCACGCCCTCCCGATGCATCCCGGCACAAAAAAGAGAGAGAGAAAGGATGATATACGCGAAAGAGGAGGAAGGAGAAAAGAGACCCCCTAGAGGAATGCGTGCTAGAAGAGCATGTGAAACTATAAATCTGTTGTTCAATTCAGATAAAAGAAAATTGACCTACATGAGCTTCGGGGAATACCCCTGTGTTACATTCAAAAGAAAAGAGAAAGGAATTAAGGGGTGCAACGCTCAGTCGGTGCCCCTGAAGATGTCCTCGAGGGGGAGGATTCCGACGCAAGGAAAATTCGTCATGTCGCGCAAGCGGCCCCTCCGTTCTTCGAGTCGAGCAAGTTCCGCCTCCACGGACATCGCCTCGACCTGGGCAACGGCGAGAGCCTCGCCTTCCGCCTCGACCGCTCTTTCGGCTTCGGTAAGGTCAGACCTAGCCGCGGAAAGGTAGCTCTCCAGTTTCGCAATTCGGCTCTTAAGGGAGCGAACATTGCTCTGGCCTTCCCCGAGAGCCCTCTCATGGCGCTCCTCATTGTGACGTCGGGCCTCCAAAGTCTGTAAGTACTCGCCGGCCTGGGCATCAAGGGCGGCACATTCGTCAGGAGCCTGGGTCTCGAGGAACTCGCGACGCGTAACATACTTCAGTAATAGTAAGACTCGTCGCGACCATTCCCCCAGTGGACAGCCCAGCACTTGTAACGCCCCGGTCAGCTGCATCACTATGGTGTGTACCTCCCGGTATGATAAGGAAAGGTCGGCAAAGAGCATCGTCTGCAGCGTTACCAGCATTTGACGGACTGGCGCCTCCGACGAGGTGTGACTGACCAAAGGCACGACTGGGGGAGTGAATTCCACAGTGCTGTCCACCTCCGCCCACAAATCGGCGTCCACGGCGGTTGAAGAGGACGGAAGAGCAAGAGTCAAGTCCCCTGGCCGGCCTGGCTCGACAGAGGACCTCTGGCCAACCACCACTGGGGGAATGGGTAAGATCATCGCTGAAGCATCTGGCGCCGCCATCATCCGCTGCTCTCCTGCCTCCTCTTCCCCTGCCCGGCCCGCCTCTGCCACTAGTTCAACCGGCGGGGGTGCAGGTACCGCTACTCCGGCCGAAGGAGGGGCTTCGAGTAAAGTCGGACCGGAAACCGCCGCCCATAAACTCCTTTCGCGCGTCTGGAATCCCTCCGGATGTGCGCGAAGCCCCGCAAATATCTGCCTCAGGAGCGGGTCCTCCATTTGGGCCGGGAGCTTCGGGAGAGGCGAAAGTGGAACCAGCAGCTGGGGGATGCCCCCCGCTTCTACGAGCGCCGCAAGGCTCTCCACCCCTGAGCCCGAGACAGGAGCCAGCCCCTCCACCGCTATTGGGCCAATGCTTGGCCTCCGTTTCGCGACAGCCTTCCAGGCACGACCGGACGTCTTCCCTCCTGTCGGCATCACCTGCTCATGGGAAGCGGAGTCAGCCACCCGCTGCCTGGAACAGATCACGCAAAGTCAAAAGGCGGGGAAGAACCATAAGCCCCACGTGCTTACCTCGGCCACCGGGATGATGCTGCCTTCGGGTGCAATCTCCCCCTCCTCCAGAGGCTCGTCCGCCGTTTCGGTAGCACTTAAAGGCTCCGCGGACGCCTCCTGTTGAAGGGCGTCGAGCAAGAGGGCTAGCTTGCCCATGCCAGCAGCGGCTCCCGCCGGGCGGTCGACCGGCGCGACTGAAGCGGCCTTCCCCACAACCTCCGGCTGGGTAAGCTCCTGAAAATCCGAGGACAACAAGAACGAGATCATTAGCCAACTATGGGAAAAAGGGGGTCCGGCCCAAGCAAGCTCACACTTACAGCAGCCCTCCCCATAAAGCTTGAGGAGCCAGCAAGTAAGGGGGCCTTGAAGACCGACTCGGGTGGCCCCGATGCTTCAGACGCGCCCTCGTCAGAAGCCACTTCATCGGAGGAATAGTTATAATCTACCTCTTTGCCCGACGAGGACTCGACCGCCACAGGCTCTGCCCTTACCGGCAAAGGAGCATCCTCTTCAAGGTCAATAACCGGCGCATCCTCCCGCGGACTGGTTGGGACTGGTGTAGCAGACTTCAGCTTCTTCCTCACATACAGCTGCGTTGCTGGGAGGTGCAGGCGGGGCCATAGTGGCTCGACAACTGCTGCAGCGGCGCCTATCACATAAAAGAAAAGACAGGTCATGCCAAAGTCAACGGGTTCCCAAAGAAGGAAAGAGCTCAATCACGCGGACGGAGACAGCTACCCCCTCCGGCTTCTACAACACGAGGCGGCTCGCGAATGGCCTCTTTGATGGGCGACGCGGCCTCAGGAACCACGGCCTCGCCCTCGCCCGGGGTCAGTACAGGCGCCGGCTCCCCCATACCGCCTAAAAGAAAGAAATGCAATTGTCATACGCGCATAAAAGAGTTCGGCCCGGGAGACAAATAAATCCCAAAGGACGGCGGTGACGGTGAACCTCACCCCCATCATGAATCGGCTCGGTCCGGGTGACTTCGAATTCTTCAAAGGAGAAAATAGAGGCCACCGGAGAAGCGACCGCCGGGGCCGTGGACCCCTCGGCTTGCTTCCGCTTTGCCGTGTGCCGCCCGGCCGTTTTGGCAGCAGCCCATGCCTTCTTAACAGGCGACCTCGCCCGGGACCTCCCCTTGGCTTGTGGTGGGGAAGTCGGAGTTGGCACCGAAGTCGCCTTTGCTGCAGCCGCAGCTTCACCCACAACGGGGATGGGCGCGGGAATCGGTTCCTCCACATCAGGAATAGGCGTGGGCACGGGCTCTCCCACAGGGACTGAGATAAAAAGAAACACTCAGGTGTCGAGGCCCTGCCTCAAAATTAAAATAAAGAAGAAGGGACTTAAAAGGCACACTGGTGAGCGGAGACGCTAACCGACAGGTTGGCTCGGCTCGCTCCGGGTGACCTCGAACTCCTCAAAAGATGGGACTTGTGACGCCGGAGGAGGGGCCGTCGAAGCCTTGGCCGTCTCTATTTTTCGCCGCTTCGTGTCTCGTTGCTTGGCCACCTTGGCAGCATCCACTGCCTTCTTCACAGGCGACTTCGCCCGAGACCTCTTAGCAGCCTTGGGCAGAGGAGCCGTCGTTGGAGCCGACAGCACTGCCTCAAAATAGGCGGGCTTCTGGACGAGCCGAAGGAAGTTCCGGTACGTCGCTATTTGCATGCTGTCGGGATGGTCTGCCAAAATAGATACACGCATATGATTAGCATCCGATAACCCGCTAAGGTCGCAGTAATGAGAATAAAGGAGATGGAAAGGTTAAATACCGTGAGGATCGGTGTACAACCGAAGTGTTATTGGCCAGTAGCTCAGGGACGGCTCCTTGTCCCGACGCGCCGCCTCTCGAACCAGCTAGCATACGTCCTCAACCTTCTGGCACCGGTCTGTAAGGGCAGCCAAATCTGCATGCTTCTTCGTCGAAAGGTGGCAGAAAAGGTTGAAGTGGTCCATGCCCCACCCATCAGCGTAATAATATGGGACGTGCATACGCTTGCTCAAGAATACGGTCGTCGGCTCCTCAATCTTCAGCCCATTCACCCGCAGCAGGACATACAACCATGTGGTGTCCTTATAATTCTCGGGCTTCCTCTCCTCCCGCCTCATAAACGTGTGCTACAGGCAGATCGGGTCCCTCTCTGGACGCCAGCTCTTGGCGGGGGTGCCCTCCTCCTCCATGGGGAGCGGATAATTAATGAGCTCCAGACGGTCGCTCCCTATCCGGCAAAGGTCCCTCAGCATTTTCTTATAGTTATCCTTCACCACAGGGGGTAATTCCACTTTCAGCGTCGGCCTCGCGTCCCGGGCTTCCCGACGGGCGGCCATGTATGCCACCACCTCCTTCTCCTGCTTGTTCTTGAGCCGGAGAAGATGATCTGGCTCAATGTCAAGTATCGGCACCGCCTGAGAAACCTCCTCTCGGCCCCATCCCAGCAGTCGGTCTTGTGTAGCCGATAGAAGGCCGTCCGGGTATTCCACCACTAGATGTAATCCTGAGTCACTCGGGGAATGCGACCCGGGGCTGGCACCCTGAAGGAGGCAGAGTCCGCCCGGTGGAAGAAGTCCCACCAGCTCCTGGTGTGCTCGGCAACTGAACTTCCCCGGATATTCTGCGAGGGCAGGCCGAACTGTGCATGGTAAATAGGGATATGCTGGTCATATCCGAAGTTTCGGCCAAATCGGAAGGGGTAGTACGGCTCCAGCAATACATTGTCCCCCTTCCTAAACGCCAACACACTCGGGCGAATAGACAGCGACCAGTCCCTCAGCTCGAGCTCCAGCAACGGGCGGACCACATTCTCCTGGCTGATAGGGTGGATGTACTTCTCCACCTGGTCGTCTTTACATTCCCTCTTGTTATTCACCAGAGGGCTTGAGTGCGCGGCCAGCGTCCAGAAGTGAATAGTGCCAGCCGCGTCCCGGGGAACCGTTGTCAACCGGCCCCTAATGTTATACATCCGCATGGAAGTAGAAGCCGGCTCTGCGCTGGCAAACTCCAGCATTCTCGGCACCAGCCCCCAGTCTTGAAGAGCTTGCGGGCTGAACTCGGGGAACAGCGAGCAGACCCACGCATTGAAGAAATGCAGCGGACATATGTAGCGGGCCTGTCTCGGGAACTGATGAGTACTGACGTCCCCCAACGCCTTGTAGATCAAGCAAAGGGTTGCCGGGCACAGGGAGAGTTTGATCCCCCATGCCATCTGACACGCCGGATAGATGGCGTCCGATTGAATCACCGTCTCGTCCCCATATGGCATGGCAAATGAACATAGCCATTACACAAGATAGGCGGCGCAGTGAGTTAGCGGGTCGACGCCCATGGGGTTGGCCCCGCTCCGACTGATGAGGACATCACCAGCAATTTCATATGATCGAGGATCCCGATACTCGCCGCCTAAGCTACATCTTGTTCACCACGTTATTTCGAGTCCTATGATGTAATTTTCATTTTCTACTCATGTAATTTACCTTTTATTTGAGTCTTGTACCTAGGTTATTAAGTCATTTCCTTAAGTTCGAGTCTTATTAGGCTATGGTGCTTGCTATTGGGCCTATTTCTTTGGGCTAGGCCCATGGGCGCACCCCCCTTCCTTGGTTATCTGTTAGTATGTTAAAAGTCAGGGTCTTATATGTAAAAGTGGGTTTCCTATAAATAGGACCCCAATCCCTCAGTTGTAAGCTAATGAATATTTGAGTAAAAATTTGCCAAGGTATTTGTGCATCTCTCTCTCTCTAGCTCTCTCTCTCTCTTCTTCTCTCTCTCACTAAAGGGGGCGAACCCCATTCTCTCTCCTCCCCACTCCAAATTCGAAATTCACTCTCTCTCCTCCCTATTCACCTCTATTTAAGACCCCTCCCCCTTCCCCATACCTTCCATTTACTTCCCCTCCAACCCCTAGGTGGAACCCCTTTCTCCTAGGCACCTCTCCCCCTTCCCAAGCAACCTTTCCCCTTCCCCATACAACCCCTTCACATTCCCAAGGGAGAATCCATTCTCCTAGACACCCTTTCCCCTTCCCTAGGCCCCCATTAGCACCTCCATTAACCCTCCACCCAAATCGAAGGGAACCCTCCCCATTTCCCCAAGCCACTTGCGCCCCCATCTCCCCACCTCCACCCCCCCTTGACCATTTGCGCAATCACCCCCCCTCCCCTGCTAGCTCCGCCCCTCCTTCCTCCCTCACCTCCCCTTTCCACCTCCCAAACATTCCCCATCACCAAAGCAACCATTTCCCCTCTCCTTCCACCAAAGGAACCACCCCTCCACCCTTTTCCCCCTTCTCATTTGCATACAGCTGAAGACCTGCAGAACAGCCGCCAGTTGCAGTGCTGCCCACGACCTCTTCCCAAAGCTCCTGGGGGCGTGGCCTACATCGACGGAAAGGTCTGCGAGTCTTATTTGCAAGAGAGGTGATCTCATCCCATTCCGAGTTCGGGGCTGTCCGGGAGAGCCATTCTCCCCTGACTGCGCTGGGCTCCCCCTGTAGAGTACCAGAATCGGTTTTGAAGCTATGCCACGGCCAACCCTAGCAGAACCAAGCCAAGGCCTCTTCATCAAAGTTCTTCCACGTCCTGTCCTCTTCCAGGATCAGGAAGCAGAACTGCGTTCGGGTTCCGTGAGACAGAGTTATAGAGTTTCTCCTCTGACTGCTCCAAGCTGCTTCCCCAAGTCTGCTTCGACCTGTCAGCACCTTTTTGGGTCCCCCGGTCTCCACTGACCTCATCCGGCTTCCCCGTTGATTTTTCTGAGAAGTAGACTCGACACGATTCCAGCCACTCTGACGGCTCGTGATTCAGAGCTCGGGAGCGGCCGGGGTAGCTTCTGCAAGTTACTGTTCATATCAGGTAGCTGCTGCGGCCAGATTCTGCCACCCTGTTCGAACCTCCACCACGGCCACATCCTTCAACTTCTGGAGGCGCCACTTGGCCGAGAGCTGCAACCACGAGTTTCCACCACCACCAACAAGCGGCGTCCCGTTCGGCATCAGGAAGTGACTTTCCCATTTTTTCTCCCCCGGGCGCGCAGACAGTTCATTTAGGTCCTTCCCCGATAGTGCCTCACTCAACGGACTTCTCCTCACCGCCCCGACATCCTCTTGTGCTGTTCTTGGTTGCTGCTCGAAGAAGACTCATCCACGGACGTTCTCGACTTGGTCCTGCCTCATTCGGACTTCGGGAGCTGCCGTGGTGACTTTGGCCATCCGCTGCTGTCCCTGGGAACAGTCTGCTTCTGCACGTAAGGGACCTGTTCCAGAGCCCGTCCCTGCCGGAGACGACCACGGGACTGCTCACTAAAAATCACAGTCGTACCTGGGTACGTCAGCGACATTTTGGCGCAAGTCTCATCAAGTTCTGAGTCCAGGGGAGCTCACAGCGGCGACTACATCGACCCCCTGTCTTGCTGTCCCAGACCCGGGCAGATTCGGCCGGGTGCTCCGTCGGCGCGATCGAGCTTATCTCCCCTCTCCGCCTGGCCGGCTTAGCGCCCCTCCCTGTGCGGAGGTAGTGTTTGACTTGTAATACAAAAATCCCCACCCCAAGTCCACCCTCCTGTGTGAGGTGTAGTGATTGTAATCTTTAAACAGGTCAAGCTTCATCGACGCAGTGTGCGGGGAATCCACACTTCCCCGCTCGCCCTCATCTCCGACCGGGATCGGTGTCTTCACACCGATCAGGTGAGCCTCGGGTTGTCCTACTCTACTGGAATTGCTTTGCTTGTTTAGTATTGCTGCTTAGTGCCGTCGGTCGGTGAGTGAGCGCCCGATCTCAAAATATCATCGATTTGAGTGCCACCGCGGAGCGAGTTGAGAGAGAACCACTATATCCCACGCCCTTGGCGTGCTGGCCGCCCACGGAATTGGGGCATCCCTGGACCATTGGGGTCCATCCTTAGCTGGCCATACCCTTGGAACATTGAGGTCCAACCTCGGACCCTCACCGTCATCGCTGGTCCTCCTACGGACCCGAGTGTGCCAACGCGAGTGAATCCGCTTGTGTCACATTGCCTAAATCGTTGTGTTGCTTGCAAACTTAAGTCCGAGGGGTCGTGTCACATCACTGACGCCCCCTGGAGGGGATCTTCACATCAAGTTTGGGCTTCACACGCTTCTTGCGAGCAACAGCGGTACCGACGCATGAAAATTCTTCGTATTGCTTCAGCCCGTCATAAAAGTATTGCAGCCACAGGGTCATGCATACCCTCTTTCTATCCCCACGGGCAGGCTGCCTCCCACCATGTGACAACTGGTATAACTCCCGGTACGCCTTCATAAGGTACCGGTACGAATACCCAAGAGAATAGTAGCCGTCCCCGTTGGTTTCATCCTTGATCAAGTCGGGGAGGCATACTTCTTCATAAGGCTCCCTGTCAATGGGCAAGCCGCTCAACTGGCTAAGACTCCACAGGTCCAGGGAGGTCTCGCCTTCCGCAGTGTAAAAAGTATTGGTCTCAGCACTGAATACTTCTATCATACCACAGCAGAGACCCTTAGAGATGGGGTAGCCGTAGCGGGAGACGTAAACACTATGGTAAATACCAGCTCGGACCAGCAGAGGGGCGTAGTTGAATAGTACGTATTCGGTAAACTCCACCGCCCCTTCACGGAAACTGTGTACATCTTGAAGCTTCAGCTCCCCAAACCAGCCCAGCGACAGTTCATACTTGAACCTGATAGCTAAGCAGTCCAAGATGAATGGTTCCTCCCTGTAACCCCATTTTAGGGGAGCCAAGAACAAGCCGAATCGGGGCGACTCGCCATGCACGCTCCCAGCGGACATGTCCCATTTTGCCGGGGTGAATTGAGGTGCTCGCACCAATTTATCTTCGGCCGGCAACACCCCCTCGATCCCCAGGATGGGCTTCCATTCTCTGGCCTCTCCCACCAAGTACATCGGGATGCTCCTGGGGACACTGTATAATAAACTGTCGCGGGCTTGCAGAGCGGCCCGCTCAGCACTCTTCACGGCCCGGAAGTCTCGCCCTTCCCGTGAGCAAAAATGCTTCAGAAAACGGACGAGGTGTTTGTCCTTCGGGAAGTCCCTCCTGTATCCTCCCGCGGCCCAGTCAAATGTGAAGCCGCCCTCAATTCTAGCAAGCCTGCGGAAGTCCATGCTCTCATTGTCAGACCTCGATGACTCGGCCAAGGCGGCTATCTCCGCGTGCTCCCGGTCTAAGTCCTCCACGTTGAGCCATGTGACCGCTGGCACTGGACCTCACGGAATAAGGTCGGCACTGACAGCAGCAGCAGGAGCAGAAGAACCACTTGGGGTAGCCATTTGTCTGCAAAGATACACAAATGGAAGACCAGAATAAGCCACAGGCAAAAGGGGATGAAAAACTGTAAAGGGGCTTTACTACGAATAAAATAAGTAAGATACTGCCAATTTCTGACGAAATTTCAACAGAGTTTCCCCTAGGCCAGAGGCGTAAGGGAAAAACACGGGTGCGCGCCCACAAGGAGTGACGGCCCCAACAAAGTCATGGTGGGCCCCGAGAGGCAACACCAGAAGTCCGCTGATCAAAAAGTCTTCTTCCCCTGGCTTGGAAACCTTCACCGGTACGCTGCCCAGTGCCTTCACCGGCACACCCCGCAGTGGCCCTCACCGGTACACTACCCGGCGCCTTCCCCGGCACGCCCAAGAGGGCCTTCCCCGGCACGCTCCGGGAGCTCTTCCCCGGTGCGCCCCCTGGCAGTGCTCACCGGTACACCCCGGGATGCTTCCCCGGCACACCTTCCGCCCGCTTCCACGACGCGCCGTAAGTGCCCTTCGCCGGCACGCTTCTAGGTGCCTTCCCCGGCACGCCCGCGAAGGCGGTCTTCGTCGACACACTCCTCCGTGCCTTCACCGGCACAGTTGCCAGCACTCCTCCCCAGCACGCTCGGTGCCTGCTCCCCGGCACGCTCCGACGCCTCCCCTGTCGGTACACCCTGACGCCCTCTCATCGGCACGCCTCCACGGTGTCTCCCCGGCGCGCCCACGCCCGCTCCCAACGGCATATCCGGCCACCCACGACGCCAGAGACGGAGAAGAAAAGGGGAGAGGCGAAGGAGGAAGGAGAGGAAGAGGTGAAAGGAGAGGGGGGGGGGAAGGAGCCTAGGGCTCCGCCATGCCTCAAACGGAGAGAAAAAAAAAGAGAGAATAAGGAAGAGAAGGAAAAGAGGAGGCGAAGGAGGAAGGAGAGAAGCAAGAGGGGGGGGAAGCCTCCCACGGTGGCGCCCTCACCCAATGGAGAAGACGGCGGCGACGGCGACAATGCCTGCGGCGGTGGCGCTCGGTGACGGAGAAGACAGAGAAGAGAGGGAGGGGGCGAACGGTCGCCTGCTGAAGAGAGAGAAGAGGGAGGGGGAATTCGAATGGGGGTGGTTCGAATGAACCGCCCCCGCCCCTTTTATATGGCGGAGAAATAAGAGAAGAGAAGGGGAATAAAAAAGGAGAAAAAAAAAGGGGGGGAAAGAGGAAAGGAAAAAGGGGGAAATAAGAGAGGGAGAAGAAAGGAACCGGAGAAATAAAAAAGGGGAAAAGGGAAAAGGGGAAAGATAAAAAAAGGGGGGGGGGAGAAGAGAAGAAAATAAAAAGGGAGAAAAAGGAGAAAATAAAAAAAGGGGATATATATATATATATGATATTAAATAGATATGTGTATATATATATGTATATATATATATATATATACACGTACATATACCTTCGCACGAGTCTACTCATATGTGTGGAGGTGTAAGTCGATAACATACAATAATAGTTGTCTCCGGGGAACGTCCCATCCCCGCCCACAACGCACTCGTGACGCCACTACCCCGCCAACAAACAAGTCCTTCCCCGGCGCGTGGCCTCGTGCCTCAGCCACCTCCCATCATACAAAATCGCCATCAAGGGCCTTACGCCCGGATCGGCAGAACCTCTATCCTTGCGCTGGCATTCGTCCCTTGCCAGTGAATAAATCCCTTTCCGGCGCAAGGCTCCGTGCCCTAGCCACCCACTCCATACAATATTGCCATTACGGACCCTACGTCCGAATCGACACGAACTCTCCCATTGCGCTGGCATTTTCTTCTTGCCAACGAACGAGCCTTACCTTCCGGCGCGAGGCTTCGTGCCCCAGCCAACACTTGCGTATCACTCGCTCGTCAACAAAAAAAGGAAGAAAAGAAAATGGGGTTAAAAATAGAGATACCCCGCCGGACTTGCCCCTACACGGGGACAAGGGTAAAAATGGCAACAACCCAGCTGTGGTGAAAACCCGAAAGGGCGCTGCAGGCAAAATCAGGTACCCCGCCACGTGAAAACCCGAGAGGGCGCGTGGGCAAAAGCAAGAGGGGGCCGGTACCGGCGAAAACCTGAAAGGGCGCTTGTATCGGTAATGTGGTTCAAAAAAAAAGAAGAAGAAGAAAGAAAGAAAAGAAAAGAAGAGAACAACAAAACAGGTCAGCTCCCGACACCCTGTCGATGCTGACGAAGAGACCAAGAGACAACAAACTACGTTAGCTCCCGACACCCTGTCGATGCTGACGAAGAGACCAAGAGACAACAAACTACGTCAGCTCCCGGCACCCTGTCGGCACTGACGAAGAGACCAAGAGATCAACAAACCAGGTCAGCTCCCGACGCCCTGTCGGCACTGACGAAGAGACCAAGAGACAACATATCACGTCAGCTCCCGGCACCCTGTCGGCACTGACGAAGAGACCAAGAGATCAACATATCACGTCAGCTCCCGGCACCCTGTTGGCACTGACGAAGAGACCAAGAGATCAACAAACCAGGACAGCTCCCGACACCCTGTCGGCACTGACGAAGAGACCAAGAGACAACATATCATGTCAGCTCCCGACACCCTGCCGGCACTGACGAAGAGACCAAGAGACAACGAATCATGTCAGCTCCCGGCACCCTGTCGGCACTGGCGAAGAGAAAAAGAGGCCAGTACACCCGCGGGCAGCGCTCGGCTCATCCTTCGCCCGCGCTGCCCGTGGGTGGGGGGCATTTATGGACACCAAAAAATTGCACACCCATGATATCCTATTCGGCCCGCATCAACAACGGCGTCGAGCGAAGCAGACCGGGAGAGACTGATCATTTAGATTCCCCGAAGGTGAACATTGCTGTGAAGCCGTCTCCAGGAGCCACGACAGTGAAGAGGAATCGACCACCGAGAGACCCACGATTCACGGGCCTCGAAGAAATCAAACGGGCCACAACCCGCGGCCCAAAACTGTCCATGTTAGCCTCAACGGCACACCCCCTTTGGGGGGGTCTTCCCCGGCACACCCCCCTTGGGGGGGTCTTCAACGACACACCCCCCCTCTTTAGGGGGGTCTTCAACGGCACACCCCAGGGAGGGAGCCTTCAGCGGCACAGCCCCCTGGGGCCTTCAACGGCACACCCAGGGAGGGAGCCTTCAGCGGCACACAGCCCCCAGGGTCTTCAACGGCACACCCCAGGGAGGGAGCCTTCAGCGGCACAGCCCCCTGGGGCCTTCAACGGCACACCCAGGGAGGGAGCCTTCAGCGGCACACAGCCCCTAGGGCCTTTAGCGACACGCCCATCCTGGGCTCCAGTGGTACACCCCAGGGGCCTCAACGGGACACCCCCAGGGGTCCCCAGTGGCACACCCCTCAGGGTCTTCAACGGCACACCCAAGAGAGGGGCCTTCAGCGGCACACGCCCCATGGCCCTCAGTGGCACGCCCCTTTGGGCCCTCAGCGGCACACTCTTCTGGGCCTTCAGCGGCACGCCCGTTGGGTGTTCCCGCGGCACACCCTTTTGGCCCTCCTACGGCACACTTATTCAGCCCACCAGCGGCACAGCGTTAAGCCTTTTCAACGGCTGAACGACGTGGTGCCCATGCCCTACGCGTCCATGGCGCGCAGTGAGCTCCCTGAGGTGTCAACCAACAGTTGGGCCACACAGGCTACTCCCCTGACAGCCAGGACGAAAGACGTCAAATCCCATCATGACGGAGCTGCTTCCCGCCTTCGACGGCCGTGCTCAGAAGCTCCCGCGGCTGGGAGTATAAAACGACTCCCGCTCCGGCAAAAAAAGGGAGGGGAGGCTAGAGAGGAACACACACACAGACAGAGGGAGAGACATACGCAAGAGAGGAAGAGAAGAGAAGGGAGAAGAAGAAGGGATCCGGCGTGAGTCTCCTTCGACGGCCACCGGGCAGAAGAGAGAGTAAGAGAGAAGGAGGGCTGAATGTAACAGGGGAAGGTGCGGGGGAACGAGCAGTGGATGCTCGTCCCTGCTTCAATCCCCAACACTTTCCCTTCCGTGGTTTTCCTTGTTTTCTTCCTCCCTTCATCTTGTATTTTGGTTTTCTTCCTTGCCCGTAGCCTTAACTCGGGCGTGCTCGGCAATGTATATGGATGGCCACGGCCCCTTGCTCCCCATGAATGAAAATCACCCTCCTTGGGTTTCTCTGTTATTTCTGATTGGTTTACGCCAGTTTTCATGGTGTATGATGTGTTGTTCATTTTTCCTCCATTTCTCTATTTCTCCGATGCTTTTGGAGTCCCCGTAGGGACGTGATTCCTCCTATATGATCCTTGGCCTCATGGGTTCTTTGCCCTCTCCTATGGCCATCAGTTGTACCTATCTGCTCGAGGGGAGGGAGACCCTCCTTCTCTTCCAGAACACCCAGTAGCCAGTAGCCCTTGGCTTTCTCCACTGGTACGCCCCTTAACTTCCCTTCACCGATGGCCCTCAGCCCTTGGCCGGCACATCCTTGGCCCTTCCCAGCTGGTGCATCCTTGATTTCTTCAGCCTAACGCCTTTCCGGCACGCCCTCTCAACACTTTGTCGGTACACCCCATAGTGGCCCTCAGCGGCACACTCTTTCAGCCCTTGGCCGGTACACCCATAGTGGCCCTCAGCGGCACACTCTTTCGGCCCTTGGCCGGTACACCCCATAATAGCCCTCAGCGGTACACCTCCCCCTTTTGTGCCTCAGCGGTACGCCCTTGGCCTTCCTAGCCCGGCACACCCTATGCTCGTCCTTGGCCGGTACGCCTTGGCCAATCCCCCGTCCACCCTGTCCAGTATTAGAAGCCTCCCGTTCATCGTTTTCTTCTTATTTTCCGAGGTTCTATAAAGGTGTTGCCACCTCCGGGCGCCCACCTCCAGTTGTCTGGTTCCGCCACTCCGTGTGAGCGCGTTCCCTTTATCTCCCTTACGCTCGGGTCAAGGGGAGATGCTGCCGATTTTTGTCAGAAAATAACAACATGTTAAAAAGGCAAAAGGAAGCAACAAACGAACAGAACGATCAACGATAAAACTTTCCGACTAATCGAGCCACTGCCGGTAGTGTGAGAAGAACTGAACCGAATAACGACATAACATATCAGACGTCTGACTTGTGAGCAAAAAGGCTGAACAGAACCAAGGAAATGAGAAGTTTATATAAGACTATGTAAAAATCAATAAACGAAGAAAAGAAAAGCCTTAAAAACAAATAATAGAAGATTCCAACCTTCACCGGCACGCTCTGTCGTGCCCCCAGCTGCACACTCCAATAACCTTCAACGGTACACTTATCTGGCCCTTCACCATCATACCCTGTCTCCACTCTTCAAACACCCTTCGCCGGCACGCTGGTTTCCACCTTCCCCGGCACACTCTTTTAAAACCCTCAGCGGTACGCCCTTTTCAACCTCCAGCGGCACGCCTTCATTCTCCAGCGGTACACCCTTTTTGCATCCAGCGGCACACTCCATTCCCCAGCGGTACACTCCTTTCCATTGTCTCTTCCCCCCTTCGCCGGTACACCCTCATCCACCGTCTCAAACTCAATGTATAGACTTGGCAGATTGACGTACAAACACAGCAATGAGCAATGTACAGACTTCGAGCTGCAATCAAGAGACAACGTATAGACTTTGAGCTGAATAAGCTGAAGAATGTATAGACTTCGGGTGTCGGCTACACAAGCAATGTATAGACTTTGAGCTGCAACGTATAGACTTTGAACTGCAGCCAATGAATAATGTATAGACTTTGAGTTGGCCAACGTACAGACTTTGACTGGACGATGTATAGACTTTCAGGGACAATGTATAGACTTTGAGCTGCAACGTATAGACTTTGAACTGCGGCCAATGAATAATGTATAGACTTTGAGTTGGCCAACGTACAGACTTTGGACTGGCCGATGTATAGACTTTCATGAATAATGTGTAGACTTTGAGTTGGCCAACGTACAGACTTTGGACTGGCCGATGTATAGACTTTCACGAGCAATGTATAGACTTTGAGCTGCAACGTATAGACTTTGAACTGCAGCCAATGAATAATGTATAGACTTTGAGTTGGCCAACGTACAGACTTTGGGCTGGCCAATGTGTAGACTTCGAGCTGCAACGTACAGACTTTGAACTGCAGCCAATGAATAATGTATAGACTTTGGGCTGGCCAATGTATAGACTTTGAGCTGCAATGTACAGACTTTGAGCTGGCTGATGTATAGACTCTAATAAATGATGTATAGACTTTGAATTGCAGCCAATAGCCAACGTATGGACTCTGAGCTGCAGCCAATGGCCAATGTACAGATTTCGAGCTGGCCAATGTGTAGACTTCAATAAACGACGTATAGACTCTGGGTTAATGAATACAGCCCATGAACAGACTTTGAGCAGTCGATGTATAGACTTCGTGTCGCAATAGCCCGTCAACGTATAGACTTCGAGCCTTCCCCGGTGCACCCTCTTCTCCCTTCACCGGTACACCCTCCAATCATTGCCCTTCAGCGGCACCCTCCTTAAGCCCTTCAACGACACACATATCCAGCCCTTCGCCGGCACACTTTCCGCCCACTTTTCCTCAGCGGTACACTCCCTTTAGCCCCCCTTTCAACCCGCCAAGGGTCAACTCTCCCCCAAAAAAATAATACATGAATATATATATATATATATATGTATATATGAGCATATAATGGCAGAACTAACAAGCCAATAAAAATCATGATGAATAAATAAACCTGAACAGATCCGTATAAAAAAAATGAATGAAATAAGTGACAATAATAATAAAAAAGGGAGTAATAATGACAGTAAGCAAGATGAGGGAAATCACCCGGAACAGATACGGAAAGAGGAATAAGCAACGGAGTAACATGAACAATAATGATAAAACAATATAAGGTATTAATAATTCTACATTGCAGCCCCCTCTCTCCGTGACTCGACGTAGAAGGAACAATAGTGCCGCCCTCTCAGGCCGGGCTCAAGTCTTGGGAATCATCCTGACATGGCCAGGCCCCGACCTAGTCTCGGGCCGACATTCCAATCAGACCAGATTCGCTTCTCGCCCCAGATCCCTTGCGAGCCATCATTAAAATTGCCGTGCATTCGGCAGACATTTGAACGGGTCCACCTCGGTTTCCGTCGCGTTTCTATCACGGACCCGAGTCCGAATATGAAAAGGTCCACGAGTGACCGACATGGCCAATGGCTCGTATCTTGATGTGGACTTTAGTGTGATTTATTCCTGTCCCCTTCTCACACCGTTAGTATTATTTATTTTGGCCGTAGGGCCCCTAATTTTGGCAATTAATCAAGGGTATTCCCTCGTATGGGGGATGTAAATGACGTCGTGACCTTTATGGCATGACGGGATCTGGTCCCGACACGAACCACACAATCGTCTGACGATGTCAGATCGAGCGCACCATGGGCTCTTCGGAGCCTGAATAAATTATCACTTCGGTGACTGGCACGCCCACGGACTCAATAGATGAAACACCCGCCGCGCCAGCGAATTTTAGTGCGTCCACAGGCGTCGGTTATCTTGGCGTCTCCGAACCAACCAGCAGCTAGCTGATACTTGAACTGGACAGCCGGACAATTCAACACAAAAGGTTCTTCTCGGTACCCCCACTTTATCGGTGCCAGGAATAGACCGTAGCCGGATTTTTCCTTGTGAACTCGGCCACTAGCACTGTCCCACCGAGCGGATGTAAATTCCGGGGCCCGAGTCAACATCTTTTTCTCCCGCTCCAGTTCTGATATACCGAGGATTGCGTCCCAGTCACGCTTCTCCCCGGGAAGATAAATAGCCTTGCCACGATACACTGATCCCTTCAGGCTATCCCTCTCGGAAAGTATAGCAGCTTCGACTGCACGAGCTAGCCGATAGTCTCGCATTCCACCCACGGTGAAAGTCCGGATAAACGGCATCAGGTGTCTATCGTTCGGGAGATCTGGACGGTAACCACTGCCCCGTCTGAAGCATGTTTCCACGATAGTGGAGTAGACCCTGGACGTTGATACTGTGTCAGTTTCAGAATCAGAGGATTCATCAACGGCGGCAACTTTGTCGTATCCGAAGTCCAGGCTATGCACGTTCAGCCAGTTCACTACAGCCCGTGATATATCTGGCTGGGCTGACGAACTTGTTCCAGCAGCTCCAGAAGACGCAGCAGCAGAACTGGAGGCCATTGCAGTGTCTGCAATCAAAGAAGAAATGTGAATTAAATCCTAAAATAAGAAACCGTCTTATAAGGATTGTAATGCGAAGCTCTGTGAAAATTTCGGTAGCATCTCCCCTTATTCAGGGTCTGCCCAAAGAAGATAGGGAGTCACCCACCAAGAGGGAGTGATCCCGTAAGAAATAGGGATTTAATCCCCAAATAATGTCCTACCCGGGGCAAAGTCTAATGATACGGGAAGAAAACGGGACGGTCGGAGGGGAGAAAGTCGCCGCCACCGTCGAGAGAGTGAAGAGAGAGAAGAGGGAGTGAAGAATGAAGAAGAACGAGGCTCTCGGCGCGATGAAATGCGCACCGAGAACCCCCCCTCCCTTCACAAGGGGCGTGCCGAGAAGCCCTGCCAAGGCCCTCCCCTAGCGCGCCGAAAAGCCGCGCGTCGAAAACCAACGCGCCGAGAAATCGACGCGCCGAGAAGGCTGTGTTGAAAGGCCGTGCGCCGAGAAGCTCGCGCCAAGAGCGTTCAAGTCAAAGAAATTGAAAGAAATCAAAGGAAATGCCAAAGTAATGATGCTTCCAAGTTGAAGATGAAAAATGATTAACAATGTCAAGCTGAGAAATGGGTTCAGATGCTAAATGATACATACACCTGCAGGCACCGTATCATTTATCCTGCATTCCCGCTACCTACATGTGGGGGGCATTTGTTGACACCTGAAATATAATCGAGAATAAAGATGAGACCGAAGAGAAGATTGAATCAGAAATGAAGATCCCAGAAATTCCTGCAAAGCCGGAACTATAGAACAGTCGTCACTAAAGCTACCACCCGGCTGAAGCCCTCCCCGGCCAAGCTGATGTCCGGTGTTGTCATTGCCTAGATGGCAGTACTGATGAAGAATTGCAGTCCATTGACTGATGAAAATCTCCAGAAATGTTTTGATAAAGACTATATCAACTCACCAACTAATGGGCCTTCACCTGTTCTGACAGATTCGAAGGACTGACAAATGAAAAGGCAGATTAGGCAGCTTTGATAGCTCAAGCCTACTGATGAGGAAGATAAAAACATTAAAATCCCTAAATGGGCTCACTAGTGTGGCGTCGAGAGATCCTCACCGAAGCCCAAAAAGCCCATGGAGGCGGCGCCGGGAAGCTAGACTCTTGGCACCGGGAAGCCTTCGCAACCAACTGAGGCGCACCGGGAAGGTGTGAAAGGCACGCCAGAGTTGATCATGCCGAGAAGGGGGGGGCACTGCACTTATAAAACCCCCCGTTTCGTCCAAGACAAAGAGAGAACAGATAGATAGACATATATCGAAGAGAGGAGTAGCCACACTCACTAGATAAGATAACAAAGAGAGAAGAGAAGCTGCTGCTTGATAAGTGTTTATTTTCGATGATAATTCATCACATGTACACCATTTTATGTGCATATAATTAGATAATTATGCATGTCCTATCATTAATCTCAACTTTACATGTAAATTAAGTTGAGGGCCATGAGCATTAATTCTCCATTGCATTAATTAATCATGAGCATTTAAGATTTATGTGCACCTTATGATAATTTTTATGGACTAAAGTGCAATTATGTGTGTGTAGGACACCAAAGGTAATTACAAAAGAAGCCGAGGGCAAAAAGGGTCATCATCATTTTGACCAAGTCAAATAAAGAATTCAAAATATTTTGGTTGGAGGGAAAGGAAAGTTCAAAATTTTAAATTCAAAGTTTGAAAAGGAGGAATCCAAAGTTTAAGTTTGAAAAGGAGGAAAAGGACATTCAAAGTTTGAAATAAAGGAGAGGAATGATGATTTTTGATTTAAGAACTTTGTTTTCCTTGTGTTTATAAGTGTACTAATATCTCTTTCTTTTTCTTATTGCTACAGGTGAAAAAAAAAGAGAACGAGGAACGCACTTCAAGAATCGAAGCTAAAAAATCAAAAAAAATGAGAAAAAAATGAGAAACAGTTAAGAGGTAAGCTCTCCTCCCTTTCCTTAGTCTTTTTGTCATTTCATTTTAAAAAAAGAAAAAAAAAGAACGAGGGAACGCTTTTCAAGTAAGTATCCAAACTTTTTCTCCTTCATTTTAATTTCATTTCTCTACATTTCATATCTTGTGGTTAGAAAGGTTCACTAAATAAAAATAAAAAATCATCACTTGAACTTCAATAAAAATCTTCATTGTAAGAGTAGAACCCACACTTCCATCTTTTAGGTCATGCACCATTTAGGATAGAATTTATTTTTCCTTGTTGTTTAATTATTGTTAATTACATTATTGAAGATTGCGGGAGGCAAGGTGAGTATTCTATTTTTTTCAAAAGCATGCTCATGCATTTTCATGCTTGCATAGAACCCCTTGTTTGAACTTGGTTTGTTGCATATCATTTCTAAAATATTCTAAGGGTAATACCCATAAACAAGATAAGGTGGGGATTTCATCACCCTTCCTTAGCCCACAAACCACAATTCTCATGCATCTTTACATCACCTAGACCTTAAATAAAATCCAGTAGACATTGGCCCTAGGTTCACACTGTGGTTCTTGTGTTATTTGGGCTTACCCTCTTATGAAAATCGGTGCTAAGGCAAGACGGTCGGACGGCAAACGCCTTAAGCGGGTTAGTGGTTTGGCATAATTAGGTCCCTACGAAAGTAGGGGGAACCTCCCACTGCCCCACCCCTTACCTGGCCGATGAAAATATTGAGGGTGAACTTAAGTTACACTTTAGCTATTTTGTGAAACCCAATTTGTAGGTCTAAGTCACATCTAGGTCATTAGGTAATTTGTGTGACAACTTGTTTGTGTTTGCATAAAAAAAATAGAAAACAAACATAAAAATAAAAATAAAAATAAAAAAAATCCTCATCTTCTCTCTCTGTCCTAGTTTGTGTCAAAACCAAAATATATATATATATATATATATATATAAATCATCATAAAAAAAATCTCTCTCATCTCTCTTCGTCCTAGTTTATGCAAGGAAGAAGATCACAACATCCAAACCTACTAGGACCCATTCAGGAAATAGAGAGAGTTTTGTATCCAAGAGACGATCTCCAAGAAGATCTTATGGCCGAAAATCAAGGACCTCACCACCAAAATCTCATGGCTGGAAATCCCAATCCTCCAAAGCAAATGAAGGATTATTTCATTCCCAACCAATATCAACCTCCATCTTGCATTTACATTCCTCAAAATCAAGCCATCAATTATGAGATCAAGTCAAGCACAATTCAAATGCTCCCCTCATTTTATGGAAATACCAATAAGGACCCCTACAAGCACATTGATGAATTTTTTAAAATTTGTTCCACGGTAAAAATCCAAAATTTCTCGGATGATGCCCTTAGATTGACCCTCTTTCCATTCTCTCTTAAGGATAAGGCTAAATATTGGTTAGGCACTATAGGGAAGCCAATGAGAACAACGGCGATCTCTTTCAAGGCGGAGCGATCCTCTCCAAGGCTCGGCGAGGAGGAGACGACAGCGTCATCACCATTGCTACTCTGGTCAATCTGTCACTCCACATGAGGCATGCACTCTATGTGCAAGCCCATCCCATCACATCACGGAGTGTCCAACTGCGGCTCAATTACCCCCTGCCATCCAGGAGCAAGTCTTTGCAGCCCAAGGATTCTCTAAGCCCAATAATGACCTATTTTCAAACACATACAATCCGGGCTGGAGGAATCACCCGAACTTTTCTTGG
This sequence comes from Amorphophallus konjac, assembly GCA_022559845.1. Classification (NCBI taxonomy): domain Eukaryota; kingdom Viridiplantae; phylum Streptophyta; class Magnoliopsida; order Alismatales; family Araceae; genus Amorphophallus; species Amorphophallus konjac. The sequence continues at coordinate 510,105,853 of CM040121.1, read as the reverse complement.
AAATCCCAACAAGCTTTACCTCAAGCAACCAACCCCTCTATTCATCAAGCCCAAAAACAACCCATGCAAAGTCAATTTCAAACCCAACCTAACACCTTCAATCCATTTGGTAGAGGTCCACAAGCTCAATTCCTTCCTATGAGCTATTCACATTTTCAATCTAATCAAGGCCAACCCACTTACCAACCTCCGCCTCAATCCAACTTTGAAGATAAATTCAATCAACTCCAACAAATCATCTTGAATCAACAACAATCTATTTCCAAGTTGGAAAGTCAAATAGGACAATTGGCGGAAGCTACAATGAGAAGAGAAGTGGGTCAACTTCCAAGTCAACCCGTGGCCAACCCAAGAAACCAACCCCCGGGTTTTCCTCCACAACCGGGCCTCCTACCTCAACCCATCCCACAAGCTCAACCTAAAGGCCCACAATTTGAAAATGTCAAGGCTATTTCAACTTTGAGGAGTGGGAAGGTGTTAGATGACCCATACAAGGATGGAAATGAGTTGCAAGATTCCATAGAAAAGAATCAAGATAATGAGGATGCAAGCAAGGAGGATTACACTCAAGATAAGTTGGGGGGAGATCCTAAAGGGAAAGGAAAGGCCCATGAAGATCCAAATTTCTATCAACCCAAGGTCCCCTTTCCTAATGCCCTAGAACCGAAGCCCACTAAGACTAGGCCAGCCTAAAATGAAGAATTCATGGAGCTCTTTTCACAAGTTCACATCAATATTCCACTCCTAGATGCCATAAAACATGTTCCGGCCTATGCCAAATTCCTCAAAGAGCTTTGCACTCCAAGAAGAGGGCCCAAGTCGACCCCTAAGAAAATTTGGCTCTCCGAGGATGTTAGTGCGGTCTTGATGAACAATCTCCCTAGAAAGTTGAAGGATCCCGGTGCTCCCCTCATCTCATGTGATATAGGTGGTGTAACCTTTGACCGTGCCCTCCTCGACTTAGGAGCTAGTGTCAACCTTTTACCCACCTCTGTTTATGAGCAATTTGATATAGGGGAACTCAAGCCAACCCCCGTCATTCTCCAACTGGCCGATCGCTCAGTCAAGACCCCTCGAGGTTTGATAGAGGATGTGATTGTGAAAGTCCATGATTGCTACTTCCCCGTTGATTTCCTCATTCTTGACATGGCCTCCTCCTCGGAGCTAAGTCACACCCCAATCATCCTAGGCCGCCCATTCCTTGCTACTGCAAAAGCCAACATCAATTGTGCTACGGGGACGATGGACATCTCATTCGGAGGTCAAAAAGTTTCTCTCAATGTGTTCAAAGCCTCCCAATATTTAGACCTAGATGAAGAATGCCACTTCATAGACATCTACGATGAACTTATTGAGAATGATCTGGGCATTGGTCAAATAAGGGAGGTCAATGCTCTTCAAGATTCCCCTCATTATAGTAGCATTTGGCATAAGGTTGAACCACTTCCAGCTTTGCAAGATGAACCAGCCCTTCCATCACTTGAAAGTCCTCCCAAACTTGAGCTTAAGCCCCTTCCGGACTCTCTCAAATATGCATTCCTAGGTCCCGATCAAACCCTTCCTGTTATCTTAGCTTCCAATCTTACCCCTACCCAAGAAACACTTCTCCTAGAAGTCCTTAGGACTCACAAGAGTGCCATAGGTTGGACAGTGGCCGATCTTAAGGGGATAAGTCCGTCTATTTGTATGCATCACATTTACATAGAGGACAACGCCAAACCTAGTCGGGAAATGCAAAGGAGGTTGAACCCGAACATGAAGGAGGTGGTGAAGAAGGAGGTTGTCAAATGGCTCGATGCGGGAATTATTTATCCCATATCGGATAGCCAATGGGTGAGTCCCACTCAAGTGGTTCCTAAGAAATCGGGACTCACCGTGGTCCAAAATGAACATGGAGAAGATGTGCCCACTAGGCCCACTACGGGATGGAGAGTGTGCATCGATTATAGGAAACTCAATGCCATGACCAAAAAGGATCATTTTCCACTCCCCTTTATTGATCAAATTCTAGAGAAATTGGCGGGCCAAAGATATTTTTGTTTCCTAGATGGATATTCTGGGTACAATCAAGTGGCCATTTATCCGGAAGACCAAGAGAAGACCACATTCACTTGTCCATATGGAACATTTGCCTTTCGGAGAATGCCATTCGGTCTTTGCAATGCACCGGCCACTTTTCAAAGGTGTATGATGGCCATTTTCTCTGATATGGTAGGAGAATTCTTGGAGATCTTTATGGATGATTTTTCTGTGTTTGGGGAGTCATTTGAAAACTGCTTGGAAAATTTAAAGAAAGTGCTTGCGAGATGTATTGAAACCAACCTTGTTCTTAGTTGGGAAAAGAGTCACTTCATGGTTCAAGAGGGCATAGTTTTGGGCCATATTGTGTCCGAACAGGGTATAGAGGTGGATAAAGCCAAGATCGACCTTATTTCTAATCTCCCTCCTCCGACCTCTGTGAGGCAAATTCGTTCATTCCTCGGCCATGCCGATTTTTATCGCCGGTTCATAAGTAACTTTTCTAAGATTGCCCGCCCGTTAACTCTTCTCTTGGCCAAAGACACTCCATGCCATTTAGATGCTGCCTGCCTTGAGGCTTTCAATACCCTTAAAGAGGCTTTGACCAAGGCACCCATTCTCCAATCTCCTAATTGGTCTTTACCTTTTGAAATCATGTGTGATGCCTCCGACTATGCTATCGGGGCAGTTCTAGGCCAAAGAATTGACAAGTGCCCGGTGGTGATATATTATGCGAGTCGCACCCTCGCTGATGCTCAGCTTAACTACACCACCACGGAAAAGGAGTTGTTAGCTGTTGTCTTTGCCCTTGAAAAGTTTCGATCATATCTCTTAGGGGCAAAAGTCATTGTGTACTCTGATCACTCAGCTCTCAAATATTTGTTCTCTAAAAAGGATGCCAAACCTAGACTCATTAGGTGGATCCTCCTACTCCAAGAATTTGATCTTGAGATCCGAGACAAAAAAGGTTCTGAGAATAAAGTTGCCGATCATCTTTCTCGGATTCTCACAACTGATAATGCTCCTTTGCAAGATTCATTTCCAGATGAACATCTCCTGTCCATCACCCATAGTCAACTCCCATGGTTCGCAGACATTGTCAACTACTTAGCTGTGAGACAAATTCCTAATGGGTGGTCTAAACATGAAAAAGAGCATTTCTTTGCCAAAATCAAACACTATTGCTGGGAAGATCCTGAATTGTTCCACGTAGGTCCAGATCAAATAATTAGGAGATGTGTCCCCGAGGAAGAACAACAAAGCGTCCTGAATTTTTGTCACACTCTATCTTGTGGGGGACACTTCGCGGGAAAGAAAACAGCCGCCAAAGTGTTGCAAAGTGGATTCTTCTGGCCCACTCTCTTCAAAGACGCCTATGAATTTAGTAAGACTTGTCTCAGGTGTCAAGCCATTGGAAACATGAGCAAACGCGATATGATGCCATTCAACCCCATTCTAGTGGTCGAAATCTTTGATGTTTGGAGAATTGATTTTATGGGGCCCTTTCCACCATCATTCGGACATGAGTACATTCTTGTGGCAGTCGACTATGTGTCTAAATGGATTGAAGCCATTGCCACCTGGACTAATGATCACAAAGTTGTCATGAAGTTTGTCCGAAAGAATATATTTTCAAGGTTCGGGTGTCCGAGGGCGATCATTAGTGATGGAGGTTCTCATTTCACTCATGCCCAATTCCGAGCTCTTCTCGGGAAATATGGGATCACTCATAAGATTACAACCCCCTATCACCCCCAAACAAGTGGCCAAGTGGAGACATCCAATAGGGAGATCAAAAACATCCTGCAGAAATCTGTTAGGCCCGATAGGAAGGATTGGTCCGAAAGATTGGATGACGCTCTTTGGGCCTATCGGACAGCATATAAAACCCCCATTGGAATGTCTCCATATAGGTTAATCTTTGGAAAAGCTTGTCACCTACCTGTTGAGCTTGAGCATAGGGCCTATTGGGCTATTAAGCAGTTCAATTTTGACTTAGCCCAAGCCGGATCTCATAGGACCCTACAACTAAATGAGTTGGAGGAGCTGAGGAATGAAGCCTATGAAAATGCCAAGATTTACAAAGCCAAGACCAAAGCTTTCCATGATAAACACATTATGAGAAAATCATTTCAACCTGATCAAAAAGTTTGGCTCTTTAATTCAAGGTTGCGCTTATTCCCCGGAAAATTAAAGTCTAGGTGGGATGGACCATTTGTTGTGCTCAAAGCCTTTGATCATGGTGCTGTCAAAATTCTAGATCCTAAAAATGGTCAAATTTTCACTGTCAATGGTCAGCGTCTCAAACTCTACTTGGAGAACACACAACTTCTATCAAAGGAATCAATCCCACTGAGTGACCCATGATAAATACAAGAATGTCGTCTAGCTGAAGACGTTAAATTTAGCGCTTGTTGGGAGGCAACCCAACCATTTCTCTTCAAAAATCTAGTGAGTCATTTTCATTTGTGTTTGTAGGAGCTGGAAGAAGTCGTTCGCAAAAATTGCCTACCAAAATAGCCACGTCTGCGCACCCCAGGTTGTACCTTTCCTTCCCAAGCATTCATGTATGCATTGTCATGTTCATATATTCTACATGTCATTGAGGACAATGCCATTCAAGTTGAGGGGGAGAGAGAAATTTTCATGATGCATATTGCACAACCTGATAGGAGTTTTATCTTGCATGTCATCATTCCATGAAAGTAGAAAGATGTAAACCCCATTTTGAGTTTCATGATTCATGCTTAATTTAAAAGTAATTCTGGAATAGAAAAGACTAGGGAGAAGGATGATGGGAAATTTAGTCAATATAGCCATGGAAAACTGACATAAGAATCCCTTTAAAGTTCATATGCACTTTGAAAAAAAAAGAAAAGAAAAGAAAGAAAAGAAATTCATGTTGCACACTAATGAAACAAGCAAGACAAGCCCTCTGCTATTTTTGGTATGATGTCTGATATTCTGCACTTCTTAAGAAAAGAGATCTTTTTACAAAGCTTTCTGCCAACTTATCTATCAAATAAGCGTAATGGTACAAAAAAAAGGAAAAAAAAAGAAAAAAATACACCATGAAAAATGCCCCTAGTCTTAGTAACCGGGCCTACTTCACCTAAGACGTGTTGAGGTTCGCGTAAAACGGAAAAGGGAACCTTGATCTGTGAAACCGGGCCTGCTTCTCCTAAGGCAAGAGTCGAGGTTCGCGTTGAGCAGTGAAGGGTAGTGCAGCATCATGTGTGGTATAAAAGATCCCAAAAGGGACAAAGTAATAAGGCAGACAAAAAGCTAATATACATAATGCTCTGATCTAAGAGGTGCAGGGTTGAAAGGCATTTGTTTGGAATAGCGAATGAGGGACGCAATTGTCTAAGCTGTGGATTTGGTAGTTATATATGCACAAGTGCTATTGAGCTTTGATTTGAATTCTTGATCATGTAGTTCCTACGTAAGGCTAGTGTGTATTAATGATTCCAGATTCTTAATCTTTGGTTGATTCTATGAAGGGAGAGCTGGATATGAGAGTATGAATTTTATAAACTCTTGTTAGTCCTAAATTTTAATTTTATTTGCATTGCTAAGGGACTAGCAATGAGTAAGTTGGGAGGTGTGATAAGTGTTTATTTTCGATGATAATTCATCACATGTACACCATTTTATGTGCATATAATTAGATAATTATGCATGTCCTATCATTAATCTCAACTTTACATGTAAATTAAGTATTTCACGTAAATTGATTAATTTGGTGATATTATTTAATGAATTAAAGTTGAGGGCCATGAGCATTAATTCTCCATTGCATAATTAATCATGAGCATTTAAGATTTATGTGCACCTTATGATAATTTTTATGGACTAAAGTGCAATTATGTGTGTGTAGGACACCAAAGGCAATTACAAAAGAAGCCGAGGGCAAAAAGGGTCATCACCATTTTGACCAAGTCAAATAAAGAATTCAAAATATTTTGGTTGGAGGGAAAGGAAAGTTCAAAATTTCAAATTCAAAGTTTGAAAAGGAGGAATCCAAAGTTTAAGTTTGAAAAGGAGGAAAAGGACATTCAAAGTTTGAAATAAAGGAGAGGAATGATGAGTCTTGGGAAGGGGGTTGTCCAAAGCCCAAGGAGGGTGTACTCACCTACTTTTTCTCTTCCCCATGCATCATATTATACTTAAATCCTATCCATCCATCTCCTTTGATACAATCTCCACCCTCCATCTACTCAACTTTTCCTATAAATAGCCCATGACAAGAAGGAGAGGGGGGTTCTTCTTTTGGCAATTTCTCTCCCAACCTTAGGCCTCCGAGTTCTCCCTTGTAAGTTCGTTTTCAGCTCATGCACTCTTCATCAAAGTTCTTTATTTTTAAGTTCTCTACAACTTCTTCTTCTGGAGCATCTTCTAGTTCCTTCTAGTTTTTAAGCTATTTCGTATTTTTCACTGTGCTGTCCTGTTCATCTGCAAACCCATGTTTCTCTCTGTTCTTTCCCATATTTCTCCCCCTTCTAGTCATTTTCATCTCTTGCTGTCTTCATGAAAGTTCTTTATTTTTACGTTCTCTACAACTTTTTCTTCTACACTATCTTCTAATTCCTTCTGGTTTTCAATCTATTTCGTATTTTTCACTGTGTTGTCCTGTGATTTCACTGTTCATCCGAGGTTCTAGCTTTTGTTATTTCTCAGTTTTGAAGTCCTTCCACTCTTCTTTTCTCTCTGAGTTCTTCATCAAAGTTCTTCCTATTATGTATATCTAGATTTTCTTCTTCTATCACTTCCTCCAATTCTTCTTTGTTTACGAGTTATATTTATTTTCTCACTATTTTACTCTCCCATCTTCTTCTTTCTTCATCTCCACACAAACCCTTCCACATTTCTCTCTATATTTCTCTCCAAAGTTTGTCCTCCACAACTCCCCTTTCATGGAGGCGTGCACATCAAGACGGGCGACGTTCCAAGGCTCGTGACGTGGACGGTGACGGCTTCTTCATCCACCTCTTTCCACGGCGATCTCTTTCAAGGCAGAGCGATCCTCTCCAAGGCTCGGCGAGGAGGAGACGACAGCGTCATCACCATTGCTACTACCATCTTCACACCTTAGGCTCCTCTTTTTGTTATTGCTTTAGTTTTATTTCACTTCATTGTAATCTCATTGTGTCATTAGTGTAAACTTGTTTCACATTTCATGTACTCTTTCTTTTAAGTTAATGAAAGTTGTTCTCTTGATCTAGTTCTTGATCTTCTTCCATCTCTACCTCTTTCTTCTATCTCTTCTTTCCACTTCATGCAATTATTTTCTATAGCATAGGCGCATAGTCATAGGTGTTTTTAATTAAGTGTTTGGTTTGTTCTTTATTTCACTATTTTCTTTAAACAAAACAAAATCACAAGTGTTTTCTAAAGGACTCCAAGGTTTTTAACTTTAAAAATCTCTTCTTCTCTGTGGATTCGACCCTTCTCGCCACCTTATTACGTCTTACCTTCATCTAGTGCGAGTTGGAAATTTTAAGATTGATACGCATGTTTTAAACGATGAACTTTCGCGTTATCACTGCTGCGAAGTCCGAGAGAAGGAGAAGGTGGGGTGCTCGGGGAGGGAGAGGAGTCAATGCTCCGCCCTCCCCCTTCGTTGTCTTCTCCTCTTGCTTTCTTTTTGCTTTGATGTGTAAGCTTCGATTATGTTTTCTATTTTTCGAAGTGAAGAGATCTCCCTATTGTTGAGGAAATAATGTATTCGTCTGTCTTCCCTCTCCCCTTCTCCTTTGTTCTATCTTTGTGAACGATGTAAACGATGAGACAGTGAAATGCAATTTCGTGATTGTTCCGCTGAATTGGTGGTGGTCGGGCATTCCCCCCCCCTTTCTTTGTGCTCTCTCTCTCTCTCTCGGAATATCTGTCATCCCCTGTGTGCATTGATCGTTCGGACGCTTAGAACCCTAGTGGTTTCTTGTGCTTATGTGCATGTTCGTTTCAGATGGGGTGGAGGCAAGAGAGTCCCGATCCTCACTGTGGATTTTTGGGCTTTGTCCTCCTTCTCCCTCGTCGACATCGATGATATGGACGCTGTAAGGTCTTTATCCTCATGAATTTCCCAAGCCATTAGGGCTATTGTAGGGATCAGAGACAGTCATCTCTTGATCCCCTGCATGGCTGGCAATATAAAGGGTATAAAACCCGTTCCAGAGGGCTTCGAATGCTTGGTGTTTCTAAATCCTTCGAACCCCTTTCATCTGTGACCCCTTGATGTTAACCTGGTAGAGCCCTTGACTCTTCCCTCGCTTGCATCCTAAAACCCTCCAGTCATTATCTGAACCGCCCCAGGAAATCCTCAGAACAGAGTATCGTAAAACCCCATAAACCTTCCCGACATCAAAACCGCCATCTTCCCGACATGAACATCCATCGTCGCAATGAACAGCTCCCGGCGAGGCCCTTTGTGCGCCGAGAAGCCCCTTCTCCATGCCGAGAACCCAACAGAGGTGCGTCGGGAACTCCTTTCTCCCGTGCCGAGAAGTCATGTTATTATTGGCGCCGAGAAGCCTGTGCCGAGAGGCCCCTTCCTCTTCTTTCAGCCGCGCCGAGAAGCCTGTGCCGAGAACCCCTAGTGGCGCGCCGGGAACTCTTTTCTCCCGTGCCGAGAAGCCATGTTATACTCCTAATCATCGGCGCCGAGAACCTCTTTCTTCTCAGCCTAGTCCTGGATCCTCATGCTGTATCCACCAGAGGGATAAATGAAAAGTCATCAAGCTTGCCTTAGGAAATAAATCGATGGGGGGGGCGACCTCCCCAATATTTACATTGATCCGGGATCTAATCCCCTTTTTCTTCCGGCTTTCATCCCAGCATCCCGTGGATGATAGTCTATATATCTCCTTGGCATGATCCAAGATAAGGGGATATGCTGCCAAATTTCACTCACATCACCTCGAGTGACTATGGTATTCTCTCCTAACCCCACTGGCCCACGGAGTTTTGCCACTGCATGTTCTCCGATGTTCCCTCGAAAGGGGGATATTAATAAGACATCGCACCGGCATAGGGTGTGTCATGTTATACCGGTCCCTCTTCAGATTGCGGGTCAAAGATACCCGATCCTTCATGGATCTCATCCTGCCACTGCAGGGATGGTTTCCTATTCCCACTTGGCATAGTCCAAGGTAATGGGGATATGCTGCCGGATTTGCTCCGCACCTGACGTACTCTTGCCTCATCCAGTCTGTTTAATGTCTTGCGAATAGACTATCACACTCTCACTTGAGTTTTGTTTTGCCGCTATTCTCCTCCTGTCTTTGGCGTCTAATCAAGGGGTATCTTCCTTAGGGAGGACATAATTAACGTCATGGCCTTTATGGCATGGCGGACTTTCGGTCCCGACTCGGACTTCACAATCGACTGATCAAGTCAGATCGAGCGCATAATAAAATCGTCACTACGGTGACTGGCACGCCTAATAAACCAACCAATAAACCAAATAAATAAATCAAAAAAAATCAAGATCTTTGAAACAAATCCGTCCCCCACAATTAATCAAAGTGAATCCCCTATCTTCTTTCACCCCCCTCCTAACATCAATCCAGTCGCACTTAAATAGTACAATTTTCATTTCATCGTAATAATCTAACTGCACAATTTCATTCAAAAGCCCATAGAAAGTGACGTCTCCCTGAATAGGTTTTTTATCGCTGGAGCTTGCAAAGCTTGAGGTTATAGCAGATAGCACAACATCACTATTACAAGTTCTTCTACGTTGCTCAACTTGTTGAGTGTGGAAGCGAAACCCATTAATTAAATAGGTATGAAATACATTTTCTACAAAAAGTGGTCCATCTTTCAGCCAGCGGAGTTTTGGAGATAAAAGGTTACCCATTTCCACTTGCAATCTTTGTACCTATGCATTAAGTGAAAGCACAAGCATTAGAATATATACACAGCCACCAACATCTATTACACATGCGTGGTTTTACCTTTTCCTTAAACCAATTGAATTTTTTTTGTTCTACTCGCTTTCTATTTGCATCTCAGTTGCTTGAGGGTGTTTACTCCGAATTTGTGAAAGATGTTCTCTACATGTCAAGTAACCAATGTACATTCAAGTGTGTGCAGTTGCTCATAGAAAGTAACAAGAAAATATAATAATACTTACTCTCTATAAGGAGCTAGCGCATCACAATTGAATAAAACATACCGGTGTGCCTGACATATGTCTTCCTTGTGAAGGTTAACATGAATCCCTGCACCTAATGGACGACCTACATCTAAGAAGATGCCCCATCCATCATCATCATTGTCATTGACATAGGCATCCTCAATCCGTCTGGGCCTATTAAACCACGTCTCCACATCATCAGATAAATATCTAGATGCAAAAGTAAGCATCTCTTCAGCTAAATATCCCTCAGCAATGCAACCCTCTGGCCGTGCCCTATTGCGCACATATGACTTTAGCCGCGCTAAATATCTAGCAAATAACAAATCAAATTTTTATCATCAAAAGGAGTGAAAGACTTAGAAGAGTCAAGAGTATTATTCATACCTCTCAATGGGATACATCCATCGATAATACACTAGCCCACCAAGTCTAGCTTCTTCTGGTAAATGAATAAGTAAATGTGTCATGATATCAAAGAAACTGGGAAGGAAGATCATCTCAAGATGACATAGTGTGACTATAATCCGTTCTCCAAGGTGATAAAAATCATCTGCTGATAAACTCTTTGAGCACAACTCCACAAAGAAATTACACACTTCAGTTAGTGCAGAACTCACTTCCCTTTGTGTCATTCCTCGAATAGCCACTGGAAGTAGTTGTTGCAAGAGCACATGACAATCATGGCTCTTTAAACCCTAGATCTTTGCATTCTTCTTATCCACATGCCTTGAAATATTAGAGGCATAGCTATCAGGGACTTTCACACTCTTGAGAACATTACAAATGGTCACCTTCTCAACTTTGCTTAATGTGAAACGTGCTGGTGGGAGCAATGTCTTTGTTGGACCAGCAGAATGTGGGTGAAGTGATGACCTAATGCCCATAAGTTCTAGGTCTTGTCGTGCCTTGAGTCCATCTTTGTTCTTACCATCAAGTCCTAATAGTGTACCAACAATACTATCACAAACATTCTTCTCCACATGCATGACATCGAGATTATATTACAGCAATAGAAACTTCCAATAAGGTAAATCAAAAAAATAGAACACTTCTTCCAATTTAAATATTTGTCAATCTCAGTGTCATTGTGCTCCTTACATGAATGGCTTCTCTTTCTTTGCACCCTTGTCTTCTTCAATGGGTGCCTTTACCCCTTCAATGCTACACTTGAAGCCTTCCCCAATGTAAAAGAGAGCCCTTCTATTTGGTGTAACATTTCATCCCCCGATAGTCGCTTAGGACTTTTGCCCCATTCTTGTTTTTCATCAAACATGTGATACATTGATCGAAACTCGTGATCTTGTTGTAACCATCTACGATGGCTATGATAAAAATGCTTCCCACTTGCTGGAAGCCACGATGAGAAAGTGTGCTTATTACAAACAGGACAAGCCAATCGACTTTTGGTACTCCATTCAGACAGGCATGCATATGCTGGGAAATCATTGATAGTCCACAATATTGCAGCACGCATCCAGAACATTTGACTAGTCGAAGCATCAAAAGTATCAACTCCATGCCATAATACCTGCAATTCCTCTATTAGTGGCTACAAATATACATCTATATCATTACCATGTGCCTTCAGACTAGAGATGAGTAAAGATAGGAATATGTTTGGACTTTTCATGCATTCCCAAGATGGCAAATTATATGGCATCAGAAGAACGGGCCAAGTTCTTAAAGAATGTTTTTTCTCTCTAACTCACTAAACAACAAATAACAACATCCGTCACTGAAAAATAGAAATGGGATAGAAGATTATCAAAGCTTTAGCTTAATATGACCGAGAGAGTAATCTCATATCCCCTGCTAAACAGAAAAATAGTCCTTTACAAAAAAAATCATGGCTAAATAGAAAAATAATAAAGCAAATACGACATTTATACCACACGAGCAACATAGTAAGGATATTTGCTTCAAAATTCATGTCAGCAAAATTCTAAATAACTTTCCGAAGTAGCTTGAAGACAACCACACTGGATGGGGAGCTATGACTGGGTATGAGCAGGCAGTGTGGAATACACAATCACAGTAGAAATGTGATAGAAGATTACCAAAGCTTTAGCTTAATATGACCGACAGAGTAATCTCCTTTCCCCTGCGAAACAGAAAAATAGTCCTTTACAAAAAAAAATTGTGGCTAAATAAAAAAAAAAAGCAAATACCACATTTATACCACACGAGCAACATAGCAAGGATATTTGCTTAAAAAAACATGTCAAAAAAATCTAAATACCTTTCCGGAGTAGTTCGAAGACGACCACACTGGATGGGGAGCTGCGTGGAAGCACATGAGCGGTTGATGGGGTCGTGCTGGCAGGAGGCTGATGGGGTCGATGCTGCATGAAGGGGACAGCAGGCTATAGGAGAATGGCCGAGGGTGAGGGGGGTTGGGGTTGATGGTAGCTGGTAGCTGGTTGCAGGGTCTGGGAGCAAATATGTGCGGAAGAAGAAGAGGAAGGGGGTAACAAGCGGTGGAAGAAAAAGAGGAAGGTATGGCTGGGATCATAGTTTAAAAGGTCTTGAGGCGGTTGTGAGGCGTTTTCTGTAAGCCTCATAAGGCGTAAGCCTTAAGGCACAACGAGGTGTAAGCCTTAATAAGAAGAAAATAATCTTAAAACCATAAAAAATGCTAAAAACAATAGTGATTTTCATGTGTTAATGTTATATCAACTCAATGATATATTCAAATAATTTTAAAAGTACTAAATTATGAGCCAGTTGTCTAGTGCAGTTGGTTTGTCACCCTTCCCCATATGGGGGAAGGCCCGAGTTCGAGCTCGATTATCCCCTCCCTGTTAAAAAAAAGTACCAACCAAAAAAAAATGAATTATGTTTTAAGGACAACAAAAGAAACGTAAATTTTGAGAGTACCTTACAACACCTCATTACATCATTTTCTCAAGTGATGCACACGTCTCAATTCAATATCTTGAGACGGTGAAGGCGGTGAGGCGTACCAACTCAATCAAAAAAAGACGTAAGCCTCAAGTAAAAGACATGAGGTGCATGCCTCAAGGCGTTTTTCTAGTGTCTCACCTTGAGACTTAAGCCTTAGTGTCTTAAGGCACCGCCTTTTTAAACAATGGCAGGGATCCCAGCGGTCGACGATGGGGCTGGCGGGTGGCGCGCGTTTGCAGGAAAAAGAAAGGGGGAATAGAGCGAGCACATTAGAGGCGATGCAGATGTAGCCCGTAGTGGTGTCGATAGGGTTGCTGTTGTCGTCCTTTGGGGTGGAGGGTAGGTGGGAGGCGATGGCAGCTCTGGGGAGTCGCGTCGGCCGTGGTCATGTTCACGCGCTGAAGCAGAGGGAGCTATTGTAGTGGGGAAGGAGGGCAGGAGAGGTGGTCCGGCGGCGAGCAGGCAGCAGTGGCGGGTGAGGCCGACGGCGAGCACGCTTAGGGTTTTATTGGGGAAGAGAATGAAGAAGGAATCAGGGGACGGGGTGGCAGAGGAAGAGGAGGGGGAAGCGCGCGTCCATCGACATAAAAGCTCGGGCGGCCTCAGGCGGCATTTTTGCCGCCATCGAGCTCAAGCCTATTGCGACGCTCTTCTATTTTTTTTTATTTTTTTTTCAATCGACTTATTGTTACGTTTGAAAAAATGCGAAACCATTGATAGGCTCTATTCTCACGTTTATAAAAGAAACGTCGTTATATATTATCTTTTCCTACATTCATTTTAAAACGGTCGGAATAACATGAACATATAGCTACGCTATAATAAAACGTAAGAAATTTACCAACGTTAAGTTAAAAACGTCGAATATGTCACTTATACCTACGTGTTTCATAAGCATAGGTAAAATTCATGACTATAGGCCAATTTTCTTGTAATGCTAGCTACTTCGCCTCGTCCATCTTCACCAGCGCGCCGCCTCTTGCTCATCTAATTATTTGCGCCCCCGCCCCCCCCCCCCACCCACCACCACCACCCCCTATCTCCTGATCACTGATGTCATCATGATCCTAGGATTCCTCTACCTCGATCGGCGTGGATTTGTCGCCCCCAAAGGACCATTATCTGATGGGAACCAATTAAATTAGATGGGGGTGGATATATATCGGAGACCAACATGTACATCTGGCCGCCATCGCTCTCTCGTCGAGCTGCAGGCCGGAGCACAAGAGGCGCGTCCCGTCCCTTCGTGGAGCAAACGGATCGATGGTCATCCCGTCCCTTCGTGGAGGGGGACTGCAGGCACAGGTTGCCCGTGAAGCTCGCATATATCCGTAGTGGCCTTGTCGCAGAGTCATCCTGCATGTGTGGGTTTTGACTTTGAGCATCATCCTTCGTGGAATTTAATTAGGACGTGCAGTTTGGCATAACTTTTAATCAGAATTAAGGATTTTAGATTGCAGCTCCATTTGACTTCTGATCAAGAAGCAAGAATAAGTTCCATAGTCTGCACCAACAGTCATATTTCATAGCCTGAGAATAATTAACTTGCAAGTGGACAATGTAGGTGGGTAAGAAATACGAGTAGATCTCCTTAAATTAATTTGGAGAAGGCGGAGGAGTAGAGGAACGATACATCACGGGTTTTAGATATGGGGATAGCTTGCGGGAGGATCAACAATTCTAGCAGGTTAATTTGGCCTCTACGGTAGTACGCACGTAGACTATATATAGTTAAGGGCAAAAAATAAAAAATATAGTCCAAGGTAATTTAGTCATTGTCATGTAGCTAGGGACACTCAATGTAGTTATTGTATAGTTTGGTGGATCAGCCCGTCTAGAAGGCCACAACCCTATACCTCCCAAACTGAACCTCTTTCCCCTTCCTTCTTCCTGTTGAAAATATTGCCAAAAGTTAAAATAAAACATGCACCATAATTAATCAATATAAATAGATAAATAAAGTTAGAAGCATAACTTCTTAGGTCGAAGTGCATAATCGCTAAAACTAAGAGTTCTATTGTCACCCGACGTGAGAGTCTCACGGCAACGGCCTTCTAGAGATACAACGACTCTCGGGTAGGCGACACTCTCTCTCTGTCAACACGCCTTCAAGGAGAGCTTTATGAAGTCAATTTTGTTTTTAGGAACTCAGCAAAGAAACAAATCACATAACAGAACGTAGAGAGGAAGAAGAACGAAGATGTGAGAATAATATGTTGTGTGTGTTTTTGGGCCAGCCAAAGTGTGTATTTATAGAGGACGAGAGAGATTCCAAAACACGCGTGAAAATGGACGTGAAACAAGTCTACGACGGACGCACGTGTCCGTTCACCAATGAACATGCATGACATCCGCTAAGGACGTTGGCAGGTTTTAAATCACCTACTTTAACAATCCCCCACATGATTTAAAACCTTTAAAGTCATTAAAGTAAAAAAATAAATATAAATAAATAAATAGAAGATTGTTGAGTCCCTTATACTATGCAATAGGTGAAAATAGCTTCCGGTTTGAATTTTCACTTAGTGATATTTGAAATTGTACGTGGGAACGCTTGGTGGACTAGGTCTTGAATCAGGTCCCATGATTTAGAGTTTTCTAAATTCACACATAGTATAGCTAAATTAAGATTCTAGGCGGATTGTGCTATTAATAGCCTTGCGCAGGTATCTCATGTGCATTTCAAAAGATAACTCACATCTCATAGTTGCGGCCTCACGACTCCACACATGTTGGTGAATCCTTCAAAAGATGTGAGCAAGGTAACCACCATGTCTCTTGGGTCTCGAATTCATTAAGAGTATAAACTCACCATATCCTCTTACTTCTAAATGAGTACTAGTGCCATAAGGATGAAAGCATAATTCATTAGTGCTCTACATGGTCACCTATCAAGCTTGTTTCTACCCACTGAACCTCCATGAGGTTGGGTTGCCGCCGTGATAACTATTTCTTTTATGGGCTCAATCCCATCCCCCTCGACGCTTCTCGAATCACCGTTCTAGATAAACTTTTTGTGAATACATCTGCAATATTTCTTACCGATTTCATAAAACTCAAGACTATCAATTGTTGTTTTATTGTTTCTCTTATAGATTTATGTCACACTTTTAAGTGCTTATTCATTTTCACATCCGCATTTGTCTACATGTATTTATCAATTGTTGATTTATAATCACACAAGATAGATATAGGAGGTAATAGTTTAGCCATTAATGAGATGTCAGCTAGAAGGTCTCTCAACTATTCAGTTTCTATGCAGGTGGTGTCTAGTGTAATCATCTCAGACTCCATTGTGCTTCTAGCTAACACAATTTGTTTGATAGATTTCCATGATACTGCACCTCCTCCTAAGAGGAAAATAAATCCTATTGTGGATTTGACATCTAGAAAATTACTAATCTAGTTCACATCACTATATCCCTCCAAAACTGAGAGATAATCAGTCTAGTGTAATCCATAAGTCATAGTACTTTTTAAGTATCTAAATACTCTTTACACTACCAGAAAAGACGGGTTTTAAGACGGCCAATTTTCGTCTAAAATCCGTCTGAAATTCCATGGGAAGACACTTTTGTAACAGATTTCAGATGAATATCAGACGAAATTAGGCCGTCTCATATTCTTGGTTACAAATTTTGGACAGATTTCATTTCAGTCACAAATTCCATCTGAAATTTCACACGGGAATATTTTCGTGTGAAATATCATCTGAAAATATAATTTTCGGACAAATTTAATTTCAGTCACAAATATCGTCTGAAATTTCACACGAAAATTTTTCGTGTGAAATGCCGTTTGAAATTATGTCCGTCTAAAATTTCTCACAGAAAATTTTCAGTGTGAAATAGACGTCTGAAATTTCAGATGTACGATCTCAGACGGCTTATTACTGTCCCTATTTCCGTATCAAAATTCAGACGTCTGCGTCTGAAAATCCGTTTGAAATTTCAGACGGACAAGGTATGTTCAGACAAATATGCAACGGTATTTTGGATTGTACGTTCAGATGGCTAGTTGGTCGTCTGTAATTCCGTCTGACATTTCAGACGGAGCCGTCTGAAAATCCATTCGAAAATTTATCATTAATATTTTTAAAAAATACAAAATTATTTTTAAAAACCTGTTAAAATTATATCAAATATTAATCAAACTAACATACTGAAAACAAAACATATAATAAGAAACTCAACACGAATCCCCTGCTGATCAAATATCCTCCACATCGTCCATATCCTCCTCCCTGCCCTGCTCATCTCCTCTGTCGCCGCCCGTAGAAGGATCCTCTTACATTAAAAAAAAATAATATTTATTCATAGATAAAAAAATTAGTGCAAAGATAAATTAAATATTTTATTACATTACATAACTGCATAGATTTTATAAACCCAACTAACCTAGTTGTCATCAGTATTTTAAATTAATTACATTTAGAGACTGCACTTTTGAGCACAGGCCCCAAACCGGGTATCCGATTTAGATTCTGTCAGTTCTCACAAGTCACTTTTATCTCCCAAGTCCTGTTGGAATAATCAGTATGACGATCAGATCGATATTTCAGATTTTAGACCCCCGGATCTCGACTTCTTTAATTTTAAACTAAGTGTATTTACAAAATGTACTTTTGAGCGTCGGGCCCAAACCAGATATCATATTGGGATTCCGTCAGTTCTGACAAGTTACTTTCATCTCCCAGGTCCTGTTGGAACGATCGACCTGCAGATCAGACATGTATTTCAGATTTTAGACCCTCAACCCCTAATTATCTGTCTTTTAAATTAATTACATTTAGATAATGCACTTTTAAGCGTCGGGCGCAAACCAGATGTCCGATTTAGATTCCGTCAGTTCTGACAAGTCACTTTCATCTCCCAGGTCCTGTTGGAATGATCAGCACACCAATCAGACCGGTATTTCAGATTTGAGACCCCAAAACCTAACTTCTTTAAATTTAAACTAAGTGCATTTACAAAATGCACTTTTGAGCGTTGGGCCCAAACTGGGTATCCGATTTTGATTCCGCCAGTTCTCACAAGTCAATTTTATCTCCCAGGTCCTGTTGGAATAATTGACACGCCGATCAGACTGGTATTTCAGATCTTGAACCCCCGGACCCCGACTTCTTTAATTTTAAACTAAGTGTATTTATAAAATACACTTTTGAGCGTCGGGCTCAAACTAGATATATCCGATTTGGATTCCGTCAGTTCTGACAACTCACTTTCATCTCTCAGGTCCTGTTGGAATGATCAGCACGCCGATCAGACCGGTATTTCAGATTCTAGACCCCCGAACCTGACTTCTTTAAATTTAAACTAAGTGCATTTACAAACTACACTTTTGAGCGCTGGGCCCAAATCGGGTATCTGATTTGGATTCCGCCTGTTCTCACAAGTCACTTTTATCTCCCACGTCCTGTTGGAATAATCGACACGTCAATCAGACCGGTGTTTCAGATTTTAGACCCCTGGACCCCGAAATCTTTAATTTTAAACTAAGTGTATTTACAAAATACACTTTTGAGCGTCGGGCCCAAATCAGATATCCGATTTGGATTCCGTCAGTTCTGACAAGGCACTTTCATCTCCCAAGTCATGTTGGAAGGATCGACACGCCGATCAAACATGTATTTTAGATTTTAGACCCCCAACCCCAATTTATGTCTTTTAAATTAATTACATTTAAAGAATACACTTTTGAGTGTCGGGCCCAAACCAGATATCCGATTTGAATTCCGTCAGTTCTGACAAGTCACTTTCATCTCCCAAGTCCTGTTGGAATGATCAGCATGTCGATCAGACTGATATTTCAGATTTTCGACCCCCGAACCCGACTTCTTTAAATTTAAACTAAGTGCATTTACAAAATACACTTTTGAGCACTAGGCCCAAATCGGGTATCCGATTTGGATTCCGCCAGTTCTCACAAGTCACTTTTATCTCCCAGCTCCTGTTGGAACAATTGGCACACCAATCAGACCGGTATTTTAGATTTTAGACCCCCGGACCCCAACTTCTTTAATTTTAAACTAAGTGTATTTACAAAATATACTTTTGAGCGTCGGGCCCAAACCAGATATCCGATTTAGATTCCGTCAGTTCTGACAAGTCACTTTCATCTCTCAAGTTATGCTGGAATGATCAACGCATCGATCAGATCGGTATTTCAAATTTTAGACCCCCGGACCCGACTTCTTTAAATTTAAACTAAGTACATTTACAAAATGCACTTTTAAGCGCTGGGCCTAAACCGGTTATCCGATTTAGATTCTGCTAGTTCTCACAAGTCACTTTTATCTCTCAGGTCCTGTTGGAATAATCGGCATGCCGATCAGACCGATATTTCAGATTTTAGACCCCGTGACCCCGACTTCTTTAATTTTAAATTAAGTGTATTTACAAAATACACTTTTGAGCGTCGGGCTCAAACCAGATATCCGATTTGGATTCCGTCAGTCCTGACAAGTCACGTTCATCTCCCAGGTCATGTTGGAACGATCAGCATGCCGATCAAACCGATATTTCATATTTTAGACCCCCGAACCCGACTTCTTTAAATTTAAACTAAGTGCATTTATAAAATACACTTTTGAGCGCTGGGTCCAAACCGGATATCTGATTTGGATTCCACCAGTTCTCACAAGTCACTTTTATCTCCCATGTCCTGTTGGAACAATCGACACGCCGATCAGATCGGTATTTCAGATTTTAGACCCCCGGACCTTGACTTCTTTAATTTTAAACTAAGTGTATTTACAAAATACACTTTTGAGCATCAGGCCCAAACCATATATCCACTTTAGATTCCATCAATTCTGACAAGGCACTTTCATCTTCCAGGTCTTGTTGGAAGGATCGACACGTCGACCAGACATGTATTTCAGATTTTAGACCTCCCCCAACCCCAACTTATCTGTCTTTTAAATTAATTACATTTAGAGAATACACTTTTGAGCGTCGGGCCCAAACCAGATATCCGATTTGAATTCCGTCAGTTCTAACAAGTCACTTTCATCTCACAGGTCCTGTTGGAATGATCAGCACACCGATCAGACCGGTATTTCAGATTCTAGACCCCTGTTGGCACTCAAAATATAATCCTTCGGCGACCAAGCCGCAAAGACGAATGATACGGCCCACTGAAGCACAGAAGCCGATGAAGATCAACTTACTAAAGATTCCTCAAGTTGCCAGAGCCCCGAGTCACCTTGAAGTGAGCACCGGGGACTTTACCTCAGGAGAGTCAGAATGAATCCACAGACCAACCGGCAGCGCGATCAAGCCTGCCCAATGATCCGTCATCGACCTCGTCATGCTGCTACTACATCCGTCGCCCGACCAAGGATGACGGTCTACCCGGTGACTCTCCTAAGGAGGAAGAACGTCCTCGGCCGTCCACAACAAGGGGCCGAAGGTTCTGTCAGCAGAAGGCCCCGATCACCCGACACGGGTTCGGCTTCTCGCCATAGTGGGCCCGTTAGTGGCCGATTGATCGCCATTCAAGGTGGAATTACCCCGGATGCAATGCCATCCCGCAAGGAAGCTTCGAGCACGAGTCCGTCTCAACCAGAAGCACAAATCACAGTGCCGAAGGCCGTGCCAGCAGGATACCTGTGTACTCGGGCCAGACACACGCGAAGTTCTGATTAAGGCCATCCGTCATATCGAGAGCTTTGTCAACGCCCCGTCAAGGTTTTCCAAGGGCCGTGGTGAGAGGAACAGTCAACGGGAGCTTCCGGAACCATCCCCAGACCCATCGGCGACCCGCGCCGAGCAAACAAGTTAAAACGGCGCGTGAAGGGTCATCGGCGCCGCTTAATACGGCGCCCCCAGATCCGGCGCGCTCATCCGATTGGGGACTTGTTCCCGGCGCCACCAAATCCGGCGCGCCCCCTTCCCAGGGCACCGTATTAACGAAGGCTACATATAGCCTGCCTTCGAAACAGAAAAAAAGGAGGAAAGGAAAAAAAGAGAGGAAAGAAAAAAAAGAGGAAAAATCAAGAAAAAAAAAAGAAGATAACAGAAGAGAGCGAATACGAGGGGAGAGGGTTGGTTCGAGAGAAAAACCCTGGGGGAGAAGTAGGGTTTCCGCCGAGGGTTCTCGCCGCTGTCTTCCTCATCTGCTTGTCTGAATATCTCCGGAGCTGGAGAAGAAAAGCCTGTGGTCTGATACTCTGTTCTGGAGGAAGGGTCTAGGTAGGTTTCCGTGTTTTTTCCTTCCGGTCGATCCCCCTTTTCTTCTTTGGTTTTCTTTCCCTGATATAATGTAAGTGAGAGAGGGGAGGAGCGATGATACGAGCCTGACCTCCCCTCCTCACCATCGCCTCTGCCCTTCTCTGCGTCTGTAATGATCTTCTTCTATTAATGTAAACGGCGGTCTAGCGACAACACCGGCGCCGGAATATATATGCTGTGCATATCTACCTGTATCATTCACTGAATGAATGAAATGCGATTGTGGCTGATGCCGTATCTCTCTTTCATGCCCTCTCTAATTTCTTCTCAAATGTGCATTTAATGATTTCCCGGCGTACATAGTTCCCGTATCTGTTTCCCCGACGCTGGATATGCCCTTGGGGCTACATGAATCGTTCTTCCCCCCTCCCCGGGGTTCTCTCTCTCTATTCCAATGCAATGGTCGAGCTCTGCACCATGTATGCCATGGGTTTTGTGATCGGAGGTGCACTTGTGTGCATATCTCTGTCCATCCCTGTCTAGGGAGCAGACCCTTCGCCGTCCCTGTGCCCTTCCTCATAGGCCAGAGGGGAGGGGAAGATCGCCTCTGCCGTTCCCTCTTTATCCTGTGACGAGCCCCTATTGGTTTGTTTCCGAATATGATATATACATCCCTTCCCCGGATCTCTATGTTAATCATATAGCGTGCCAGTATTAACTTATTTAGCCCGCGGGCTTCGCCGTTCTAATATGTTTCTGGTAGTTCGTTTGTCCACTTGTCGTCAAACGATGTCTTCCGCCGCTCTCTCCACCCCGTTCGCATCTTAACAGGAGTATGCTCTGTAGCATCGCTCCAGTACCCGGGGAGGGGGATATTCCCCCAATCTTCTACATCAGCCACTCGGCCGATAGGGGACTCATCCATCGATGACGAACATCCCTACGGGCCATTGAGTTCACAGTAACGGGGCTAAGCCCTACAGTTCAAATCCACGGTCCTTAATGGACTTTGTGGTGGCCGTGAGTTGTGTTCCCCTTGTAGGCTAGCCCTCGGGGTTTCCTTCCCTCTATCGGTCATCCCGATTTGAGCATTGTGTCAACTTGGGTCGCGTGCCCCTCGCAGGCCAGCCCTCGGGGTTTTCGCTCCCACAATGAGTCGCCTAATTCGTTCACTATCACCCACGGACTCGGTGCCCCTAGCAGGTTAGGCCTCGGGGTTTTCCTTTCTGTTCGGGTTTGCCGGTAGCCGTTGCGCCACCCGGCTCTTAGGGGTTGCTTCGCCACGTGAGTGCTCCCCGTTTCTCCCCGACAATCCTCCGGGATGGGGAGATGCTGCCGAAATTTCGGCTCGAACGAGTCTGACTCGGAACAATCGCCGCGCTCGAGTGTGAACCTCGCGCGAGCCTGTGACTCGACCCTCGGAATGCCCCGGGGTCGATCCTTTGAATCAATAACTTAAATAAACTTTCAAAGTTTCCCAAAGTATTTTAATAAGCCCAAGAAAAATGAATAAAACCTCAGTTTCCGCGAGATCGGGCTAAACCGGCGCCGTTTATATACGGCGCGCCTTAAAACGGCGCGCTCTTCCCGGCGCGCCCCAAACGGGCCACGCCATTTCAACCTCCCTCATTTACCTACGGTTTCTCACGCCGTTTTAAGTCCTATACCTACGTTTTCTGACGCCGTTTCTGATCGTTTTGCTGTCTAATCCCTGGCTTGCCCCCGGGGCAATCCTGGCCGCCCGTGGTCCAGATTGGCAGCCCCAATTAGCAGTAGATTGAATAAGGTAAGTGCTGCCTATGCCCTAAATAACCTTTCTATCATGTTCGTTATCATACGTGTTAGCACTGTGCTTTCGTCATCACCTTTGTGTTACCGTTTCCCCCGCTGGCGGGGCTTAATAAATGTGATTGAGCTTTGCTCGTCTTCATAACTATGTTTCCATGCTTAGCACAGTCATGAACATCATGTATGCATGCTTGCATAGACCCTCGGGTATATTAAATGGCGTTGACAGAAGGTCGGGTTACGCCCGATCGAAAGTCTCCGCTATGCGCGATGGTGGTCCCCGGACCTGCGTCCTCCGCCGTGTACCAAGGGTCTCCAGTTCAATGAACCATGCCTCTCCTGCATGATAGATAGATGCATCTCGCATGATTCCGTCATGTTCATAACGTCGCATCCTTTATTCCGGCCTCGACAGCCCACTATCTCGGCAATTAATCAAAGGTGTTCCCTCCTCGTGGGGGATGTAATTAACGCCATAGCCTTTATGGTATGGCGGACTGCTGGTCCCGACCGAACCTCACTTTCGCCCGACACGGGTCAGAATGAGCGCATAATAAACTCGTCACTCATGTGACTGGCACGCCCGCGTCGTCAATCAGTTAGTTAATTACTAGTTAGTTAATCGGTTGATCGACACGTGAAATAAGATGCATATATATATGTATACACGTATATGTATATATATATATATATAAATAAATAACAAAAAAATAATAAGAAGATAAAAAAAGATCGCAAACAACCCCCGAACCCGACTTCTTTAAATTTAAACTAAGTGCATTTACAAAATGCACTTTTGAGTGCTGGGCCCAAACCGGGTATCCGATTTGGATTCCGCCAGTTCTCACAAGTCGCTTTTATCTCCCAGGTCCTGTTGGAACAATCGGCATGCCGACCAGACTGGTATTTCATATTTTAGACTCTCAGACCCCGATTTCTTTAATTTTAAACTAGGTGTATTTATAAAATACACTTTTGAGCGTTGGGCCCAAACCGGATATCCGATTTGGATTCCGCCAGTTCTCACAAGTCACTTTTATCTCTCAGGTCATGTTGGAACGATCGACACGTCGATCAGAAATATATTTCAGATTTTAGACCCCCCAACCCCTACTTATCTGTCTTTTAAATTAATTATATTTAGAGAATGCACTTTTGAGCGTTGGGCCTAAACCAGATATCCGATTTAGATTCCGTCAGTTCTGACAAGTCACTTTCATCTCCCAGGTCCTGTTGGAATGATCGACACGCCGATCAGACAGGTATTTCAGATTTTAGACCCCCGGACCCCGACTTCTTTAATTTTAAACTAAGTGTATTTACAAAATGCACTTTTGAGCGCTAGGTCCAAACCGGATATCCGATTTGGATTCCGCCAGTTCTCAGAAGTCATTTTTATCTCCCAAGTCCTGTTGGAACGATCGACACGCCAATCAGACATGTATTTCATATTTTAGACCCCCAACCCCGAATTAAATGAAATCTTCTAAACTAAGTTAGTTTTGAAAACATACTTAGTTTTGAATTAAGTTATTTGAGCGTTGAGGTCAAACCAGATATCTGATTTGGAATCCGTCAGCTCTCATAACTCACGTCTACCTCGCAAGTCGTGTTGGAATGATCGGCACGCCGATCAGACTGATATTTCTGATTTTAGACTCCCGAACCCCGAATTATATGAATTCGTCTAAACTAAGTTACTTTTGAAAACACATTTACTTTTGAATTGAGTTATTTGAGCGTCAGTGTCAAACCGGATATCCGATTTGGAATCCGTCAGCTCTCACAACTCACGTCTACCTCGCAAGTCATGTGGGAATGATCGGCATGTCGATCAGGCCAGTATTTTACATTTTGGACCCCCGAATCTCAATTTTTTTCAATTGTTCTAAACTAAGTTACTTTTCAAAACTAACTTAGTTTTAAAATTAATTATGAATATAATTGAGTAATTCTGTCAAAATAAAAATATAATAAACACGAACCTGATGGGTCTGTGCCGTGGTGGTGGTGGATCCATGAGGGAGAATTCCCGCTTGGGAGAGGAGGCCATTGATTGCCTGCTGGCTAGATATCTCCTCTCGGATCTGCCGCGACATCTGCTGCAAATCAAGACTTTGAGGTAGATATATACATTCTCGTAAACAAATGAGAACATACACATCAATCCCAAAGTCTTGAATGGGAAGGCTCAATGACACGGTTTTAACACGCTCTCCTGAGGTGGGTGTAATGTTAGGTCGCACCCACGCACCTCAGCTCACAGGGAATATCTCATGTATTTATATAACGTAAAATTAAATAATAATGCAATTATCATTATGCATATAACAAATTAAATAGCATCTAATTTATAAAAATTTTCAAATGAAGAACATCAAAGCTAACTAAACCACAATTTTTAGTCAGATCAACATCAAAGATAAATAATATAAATAAGATAAAATAAACAAATGAAGCCACATTAGATACATGGCTTCAATTTCTTGGTGAGATACCTCATGGGTGATAATCCTAGAGGCTGCATTCTAGCACATGCACCAGGGTCAGGAAATACTTTCATGCTCATTTACTTTATTCAAAGTTTTTTGGCTAAATATCCTTCTGCAAGGCCGATAATCATTCTTCTTAAAGGAATTCTGCCAATGTGAAAGCGAGTTCCATCATTGACAAGTAGAAGAACTTCCTCTGTATGACTTCTACTCTGTTAAGGCTGACAATAGATCTTAGCGGCTTGATGTTCTTCAAAAATGGGAGGAGAACAGGAGTATTCTTTTCTTGGGCTATAAGCATTTTTCTAGAATTATGTGCGATGTAAGAGACGAGATAGAGGCTGCATGTCAGGAGAGGTTACTAAAGGTCCCTAGCCTTCTCATTTTAGATGAAGACCATACTCCCAGAAACGAAGACACAAATATTTTTTCTACGCTAGAAAAGGTGCAAACTCCCCGTAAGGTGGTCCTTTCAGGGACACTATTTCAGAATCATGTCAAAAAAGTTTTTAATATATTGAATCTAGTGCGTCGTAAGTTTGAGAACATGGACTCAGCACGTGCATGTCATGATGAGTCCATGTTCAGGAAAACTTACGACGCACTAGATTCAATATATTAAAAACTTCTTTGACATGATTCTGAAATAGTGTCCCTGCAAGGATCACCTTACAGGGAAATTGCACCTTTTCTAGCGTAGAAAGAATATTTGTGTCTTCTTTTCTAGGAGTATGGCCTTCATCTAAAATTAGAAGGCTAGGGACCTTTAGTAACCTCTCCTGACATGCAGCCCCTATCTCGTCTCTTACATCGCACACAATTCTAGAAAACTGCTTATAGCTCAAGAAAAGAATACTCTTGCTCTCCTCCCATTTTTGAAGAACATCAAGCTACTGAGATCTATTGTCAGCCTTAACAGAGTAGAAGTCATACAGAGGAAGTTATTCTACTTGCCAATGTGTAGCTCCCAAGAGATACCATCACGAGATACCATGAGACTCATCACGAGATGCCATGAGATGAAAGTATCCTGAGTAGAGCATGTATATCAGGTGGCAGTAAGAGGCACCTGAAAGTTGATGCAGAGGCAGCTTTCTTTGATATAGTGGAAGAAATATTGCAAAACGAAGATCATTGTAAAAGGAGAATTTCTATCATAAAGGACCTTTGGGAGATGACCGGAGATGTCTTGCATTACTACAAAGGTGATTTCTTGGATGAGTTACCAGGACACATTGATTTCACTGTGCTATTGTGTCTGAGTCCCAGACAGAAAAAACTTCTAGGAGAGTTCGGGAAATATGAGAAGTTTAAGAGAATTGTTGTTGGTAGTGCAGTGTACCTGCATCCATGTTTGAAAGATTGTGCTGATTATGCTTCTGGAGACCAGAGTGTCATGAAAGTGAAAGATCAAGAGATTGATAATCTTTTGGACTCCATACACTTGAAAGCTGGAGTGAAGACAAAATTCTTTCTGAACATTTTGTCAATGACAGACTCTGCTGGAGAGAAAGTGATTGTATTCAACCAGTACATTCTTCCACTTAGATTTTTGGAGAGGCTAATAATCAGGATTAACGGCTGGCATCTCGGAAAGGAATTTTTCATGATTTCTGGTGACACAAATACTGAGTAGAGGGAATTGGCAATGAAGAAATTCCTCCACTCACCTGATGCTAAGGTTCTATTTGGTTCAATTAAGACATGTGGAGAGGGCATCTCTCTTATAGGAGCATTAGGAGTGGTAATCTTAGATGTCCATCTCATCACTCCTACCCAGGAGGATATTTTTACTCTTGATATTTTTTTCCTATTGACATTAAAACAGTCCTTATTGCATGTCATTTGATTTGGTTGAATATTTTTATTCTTGATGTTTTTTCTCTATTGCATGCCATTTTTCTGGAAAAATCATGTTTTCAAAGAGGGTCATAAGGCCTTTGATTTGGTTGAATGACATTGGGTGATTTTTCTACACATGAAAACTCCCCATAAATACATATCTCGTCTTACATCTAACTTATATATTAAATAACATTCAAAGAAAAAAATGTAACACTCTTCTTTCCCTACCTATAGAAGGATGGGGAACCTTCTCTCATCACAGTAATGAACTAGAGAGAGAGAGAGTATAATTCATGCAAGTATATATACATATATATATATATATATATATATAGAGAGAGAGAGAGAGAGAGAGAGAGACTTGAGTGTGTGTAATTAAGGTATTTATAAAAAAGGGACTGAGTAAGTGAGATAGAGGATGGGACGTCAGTGAAGGGGGGAAAGGGAGAAAGATAAAAAAATTAACTAGATTTGACGGCGGATATATACTCCACAGACATTGGATCTTAACTACATTTGAGAAATACTCGATGCATATATCATCATGTGTACTTGTACCGTGTCCTCTTTCATACTCCCCTTTTATTAATATACGGTTGTGCGAATTCGATGAATGTTGTATGTACTATAATTAATCTGGGTTCGTATAATTAGATGTATGTGTTATGTATTAAGCAGAGTTAAAAGATCACACCTATATTGAGATTTGAACTTGTTGAGCATTGCAGAAAGTATTAGTACTCGAATATGAAAGTTCATTGAATCGGTCCGCCCACTAGCTATCCTCCCTAGAGCCACCGTTATTCATCGCCCAACTACTCCGCTAGATTTCTCGTCATAAAAAAAATCTTCCTTTTCCCGAATCCAAAGAATACCTACATTTGATTAACATTGATGTAACACTACCAGAAAATCTAATTAATAAACTAGTTTACATGCTTTATTTACCTCTCCCATCACCCTAACAATAAATCTATTTAAGATTACAAAATTTAAAATAAATTGAAACAACATATAAAAATAAAATCAAAATTTTACTTACTATTTATTGACAAAAAAACTATGATTCTTTCGTTCCCATCCTCTCGACCGATTATCCTACCATAAATAAAAATTATTTTAAATAAAATAAATTTAATTTAATTTATCTAATTCACACGGTGAGGGTGAGAGAGGGTGGGAGCAGGGAGGGGGAGGGAGGCCAACGGGAGAGGGAGAGAGGGCAGGAGAAGGGAGGGGGACGAGGGCCAACGGTGCATGTGTCTGTGTCTGTGTGTGAGTGTGTGCGTGTGTGCGTGTGTGCATGTGTCTGTGAGGGGGAGGGGGGCCAACTAGAGAGGGAGAGAGGGCGAGGGAGGGGGAGGGGGGCGGCCAACATAGAGAGGAGATGGACATGACAATGAGATGGGGAGGGAGAACGAGAGAGGGAGGGGAGGGGGTCGACCACCCCTGGCCAGCGCCTCCTCTATCAGGTGAGCGCCTCCTCTACCGAGTGTCTGCGTGAGAGGGAGTGATGGAGTGGGAGAGGGAGAGGGAGTGGGGGAGACTAAGAGGGGGAGAGGGAGAGGGAGAGTGTTATAGAGAGAGGGGGAAGGGATCGAGAGGGTTTAACCTACCGAAGTGAGGAGTGCCGAGTTTCGGCCAGCGATTGAGGACGGTGACGGCTAGGATGACCACGGCCGGCGACGACGGGGAGGACGGCGACGACGACAGCGGCGGCGACGGCGGTAGGGAGACGGAGGAAATAGAGAATGAGAGGGAGAGTGGGGGGAAGTGAGTGACAGGGAGTGGCAGGGAGGGGCCAATTTGGGCGGGAGATTTCGTGATTTTCAGACGGCATTTCAGACAAATAATTTTATATGTCTAAAATAGAGATGGAATTTCAGACGGAATCTATCCGTCTGAAATTCAAACGGATATTGAGACTCAAATAATTCCGTCTGAAATTTTTATCACTAACAGCGCCTTTTCTTGTAGTGTTATAAGATATTCTAATAACTCTCATTAAGGTTAATAGTATACCTACTAAGTCTATTAACTATATAGGCAATATCAGGCCTCGTGTAGTTTAAAAGGAATCCAAGTAATCCCATGATTTGTGCATATTCACTTTGTAGCACTAGATGTCCTAAATTTTTTGTTAGGTGAACACTAGAGTCATAGGGAATAGACATTGGTTGACAGTTTATGTGATAGAACTTCTAAGGATTTTATCTATACAGTGAGATTGTGACAAGGTGATTCCACTCGAATTTCTTATGATTTTAATATTTAGAATTAGGTCTAGTTCACATAAATCTTTCATGTCAAAATTTTGAGATAGAAATTCTTTTATTTCTTTTACAACATACATATTGGATCCAATGATTAAAATGTCATCAACATAAAGGCATAGAATGATAATGTATTCATCAATCACTTTATGATATACACATGTGTCTATTTGATTGATTTTAAACCCATAGGACATAATAGTTTCATCAAACTTTAGGTGCCATTGTTTAGGTGCTTGTTTTAAGCCATATAAAGATCTAATTAATTTACATACTTTCATTTCTTGACCTGAAATAATGAAACTCTTAGGTTGATCCATGTAAATTTCTTCTTCTAATTCATCATTTAAGAAAGTAATTTTTACATCCATTTGGTATATGATTAGCTTGTGTATAGAGTCTAAAGTAATTAAGATTCTAATATTAGTGATTCTAGCAACGGAAGAATATACATCAAAATAATCTATGTTAGCTTTATGTGTGAATCCTTTAGCCATAAATATGACCTTGTATTTATCAACAGTTCTATCTGGTTTTAATTTCTTTTTAAAGACCCATTTGCATCCAATGGTTTTATATCCAGGGGGTAAATAAGTTAGCATCCAAGTGTTGTTTTGAATTATTGAATTCATTTCATTATCTATGGCTTCCTTCCAGAAAAGTGAGTCTATAAATTTCATAGCATCAGAATAGGTATTTGGAGAGTCTTCTATTAATAATGCATAAAAGTCATCAAAGACCTTCTCTGTTCTTGCTCTTTTACTTCTTCTAAGTTCTATATGAACTTCTTGTTCTTCTCTATGGCCAGTAGGGTTAGAGCTAAATCCAGATTCATTATTTCCTATGTTTGTTTCAATTCTAGATTTAAAAAGACATATATTTTCATAGTAGACTGCATCTTTAGCCTCAACTATAGTGTTGTTTGATATATCATTTATTTCAGATTTAATTACTAAGAATCGATTTGTGTTACTAGAAAATTTATCAGCATTATTGTTTGAAGTGTAGCCTTTGAAGATAGTATTTATCGTTTTGGGTCCAAATTTTTTTTAGGTACTTTTACTTTTGCAAAGCATCCTCACACTTTAAGAAAATTTAAGTTAGGTCTTCTCCTCTTCCAGATTTCATAAGATGTAGAATCATTTTTTTTAAGGGAACTCTGTTCAAAATAAAGTAGATAGTTAAAAGGGCTTCCCCCCACAAGTTCTTGAGTGCACCGGAACTAATTAGCATAGAGTTAATCATATCCATTAATATTCTATTTTTTCTCTCAGCTACACCATTAGATTGAGGAGAGTAGGGGATAGTTATTTCATGTATTATTCCATATTCTTAATAAAATTAGGTGAGTGCAAGAGAAGTGTAATTTTCTCCTCTATCATACCTAAGAATTTTAATTTTATTTTCTTATTGATTTACGGCATCAGCCTTATAGATTTAAAATTTACTTAGCACTTCATCTTTAGTTTTCATTAGACAGAGGTAGCAATATTTTGATAGGTCATCGATAAATGTTATAAAATATTTGTTGCCACCTCTAGAGATCTGTCTAGAATCACACGCATCACTATGTATTAACTCTAAAATATCATAATCTCTATCAACTGATTTAAATAGTTGTTTAGGTAATTTTGTTTCTACACAAATCTTACACTTTTCATGATGTTGACTATCCATTCTAGGGATTAAGTTTAATCACAATAATCTTTTGATTGAGTTAACATGACCCAATCTTGAATGCCATGTAGAAGATGGTTCAATATTTAAAATAAAGGATTGCTCATTAAATGAAGTTGTACATACATTCAGTTTGAAAAGTCCATCACAAATGAATCTTTTCCCAACGAAGAATAGACCTTTAGTTATTACAACTTTATTGGACTCAAAAACTAACTTATATCCCTGCTGCACTAGGAGGGATCCACCAATGAGATTTCGCCTGATGTCGGGAACATGATGAACGTCATGAAGGGTCGAAGTCTTCCCTGAAGTCAACTTCATATCAACTCTTCCAGTCTTTTACACTTGCGCCTCAGCGTTATTCCCCATCATCACAGCTCCTGCAGTGAGTCCTGATAGGTGGAAAACCAAGAGTGACTAACACATACATGGACATTGGCTCTGTGTCAATCCATCAATCAATGGATAAATCGGTCAAATTCATTTCAGAGTTTAAGAGATCTGACCTAAATATAGACTCAGGTGCACCAGCACCTGTGGTCACCATGTTGACTTGAGGGTCGATTAGAGAGGACCCTTTCTCTTCGTCTTTCGGGTAGATTTATTCTGAAAATAGCATTGGAAGGTGAGATGGTTTGTCCGTCCACACATATAGCAGAAATGCTCCTCATTATTCTCATTTGACGTTTTGTTTTGAGGATTTGTATTTTGAGGTTGTTTGTTATGGAACGGTCGGTGATTTTTCTTAAAGTTTTTAAAGTTATTGCGCTTAGGGGGAAATGATTTCTTATGAGATTTGAATGATTTATTTTCGACCATATTTGCCTTGGGTTTACAGTTTTGGGTGGTGGCCACTCTTAATCTATGTTGTTCCTCTACCATAATTGTTCCAAACAATTGGGTTAAGGTGAGAATATCTTGGGTGTGACTTAATGTCATAGTGAAATCAAACCAAGAAGGAGGTAATTTATCTAATAGGCAGGTTATTTGGAAGCTTTCCACCAGTTGGGATCCGATGGCTCTTAATTCGTGAACAAGATTCTCAAAATCATATATTTGATCATTTATCGGTTTGTTGTCCACAAATTTGCATTTGTTAAAATCCGACGCCTTGAACCATTTGATTCCGACATCGTCAAGTCCATATTTGGCTTTTAAGGTATCCCATAGTTCACTAGCACTCTTTGAGTTATAATACAAGTCATAAAGATTGTCAGATAATGCTCCTAGTATCTGATGAAGGCAGTGACGGTCTATTTCTTCTGGTGTTATGGTGGAGGAGAAGACTCAGGCTCGATTTGAGCCCAGGATGCTCAGGTTTGGACCCACCGGGTGGTGTTTTGGGAAGTGCCCGATGCTATCACTAATTGCTGAAATTAGGCCTAGTATAGTTAGCCAAAATCTCATTTGATTTTGCCATCTTCTAAAATTTCACCATCAAATTTATCTGGTTTGACACTTAGAGTTTTTTTAGCTATTAGGTTAGCTACCGAGAATGTTTGACGGTTCACAAAATCAGTTAATAAAATGTGTTGACATTTTGTCAAAATACTTAGAATATATAAAGTCAACAAATAATCACTTTAAATTTGAATTATCATAGAGTAACTAATAAAATTAATATAATTTTTCCCGCAAGAAGAAATTTTCTAAATTTTATTTTTAGTAATTAAGATTAATTAGTTCAATCAAAAGTAACAATTTGCAAAATTCTATTTTCAAAAGCCAGAAATAAATATTTTCCTATAAATAGAAATAATTTTCAGAATCTAATTATCTGAAAGTAGAAATGATTTATTTAAATAGAAATAATGTTAATGATTTTTTTGATTTTCTGAAGAAATAGTTTGTTTACACAAGTAACAACATCATGAATTTTCTGAAAAACTAGAAATGATTTATTTTTCTATAAATAGAGGTAAATTTTCAAAAAAAATATTTTCCGTAAGCAGAAAATGTTTAAAACAGAATTTATTTTCAGAATTATATTTTCTGAAAAAAATAGAAATAGCTATTCTCTGTAAATGAAAATTACAGAAACCATTTTCTTGTAAAATAGAAGTGTATTTTAAAAATTATACTTTTATTTTCTGAAAGAAAAAATTTAATCAGAAATGTTTTTCTTTTATTTTTTGTAAATAGGTATATTTAAATAGAAATAACAAAAATACATGTTTAAATAGAAACTAATTAAGAACAAAAATAGATGCTTAAACTTAAATAGTTTTTTGAATTTAAAAATTTAAATTTAAATAATTATTTTTAGAAGGATTTAAATATAAATGCTCATTAAGTGTTTTTATTATTTAATATATATATTTTAATTAAAACATGTTGACAAGGAAGACATGTTTCTATATAAAACTTGCTGTTTTAGAAAAACACGTTATAGAGCAGTGTTCTGTGTCATAGAAGTGTTTTATAATTAAAATTATAATTTTATTTTCTGTAACATAATATAATATAAAAAATAGAACTCTTAGATTGTTGGAAATTTTACTAAAAATTAAAAAAACATGCACCATAATTAATCAATATAAATAAATAAATGAAGTTAGAAATATAATCTGTTACGTCGAAGCACGTAATTATAAGAACTAAGAGTTTTATTATCATCGGACGTGCGAGTCTTACGACAATGACCTCTTAGAGATACGACGAAACTCAGATAGGTGACACCCTCTCTTCCATCAGCACTACTTCAAGAAAAAAATTACGAACTCAATGTTGCTTTCAAAAACTCAACAAAAAATTGAATCACAGACCAGAACATAGTGAGGAAGAAGAACAAAGAATATGTGAGAATAATATATTTGTGTGTTTTAGGGTCGGCCAAAACGTGTATTTATAGAGGACAAGAGAGATTCTAAAACATGCATGAAAATGGACGCGAAACACGTCCGCGACGGACGCACGCGTCCGTTCACCACGCAAAGGATGTTGGCAGGTTTAAAGTCGCTTGCTTTGACCCTTCCTTGTCTCGTCTCTTTCTTCTATGTGATACGTATCATAGAGGGCGGGAGACACCGACGAAGTGAATTAGATCTGTTAGAGTGTGGAGCCCGAACTCGCCATCGTGCGCCCTCGCACGTGGATCGACCTGCGCGGTCAGGTTGCGGGGAAAGGGCTGTGAACTCTCTCTTTGTACTGTTCTGGGTGTGTTTTTATCATAGAGGAAACCCTACTGCGACCGTGGATGTAGGAAGGCACATTATCTCCGAACCACGTAAATCTCGATGTTCTTGTAGTTTGATCTTTTCTTCCCCCTTTCTTCTTCTCCTCTGTTATTTGTCCATCTCTACAGGTACTCCGATTTCTAAAAACTGGTATCAGAGCCTTGTTCTGGTTCGGGGAGTAGTGGGAGCGATGGCTGCAAAAGAGGGAAGGTCAGGATCGAGAGGTTTGATGGCAAAGATTTTGGTTTCTGGAAGATGCAAATGGAGGACTACCTGTATCAGAAGAAACTTCATCAACCTCTTGCTGGTACGATGTCGGAAGGGATGAAGAAGGAAGATTGGGATCTAATGGACAGACAAGCTCTGGGGGTCATCCGGTTGACGTTCGTCAGAAATGTTGCGTTCAACATCATGAACGAGAAGACCACAGCAGGGTTGATGAAGGCGCTATCAAATATGTACGAAAAATCATCCGCCTCTAACAAGGTACGTATATTTGATGCGTCGTTTATTTAATTTGAAGATGGTCGAAGGTGCTTCTATTACAAATCATATCAATGAGTTAAATCTGATCACGAGTCAGTTGAGTTCAGTGGATATCAACTTTGAGACGAGTTAGGGCATTAATTATGCTCTCCTCCCTACCAGAAAGTTGGGGTGCGACTGTGACCGCTGTGAGTAGTTCTTTAGGCTCAAATAAGTTGAAGCTGGATGAGGTTCAAGACTTGATTCTAAGCGAAGACATTCGTAGGAAAGAATCAGGTGAATCATCAAGTTCTGCCTTGAATGTCAAAGGCATGGGACAAGCAAATCAGCATGGTCAAGATCGAGGTAGGTCTATGTGACGACCTGGGATCCAATTACTGGAAAGGAACCGGCGCGTCTCGAATCTCGGCCCACCAACCCACGAACCTGAAGACTCGGAAGGGTAAAAAGGGATGGTGTGGGAGTACAAGAAAAGCTGAAATAACTACAGAGATAGCACAATAACTAAATAAAATGCACAACATAAAATAAATAGAATAAACTGGTATAAGGTCCACAGAGTCGCATGTCCAAAGAAAATACAGTCAACAGAAGGAAAAGTACAACTACACGGGGCATCCCCCGACGTACAACTACACGGCGCATACCCCGGCCCTGGCTGGCTGGCGACTAACCCTGGCTAGAAGAACCACGCTGAAACTCCGCCGCACCTCTCGATGACCCCGCCTCACCTGAAAAGTAGGGGTGAGCCTCATTTCATTGGCCCAGTAGGGATCCCTCGGACCCCCACCGCACAACGAGGAAAATGGCAGCCAAGCGCGAAAATCGTGGAGGTGACACTACCTAACAGGAGTACGGTAGAACCAACAAGCTGGAATAAATAAATGGAAAAGCTGTCTAACTAACCGTACCATACAACTGAACCTCGGTTCGTCAAAACTCGAGTCTGTACCTGCCAGTAGACAGGAGCACCACCCACTGGAAGAACGACCGGATGCATCCCTTGACGTCTTACACCGCGCCACAAGTGTCTAGCTACCACGCCCCGGGCTCGAGACTCAGACACACACAGTAACCAGTAGTACCACAAAATAAGGACTAGCTGAGGTCGCGCTCATCAGCGCAAGTCCAAAGCCCTCAGCCCCGTGTACACACTCAGACCATACGCCCTAGGCCTGTCCTCTAGCTGGTAATTCCCCCTAAGCTCGGACTCGGCTGTACGTGGGGGCCCTACAGTAACCAGCCTACTCACCGTCTCTCTCGGGTCAGCCGCTCCACCACTCCCGGGTGGGTCAGCACCGCGTGCCGTAAGAAGGCTATGACTAGTGAACGTGTCACCGGAGGTAAGACTCAACTCACGAAAACCACGGATCGAATGGAAAGGGGACTACAACCCACTCTGTGCAGTCCAGGGTCTGGCGGTCCAATCTTGGGCAGCCACAGGACTCTAGCGGTCCAGCCCTAGTCCGCCACAGGACTCTAGCAGCCCAGCATTAGGCCGCCAGAAGATGAAGTCATGCTGGCTCTGGCGCGCCTACCTTAGGCAGCCACAACCCTCTAGCGGACCAACCATGGTGTGCCAGAAGCCCTCTGGCGCCCCTACCTACGGTCGCTAGAGGCACATGACTCCCAACGGTCAAAATCTAACGGTCAGAAATCAACGGTCAACTCGAGTCTCTGGCGGTCTGACCGTAGGCCGCCACACCATCTGGCGGTTTATCGTGCAGCCGCCAGACGACTTCGAGACATGCCGACAAAATAGTAACAAGTGGCACACCCAGGTTAGGCCGCCAGGGTCTCTGGCACG
The DNA here is from genome assembly GCA_022559845.1 of Amorphophallus konjac. NCBI lineage: Eukaryota > Viridiplantae > Streptophyta > Magnoliopsida > Alismatales > Araceae > Amorphophallus > Amorphophallus konjac. The sequence continues at coordinate 510,069,066 of CM040121.1, read as the reverse complement.
CCTACCTTGGGCCGCCAGTGAGTGTGGCGGTCTCTGGAAGGACCGCTACACTCACCCGAGAACGGGACGACGGGAACATTCCCAAAAACCCGTTCCACGCCCCGATCATCCACGGATGATGGGGAAAATAAGGGGGAAGCTCCCCTATAACCCCTAGCATGCATCTACGCCCTCGAATCGGTCCGAAATGCGACGAAACGGTAGATCGGCACACAACCCCCAAAATATGGATTTTACCCTACCCGGCTCAAACCCCCCCCCCCTCGACTTCTCCTAGGCCTACAAATCATGGGGGACGACGGGATGAGTATGGGGGTTTGTCTCCCTACCTCAATGGAGCTTGAGCTCCGCCGGATCGCCGCCAACGAAGGAAGAAGATTTTAGAACACCGATCTCCCCGCCTCTCGCCGCGAGAAGAGCACCGCCGCATCCGCCTCGTCGCCGCCGCCACCGCCACGCCGTCGTCGGAGGGAGTGGGGCCGCGCCTCGGCCGTCCGGGGAAGAGGGAACCGCCATCAAGGGGGGGCGCTCTCCAACGGTTGGAAGAAGGGAGGAAGAAGAAGAGAAAAAGAAAAGGGAAGAAAAAAGGGGAAAAGGTAGGGGTATTTATAGAAAATCCGGAAAATCGGAAAGAAATCTTAAAAAATAGGAAAATACATTTTCTCGATCCTCGGGACACGTTGATCGTAACGATACCACTTGCGGATAGATGAACGATGTGGTTCACCCGCCACAGGGTTCCGTAGGTTCTCCAGAAACACACACGTGGGAATCGGAAAACACGCGGAAAAAGTCGCGGAACACGTTCCGGGCCTCCGAAATTGACCCGAATCGCACGGATCCGAGCACAAAAGATGTCCAGAAAATAATTCCAGGCATAATGGGAATAAACTCACCGGGAACGCTGATCCAGGACCCAAGAAGAAGGATCCGATGGGTCCGAGATGTCACAGCCCTCCCCCCTTAAACAAATTTCATCCTCGAAATTAAGGACAAGACACAGGGATAAGGGAGAAGACTCACCAGAACAAATAAGGATACTACTGCCGCATCTCATCCTCACGCTCCCACGACGCCTCACCACCAGGGTGACACTGTCAGACTACCTTAACCAGAGGAATAACCGTATTCCGCAGGCACTGCTCACGCCGATCCTCGATACAGACATGGTACTCTGGAAGGGACAAGTCGGGGGTCACCTCAGGCCAAACGGCGTCCTCTATAATGTGGGAATCATTGGGCATATACCTCTGAAGCATAGACACATGAAACACATCATGCACAGTAGATAGCTCTAGGGGTAACTGTAACCGATAGGCAACCTCACCAATACGCTCGATAATAAGGAAAGGACCAATGTAGCGGGGACTCAGCTTCCCACGCTTGCCGAAGCGCATCACACCCTTCATGGGAGAAACTCGCAAAAGCACCCGATCACCTACAGCAAAACTGAGGGGCCGCCTCCTCCGATCAGCATAGCTTTTCTGTTGGCTCTGTGCAGCCAACATCTTCTGCCAGATCAGACGCACCGCCTCAGTGCACTGTTGCATCAAATCCGGTCCTGTTAGGACACGCTCTCCCACCTTAAACCAATCAAGTGGAGTCCGATAAGGTCGCCTGTACAATGTCTCGTACGGAGCCATACCAATGCTCGAATGATAGCCATTGTTGTAGGCAAACTCCACTAATGGCAAATGGTGGATCCAACTCCCTTGCCACTCCAGGCAACACGACCTCAACATATCCTCCAAAGTCTGGATGGTCCTCTCGACTGACCGTCTGACTGCGGATGGTACGCTGAGCTAAATGCTAAATCGGTGCCTAGAGCCTTCTAGAAGCTCCTCCAGAATTCCAAAGTGAAGCGAGGATAACGATCAGACACAATGGAGATGGGGACTCCATGCAAAGAGACGATCTGCTCCACATACAAATGCGCCAAACGATGGATGCCTCCACCTGACCTTGATCGGTAATAATCGAGCTGTCTTCGTCAGTCTATCTACCAGTAACCATATACCATCCTACCCACTAGATGTCCTCAGTAACCCAACCACAAAATCAGCGGTCACGTGGTCCCACTTCACGCAGGAATATCCTAGGGCTGAAGTGTACCTCCCGGTCGTTGGTGCTCAGCTTTCACCTGCTGACAAATCAAGCACCTGGCCACGAACTCTGCAATATCTCTCTTCATACCAGACAACAAAAATTACCTCTTCAGGTTCTGGTACATCTCCGCGATCCGGGGTGTACGGTATAACGACTCCCACGAGCCTCTCGCAACACCGCGCGCCTCGTCTGCTCCTCGGCTGGGATGTACAACCTACCTCGGAACCTCACGGCTCCATCCTCACCAAACTCCACCTTGGCCAACGGCAAAATCGGGGGTAGCTCTGGGTCCGCACGCTGAGCCTCAGTCACCTTACGACGGATAGCTAGCGTGACAGTCAAGCTCGCAAGAACAGCCGAACCCTGATCCTGAGGGATCTTGAGCCTAAAAGTCATGGCTGGGACCTGCTCCCACAACTTCCACTTCCTCAACAAAATCCGACTGACCACTACCTTCCTGCTCAAGGCATCATCCACGACGTTCATCCTGTTAGGCTGATACGACAGAGTGAAATTATAATCTTCATGTACTCCATCCACCTCCTCTGCCTGAGGTTTAGATCCTTCTGGGTAAACACATACCTCAAACTCTGATGGTCAGTGAATATCTCGAACTTCTCACCATACAGATAGTGCCTCCAGATCTTCAGAGCGAAAATCACCGCCGCCAACTCAAGATCATGAGTAGGGTAGTTCTCCTCATGTGGCTTTAACTGCCGAGACGCATACGCCACAACTCCCCCGTGCCACATTAGCACATCACCCAACCCTACCTTGGAAGCATCTGTACACACCACAAAACCTCCCGATCCAGAAGGTAACATCAACACCGAAGCAGTCATGAGCAATCTCTTTAGCTCCATGAAGCTCTGATCACACTCCTCCGTCCAAACGAACGGCACATCCTTCCGCGTAAGCCTGGTCATCGGGGCCGCAATGCGAGAAAAATGCTAGATGAATCTTCTACAATAGCCTGCAAGCCCCGAAAAGCTCCGAATCTCTGTGACAGAACTCGGCCTCGGCCACTGCACCATCGCCTCGACCTTGTCGGGTCCACGAAACACCATCACCAGAAATCACGTGCCCCAAAAAGTGCACCTCTCGTAGCCAAAACTCACACTTGCTAAGCTTGGCATACAACTGGTGATCCCGCAAGATCTGCAACACTACTCTCAAATGATGCACATGCTCCTCAGCAGACCGCAAATACAAGATGATGTCATCCACAAACACGACCACGAACTGGTCTAGATATGGACGGAACACCTATACATCGAATACATAAATGCCGCGGGGGCATTGGTGAGCCCAAACGGCATCACCAAGAATTCATAATGCCCATACCTCGAGCGAAACGTCATCTTCTCAACATCAGACTCTTGAATCCGCAGCTAGTAATAACCCGATCTCAAATCGATCCGCGAGAACACCCGGGCCAACTGAAGCTAGTCATACAAGTCATCAATCCGAGGCAACGGATACTTGTTCTTAACAGTGACCTGGTTCAACTGTTGGCAGTCAATGCATAGCCTCAGACTACCATCCTTCTTCTTCACAAACAACACCGGCGCACCCCAAGGGGAAAAGCTAGGACGAATGTACCCCTTGGCCAGTAACTCCTGCATCTGCGCCTTCAACTCTCTCAACTCCGCAGGCGCCAAATGATAAGGGGCCTTTGACATAGGCGTTGTACCTGGTAGCACCTCACTCACGAAATCAATCTCTCGATGCGGTGGCAACCCAGGTAGCTTCTCGGGAAAAACATCAGAAAACTCGCACACAATCGGGATGTCCTCCACATCCGGACACTATCGATCGACAAAAACCACAAAAGCGAGAAAACCTTGACAACCCGTGTCAAGCAATCTACGAGCCCTAATAGCCGAAATAAGAAAACGGGAGGAGGAACACCGTATACCTTGGTAGTAGAAAGTGGGTCTGCTGGGATGCTGGAAGTAGACCCTCTTCAAGCGACAATCCACAATCGCCCGGTGAGCCTCGAGCCAATCCATGCCAAGATCACATCATAGTCCTCGAGCGGCAATGCATAAAGCCTGGCCGGTAAGTTCTGCCCATCCACCCACATAGGCAGATTCTTAAAGAAGTACGGGGTGAGCATGAAATCACCGGTAGACAACTCCACTGCCAGGTCACAGGACACCTCAGTCGCCGACTCCTCGACACTCTGAGCAAAATTTTCCAAGATGAACGAATGAGATGCACAAGAATCGAACAAAACTCGAGCCGCGCAACCAAAGATCAGAATAGTACCTTCCACCAACTGGGACATCTCAGCCTCTGCTCTGGTAATGAGGGTAACCCTGCCTCGAATCTCTGCCTGCCTCCAATAGCTGACCGAGTCAGCTGAGGATACTGACCCTGCTATTGGTACTACTGTGGCTGCGACGACATCTACTGGGGCTGAAACTGCTGCTGCTGAAACTCGTGCAGCTGGCGCGGTCTCTGCGGACAGTCATGTACCATGTGCCTTGGCTGGTCACACCTGAAGCAAACCACGGGCGCCGTACACTGTCTGCCTGGATGAGACTCGTCGCACCGAGGACACCCGCCCCGAGAACCACTCACTGAACCCTGACGCTGGAACTGGGTAGGCTGCTGAACACTACCCATCGACGCCTACTCTTGATCTCTAAGACCTCGACGCCTCCTGCCAAAACCAGCTTCCTTGAGCAACTTCTTGAGCTTCGATCCCAGACATGACGAATCTGCTACTGACGCCCCAGATGGGGACGTCCAAAACCACCTTCTGAAATCTGGAGAGAACTCTGCTGCTGCACAGATGCCGGCTGACCAAAACTCATTTGCATTTGACCCACACTGCCCTGACCTCGAACCTTCTGCATATCTCTCTCCAACGCCGCTGCTGCTCTACAAGCCGCATCCATGTTGGTCAAACCTGACACAAGCAAAGGATGCCTCAACTCTAACCTAAGACCCCCGACAAACTGCTCAGTCTGCACCGCCTCATCTGCCACAATGTGCGGCGCATAACGGCCCAACTCAATGAACCTGGACATGTACTGCACCACGGTCATATCACCTGGACCAAGTCCAGAAACTCACGCAACTTCTGCGATCTGAGGAAAGATGGATAAAAAGCACGCTCGAAAGTCAGGACGAACTCCTGCCACAAGATCTGTCGAAGAGGACGGGACTGAAACACTGCTCCCCACTCTGACGTCCTCCAAACCCGGGCTGGCCCCTACAATCGATGCGTAGCCAACACCACCTTCTCCTCCTCGGGACACTCTGTCGAACTGAACACTCGCTCCATGTCATCTAACCACTCCCTGGACACATCTGGATCCAGCTGCCCACTGAAAGTAGACGGCTGGTACTGCAAGAAATCCCTTAGCAAGCGACCACTCCGAGAGGACGAGCCCTCACCAGCATCACCGCCCTACTGCTACTGCGGCGGCTGCTGGTGCTGCTGCTGCTGAATAACATACTGATACATGCCCCGGAAGAACGCCTCTGGTCCGAGAACTCTCGCCCCTTCAGCTGCATCAGCTGGAAGCTCTGCTCTACTCTGCCCTTCCTGGCCCCCACCCCACTCTCCCTGCTGGGAACGAGTCACTCTCCTAGGCGCCATAACACCTACCTGCTAACACAAACAAACAACATGATTAATAAAAGCACGCGGAGCCCTACACCAGTCACCGACTGTACATGACATTCATGACCTTCTGGACCACTACAATCATCTCAGATTCTTATGTACTTCACAACCTACGCTCTGATACCAACTGTGACGACCCGGATCCGAGTACCGGAAAGGAATCGGCGCATCTCGAATCTCGGCCAGCCAACCCACGAGCCCGAAGACTCGGAAGGGTAAAAAGGGATGGTGTGTGAGTACAAGAGAAGCTGAAATAACTGCAGAGATAGCACAATAACTAAATAAAATGCACAACATAAATAGAATAAACTACTACAAGGTCCACAGAGTCTCATGTCCAAATAAAGTACAGTCAACAGAAGGAAAAGTACAACTACACGGGGCATCCCTCGGCGTACAACTACACGGGGCATACCCCGGCCCTGACAGACTGACGACTAACCCTGGCTAGAAGAACCACACTGAAACTCCGCCGCACCTCTCGACAACCCCGCCTCACCTGAAAAGCAGGGGTGAGCCTCATTTCATTGGCCCAGTAGGGATCCCTCGGACCCCCGTTGCACAACGAGGAAAATGACAGCCAGGCACGAAAATCGCAGAGGTGACACTGCCTAACAAGAGTACGGTAGAACCAACAAGCTGGAATAAATAAATGGAAAAGCTGTCTAACTAACCATACTATACAACCGAACCTCGGTTCGTCAAAACTCGAGTCTGTACCTGCCAGTAGACAGGAGCACCACCCACTGGAAGAACAACCTGATGCGTCCCCTGACGTCTTGCACCGCGCCACAAGTGTCTAGCTACCACGCCCGGGTGCGAGACTCAGACACATAGAGTAACCAATAATACCACAAAACAAGGACTAGCTGAGGTCGCGCTCGTCAGCGCGGGTTCGAAGCCCTCAGCCCCGTGTGCACACTCAGACCATACACCCTAGGCATGTCCTCTAGCTGGTAATACCCCCTAAGCCCGGACTTGGCTATACATGGGGGCCCTATGGTAACCAGCCTACTCACCGTCTCTCTCAGGTCAGCCGCTCCACCACTCCCGGGTGGGTCAGCACCACGTGCCGTAAGAAGGCTACGACTAGTGGACGTGTCACCGGAGGTAAGACTCAACTCACAGAAATCACGGATCGAACAGAAAGGGGATTGTAACCCACTCGGTGCAGTCCAGGGTCTGGCGGTCCAACCTTGGGCCGCCACAGGACTCTAGCGGTCTAGTTCTAGTCTGCCACAGGACTCTAGCGGCCCAGCATTAGGCCGCCAGAAGATGAAGTCATGCTGGCTCTGGCGCTACTACCTTAGGCCGCCACAACCCTCTAGCAGACCAACCATGGTGCGCCAGAAGCTGTCTGGCACCCCTACCTATGGCCGCTAGAGGCACATGACTCCCAACGGTCAAAATCCAACGGTCAGAAATCAACGGTCAACTCGAGTCTCTAGCGGTCTGACCCTAGGCCGCCACACAATCTTGCGGTTTATCGTGCAGCTGCCATACGACTTTGAGACCTGCCGATAAAACAGTAACAAGTGGCGCACCCAGCTTAGGCTGCCGGGGTCTCTGGCGCGCCTACCTTGGGCCGCCAGTGAGTGTGGCGGTCTCTGGAAGGACCGCTACACTCACCCGAGAACGGGACGGCGGGAACATTCCCAAAAACCCGTTCCATGCCCCGGTCATCCACGAATGATGGAGAAAACAAGGGGGAAGCTCCCCTATAACCCCTAGCATGGATCTACGCCCTCGCATCGGTCTGAAACGTGACGAAATGGTAGATCGGCACATAACCCCCAAAACATGGATTTTACCCTACCCGGCTCAAAAACACCCCTCTCGACCTCTCCTCGACTTACAAATCACGGGGGATGACGGGATGAGCATGGGGGTTCGTCTCCCTACCTCAATGGTGCTCGAGCTCCGCCGGATCGCCTATAACAAAGGAAGAAGCTTTTAGAACACCGATCTCCCCGCCTCTCGCCGCGAGAAGAGCACCGCCGCATCCGCCTCGTCGCCGCCGCCACCGCAACGCCGTTGCCGGAGGGAGTGGGGCCGCGCCTCGGTCGTCCGGGGAAGAGGGAACCGTGATTAAGGGGGGGGCGCTCTCCAATGGTTGGAAGAAGGGAGGAAGAAGAAGAGAAAAATAAAAGGGAAGAAAAAAGGGAAAAAGGGAGGGGTATTTATAGAAAATCCAAAAATCGGAAAGAATCCTAAAAAATAGAAATATATATTTTCTCGATCCTCGGGACACGCTGATTGTAACAGAACCACTCGCGGGTAGATGAACGACTCGGTTCACCTGCCATAGGATTCCGTAGGTTCTCCCGAAACACACACGCGGGAATCGGAAAACACGCGGAAAAAGCCACGGAACACGTTCCGGGCCTCCGAAATTGACCTGAATCGCACGGATCCGAGCACGGAAGATGTCCAGAAAATAATTCCGAGCATAATCGAGATAAACTCACCAGGAACGCAGATCTGGGACCCGAGAAGAAGGATCCGATGGGTCGGGGATGTCACAGTCTAAGTCAAAAGGAAGAAGTCAGTCGATATTTCATGGTGATGGTTGTTGGAACTGTGGTAAGAAAGGGCACTTGAAAAGATATTGCAGAGCACCGAAGAAGAAGTACCAGAATTGAAACCAAAATCAAAACCAAAAGGAAGAGTCTGTGAATGCAACAACAGAAGAAATAGGGGATGTCTTAGTCTTGAGTGTTGACAGCCCTATAGAATCGTAGATCTTAGATTCTGGAGCATCTTTTCACTCTACCTCACAAAAGGATTGCCTTGAAAATTATGTTGCTGGTAATTTTGGTAGGGTCTATCTTGCTGATGATGAACCATTGGATATTGTGGGAAAGGGAGATGTGAAAATCATGACAGCAAATGGCACTGTATGGAAGTTGCATAATGTCAGACATGTACCTGGGCTGAAGGGAAACCTGATTTCTGTGGGGCAGCTTGATAGTGAAGTTTATATCACTACCTTTGTAGGTGGCTCCTGGAAGATCACCAAAGGTGCTATGATCATAACACGAGGTAGTAAGATGGGTACCCTGTACATGACAACAAATACAAGAGACACAGTTGCAGTGGCTGATTCTCATGGTGATTTAGAAACTTGGCATTGTAGACATGGGCATATGAGTGAAAAGGGAATGAAGGTACTGCATGCGAAGGGAAAGTTGTCTGGTTTGAAGACTGTAGATGTTGGGTTCTGTGAAGATTGTGTATTTGGGAAGTAGAAAAGGGTTAGCTTCTCCAAAGTAAGCAAGACATCCAAGTCTGAAAAGCTGGAGCTTGTGCACACGGATGTGTGGGGGCCTTCATCGGTATCATCTCTTGGAGGCTCACAATATTATGTCACCTTCATCGACGACTCCACCAGGAAGGTATGTGTTTATTTTCTGAAAAATAAATCTGACATGTTTGCTACTTTTAAAAGGTGGAAGTCTCTGGTTGAAAATGAGACTGGTTTAAAATCAAGTGTCTGAGGTCAGATAATGGTGGAGAGTATGATAGCTGCGCACTGAATGGAATTCGAATGCAGAAGACCATTCTAGGAACACCTCAGCAAAATAGTGTTGCAGAACGGATGAATAGAACACTGAATGAGCGTACAAGAAGCATGAGAATTCATGCTGGTTTGCCCAAGACATTTTGGGCAGATGCAGTGAGTACAGCAGCATACCGGATTAATAGAGGACGTGTGTTCCCTTGGATGGCAAGCTACCGGAGGAGGTATGGACAGGAAAAGAGATAACTCTTTCACATCTAAAAGTCTTTGGTTGTACTTCCTATGTGCTTATTAATTCTGAAAATAGAGACAAGTTAGACTCTAAGTCTAAGAAATATTTTTTCATTGGATATAGTTCTGATGATTTTGGATATCGTTTCTGGGATGATCAGAATAGAAAAATCAAACGAGAAAGGAATGTGATATTCAATGAAAATGTCTTGTACAAAGACAGATCTATTGTAGAATCTGATGATGCAGGGAAGCAAACCAAAGATCAGGTGGAGCTGGAGGAAATCTTAGAGGAAGATGTTCCAAAGAGAACTCAAGCTAGTCCTGAGAATGTCATGACACAACCAGAACCCTATACACCGGCACCACCACCAAGGAGATCTAATAGAGTACCTAAACCCACTGAAAGGTATTCTCCTTCTTTGCATTACTTGTTATTGACTGATAATGGTGAGCCAAAATGTTTCAGTGAAGTAATGCAAATGAATGATTCTATCAAGTGGGAGCATGCTATGAAAGAGGAGATGAACTCTTTGCAGGAGAATAAGACTTGGGTACTGACTCCCTTACCAGAGGGTAAAAAAGGCACTCCATAATAAATGGGTGTACAGGATAAAAGAAGAATGTGATGGCAACAAAAGGTACAAGACAAGGCTAGTTGTGAAAGGCTTCCAACAGAAGACAAGTATTGATTACACTGAGATTTTTTTCTCCTGTTGTCAAACTAATCACAATCATGCTAGTGTTGAGTATTGTGACAGCTGAAGACTTGCATCTAGAACAACTGGATGTGAAGACAGCTTTTCTTCATGGTGATCTAGATGAGGATATTTATATGCTACAACCGGAAGGTTTTCAGGTCCGTGAAAAAGAAAATCTTGTGTGCAAGTTGAAGAAAAGTCTATATGGTTTGAAATAGGGGCCCAGGCAGTGGTATAAGAAATTTGATGGTTTCATGTGCAACAGTGATTTTAGTAGATGTCAAGTTGATTATTGTTGCTATCTCAAGAAACTTAATGACTGTTACATTATTTGCTCTTGTATGTGGATGATATGCTCATTGTAGGATAAAAAATACAAGAGATCAACATGTTGAAGGAACAACTGTCAAAGGTGTTTGACATGAAGGACTTGGGACCCATAAAAAGGATACTCGGGATGGAGATTGTTCGAGATAGAGAGGCTAAAACCTTGAAGTTAACTCAGGAAGGCTACATTGAGAGGGTGCTGAATAGATTTCATATGCAAGATGCAAAGGCAGTAAGCACACCTTTGGCGAATCACTTCAAGCTCTCAAAGGAGCAATCACCCAAGGTAAATGAAGAACATGAATACATGAACAAAGTTCCTTATGCTTCAGTTGTAGGTAGCCTAATGTATGCTATGGTTTGTACTAGACAAGATATTGCACATGCAGTGGGAGCAGTGAGTCGGTACATGACAAATCCAGGCAATAAACATTGGGAGGTTGTCAAATGGATCCTACGGTATTTGAGAGGTATCACATGTATGGGTTTGTGTTTCACTCTGAGTGGTCTCAATTTACAGGGCTTTGTGGATGCAGATTTGGCTGGAGATGTGGATAGCAGAAGGAGCACAACATGATACATTTACACCTTGGGTGGAACCGTAGTGAGCTGAGTTTCTCAGTTATAGAAGATTGTGGCTCTCTTTACAACTGAGGTCAAATACATTGCAGTTACAGAAGCTAGCAAGGAAATTATTTGGCTCAAGAATTTACTTGAAGAGTTGGGCAGAAAATAAGGTAGTAATGTTCTTTTCTATGATAGTCTGAGTGCAATCCATCTTGCAAAGAATCCAGTGTTTCATGCAAGGACAAAGCATATCTAGGTGAAATATCGTTTCATTAGAGAGCTAATAGATGATGAGACTTTGTCACTTGAAAAGATACGTGGGGCAGAGAATCCAGCAGATATGTTGACCAAGATGGTGACTACAGAGAAATTGAGACTGTGTAAAGTCTAAGTTGGCCTCCATGGATGATTGATGGAGAGATGCCGCAACAAGTATTTCCTTTACTACATTGAGGAGGATCAACACATTGAGGTGTTTGCTATTTTTTTTTGGAGTTCTGACTCCAAGTGGAAGATTGTTAGAGTGTGGAGCCCGAATTCTCCATCGTGCACCCTCGCACGCGGATCGACCTGTGCGGTCAGGTCGTGGAGCCCTCGAAACAAAATTTATGTTTATTACAGGGGCATTGTTGTCTTTTGTACCCTGCTGTTGGGCGCCCTAATCTTCTTGTATAAAGGGACTGCGAACTCTCTCTTTGTACAGTTCTAGGTGTATTTTTATCATAGAGGAAACCCTGATGCGGCCGTGGATGTAGGAAGACACATCGCCTCTGAACCACGTAAATCTCGGTGTTCTTGTGGTTTGATCTTTTCTTCCCCTTTTCTTCTCCCTCCTCTATTGTTTGTCCATCTCTACAGGTACTCCGATTTCTAACAAGATCGTGCTCTCGAGCATCATCCTTAATTTGCACTGCCACTCCACTACCTTAATTGGTACCGATACACCCTGATATTAGCTAATTGGGTCTTCAGGTGCATATATGTGTAGGGCTCCTTCCTCTGGGAGGTCATATATAGTTCTCCTGATTTTAATTTGGGGTGCCCCTGTGCTGTGGGGGCATTATGCTTAGGAGACGGTGCCGTGCGACTTTTTCCTCTTGGTGTACGACCGTCCATATATACTTCGGAGACGGCCTGGCCATCTCTACTGAATCTACGACCGTAAATGTTCATCAGGTACGTAGTTCTTGTCCAGGCCTTCTGGGCGCCATCGAGGGACGTCCAGCTCCAACCCCATCCTCATAAATGATATACAAGATATGGGTTTCGTTTTTAGAAACCTGTTTAAAATAAAAGAATTTTTACGTAAGCAGATCGATGAATCTTTATTAATGAAGCATAATCGTTTCTTAAAACCACTCATTTCGAGTTGATTTGCAAAATTATCATACTTATTATTTTGTTTGTGTCCATAAAGTTAAATGTTTAGACAAAATTTAAATACCCCTTGAGAAAAGTTTTTTTCCGTCACATTATCCACAGAGACGAGAGAGAGAGAGTGTTGTGTGCAAGAGTACTTTATATTTTTTCTGAGTATAGAGAGAGTACGAATATCTTAATTATATTTTCTAATTCTAGTTAAAAGTTAATCAAAATTAGGTAATATATATAATTTAATAGAATACGATGGACAAGAATGGTGAAAATATTTTTTTACAAGTATTACGATACAACAAAACTTTTAGGGCCAATTTGAAAACGGGGTGAGATTACTTATTCATGCCCCTAGCCCACCCCACCTCGGTTAGTGACTGATGTGTGTGAGGAGAAAAAGGTGAGGTCCACAGCTTTTCTCTGTCGTCAGTTAATTATCTCCCTCCTCTATTCTTATTTCAAACATACCCTTAAGGATCATACGGAAATAAAAACAACAATTTCATAAATCAACTCCAAAGTCTCTGTGAACAAGCCGCTGTAAGGTGACTTGTAATCCTAGATTCTAAAGACCCTCTTTGTTTCATATTTAACTCTAGGTTATCTCTTTTTTAGTCCATAGTTAACTCTTTTTTACTATGATAAGATCGGATTATGATGATAAAATTAAATAGGAATTAACCCGAGTTAATTTGGATTAACTTATCTCACCTCTTAAGGTGGGTTAAGTTAACCCAATTATATGTCAAATCAAAAAAAATAACTTTAGATTAACTTAATCTACTTATTTTTATTCAGACTACCTTTAATCTCCGACCAAAGTGGAAGGAATACCTACCAACAAGATGCCTAAATGGTCTCCAATTATGACCTAGCAAGCATTTATTCCCTTCGGCCGGATAAGGTGCCGTTGGTGGCAATGAAGAACCAACAGTGAGTTGGTAGGGTGTCCATTCCATGAGATGCCAACGTGCGTGCCATTGAGCGGAAGGGCATCAACGAGTACTTACTCATGGCCTACAAGTTCTCGCTAGTTTAATAACTCGCCCAAGGGCTTTCTTGCTGAGAGCATTTTTTTATGATTGAAGTATATATACCTCTAATTCATGCCTCCAGAAGGGTTCCCTTTCTAACCACCGCTTTCATATAGGTGTTATGTAAGGACGGGGTGAGGAATGCCTGGGGTCTGCAATCCCAAAGTCCGTAGGTCTCAAAGCCTCTCTTTGGTATTAATTTATCTTGGGGTTAGCTTTAAGTTTACTCCGGGATAAATTTTTTTGTGCTTTGGTAAGGAGTTAGTGTTAGTCGGATTAGGTTAAGAGTTAACTCAGAGATATTCCTAAGTTTTGAAACTCACACCCAAGAGTGGGTTAAACTGGGTTAACATCTTACCTCAATAAATGCTATCTTTAATGTGTCTCTCTCTCATAATAAATGCTATTTCTCTCTCTCATTATTACTAGGTTAACATACTATTTACCAAATCATACTAGATTAAAATTAGATTAGCCCACATCCTTACTCTCAAATTAACCACCCTCCTACCAAATCAAAAATGAGTTAATTCCGAACTACTTTATTCGGGTTAACTTAACCCATCTTTAACGTAACTCCATACCAAAGCCACCCAAAAAGATCACTACCAGAGTTGTCCTCGTAACACCACGCTCTAAATCCTGTCATTGTTGATGACGAGTCCCCTCGTAAAAGCACCGAGAAAAACATCCTGCATGCATGTGTTCCTCTTACTCCCACTATATTCAACGCCAAGTGAATGGAATGCTCACTACAAGAAAGGTACTCAGTGACGGAATTTAGCGACGAAAAGTTTTGTCACTGATCCATCCATCGTAAAACATATATATAGCAACGGATTACTGATGGAAGGAAATTTCATCGCAATAGGAGGGTTGCGACGATTTAACGACCGATTTCCGATGGATAAAATCCGTTGAAAAAGTTTTACAATTTACGACAGAATTTGCGACCAATTTTTTACAGAATGATACCCTCTCTAATTTAGGGACTAATTTACAATGATATTTTTTCTGTCGCTAAAGCAAATATAATTTTTCCAATACATGTACGACGTACGGATAATATTCCATCGCTAACAATCATCGTAGTTGAGCGACGAGTTTACAATGGAATATTTTCCAACGGCAATTTGTGATGAAATTGTGGGATAACCATCCATCACTAAGCTCTAGGCCGAATTTGCGATGGATTCGATTTCGTCGCTAAAAGTTGTATTGACTTAATGTCAGGTTAGCGACGGAGAAAAATTCGTAGCAAAATACTAAACGTATGCTTTTGCAATGGATTCTTTTACGTCTCTATGCTGTCGATAATTAGAGACGTATTTGTGATTATATGTTATGCATCGCTAGTCGGTCACAATTTTTTTCATTAGTGATTGATTAGAGATGGAAAATAATTTCTCACTCTCCTACGTGCGCATCCGCATGTGGGCTACTAAACAGGTGCATGCCAAGAGGAAAAGATCACAAAGAACATAAACTAACAGTAAGGGTGGCATGTAAAGGGATTTACATGTACTAATGGGCACGTCACCCATGGCTAATGAAACATAGATAAGAAAGTTTCAGAAACTAACAAAACACATATAAGAATGTTTTGATCGCATGCTTAACTTTGACAACATCTATGGATCATTTGTATGGTGTCCACCACTTCCTTCACTGCTACCGAGCAGTGTCAACCACCATTGACATAACGGCATTCTCAACCACATGAAATATCCTCACGTTCATGTGCTCAAGACCGCCCCTGCTTGCAAACTCATGAAGGACTACTTCCAATCAAATATGATCTCGTAAATCCTGTTGTATCGAGTATGGTGGACTTTCCATTCCCCAATTATGGTGCGGAGATGATTCTGTCGTCCTCAAATTAAAATCAAATGGTCAAATCTTTTATCAAATTCAAATCAAGCGGATCAAACTAAAATCCAAAGAATGTTGCACTCACACCCTCCTGGATACACACTAATTTGTTAATATTTAAAGTATATACATTGTTATAATAACATATATACAAATTTTAGAATGATGTCATTTTTGTTTATTATGCTTATTTTCTTAATTTTTACTACACATTATTCTGCTAATAATCAACGTAGTACTTTATAATATTTTCATTATTTAGATTGAGGTATAAGAAAACAAATTATAATTACATTTACTATTATAGCATTTCCTATCATTTTCCATATTTACGACGGATGTCAGATCCATCACAAATTACTGATGCATTAAAGACGGAAAATAGTTCATCGCCAAATAAATTTTTCAGATAACGATAGATTACCAACAGAAATTTGTTCCGTCAGAAACCCAAAATTTATTCCACACCTTTAACGGATGATTTACGAGAATTTTATGACAGAATTATTTTCATCGAAAATCTATCGCCTAAGCCCTAATCTACCCGGCCCGATGATTTCCCTCACTTTCACTTCTTTCACTATCACGTCCCGATGCGAAAAATCGAAACACAGTAATTGTAACATTCATGTCAATTAGAGCGAACTAATAATAATAATCATCCACGACAAGTGGCAAAGTGTAATATACTAAATCAACTTCTAACTTCCATTCGTAAAATTTACCAACATTATCCATTACGCTAAATCTTACGTAACTGACAAAGTAACAAAATTACAAAAGTTTGACTGCCACATCTCGGAAAAGACGACTCCCACTCAACTAACATAACTTTTGACATTCACAGAAAGTGACACGATGGGACATCTAGGTTGGCTTGCCCCACTTGCTTTACTCTTGCTCCCCCCTCCCATCAGTTTGAGCATCCTCATCCGAACTACTTAAAAAGGATTGAAAAAATTAGGTGAGCGAGAGCTCAGTAAGAATTATATCTCTACGCCAGATAATTTTAAAGTGATTAATTAATTAGCAAGTTCTTTCGTGCTAACGAGAAAACGTGTAAAAGTAAACAATGTACAGTGACAATTAACTATAGGCAACCAAATAATGAGATGAGATAATGAAAGGGAATAATAGGAGATATAACCAGATATAGCAAGAACTTTCATGTAATGGTTGTACAGGCATGCAAGTACAATCATGTCATGTAGAGTCACGAATTTTATATAGAGATGAATGTTGTAGATTAATACGCTAGCAAGTACTGCGGTGCAATGTCACACATTGTCATTACAAACTCCTATGGGTACAAGTATTTTCGGACGCTCCTCCTAAGACTAGATTGGACCCTTTATGATGCGTTGACATTGAGTAGTGGATCAACGATCCCAAGTACAATCTAGACATTCATTGTGTTTGGCCAAGAATTCCAAGGATAAGCTAAAGTAACCAAGTACAAAGAGTGAGGCTAATTCCTTAGAAAGGAATTCGAGTTCGTTGTATCAATGGAATAAATCATAGAAATATGGCTTAGGAATCAAGAATTTTAGAATGTGAATCATTCAGGGGTTGTGTATAATTCAGGGTAGTAGCCTGGAGAGGCTAACCCAATAAGGTCTGGGTCCAAATAATCAACACAAGAACACGAAAAATCACGATACCAGGAGAAGTCGCGGTCAGCGTGGAACTGCTATCTTATGGTAGCGGTCTAGACAAGACTGCTATCAGAAGGGGCAAAACGGGGATTGCGTTAACTCACTAGGCAGGTGGGTCGACTCATAAGGTGGGTAAAGATAATCGCTGTCTAGTCAAAGCTGCATTCAGGTCAAGATATCAGTCGACCGAAGCCATGCCTGGCGACTAGAATGGGGTTTAGTCGACAACCGGGGCATAAGTCGACCTGGGAAACATCAATCGACTGAAGACAGAGTTCAGTCTACAACAACATGGTCGACCGAGGCAATATATGTCAACTGAAAATAAGGTTCGATTGACAGGAACATGAACCAGTCGACTGGGCAGGATTGGCATACTGGCCAAATAGAAGCAGAACACAGTCAATCGTCCAGCCGCGACCTACTGGTCGTAGTCCTCAGAGGGCCGTGTTTTGGACGGAGTCGGGTAGAACTCAGTCACAACCTCGGACTACCTACTCAAAAGCCGATCGAATTAGAGGTTCTGATAAGGTTTTTAGGGTACAACCTGTTCGGCGTCCTAGTAAGAATTCCAGGCTCGCGGAGTCTTACGGAGACCTTGTGATAGTGGTTCTAATCCCACGGAATGAATATTCGACGGAGAGCCCCAACTATCCTAAGAGATAGGGTTTGGAAAACAGCGAAAAATGGGAGTAATCGGTGAGTCATTACCATCGGAGTGGCATGACCGTCAAACAAACATGCAATGAAATTAAATAGGATGGTTGCAGAGATTTCAGATCTAATAGAACAAGTTTCAGATTAACAAGTTAACGATATTTAATCTACTCTTTAGAGAGGTATCATGGAAGAATGTAAGTATCAAGGATGAAATCATAAGATTATTGTGGACGTCAAAAAATGACGGCGTCGATCGTACGGCATGCACATCGTAACACTAGAGAGCAAGCCGGAGACGAAAAGGCCGAATAAACCTCATGCCTCGCCTGATCAGGACGAGAACTCGCTTGGTGGTCTGCTACCCGCTAAGGAAGCCCCCTAAGCAGAAGATACAGCTACAACGCTCCGACCGGCCATGCCGAGAGCTGAATCAGAGAAAAGTCGGGAACTCCAGCACAGTCTCGGCATGCACCGAAAGTCACGCAGAATCTGGGACCGAGTCCCAGAGGCTACAAACGGAATATTGTGTAGGTCATACATCGCAACCGGAACGTTCTGGGAATGCCGACATTCATATAAATGGCCGCGACTTCGAAAAGAATCCGTTTGGTGCTTAAAACGGCACGAAGGGGCCTTAAAACGGCGCGCCTTAAAATGGCGCGCCCCCCTCTTAAAACGGCGCGCCCCCTTTTTTTCTTTGGCTACACGGCGCGCTCCTATCGAAGGGGCATCCCCCTTTGATGCTTAAAACGGCGCCCCTTTGAATGTGGCACCGTTTTAACCCCTCATTCTATTCTCTGAAGCGCTTCCCGGTGCGTAAACAAGCCATCCCATCTACACTCTGATGCTCTATTTTGCATCATTATGGCATGCAGAGAACATTCAATGCCCACGGCTCTGCTTCTACCTCCGTTCGACAACACATAAGCAGCGGCAGCAAGGCAAGCTCCGAAAAATCTCTGAGCGCCCCATCCTCGGACAAGCAGCAGTGTACGGGATGAATCAACGGCGTCCAGCACAGCCAGTCAACTCCCGACTTCGTTGCGGACGAGGTGGAAGTGGCAGGGACGCTCCCAGGATGGTCGTTCTATAAAAGTGGCAGCATTGTGAAGCCGAAGGGATAGATAGAAGGAGCTAGAAGAAGAAAGGCCTGAGAGAAGAGAGGCTGAAGGGAAGGCTGGCTGGTTCGGCTAGGGTCTCCAGCGTCCGAAGAGAAGAAGAAGCTCCATCCATTCCCACCTGCAAGGTGAAGAAAAAAGAGAGAGAGAGAGAGGGTGAGAGAGTGAGAGGGGAGAGAGGGGGAAGAGCTTGTGCTCTGTTCCTCCTTCTCCCCCACCGATGTATCTTCTTCCCTCACCTCAACACCTAGTTTTTCTTTTATCTTCTCCGTTATATTCTTCCTTGTGCTTTGGGGGGTAGATCTCCTCTTGTACCTCTCTTCCCTCCTTTCCTTTCCCTTGAGGATGAATAAAAGAGTGACTTTGTAAGCATGCGCAGTATTCTATTGCTCTGATCCCTTCCCCTTTTCTTCTGTTTTCTTCCTCCCGGTTTTCAACATTACCTGGGGTCCTCAGAAGCTTGCCCTTCTGTGGCATGAACTATGAGGGAACCCGTTCGAAGGGCGAACATTCATGGCCACCTATGGCCTACATCTGTCCCGTTCCACGAAATCATCACCCGTGTGTGAGCGACGTCACGCGGTTCGGGGAGCGAAGAAGACGCGGAGCGCGCGGGCTCCTCTTTTTTTTTTGCTGCAACACAGAAATAAGAGAAGAGAGAAGGGGCCACCACGGGAGATTGCTCCGGCGGGGCGAGCGGGACAAATGTAATATAGCAAGATATGGGGGTTAAACGGTCATAGCGGGAAGTGACTCGCCGCGGCCTCGGGGGGACGGGAATGGTACAGAAATTAAATAGCAAGAATTGAAACGGCCATTGGGAAAGTGACTCGCCGCGGCCTCGAGAATATGAGCAGATAAGAATATAACAGAATATAAGGCGAATATAAAGAGCGGGAATTTAAACGGCCATTGGGGAAGTGACTCGCCGCGGCCTCGAGAATATGAATAGATAAGAATATAATATATAAGAACGGGAATTTAAACGGCCATTGGGGAAGTGACTCGCCGCGGCCTCGAGAATATGAATAGATAAGAATATAACATATAAGAACGGGAATTTAAACGGTCATTGGGGAAGTGACTCGCCGCGGCCTCGAGAATATGAGCAGAATATAACAGAATATAAAGAGAATGTAAGAACGGGAATTTAAACGGCCATTGGAGAAGTGACTCGCCGCGGCCTCGAAAATAAGATGTGATCGCGAGGGGCCAAAAGACCCCAAAATAAAGAAAGTGATCGCGCCTACCTCAAGAGCGGGAGATGGCGGGTTGCTTCTTCCTCCCCCTTCGGCCGGCCGATGGAGAGGGCTTTCCTTGGGTACCCTTACAAAACAACGACAAACAAGTAACGAGTGGATTAGAAAGATGAAGGTGTAGTATTCAAATCCTTGCGATAAAAATAACGAAATGATGGCAAGACACACACCTGGTTGGTGTTATCTTTTAAACCCCTCTCGGACTCGAGTAGGAGGAAAATGAGATGATGGATGCAAGAAGTATATAAGAAGAGGTGCCCTTATGAAGGGGGATAGAAGATGCGAGATGATGAATGCAAAAGAACTACGAAGAAAAGGAAAGGATTGGCTTATTGGATGTGCCGATGGTGAAATCCGGCGGAGCTCCGGCAGCGTAGGGACGACGTGGAAGCGCGATGGATGAAGACGACCTTCCTCTCGCGAGCGTGGGCACCCGAGAAACCGGCGGAACCTCCACCTACAAAAGATCTCACGGGTTAGAAATGACTCCGGTAGTCTCTGAGTTTCGGCAGCCTATCGGATCTCTTAGAAGCTCTTCCAGAACTGAGGGGGTGGGCCTCTATTTATAGGGCTCCGGAGGGTGGAGGCGTCCAGGACCCTGGACACCTCCATCAGGGCCGAAGTAATATTTTATTCTATTTTTATTCATTTTTTTGAATATTTTTATGGAGGCGTCCAGGGTCCCGGACGCCTCCATAAGTCCCACCGAACTCCACCGAAAGTCGTACGCGGTTTAACACAACGCGTGGTTTTGGAGAGGCGACCCGTGATTTAGAAATGGGCGCGTCCAGCCAGCTGGACGTCTCCACAATTTGGATTCTTTCACACACGACAAACCGTCGTTCGGTGGGCGGCGCCCCGTGAGTGAGTTGATGGAGGCGTCCAGGGTCCTAGACGCCTGCAAGAAATTATAATATTATTATTTTTGGTTTTGTTTTTTATGCCACCTGGCATTTTATATTTTTTATATTTATTTTTATGGAGGCGTCCAGGGGCCTGGACGCCTCCATTAATATATTATTTTTTATTTGGTTTTGGGCTTTAAAAAATAAATTAAAAGAATGGGGGCGTCCAGGGGCCTGGACGGCCCCATAAAGACCCACACGGGTCCTCAGTTCAGGCATTGGCGGCCGCCCGGCAGACAACCTTCCTGGTTTCGGAACCTCTGATGCGTCCGACTGGTGTTGATGCCGTCCGAATGCAGTGACGAGACGATTCCGGATGCTGAGAAGGGAGGAAGAAGACTCAAGAAAAGGAAGCACTCGAGCGATTCAAAATGCGCAAGCCGTTGCGGGGCGTCGTATAGTAATATGAGACTTTCTCAGGAGACGTCAGGAATGGCGTGTCTACAGCATTCGGGGAATTTGTGAGCGACGTCACGCGGTTCGGGGAGCAAAGAAGACGCGGAGCGCGCGGGCTCCTCTTTTTTTTTGCTGCAACACAGAAATAAGAGAAGAGAGAAGGGGCCACCATGGGAGATTGCTCCGGCGGGGCGAGCGGGACAAATGTAATATAGCAAGATATGGGGGTTAAACGGCCATAGCGGGAAGTGACTCGCCGCGGCCTCGGGGGGACGGGAATGGTACAGAGATTAAATTGCAAGAATTGAAACGACCATTGGGGAAGTGACTCGCCGCGGCCTCGAGAATATGAGCAGATAAGAATATAACAGAATATAAGGTGAATATAAAGAGCGGAAATTTAAACGGCCATTGGGGAAGTGACTTGCCACGGCCTCGAGAATATGAATAGATAAGAATATAATATATAAGAACGGGAATTTAAACGGCCATTGGGGAAGTGACTCGCCGCGGCCTCGAGAATATGAATAGATAAGAATATAACATATAAGAACGGGAATTTAAACGGCCATTGGGGAAGTGACTCGCCGCAGCCTCGACAATATGAGCAGAATATAACAGAATATAAAGAGAATGTAAGAACGGGAATTTAAACGGCCATTGGGGAAGTGACTCGCCGCGGCCTCGAAAATAAGATGTGATCGCCAAGGGCCAAAAGACCCCAAAATAAAGAAAGTGATCGCGCCTACCTCAAGAGCGGGAGATGGCGGGTTGCTTCTTCCTCCCCCTTCGGCCGGCCGATGGAGAGGGCTTTCCTTGGGTACCCTTGCAAAACAACGACAAACAAGTAACGAGTGGATTAGAAAGATGAAGGTGTAGTATTCAAATCCTTGCGATAAAAATAACGAAATGATGGCAAGACACACACCTGGTTGGTGTTATCTTTTAAACCCCTCTCGGACTCGAGTAGGAGGAAAATGAGATGATGGATGCAAGAAGTATATAAGAAGAGGCGCCCTTATGAAGGGGGATAGAGGATGCGAGATGATGAATGCAAAAGAACTACGAAGAAAAGGAAAGGATTAGCTTATTGGATGTGCCGATGGTGAAATCCGGCGGAACTCCGGCAGCGTAGGGACGACGTGGAAGCGCGGTGGATGAAGACGACCTTCCTCTCGCGAGCGTGGGCACCCGAGAAGCCGGCGGAACCTCCACCTACAAAAGACCCCACGGGTTAGAAATGACTCCGGTAGCCTCTGGGCTCCGGCAGCCTATTGGATCTCTTAGAAGCTCTTCCAGAACTGAGGGGGTGGGCCTCTGTTTATAGGGCTCCGGAGGGTGGAGGCGTCCAAGACCCTGGACACCTCCATCAGGGCCGAAGTAATATTTTATTCTATTTTTAATCATTTTTTTTGAATATTTTTATGGTGGCGTCCAGGGTCCCGGACGCCTCCATAAGTCCCACCGAACTCCGCCGAAAGTCGCACGCGGTTTAACACAACGCGTGATTTTGGAGCGGCGACCCGTGATTTAAAAATGGGCGCGTCCAGCCAGCTGGACGTCTCCACAATTTGGATTCTTTCACACACGACAAACCATCGTTCGGTGGGCGGCGCCCTATGAGTGAGTTGATGGAGGCGTCCAGGGTCCTGGACGCCTCCAAGAAATTATAATATTATTATTTTTGGTTTTGTTTTTTATGCCACCTGGCATTTTATATTTTTTATATTTGTTTTTATGGAGGCGTCCAGGGGCCTGGACGCCTCCATTAATATATTATTTTTTATTTGGTTTTGGGCTTTGAAAAATAAATTAAAAGAATGGGGGCGTCCAGGGGCCTGGACGCCCCCATAAAGACCCACCCGGGTCCTCAGTTCAGGCATTGGCGGCTGCCCGGCAGACACCCTTCCTGGTTTCGGAACCTCTGATGCGTCCGACTGGTGTTGATGCCGTCCGAATGCCGTGACGAGACGATTCCGGATGCTGAGAAGGGCGGAAGAAGACTCAAGAAAAGGAAGCACTCGAGCGATTCAAAATGCGCAAGCCGTTGCGGGGCGTCGTATAGTAATATGAGACTTTCTCAGGAGACGTCAGGAATGGCGTGTCTACAGCTGCCCCGCCTTGGCGTCTGCTTTGCAAGGGAGCGACACGTAGTGGAATGGTATCGAAGTGGAGTGAAATGAAGTGGGAGCGGACTGATAAGTTGATGCCAAGGTGTGATGAGACACGCTTTTGACGTTACTGTTTGGAATCTTTCCTGAAGTTTCAATGAGGTGACCTTGAAGGAGGTCTTTCAAATTTTGACGATTTGCTTGGACGGAGATCAAATAAGGGAGGGTGAGATGTGCGCTCAGGCACGAAACAAAAGAGACCAACTTCTCGGTGTGGAAGTACCTGGGTCATAAACCGGAGGTTTCACCTGTGGGGAGCGGTTACCAGCCAATGTGGAAGTGCTGCGGCCAAGGTTGGTCAAACAAGGTAAAAAGTAAAGGAATATCTGAGGGTCTGTCCAAACAAGGGTCTCCTTTGGAAGAGCAGCGTAGGGCCGTTTCAAGGATATTCAGTATTTTATTCGGAGTGGAATATCTCATATTTGTAAGAATTGAAGCACAGCGGCTTTCGCAATCGAATCACTTGAATGATCTTCCGCAATAAATCAAAGTCCTATATGAATGCATGCTGGGCTGAAAGAAAAATTAAAAACAAACTAAAATAAAAAATAATCAAGGATAATATTGTCAACTTGTTAAGAACGGGTCAGGATACCGATCCGGTGAGCCGACACTGGGCTGGGGCCCGTTTATCCGCGCACCAACTCACTGAATGGAACCGTCGTCCCTATGCTACCACAAGTTAACGGCCTATCTGTACAACCCAAATTCTTCTGGGATCATCACTATTTTTGTTGAAGGGGAACTCAAATCCCAGATTCGTTCGGGCCGCAAGGTCCTTGACATGTTCTAGTAGCGTAGGTATCATATACTACGATGCATGACATGGTGGGACCAACTATTGAAAGGTGGGATAGGAGATAGGACAAAGACGTCCGTTAGTAAAACCTGCACAGGCCAGCATGGATTAATAACATCAGAAAGTAACAGAATCGTAACAGAATCACACCACAATGGAAAGGAGATCTAGCCAAAATCCTCACATTGACTGCTGATGTGACATGTTCTGTCCTGTAGCGCCCTACCCTTCCTATAAGAACTCCCCTTAGGCTAGTTCATTCAAAAGCATCAAGGTGGGTTTTGGAAGCTCAGGAGAGGAAGGAGAGGAGAATCTACAGATTTCAGGATGGAAGGAGAGTCTTCCCGCATTATAAAGAGGAGCAGGCCTAGCAGCGAGATCAGGCGACTCTCCGACCTCGAGGGTCATCTGAGTGGGACGATCATGTCGCATATGGTAAGCTGATTCTTTTCAAATTTCTCCACGTGGACCTTCTTCTTACTTCCTTCATTTCTTCTTCTTTCTTTTCTCTTCCAGCCATATCCACTCTTCCCAGGCCCGAGGAAGTTTTCCAAACTGCCATGGCTTTCAAAGCTAACTTCCAACATCTCCATCGGCATGAGGGCCATACTCTCGAAGTGACATCTGCAGGGGCTCCTTATTCACGCCAAACACTATGAGAAGATTCGTATGGACTGGGCGGCTATGGGCGCACTAGTGGAGATCTGGCATCCCCAGACCCACACTTTTATCTTCCCGACCTTCGAGGCGACCATCCTCCTCGAGGAGGTGGAACTTCTGCTCGGATTGAAGAAATTCAAGAGTGACGGGAAGGTGAAGGCTATGCGGATGCTGACACGGGGGACTTCCGAAAGCGTCCTTGGGAGCTTCATGCCGCCCGACGCAGCCCGAAAGGTCCGTACTCAAAAGGGGATCGATCTCGAAAAGCTCGCGGAATGGGTCATGGAGGCCCTGAGAGGGTTACCAGACGATGATTATTTGGAGGGAATCATGAAGGGGTTCACCATTTGTCTGGCGGGTGCTCTCTTGTTTCCTTATACCGACAACATGGTGGAGGAAGACCAACTGAATGCCATTCGTGGGATCTAGAGTGGAAAGAGGGTAGGACCCGCTGTCCTTGCCTACCTATATAGTGGCCTTACTGCCTCGAGTCTGGGTAAGCCTCCTTTTGGTTGCGCACTTGTCCTGAATTGCTGGCTGGACTTGCATTTCAAGTTTGATCACCGTGAGGGAATGCCAACCGCTTCGAAGCTCTTCCAACAAAGCCCGCTTCATCACATAGCCGACGTGTTAGGCTTTGGTGGCACTGTAGCGAACCGTGTTCCGTGGCTGAAGAAACGTGAAGACTGGCGGTCTCACTTCCGCATCGTGACACAAAGCTTCTTCACTTGCGCACCGGCATGTTTGCTTTCGCTTGATCTCCTCATGAGGCCTTCTCCCGAAGTTGATCTTCAACTGATCGGCGCGATCGAGTTCGTCCTTTATAATGCGCATCGGTGCTGCCTCCAGATTGGCATCCCACGCCATTCGTTCCCGCTACCGACTGACATCGTTCCTTTGAAGAAGAGGGAGTTGGTCACTGAAGCGGACGCGAAGGAAGCAAAGGCCGTCAAAGCACCGTGGAAGACAAGTGTTGCGGGAAAGGCCTTAGCACATGTGGGGGAAGAATGTGAGCTGTGGAGGACTTATGTAACTGAACTGGGGAAGTTAAGGCCTAAGGCGCCTAAGCCCCTGATGTAGCTCATTCTACTTTTCTGATGGAATAAAATCTGGCATTTGGATGTTTTGGACCCTTGTCCCCTTAATTATTATTTTTTGGGTGATTTTTTTTTCTTTGTGTTTTTATTTTGTGCTTTTGTTTGGATTATATAAATATTCTTGTCTTATTTCTCTTTTATTATTTTTTTTAAAATTTTTATTATGGGGGCGTCCAGGGGCCTAGACGCCCCTAAGTTTTTATTTTTCGTTTTGAAATTATTATTATTTTTTTTGGGGGCGTCCGGAGTCTTGGACGCCCCTAAATTTTTATTTTTTAATTTTTTTAGTTTTTTTTTTGGGGCGTCCAGGCGCCTGGCGTAAATTTTTTTTTTAAATTTTGAAAAAAATAAAAAAAGTGGGGGTGTCCAGGCACCTGGACGCCCCAAAGAAGGTAGATTCTATATATATGGGGGGGCTCCCCCCTTGCTCATTTACTGTTCATTCAGACGACCCAGTCAAACCAGACGACCCATTCTTAGTCTCAATGGAGCAAGGAGGCCCGAGCCAGGGTGGAGAGAAGCGGAAACGACGGGCTCGTCGTTCGAGGAGGCTGAGGGATGATGCCGAGGAGGCTGCTGCGGCGGAGGAGATTGCCGTGGAGGAGGAGGCTCCTCCTTTGGCCGTAGAGGCTGCGGTAGATGCTGGCGACGCGGGAGAGGACGATCACGACCCGGTAAGCCCTTCGGAACTTTAATCTGTTGGTTTAATAGGCTGGATAGGCGGACGAGAGGCCGTGTGGTGAGGGCCGGTGAGTGAGGGAAGGAGGCGTCCAGGGGCCTGGACGCCTTCACATTTGCTTTTTTCTTTTTATTTATTTATTTATTCACCTAAATAATAAAATAGGATTAAAAATAAGGAGGCGTCCAGGACTTAGGATGCCTCCATGATAATATATATATTTTTTATTTGTTTTTGTTTTTGTTTTTGGGTTTTTCTAAAAATAAAATAAAGAAACTAAAGAGGAGGCGTCCAAGGGGTTGGACGCCTCTAAGAAAACATAAATATTTTTTAAAAATAAAATAAAATAAAAAAATAAAATAAATAAGTAGCATATACATTGTTATTGTTTATTACATCCATGCTGCTAATGTGTTGCCCTGTTGGTTTTGTGGTGTGCAGGGCGTGATGAAGGGCCGGATCAACTGGTCTCTAGTGGTGGCAGCGTACCGTGGGCTGCCAGACTTCCAGAGGGCGCGTGTGGACGCCATGGGTTTTGGAGCTTTCCTTAGGATCGAGCCCTTCCGACTCGACCTTCCTCTTATCCAGGCATTGAGGGAGCGGTGGCACGCGCCGAGTCGGGCGTTTCTGATGCCCTGGGGGCACATGGTGCCGACGCTTGAAGACGTAGCTCAGATCACCGGGCTACGAGTTGACGGAGAGACAGTCAGCGGGGTCACCTACCCCGACTACCGAGAGAGTGCCCTGAACCTACTGTGGTTAGAGATAAGCGTGACCGACAGAGACAGCAGGGTAGTCGGCCGAGTGGAGATTATGGAGGCGCTTGGATTCGTCGACCCGCGCCAGCGGGTTAGCGAGACTGGAGCGGAGTTTCTGGCACGACTGGAGGGAGATGCCCGTGCAGCTTTCACCCAGGACCCGAGCAAGCGGGAGCTGGTGGATCTAGACCTCTAGAGGTTTCTTTTCTTTTCCTGGGCCGCCTTCTACTGGGGACGAAGGGGGATGGCATCCACTGCCGCTTCCTCGGGATCCTGGCGGACCTAGACAGAGTGGGGCACTACGCGTGGGGAGCGGCTCTGCTTGCCCATTTGATTGATGATCTCTCCCAGACTTCAGAGAGGGAGACGACAGTCAGCGGCTTCGCACCTTTTCTCCAGGTACACAAATTATTTATGCATTTTACCGTAGTTAAATATGCAATCACTCGTGCTAATGATGTATGATGGATGCAGGTGTGGAGTTATTACTACTTCCTGATGGGGAGGGCCAGGCAGGGGAACAGGAGAGCCGTTCCTCTAGCGCGATAGTGGAGGCCGGTCGTGGTAGCGGCACCACACAGATACCAGCTGGCGTCACTTCGTCGGGAGCTGAGTGAGTATCCCGAGGCCATGGTATGATGCGTATGATTTTTTTTATGTTTTTATGCATGTGACTGAATGGTAACTAACATGATGTATGTACGGTGATGCAGGTGGTGTGGAGGCCCTACCTGGGCATGGGCGATGTTGGCCAGCCTTGGGTTGTAGCGGGTCTTCCTCGTTTCGGGCGGGACGTGTGGGTCCATTGCCTGAACGAGATCGAGCCGTTTCGGCTGAGGCTGGTTATGAGGACGATGGGGCTGGGCGATGTAGACGAGCCGGTCCGCATCGGGCGGAAGACCAAGGGGAAGGCGAAGATTGTGGACTGGCGTACGCGCTTCCCAGTACCGTACCAGGATTGGCAGCAGGGCGGGGTCCCAGTGGTGTCCCATGTACAGGATAGTACTGATTACCTGAGACGGTACCGGGCTACGTACGGGGACCGCCTCTTCCTTGGTGGTATGGCAGGGGTAAGTGAAATGAAAATGCTTCACCCTTCTATATGTATATGCTTGTGGCACTAACTTATGTGCAATGCAGGATGCTCGTGACAACATGATCGCCGAGTTGAGGGCCCAGTTGGCGGACGCCAGGCGGCAGTGGGTGGCCATCCGACAGGAGTTGGAGATCTTGGTGAGTCTATGCAATGCATTTTTTGTGACCTGGATTTTTGATACTTAGCCTCTGACTGTCGTTTACCCCGTGTTTCAGCGGGCCCACCAGGCGGCAGCCGCCGGGACGGCTGGTGGAGCGGGTTCCAGTTCGTGGGGCCCTCCCCCGGAGATCTCTGCCCTTCAGGAGCAGCTGGCACATGCGGTGGCTCGGGCTGAGGAGGCCGAGCATGACGGCGAGGCTCGAGTGAGTGCTTGCTTGGCCCTGACCCTCTTCTAGCTGCTTTCCTTCCATCACTGCTCTCTCACGGTGCATGCGTGTTTGGACAGGTGGCCGAGATTCGGGAGGCCCTGGCCCGTGCTGTTCGTGCCGAGCAGGAGCGCGATGCTCAGGTGGCGGAGCGTGAGGCCCGGATTGTGGAGTGTAGATTCGGATTAAAATCTACACTTATGAAATTAATTAACAATAAGCATGAAAATATGCATGGAATAGCAATGAAAATATATGTAGCATGAGATGCTATAGTGGAGTGTGATCGCCAGAGACCGAGGGTCTCAAAAGGAGATACAATATGAATACGTAGGGAGATGATCGCAAATACCTCAAATGCGGGATGATGTGATTGTGAGTACTCCTTTTCTCTTCAAATCGGCCGGCCGACGAAGAGAGTCTTTCTATTTGATTACCCTTGCAAAAAGACATACACAAATAACAAGATAGGAATTAGAAATAATGTGTGTGTAGTATCAAATTCCAATAGAAGATATGCGCATGCAGATCTATGAAAGACACACCTTGTGGGGGTGTTAGCCCTTAAACCCCTATGCAAGAAGGGTGGGAAAAATGATATGATGAATGAAAAAAATATAGAAATATGGGGAAAGAGTGCAAGTGTGTACTGTGGGGAAAATCTCAATATGATTGAGATGAAATCAATAATATGATGAATGAACGATGCATGAATATGAATTATTCAAATAAAATAGAATAAGGAGGAGGTGAATAAAAATCTGATTTTTAATGAAGCTTCTTGGCTTGAATCTCCAATCGGGAGATTGCTTCAAAAATATTGAGATTGGTCTTCAATGGAGAGCCCTCCTTAAGCCAAAGCCCTTCCCTTCCCCTTCCTCCTTCGGTTCCTGCAGAGGCAAAGAAAACAAAACAAAAAGAAACACACAGGCGGAAGAGAACAGAAGAGGAGAAGAAAAGAGAAAGGCAGAAGAAGAAGAAGAAAAAAAACGCAAGAAGAAGAAGCGGCTGAGGTGACTGCGGAAAGAAAAGAACAAAACGAAAACACCAAAAAAAAAAAAAAAGAAACAGAAGAAGGGGAAAAGAAGAGAAAAAAGCCTCTCGGGAACTTCCGGAACCGGACCAAAGGATCAACTCCACCCCTTTAAATAGATTTCAAAAAAGAAGATAAATAAGGGAAGGAGGATAAGAACAGCAAGAGTCCTCAATAGGGGAAGATAAGAACGAGGAAGGTGCCCAAACGAAGTAGGGACTCTTTGAGGAAAGGCTGAGTTCGTTCAGAACTCGGAAGGCAAAACACGACTTGAACAAGGGCGTTTCTTTAAAAATTGACGACTTGTACACAGGGCGTTTCTTTAAAACACGCCTTGGATGAGGGCGTGTCTTCAAAAAATCAAATTTTGGAATTAAAATATTATTTTATTTAAAAATTAAAACACGCCTTAGGTCAAGACGTTATTTAAAAGACGCCCTGCATCAAGTCGTTAATTCCAGAAAATAGAGAAAAATGCCCAGAAAATCCAGAAAAATCCAGAAAAATCCAGAAAAATAAGGAAAGATAGGAAAAGAGAGAAAAAAGCGAGAAATCCAAGAAAAGTGGGAAAAACCACTCAAACACAACTAATTTGCGGGTCAAATTGGGGCATTACAAGGTAATAATGAGATGCACTCTCAGTAATGTCAATTTTGGCGTGTCTACAGCTGCCCCGCCTTGGCGTCTGCTTTGCAAGGGAGCAAAGCAAACTGAAAAGTAGATGCCAAGGTGTGATGAGACACGCAATCAACATCACTTGATGAGAATCGCAATCAAAAGCTCGAGATGAAGCAATCTCGGGAAATTCACGGAAATCAACGATGTTTGGAAAAAAGGGGGAGTGTGCACGCGGTGCACGAAGGAGATAAAAATGATCAACTTCCAACGCGGTGGAAGTACCTCAGGTCACAAACCTGTAAGTTTCACCATTGGGGAGCGGTTACCAGCCAGTGTACGTGCTGCAGCCAAGGTGGATCAGGGGAAAGTGTTGAAATAAGATGATAGAAATCCAAACAAGGAGCTTTCGAGAAAATGACCCAAAACAGCGACAAAACGAACTGAAGACACAATTCGGCATGGAATATCTCATATCACGGGAGATTAAGATCAATTCAACCCTCAAAGTCAGCCCATCAGAATGATTTTTCACAATTATTTCAAATTCCTACATGAATGCATGCTGGGTTGAAAGGGAAAATTAAATCAAGCGAAAATATAATATAATCAAGGATAATATTGTTAAACTGCCAAGACTGAGTCAAGAAACCTATTCTGCGAGCCGATACTAAGCCGAAGCCCGTTTATCCACGTACCAACTCGCAAAAGGGAACCATCGTCCCCAGTCTTGGATGGCTCAACGGCCTATCCGTATGACTAAGACGCCTCTGGAATCGTCATCGTTTTTGATGAAGGGGAACTCAAATTCCAGATTTATCAAAGCCACAAGGTCCTTGATATAATATAGTAGCGTAATAACATATAGTAGAATGCATACAGGGAGATGGTGATAACAATCAGCATGGTGGGACTGAGACAATGAAGTGCAAAACACCGTGGGACTTGGATGATGCCCAGTCGGCGGGACCAAGAGCTTCTTATCCTGTGCTCAAAATTCATTAGCCAAGATATAATAATAACAAACAATGAATAAGGCATTTAAGCATAGCATCCAAGTGTGCACAACATGAATAACATGAATAATCATTGTAAAGCATCATTTGCAAAATATCATTGTTTGTTGTTATGTTATGAGGATGACAGTCTGGCAATCAAAATTTGGAGTTGGATGATTGAGGAATCGAGAAAATGCCCAGCGGCAAATGATCAGAAAAAATTAGCAGGAGTTGACTGAATGATTTAGAGATGAATAATCAGAATGATACAATCAAAATGCCCAGCGACAAATCATGATCAGGTAAAATCAGCAGGAGTTGATTCAGGTAAAATCAGCAGGAGTTGATTGAATGATCTCAGAATGATATAATCAGAATGATAATCAGGAGAATAATCAATAGAATTTGATTGAAAGATCTGGAGATGAGTAATCAAAAAAATGCCCAGGGTGGCATGATAATATCGGGAAGAATCAATGGCTTGATAGTAATGATTGGAGATAGGACTCATCCCGTGCTCTTGGCCCTTGCAAAAACTGTTCCTGCAAAACACCATCAGATAATACAATGCAATTTTTTTGGAGATTTTGAAATATGCAAATTTTTATGAGTTTTCAAAATTTTCAAATGTTTATGAATTTTATAATATGCAAATTTTTATGAGTTTTCAAAATTTTCAAATGTTTATGAATTTTATAATATGCAAATTTTTATGAGTTTTCAAAATTTTCAAATGTTTATGAATTTTTGTAATATGCAAATTTTTATGAGTTTTCAAGAAGTTTTCAAATGTTTATGAATTTTGTGATATGCAAATTTTTTGTGTACTTTTGGAAAGATATTCGATTTTTTATGGATTTTGGCTTAGACATCGCAAATGCAGCATCAAAGGGTGTTTATTGAACCACTGACTAGGGGTCCTTGTTCCTTCCCCTTTTGCCAAAAATTACCCAAAGCCGGGCGTGCATTGAAAGCGGCGTCTTATGACCAACTACCTCTGATCAACGGTGCCCCTACCAAGGCCATACCCGAGAAACATTCGGTCTTGGAGGAAGAAGGGAAGAACAATTGGGGACAAGCTTAAAGCAGGATGTGAGACATCAAGATTTGAATTCCTTCCAAGGTTTTAACCCTCAAAGAGGTAGTCTGTTGCGCTGGGGCTTTATGCCTTTGATTTTTAGACCCTTGACATGCATACGACCAGGGTTTTCCCTGCGGGGACTTTGCCACTCTTGACATGCCATAATTCATAATTAAATTATCGAAAGTTTGACTTGATTCTTAATTGCCCTTTCTGGCGAGATATGTATATCATGAAGTTCATATTTTCTTCGGGTCAAGACTGCCCCTGTTTGAGACTCCTCTCGTATTGGGTTTTACCAAAGTTGGTCATCTCCTCCGTCAAACTCTTGCACCTGCATTCGGCCGAGTAAAGAAGAGAAAAAGACTTTCAGGAACTCATGGCATGGCCAAGGTAGCAACGGTGTTTTATCAAAGGAGCCGGCTAAGGACGCCGTGAAGTGTGTGCGGTGCCCAGCTGAAGGTTGCTCTTAACAAGCAGGGAGAGAATGCTGAATTCCCAATACGGGGTTCTTATTAACCATAGATGCTGCAAAAGCAAGTCTAAAGACTCTTTTTGAAATGAAAATTCAAAAGTTTTAAGATAATGATTTGAAAACGTCACTCTCAATTTTGTTAAGAAGCACTTTATTTTGAAAATCACGCGTGAAGTAATGAGGGGATAATGTCATAAAAATGCTTACTTACGCCAAATATTACCTTGCAATCTTTGTTTGAAGCAGCTGTTGCTGGAGGTGATCATCGTGGGATTTGTCCTTTTTAGCAGAAAAAAGGATTGGAAGCAAAGGATTGAAAGTGGCTTAACAAGAAGGAGTGGTGCCCAGACCAGACTCAGACGAATAAGGAAAAGAAAAGGAAAAGAGGCGAGGGCTAGAACTCCCTCATTAAGGCGCGGAGACCCTGATCACAAGGAACAGTCTACAGAAGAAGCGGAAAATTAGGAGGTGGAGTGAGGACTAAAACCTCGAAAACAATGGGAGAAAGGGCGAATGCCCAGAGAAGTGGATGCGGAAGACGTTGGGTTGGACCCAGAATCCGGAGGAATCAGAAGAAGAAATTGGTGAATGGAGGGAGGCGGATCCGGAGGTTCCGGAGGTGATGGAGAATCATGGGAAGACCCATCCGGAGGTTCCAGAGGGATGACAAAAGAAGGGACGCGATGCCCTGGGAAGAAATATGGAAATAGATGACAGAAAAGGAATAAGAAAATGAATGAGGTGATGTTACGGAGGAGCAGAAAGATGAATCGGAAAAAAGATGGAGGGTCCGGAGGCTCCGGGGGAAGCAAGTAGAAAAGAGCGTCGTGCTCGGGGAAGAGTGGAAGATCCGGAGGTTCCGGCGGAGTGAAATCAGGAGGGAGAAGATGAAAAGGGGCGGCGTGCCCGAGGGAAAGGGAGAGGAATGAAGGAGAATCGTGAGAAAAATCCGGGGGTTCTGGAGGAATAGAATCAGGAAGGGAATAAGAATCCGGAGGTTCCGGAGGAATACAATCAATAGGAAAAAGGTGGAAAAGGGCGTCGTGCCCGGGGAAGAAGTCCGGAGGTTCCGGAGGAATCAGAGGAAAAGGGGCGCGATGCCCAAGGGAAAGATATGAAGAATCTGGAAGAACAAGGTGGAAAGGGGCGTCGTGCCCGGGGAAGAAGTCCGGGGATTCCGGAGAAAGAGAGTGGAAAGGGGCAGCGTGCCCGAGGGGAGAGTCCGGAGGTTCCGGAAGAATAGAGTGGAGAGGGGCGCGATGCCTGAGAAAAGGTGAGAGAAATGAAGGAGAATTTGGAGGAAAATCCGGAGATTCCGGAGGAGTAAAGGGGAAAGGGGCACGATGCCCTAGCAAAAGGTGGAGAAAATCAAATGTAAAATCCGGAGGTTCTGGAGGAATATAGGGGAAAGGGGCGCGATGCCCTATTAAAGTGGATGAAGATGGACAAGATGAGAATTGCGGAATGTCCGGCGGTGCCGGAAGACGGGGGATATACGGGTTTGGAAACCCGGGAATCAGGAGATGCAAATGTATGCAAAATGATGGATGTAATGAGTGCAATGAATGGAATGAATGAATGAATGATAGATGCATGAAATCCAAAGAAGATGAAGAATGTGAAGGGTGAGAGGGCGAGATCCTCCTCTTTTCCCTTGGAGTGGCCCATGAAGAAAAGATGATAGAGATGGATGAGTAGAAGGTGGAGCAAATAGGGGACGGCCCCTTAACACCAAGGAAACTGCCCCTCCACGGCAGTGAACATGAACGACCAATTGGCCCAACAAAATAAGCTTCAATAAATGACAACCCCCTTTGAAGGTGAAGATAAAAAACGTGAAGGAGTTGTAAAGTAGGAACGGGAAGCATTGAGTTGCCCATTGATAGTGATGAACATGGAATGTTGAATAAAATGGGCATTCGCCCCCTGTAAGGAATAATGAATTCGGGATTTGGGGGTCTGAACAAGGGGTGCCCTGCCTGGCCCTTAATCAGCACTAACTCTTGGCAGCTGCTGAGCAATGGTGGCGACTTGGCTTCTTCAACTGTGCATGGTACAATAACCCGGATTGGCATCCGGTAAACAAATTCTTGAATCTTCATGACCAAAGTCCTCTTGCCCGGCTCTTGATTGTCCTCGGCGCAAGTAGCTTTAGAAGCACGCTCCTTCCGAGTAGTAAAGGGAGGTGAGGCGAAGGCGGAAGGCTCCGTAGATGGTGGAGGTATAATGGGAGGTGTTGGCAAATGAATAAGTGGAGGCGGAGGTTCAAACACGTCGGGCTTCTCCCTTTGCTCGGAAGCAGTCGGGGTTGGCTCGAGTGTAAAAAGTGGTGGATCCTGCTCAGGACTAGCCATGGGTAAAGGCGTATGGTTAAGTGGTGGAGGAATAGACAAAATGGGTGTTGGGGTTAATGGTAAAATGGAGGGTAATGGTGGGGAAATTGGGGAAGTGGAAGGCGAGGTGGAGGCTAATGGCAAAATGGGGGGAGGTGTAATTGGTGGTGGTTTGGCAAATGGTGGAGGCTTGTTGCGGAGGAAGCGCCGAGCGGGGCGAGCGGTATTAGGAGTGGTGTGAGATTCAAGATGTGCCGGCATGGGTGATTGGAGTATCGACCCATCGTCGTAGCACCAAGAAGTCTCGGGAATAGGGGTTGGATCAGGGATGATGGCTTCATCCTGAGCAGGGGGTTCATCAAACGAAATTGGGGGGAGCGGGAAATTGAGGAAACTTGGAAGGGGTGCCCGCACAGCTTCATCATCGTACACCGGTTCAGACTCTTCAACTGCCGGTTCTTTCTCATTTGAAATATCAGCGCCAAAATTGTCCATCCTATCCTTCCATTCTCTCTCCATTCTTGTAATATCATTCAAAACCGCGTGGAGAGGATTAACCGGAGTAGGAGGAGCCGTGACCTTCTTTAGTTGTTCCTCCATGGAAGCAATTCTATCAATGATATCCTGCTGGAGGGGAGTAATAGGAGCAACCGAGGGTTGGCAGGGCATTGAAGGAGGGGCCGTGTAAGAAGGCCATAGAGGGGAGTTAACGGGATAACCCGTAGAAGAACCCGGGTGGACCGGATTACAATGAATAAGTGGGCCTCGGGGCCGTGTTGGAGGAGGAATAGAAGGAGGCGGGTGTCGGACCACCCGAGGAGTGTAATTAGAAGGAGGCGGGCAATGGGCTACCCGATTAGAATTATGAATAGAAGAGAGAGATGGGTGATGGGCCACCCGTGTAGGAATAGGAGGAGGAGGAGATGCAGGAGATGCACCCTCAACGGCAGCCTTAAGGGCCTGGATCTGTTGAGGGGTGAGATGGTCTAATGCATGCAAAATTTGGGAGACCCTCTCATCATTAGGAGGAGACGGTCTTGTTGGAATAGCGGCACAAATTTGAGGAGGGGGACCATAAGAATGGACATTGCCCATGGGTCGGGCATGACCATAAGAATGAGGATGGGATCCCCTAAAAGAATGATGAGAATTATGAACATGTTGGAGTTGAGGATTATAAGAAGTGCTAGGTTGTGCATCCTCATGAATTGAATTAAACATGTTTCTATCAAGATAAGCCATCATATAAATATAAACCAAGTTCACAACAATATGCAAAGAATCACACAAGTTGGAATGGTTACCGTGACTTTGATGTGTTTTAAACCTTGGTGAATTAATGAATTTTATGTAAATTAGTATGATTCACACAAGGAGGAACCTAGTTTCAAAATGTGATTTCACTTCAATGCCAACTAGGAACACTCTCTCACCACGTACGGGCCAACTAATTCGGGACTTCAATATGGGTACAACCTGCCCGGCGTCCGTGAGGGAATCCACGGGTGCGGGGACTTATGGAGGCTTGGTTTAGGAATTTCCAATCCAAAGAGACGGAATGCTCAATGGAGGGTCCTTCCTTTACCAAGGGGTGTGTGGCTCCTAGATGTAGAGAGAGGAGGTCTCCCAAACCAATGTAAAATGAATGAATGAATGCAAGATGATATAATATACAAGATGTAATATGCAAATCACAGGGATAAACAAGGGCTCGGTGAAAACCAGAGGAAAAGACGCCCTGGGGCAGGGCGCTACCAACTCATAAGACGCCCTTGGGCAGGGCGTGAACAAAGTAAGACACGCCTTGATGTGAGGCGCTACCAGCAAAAGGAACGCCCTGGGGCAGGGCGTTAACTATCACGAGAAGCCAAACAAATAACAAACGCCCTCTGGAAGGGCGTTATCAATGGAAAAGGCGCCCTTGGAGTTGGGCGTCAGTTCTCAAGCGCTGGGATAATCAAACAAAACACGCCCTGTAAGAGGGCGTTACCAATAAAACACACGCCCTGGGTGAGGGCGTTTTAAATAAGAACACGCCTCTGACAGGGGCGTTACTAATCTGATGACAGAAACTCTCGGCGGCCAGAAAGACAGAAATACTCACAAACAGCAGGCAATCAATAGAATCATGCTCATCAAAAAAAATTTAAATAAGTGGAGA
Source organism: Amorphophallus konjac (assembly GCA_022559845.1). Lineage (NCBI taxonomy): Eukaryota > Viridiplantae > Streptophyta > Magnoliopsida > Alismatales > Araceae > Amorphophallus > Amorphophallus konjac. Next base: position 510,031,380 of record CM040121.1, on the reverse strand, counting down.
TTTTTAAAATAAATCTATTCAATTGACAATCACTTAGGGGAGAGTGCAAAGCACAATGGAGGGATGCCCGAGGGGCATAAGGGAAAGGATACCGAGGGTACCAATGGGAAAGGGCACACGCGGGTGCCAATAGGAAAGGGGTAATCAAAGAAAACAAGAAAGGGTCCCACCGTGATCGCCAATTTGTAGATTCGGATTAAAATCTACACTTATGAAATTAATTAACAATAAGCATGAAAATATGCATGGAATAGCAATGAAAATATATGTAGCATGAGATGCTATAGTGGAGTGTGATCGCCAGAGACCGAGGGTCTCAAAAGGAGATACAATATGAATACGTAGGGAGATGATCGCAAATACCTCAAATGCGGGATGATGTGATTGTGAGTACTCCTTTTCTCTTCAAATCGGCCGGCCGACGAAGAGAGTCTTTCTATTTGATTACCCTTGCAAAAAGACATACACAAATAACAAGATAGGAATTAGAAATAATGTGTGTGTAGTATCAAATTCCAATAGAAGATATGCGCATGAAGATCTATGAAAGACACACCTTGTGGGGGTGTTAGCCCTTAAACCCCTATGCAAGAAGGGTGGGAAAAATGATATGATGAATGAAAAAAATATAGAAATATGGGGAAAGAGTGCAAGTGTGTACTGTGGGGAAAATCTCAATATGATTGAGATGAAATCAATAATATGATGAATGAACGATGCATGAATATGAATTATTCAAATAAAATAGAATAAGGAGGAGGTGAATAAAAATCTGATTTTTAATGAAGCTTCTTGGCTTGAATCTCCAATCGGGAGATTGCTTCAAAAATATTGAGATTGGTCTTCAATGGAGAGCCCTCCTTAAGCCAAAGCCCTTCCCTTCCCCTTCCTCCTTCGGTTCCTGCAGAGGCAAAGAAAACAAAACAAAAAGAAACACACAGGCGGAAGAGAACAGAAGAGGAGAAGAAAAGAGAAAGGCAGAAGAAGAAGAAGAAAAAAAACGCAAGAAGAAGAAGCGGCTGAGGTGACTGCGGAAAGAAAAGAACAAAACGAAAACACCAAAAAAAAAAAAAAAGAAACAGAAGAAGGGGAAAAGAAGAGAAAAAAGCCTCTCGGGAACTTCCGGAACCGGACCAAAGGATCAACTCCACCCCTTTAAATAGATTTCAAAAAAAGAAGATAAATAAGGGAAGGAGGATAAGAACAGCAAGAGTCCTCAATAGGGGAAGATAAGAACGAGGAAGGTGCCCAAACGAAGTAGGGACTCTTTGAGGAAAGGCTGAGTTCGTTCAGAACTCGGAAGGCAAAACACGACTTGAACAAGGGCGTTTCTTTAAAAATTGACGACTTGTACACAGGGCGTTTCTTTAAAACACGCCTTGGATGAGGGCGTGTCTTCAAAAAATCAAATTTTGGAATTAAAATATTATTTTATTTGAAAATTAAAACACGCCTTAGGTCAAGACGTTATTTAAAAGACGCCCTGCATCAAGTCGTTAATTCCAGAAAATAGAGAAAAATGCCCAGAAAATCCAGAAAAATCCAGAAAAATCCAGAAAAATAAGGAAAGATAGGAAAAGAGAGAAAAAAGCGAGAAATCCAAGAAAAGTGGGAAAAACCACTCAAACACAACTAATTTGCGGGTCAAATTGGGGCATTACAAGGTAATAATGAGATGCACTCTCAGTAATGTCAATTTTGGCGTGTCTACATGGAGCTGGAGGAGGAGCGACGACGGGAGGCTGAGGAGCTCCCTCGTGACGTGCTGGATCTGCGGATCGCCCTCGAGCTATCGAGGAGGGAGGCGGTGAGAGAGAGAGAGGAGAGGGAGAGAGAGAGGGAGGACAGGAGGGCGGAGCGACTGCGAGATTGGGATGAGAGGAGGGCTCTGGAGGCCCAGCTGCTGGAGCTCGATTGAGTCTCGGCACGGCGGAGGGGAGGCTTCGGGAGAGCGAGGAGCGGTACCAGAGGGTGAAGGAATGCGGGGCACGACTTCGTCAGTCAGGTTCTTTTTCCATGGGCAGCTATCTGGTTTCTTCGGCCGAGGAGCGTCGTCGTGCTTTTGAGGCTGGGGTGCCACCGCAGGGCGAGGCGAGCACGGCTTCTCAAGGTTCACAGAGGCCGCAGAGGCCCCCTAGGGATCCCCATCAGAGGAGGGAGGAGAGAGATGACCAGGAGGGTGATGGCGAGAGTTAGAGAGTTGCTTGTACACGTCACCCTTCTCACTGTATGATGTACTTTAACTATTATATGAAATGGATTTCATGTGGCGTGCCCTTTTCTTTCCCGCACTTTCTTTTGCACCACGTTGTTTACGCTTCACGAGACTTTTACCCTGGACAGAAGGGAACTACTTTGCACGTTGGGATTCTGTTCCTTTTTCACTTTCTTTTGGGCGCGTCTAGGCGCGAGGACGCGTCTTAACCTTCGAATTCAAATTTAAAGCGTCGGACGGCCTTTCTTCGTCCGTGCCTTACCCGCAAACGAGCCCGCCCCTGCCAAAATTCGCTCGCCCCCTTTTCATCTTCCTCCTCTTTTGATCGATGGAGTTCGGTGGTCCCGACCATGGTGAAGGTGGAGAGGGACGAGGAACTCCTCGTCCGAGGAGGGATGCACAAGAGCATGGAGCGGCATCCATGGAGGAGGAAGGGCCGCTTCGGGCCCCCGAGGGACCCGAGGGGCCCGATGTCACGGAGGGAGGTGAACACGGTCTGGTAGGTCCTCCGATCTCTTCCTCTTTTGATCCATTTTAAGTTTTGAAGTGAGCCGCGCGAGGGGGGAAAGGGTTCGACGAGTGTTGCACTCAAATGATGGACACGTCCTAGACAGGGGATGCGTTCTTTGTTATGATGTGTGGTCCTTCTTTCTTGGTGCAGGACATGGCGAGGACCCTCGGCCTGGCCGATGAGTGGGCAAGTGCAGACGAGCCGAGCCGTGTCAGGAAGGAGAGTCGCGGCAAGGCGAAGCTCGAGGATTGGCGCATACGTCTCCCTGGACAGCAAGGGAGCGTACTGGTGCAGGATAGTGCCGACTTCCTGTGGCGGCAGAGAGAGAGTTATGCGGGGCTTCCCCAAGCCGGGGATACGCGCGACGTCGACGGGTCGCGTGCCCAATTAGCCGAGGTCAAGCGGCAGCTGGCCGCCACTCAACAGGAACTGTCGCTCCTGGTAAGCTAAGTGCTGCATTTCCTATTTTTAAATGTGGAGCTTAGCTGACGGCTGTTGTTTGTTTGTTCCAGTGTGCCCAGCAGACAGCGATGGTGGGAGTGACTGGCGGTGCATCTTCTACTTCCTCGGCCCCTTTTCTCGAGATTGCCTCCCTTCGGGAGCAACTTGCTGGTGCGGTGGCTCGGGCTGCCCGGGTGAAAGAGGAGCGTGATGCCTGGGTGGCGACTGTAGCAGAGCTGCGACATCGCAGTGAGGAAAGACCTTCTCCAGACATCCTGGAGTTAAGGGTTCTTCTGCAGATGATGAGGAGAGAGGCAGAGAGAGAGAAAGCCGAGAGAAGGTCCGAGCGACAGCGGGATCAGACCGAGAGGAGGGCCTTGGAGGCCCAAGTGAGGGAGCTCCAACTGGGCCTTCAGGCCGTCGTGCAGAGGCTATGAGGGATGGAGACGCGCTACGAGAGAGCGCGAGAGTTCGGGGAGCGACTGCGCCAGTCTGGTCGCTTTGTCGCTAGTGGCTTCTTTGCCACGCCAGGGGAGGAGCAGCGAGTCATTGCTGTGGAGCCGGCGTCACGAGGCGAGGCGGGTGCTATTGCACGAGGATCCCGGAGGCTTCTGAGGGATCCTCACCTCAGGGGAGAGGAGAGGGACGCCTAGAGGGACGAGCATGAAGATAATGGCACGAGTTGGCGAGCCAGTGGACCCGCCTCATCTCTATGATTGTAGTGTTTATGACAGCTTTTGTAGGATTATGAATGGAGTGATTTAATTTTCTGCTGCTTGTTTGTTCTCTTGTGTGTTCCTTCTTCCCTACACTTCTTCTCCTTTGCACTGTTCCCATGTGATTGGTCTGCCGAGACTCCACCCCGAGCAGAGAATCGCGTCTTATTGTGACCATTTTCCACGGGAATCTGTCGTCGAAGTCAATAATGATGGCCCTAGTCCCTTCTCCCCGATGTTGTGTCAAGTTTTACGGACGTCCTCCAAAACATGATAGGATATCCCTAGACAACATAAGGGGCTAGTCGTCATATTCTTCGTCCAATCATCACCCCGTGCAAGCGGTGAAGTGACACACGGGGCCGCATGGTAGATGCCTCATTGCGAGGGCTATCATTAAAGGTGATGGAGGCAATCTTGGCATGTACTCCTTCCATTTCTATAAATTCTTGTCCCTTTTATCCTCCCAGGTATACCGATAGCTAACTCGAGGAACACAAGTTCTCACGGGAGAGGAGGAGTTCAAAATTCCGAGAGTTGGATGGAGGGCGAATCTTCCCACTCCTCGAAGAGAAGCAGGTACAGTGGTAGTAGTTCCCGGAGGCTTTCGGATCTCGAAGGGCGCTTCAGCGAAAGGACCCAATCACAACTCGTAAGCTGAGCTTTCCTGCCCTTTTCTCATTCTTTTTTTCTTCCTTTCTTTCTGACCAAACCTCCTCTCTATTCCCTGCATGCGTAGAGTGTGATGAAATCACAGATCTCATGGGAGTTGGTAGTGGCAGCATACCGAGGTCTCCCACATTTTCAGAAGGCGAGGCTAGACGTGATGGGATTCGGCACCTTTCTTCCGATCGAGCCGCTCGAGCTCGACCTGGTCCTGATCCAAGCCTTGTGTGAGAGATGGGACCCAGTGAATCGGGCATTCCTGATGCCCTGGGGGCACATGGTGCCCAGCTTGGAGGATGTGGTCTGGATCACAAGCCTGAAGGTGGAGGGGGAGGCAGTGACCGGGGTCACTTATGCGGATTACCGAGAAGGTGCTCGGAAGCTACTAGGTTTGGACCTAGATGGTCGGAAAAATAGGTCGGTAGCTAGGGCGTCCCTCATGGATGCATTAGGGCTCACCGAGACTCGTCGGCGGGACGATGAATCCTCAGAAGAGTTCATGGAAAGGATGGAAATAGGATGCCGTGCCGTGTACTGCACAGATTTCGGCAACTGGGAAAGATGCAACATAGATTTGAGGAGATTTCTCCTCTTCCTTTTGGGGAGATTGGTACTGAGCTCGAAAGGGGATGGTATCCAATGTCGCTTCCTGGAGCTACTGTCAGACCTTGAAAGGGTAGGGTACTACGCCTGGGGAGCTGCCATGCTGGCACACTTGTTTGCAGGCCTGTTCCAAGAAGCGGATCGTGAGATGGCTGTGAGTGGTTTTACGTCATTCATCCAGGTATTTTTGGTTTTGCTTGTTTTATATTTTTTTTATGTTTTTACAAGGTACTGATGACCTGCGCCGAGCAGCTGTGGAGCTATTATTACCTCCCCATGGGGAGAGCTCGGCATTGGCGACCTGCGATGGTGCCGCTAGCCAGGCGGTGGGAGCCCATCATGAGTGCGGCACCCCTAACCTACCAACTGATGGTGCTAAGGCGGGAGCTACAGGAGTTCCCTGCAGCGATGGTAAACTGGAGACCCTACTCAGACATGGTCGATGCCGACCAGCTGTGGGTTCTAGCAAGTCGTGCCCGATTCGGACGGGAACTGTGGATGCACTGCCTGAATGAAATTGAGCCGCTTCTGCTACGATTGGTTATGAGGACTTTGGGACTGGCTCAAGAATGGGTGGATTCAGCTGCGCCACCTCGCGTTGGGAGAGAGACGCGAGGACCGGCGACCTGCATTGACTGGCGTGTGCGATTCCCCGAACAGTACGAAGACTGGCAATGGGGTGGCATAATCGTGGAATCACAAGCACGGGATAGCGAGGATTACCTACGTCTATACAAGACAAGGTACGCAGAGCGGTTCAAACCTCGGGGACTTGCGGAGGTAGGTCTCCCCTTTTTCTCTTTTCTTCTTTCTCCTTTTTTTGGTTTTCTGGTGGAAATGCTGACTCGTATGGCTGCAGGATCTCCGTGATACGATGGTAGCGACTTTACGAACTCGCTTGGCAGAGATGGAGCAATGGTTGGATGATGCCCGCGGAGCTACGAGCGCCTTGGTAGGTGTACAGTGCGTTCCTAATTAAAACTGTAGATTCTAGATGTTGGCTGCTAATTCACACGGTCGTAGCATGCCCAGATTGGCGCGGCTTCCCCAGCGATGGGAGTAGGTGGTGCCTCTTCCAGCTTATGGATTCCCACCTCAGAACTTGACTTGCTTCATGAGCAACTTGCTCACGCCACGCAGCGTGCTGCGGAGGTAGAAGTGATGCTCTGTATACAGGTAAAAGTTTCAGTGTTGAGTTCTCTTTGTTTACGCCTTATCGCATATCTGAGATGGTACACTCGACAGGAAAAGGAGACGGAAGAAGCGCTTGCCCAAGCTGTGCAGAGGGAGGCTAGGATAGCAGAACTGGAGAGGAAACTGCGGCGTCATCCTGATGACGACTCTTCCAGGGATGCTATGGAACTGAGGATCACTCTCCAGTTGGAGAGGGAAGACCGTGAGAGAGAACCGACAGAGAGAGAAAGAGACGCAGAGAGAGAAAGAGCCAACAGATTGACTGAAAGGGAGGAACGAAGGGCCATGGAGGCCCAACTATTCGAACTCCGAACCAGCCTTGGTCTTGCTGAACAGTGGCTGAGAGATGGTGAGGAGCGCTAACGAAGAGCACGAGAGCGTGGCTTTCGTGTTGGTAGCTTCTCTGCTGCTTCCGTGGATCAACGCCGGGGTGTGGGAATAGGAAGGGGAGTACAGAGCGGTAGGAGTACCACTTTTCGTAGTTGGGTAGCACCTTTGAGAGCATTTTATCCGGAGAGTAGTGGGACGAGTGATGCAGAGAGAGAGGGCGGAACTTGATGTAATTTTTTTTAATTTTTTGGAATAAAATACAAGGTTTGGTTTGTTTGGTTTTCACCTTTACTTCTGTTGCCTGAATCCCTGCACACATCACTGAAACAAACAAATCAGAATTTTTGTTCTGACTTGGCCCTTTGCTCAATAAGCAAATGGTCACTGTGACTGTCTTTGATAACTGGTCAAGGGGCCAAGCCTTTATTAATGAAGGTAAAGGAAAGATGTGGTGATAATAAATGCGACAGGCAAGCACACGAATGCAAGCGGTATTAAAAGTAAGATGTTGCACGCAAATGCAATCATGCAAAATTGATTTGTTTTCTTTTTATATTTGGTATTTTTTTGTTTTATCATAAAAAAGATTTTTTTTGTTTACAAATATGTACATTTTCTTTTTTTTTCTTTTTATTATTTTTATTATTTCAATTTTTTTTGTTGCTAACGCCAGGTAAGCACCCAAATGGCACCTAACCTACGTGAGAACAAGGGTTTTTTACTAACCTTCTAGGTATCCTAAGTGCACATCTAGGTTGATTTGGGCCTCTAAACCCCTCGAATGATGATCCCGCCGGCTAAGACTTACCCTGATGACAATACCGTCATGCCATGCTTAGGCTCCCTGTCGCTTCCGACCACAGGGATTCACCCAAAAGGTGTTTGAGGTAAGAGATTTGCCCGACCCGGGTCTGTTTCCTCACAACTCTAGATGGTATATGATGGAACACCCTGGAACCCTAACGACCAATCGCGCGACGCTGACCCGGAATCAGACGCCGTCGCACCCATAGGTGACGCGCTTGCATTGGCCTAAGCCCGAGGTTAAACGAGAAGACATCAAGACGGTAAACATGGGTCTTGACCAGCCAGAAACACGGAGACTCCTTCGCAGCGATAGCTTTTGATTTTCAAAATAGGCAACCAAATGTGTATATTAAAATAAGGTCGTAGACCCTGGGCAGTTTTCACCTTTCAGAAACTCCATCGAACCTTCATCTTTAGAGGGAGAAGGAAGAGTGTAGGGGATAAACCTCCTGAGAGGACCGGTAAAGCCGTTAACCCGGCGAGCGAATAAGGGCCCATTAACTCTTTCCTTTCGGACAACTTCGGACCAAATCTCGAGCGTTTACATTCCACGGCCCCTTTTGTGGATTCAGACTTTTGCTTTGAGGGGTTCCATTTATCGCAACAGGCACGGTCAGGACCAGGCTTTTCTCTTGATTTTGATTTTATATTTCTTTTTGTGAGGGAGATATAGACGTTTGCAGGCTCCCTTTTCGTATGCCTGCGGGGACACTGCCCTCTTCTCGTGCTCTGATCGATGCTCGAGGAAATAGATCCTACTCTTACCTTTGGGGTTTAAGTTTCGGTTTCTCATGCTCAGCGTTTTAAGGGCGCCGACTGTCTCATTTGGTCGAAGAGAAAAGAATAAAGATTATAGCTTCCGAAGATCTTCTGGGTGGGGCCCCACCGTAGGTGATGCTACCGACTTTTTTTGAATAAAATACATAAGTGAGCACATGTTAGCTTCCTTCGAGCGAGCATAGGCCGACGTGGCCGGACAGGGATCTCCACAGTTCTGGCAAACCAAGACCCGGTGCCTACCAAGCCTTAATGGGCCCTATCCTAACATGAAGGTTAGATGCAGTGACTTGACTACATGGTGACCACCAGGCATTGGCATTTTGAATTTTCCATATTTTTAGTGGTTTTTGGTATTTCTTTGTTTTTGATGTTTTTTATCTTTTCATCATTGTTTTTTATTTTGTGCTAAGGGTAGTATTTCTTAAGATAAAGCCCATTCCAAGGGTGGGATAACTCGGTCCCTTCGGCGTTGATTAGCTTGTAGGTGTTGCCAGGGTACACGGCTTGAATTACATATGGTCCTTCCCAATTGGGTTGGAGCTTAGAACGCGGCCCTCCAGGTTTGGCAAAAATTCTTTTTACGACCATCTCACCGACTTTGAATTTTCTCTCAACGACTTTCTTTTGGTAAAAGCGAGCGAGTCTATTTTGATACACACGCGCGTGTTCGGCAGCGGCCAGCCGCTTCTCATCCAAGAGTTCCAACTGGACGAGGAGTGAATTATGACGATCGTCGAGGGGAAATTCCTCGTCCAATTATACCCTGAGAGAAGGGATCAGAGTCTCGTATGGGACTACCGCTTCCATACCATAAGTAAGGGCAAATGGGGTCTGCCCGGTGGGGGTACGGATTGAAGTGCGATAGGCCCATAGAGCTTTGATAAGTTTTTCTGGCCAGTCTGAAAACTTACTAGACTCGCAGGTTTTCTTGATGATTTTGAGCAATGTTTTATTGGTGGCCTCCGCTTGGCCGTTACCTTGTGGGTAATAAGGCGATGAATGATGTAATGCAATTGCGTACCTTTTGCAGAGGTCCTGTAGGTCCTGAGAAATGAACTATGGCCCATTGTCGGTGACGATTGTGCTTGGGATGCCGAATCTGGCGAGGATGTTCTTCATGATGAACTTGCAGACTGTTGACGCCTTGATTTCCGCGTAAGCTTCGGCTTCGGCCCATTTGGTGAAGTATTCCGTCGCAGTAAGGATGAAAGATTTCTGCTTGGTGAGGGAATTGGGATCACCTAGGGGACCAATGATGTCGAATGCCCACATGGAGAAAGGCCACGGGGAGGATATTGGATGAAGTGAGGAAGATGGTGAATGGATTTTATCGACGTGAAGTTGACACTTGACACACCTACGGACATAGACAGCACAATCGTCTTCCATAGTGGGCCAGTAAAAACCTTGCCGAATGATCTTCTTGGCGAGCATCTGACTATTCACGTGGCCACCACACACAACCGAGTGCATCTCCTCTACACATTTCCAAACCTCATCGTCACCAAGACATCTTAACAGAATACCAGTAAGGCTCCTCCTATAGAGTAGACCTCCAACCAAAGTATATTTCTGAGCCACCCTTCTTATGACTTTCTTATCCTCTGTGGTGGCCTCTTTAGGATAAGACTGATCTTGGCAGTATTTGACGATTTCATAGAACCATGGTTTCTCTTCATCAGCCAGTTCTTCTTCGGCCTCTGCCAACATGATTTCCCTCTTCTCAAGGATATCTTCCTGCAGGATCTTCCTTGCTATCCTGTCTTTGATATTTACGTAGGAAGCATCATCGATTGCAGGGGCGTGAAGTTTGTAGATGGAAATGGACTCAAACCATCTTCCTAGAGGGAACCTTATGGATGATGCCAACGAGGCGAGGGTATCGGCAAGAATATTCTGATGACGAGGGACATGAACAAAGATCAGTTTGGTGAACAGTTTGGCAAAGGCAGTAGTGAGTTCTTGGTATGGCTTAAGTTTGGGATCGCGAGTGCGATATTTAGTGAGTACCTGGCGAAGGATGAGTTGACTATCACCTATGACTCGCAACTCAGTGATACGAAAAGAATGAGCGAGTTCTAGGCCAGCTAGAAGAGCTTCATATTCGGCTATATTGTTGGTAACTGGAAATTTAAGTTGGTATGCCAATGGGAATGTGAGGCCTTCAGGCGACAGGAGGGCGACGCCAATTCCTCTCCCTTGAGAATTCAGAGCTCCATCAAAATATAACGTCCACATTGGCTCATCTGATTGGTTGACGGGCATTAGTTCCTCATCTAGAAACTCTGATTGGACGGGATCGAACTTGGGAAGAGGATGGTGAGCGAGATGCTCGGCTATGGCATAGCCTTTAATCGCCTTTTGCTGGTTGTAGGTGATGTCGAACTGAGAGACAAAACTTCGCCAGTGTGCTAGCCTATCCGTAAGGACGGATTTCTCCAGAAGGAATTTGATAGGATTCATTCGAGCAATCAAGTGGACCTCATGAGCCAAGAAGTAGTGCTTCAATTTCTGCACTACCCAAACGAGGGTAGCACAGGTTTTCTCCATGACGGTGTACTTCTGCTCGCAGGGATTGAGAAGTTTGGACAAGTAATAGGTTGCCCGTTCCTTGCCTTCTTCATCAGCTTGTGCGAGGACGGCTCCCACGGAGTCATCCAAGACTGAGACGTAAAGGATCAGAGGTTTTTCTGGTTTAGGTGGAATGAGAACGGGTGGACTAGCCAGATATTCCTTCAATCCTTCAAAAGTTTTCTGACATTTAGAATTCCAGTAGAATTCTACTCCTGGCTTGGTCAACTCGTAGAGAGGTCTACACCTTTGTAAATGTTGGGACACAAACCGACGAATAAATTGTAACCTCCCGATTAAGCCTCGGACTTCCCTCAAATTCTTGGGAGGTGACATATCCCTAATAGCCTTGGCTTTGTCGGGATCTATCTCGATCCCTCTTTTACTCATAATGAAACCCAGCAATTTACCCGACGACACACCAAACACACACTTCTTCGGGTTCATTTTCAATTGGAACTCCCTCGACCTCTGCAAGACCTTAGCCAAAACTTCTGGATGTTCCATCCTGGTCCTTGATTTCACCAATAAGTCATCCACATACACTTCCAGATATATGTGCATCATGTAATGAAATATGACCATCATCACCCTTTGGTAAGTAGCTCCAGCATTCTTTAATCCGAATGGCATGACCACATAACAATACGTTCCCCAAGGGATAGTGAATGACGTCTTTTCCTGATCCTATTCTGCCAAACGAATTTGATTGTATCCTGAAAATCCATCCATGAATGAGAGGGTTTCGTAGCTTGCCGTGTTATCAATCAACACATCAATGTGAGGCAACGAAAAATCATCCTTTGGACACGCGCGGTTAAGGTCCCGGAAGTCGATGCAAATCCTGACTTTCCCATCTTTCTTCATGACCGGGACAATGTTCGTCACCCATTGAGGATAAAGAACGACTCTAATGAACCTGACTTTGTGGAGCTTATCGACCTCTTCTTTCATTTTCAAAGCCATCTGAGGGTGGAAACGCCTTAACCTTTGTTTTACCGAGACGGACCCTGGTTTTACTGTTAAACGGTGTTCGACCAGGGTTGAATCTAGACCCGGCATATCCTCGTAGCTCCATGCAAACGTGTCCTTATATTCCTTGAGAATCTCAATTAATGCCTCTTCTTCAGAGGGTGGTAGATTGTCACTTATGAGGATAATCCTAGGGTCTTCCTCAGTTCCCAAGTTGACTTCTTTGGTGGATTCTTCTACGGCGGTTGACGGCTCGTCGAATCTCCTCATTCCACTAGCATATGCGCCTGCCGCATCCTCATATTCTTCACCCTCATCGTCAGTGGGGCATTCTTCATCCGTGATCTCGTAGACTCCATACCCTTCATCAAATGCACAGTCACCCTCACATTCTATTTCCGGTAGCCGGATGGGATTTTCTAACAACTGGGGGATGGCAAGAAGGGCTTGACACCTGGCGGCTAAATCCAGAAGGAATCGACGAGGGATCTGCCTACCCTTGGATTTCTTCCTAGGTACCACCCTTGACCTATCATTCCTAGATTGACTGACAATATTTATAGAAGAAGAGGAAGACGAAGGGGATGGTGTAGAATGTATAGGAGAAGACCCCTTAGAGGAGGGGTAGAAAAGGTCGCTCATCGGACCTTGGACGGGTGGTCCGCAGGGCGGTATGCACCCGTGGGAGATGTAGGAGGTTTCCTCAACGAAGATGTGTTGTTGGGGAGTTTAAAAATTGACGTTTTTTTTTCGTTTTCCTTTTTAATGACAAAGCAGTGAAAAGAGATTAGAGGAGAGAGAAAAGTGGTTATGGCTAGAGAATTGTGAGGCTCATAGAGCAGATCATGGTTGAAGACCTGGCGCGGGTTGAGAAGCCCGCGTAGGTATGTAAACAGAGAAGGGGATCTGGGAAGATCATCAAACAATTGTCTGGCCCAGGAAGACGATATCAGCAAAGGCTGAGACGAGTGGATGGAGAAGATGACGGCTAATGAGCCGTCGACGGCAATGTTGAGGACGGATGAAGATCCGTCGATGACAGGGTCCTTCTGGCGAGGACGAGGATACTTTGGAACTTTGGCAAGAGTGGTAATATTCTCTGGTATTTTGGAGATCAATGGTGGTCCTTCAAGCTGCGGAGACGAGAACATCCTTTCCAGTGCAACGGAAATGTCCCGTATGTCGAACCATTTGTTCCATTCGCATTCCAGATCTTTGATCTTGCCTCTTTTGGTGATCCTCGGACATTTTTCAGCCAAATATACAGCATGTGATCTCCCATATGCTTCTCGTGGGTAATCTCTCATCTGAACAACAGGCCCTCTGTTGAAGTGGTTTGATAGAGTCCACGTGAGGGGCTTCCAATCCGCGTTGAACGGTCCTTTGAAGCCTAGGCCAAACCTGCGGTTCGGCCTAATTTCCTTTGGCGGTTTGAGTCTACCCTGTAACTGTGCGCCCAGACCTTTACCCTGTTGTTAGCCGATGTTCCTCATAATCTCCCACCCTTTGGAGTGAAAAGGGAGATATGATGTTGCGGTTGTCCTGACCGGCTCCTTTGGTGCTAGTGGAACGTGAGATGAATCACGTACGTCCAGTAGTGACAATATGGGCCGATGAGATGGCCAAATAGAGGGCAGAGAGGTGTTGATAGCATCCACTGTGTGAAGGACAGGTATACTGACCACTTAATAATCCTCCCATTGTAAAAAAACTTCAGGCACTGATGGTTGGTGGAAGGCACAGCGTCCATGGCTTCGATGTAAGGGCGACCCAGTATAGCCTTGAATGTGGGGTCCATGTCGACGACATGGAATTCCGTGGGAATTGACATGGGGCCTAGTTCCGCCTTCAGAATAATCATCCCCTGTGGCTGCCTTTTGCTATTGTCATAAGCCGTGACCGTGATCGAGGAAGGTCTTATTTGTTCCTCATCGACCCCACACAACTGAAGAGTGCTCATGGAGATCACATTTATGGACGCACCCGTGTCCACAAGACACGGGTTTATAGATACCCCATTAATTTTTATTGAAATGCACAGTGCATATTTTCGAGCTTCCTTGGGAGCGAGCTCGTAGTTGTGGAACATGATGGCCGGTTGTGTGTCCGTCGGGGTCAGGACGGTAGAGATCTTTTCTACAGGGAGGTCCTCATTCACCATGATCCTTTGAAGGTACTCCATTAAGGCTGCCTGGTGGGATGTGGATCTTTGAAGTAGCTCCAGGATGGAGATCCGAGCAGGCGTCTTGTCCAAGTGTTTCAATAGATCATACTGTGTTCCAGGGATAGCTCTCTCTGGTTGTTCTCCATCATCCTTCTCTGGCTAAGACTGCTCAGGATTCTGACTGTTGTAGGGGAAAACCCTGTGGAAAATCCTTCCACACCGGAGCACCATTGCCTGCGGCTTTTGTACCTCTGTGGGGGTAGCAGTGGGTTTTAACAGGGATTTGAGGGGTAGTGGTGGAGGAATGGTTGATGAAGCAGGGGTGATGACGGGAGCAGGGATTCTGATGAGGGGTTTGTTAGGTGGAGGCATGATGGAGGTAGAGGGGATATCGCGCGGATTATGAAGGATAAAGGGTCTGGAAGGTGGAGGTGGAGACGAAGTAGAAGTGGGTAGGGCTTGAAGCGGGCAATGATTTTGAGGTGGGTGATGGGTAATGAGTGGTTTTGAAGGCATTAGTGGTGATATGGTGGAGAAAGACGGGGTTATGTATGGTTGACGGATGATAAGGGGTTTAGAAGGCGTAGGGGTAAATGTGGTAGAGGTGGATGGTAAAGTGGGGGAGTGGGAGAAGATGAGAGGGTGTGAAGGCGTAGTGGAGAGTATCGGTTGATAGGGGATCGGGTTACGGATGAGAGGGCGTAATGGTAGTGGAAATGGTGAAGTTGATACTGACGCGGGTTGATGAGAGAGAGGTGCTACCCGGGCAAGGTGAGGGGGTTGCATGACGATAGGGTTGGAGGAAGAAAGAATAGAGGTACTTTTCGGGTGCCACACCTGCTCTCTCCTGACTTCCGGGAAGGAGGAGATGGGGTTAACCTGATGATTGGGCTGTTGGTGCTCCGGTAATGGATTCTGGATTATGCCCATGTTGGGCTGTTGTTGTGGGGCCTGCTGAGGCTGTTGTTGTGGTTGCTGCTGCTGCTGTTGTAACTGCTGCTGTGGCCTATGAGGAGGTCTCCTAGCCTTGAGAGCGGCGACGTATCGTCTCATTTCATCCTAATCTATTTGATGTTCATCATTCATATCGTGGATGTAATCTTTGAAATGGAAGCAGTAATCTACTGTGTGTCCTGGCTGCCTGTGGTAGACGCAGTATTTGGAGGTATCAACATTCGGGGGCCACACGGGCCTTTCTTTGGGTAGGGCGAGTTGGTTTGATGCCATGAGGGCATTAAAAATGTCTGCTAAGGTTTCTGGCAATGGTGGATAGTAGGCTCTCTTGGGACCGACCGGCCTCCTTTGTTGCTGTTGGGGACCATAGTTCCCCGGGGGTGGAACTTGGTTGTACTGAAGCGGTGGTTGTTGTTGCTGAGGTTGTGGTTGTTGTTGCTGGGGTTGACGTAATGGAGGCATATTATCCTGGGGTGGATTATTTTGGGGTGGAGGACGAAGAGGGAAAGGACCTGGTTGGAGGGGAAGTCGGGGCGTTTGTGGAGGCCTTGGGTTGACTGCATAGTTGGCATTGTTGACCGCACCCACTTGCTCATTTGTCACGACCCCTTCTGTGGCTCCGCCCGGGACACCAGCGCCTGTCTTTCTGACCACTTTGGGCTTCGGTGACTCAAACATGTTCATAATGGGGGAGTCTTTTAACTGGGTTTGGATGTACCGGGCCCTTTCATAGAGTTTCTCCATTGTAGTAAGTTTATTCATGGCCAGGACATGTCTGAACTGTGGGGTTGCATTAGACACAATCATCTTCACTTGTTCAGGCTCGGAGAGGGTATCCCTTATTCTTTCCGCCAAAGACCTCCATCTATCAGCATAGCGGATAAAATCTTCGTCGGGCTTCATCTTTTCGGCCACTAGGTCGGTAATGGAGAGTGAGGGACCGACCCTATCCCTATATTTCTGCAAGAACCTTCTCTGGACTATTTCAAAATTCTCGGCCTCACGGGGCTCCAAGGAATAGAACCACTCAAGCGCGGGACCATCCAATGATCTCCGAAAGAGGTATGCCAGGGACCTCTGATCGTTTTGCCAATAGGAGGATTCATACATGAAATCCTTGAGGTGAATGAAGGGGTTTCCGGTACCATTGTATCTGCGGTACGTGGATATTTCGGAGGGAGGAAGATGAATGACGGGAAGGATTGGCAAAGCAACCTCCGGGGTGACTTTCACGTCCACCATTCTTCTCAGATTTTGAAACTACTCATCCATGCGATTGAACCTATTGAGGAGCGATTGGGCGAGCTCCTCTGGAGGTGAAGGTGGCACTTGCCACTGGGGGAGAAACTGTCTCCCGGACACTTGAGGGGGGAACCCCGAATGAGAGGGAGCTGTCAGACCGCCGACAGTTGGCCCCGGCTGAAGCGGTATGTGGGGAACAACGGGAGTTTGAGATTGTGACGGGAACTAGAATGAGGGTGGTTGTTGGCTCGCTTGTCCTTGAAGCGAGGGAGACTGGATGGCTTGCGCCAATGAAGGAGATGGAATGGCCTGCACGGACTCTTGGAGAGGTGCGATGGCCGGAGTTGATTCCTGGGGCGTGGGGGAAATAGATTTCCCCTTCAGAATGGCCTGGAAGGCCCGGAGCTGTTCAGAGGTAAGCTCCGTGTTGGCGAGGATGCCCAGTAAGGAAGAGATATCCTGTGGTGGGGACGTGTCCCCGATAATAACCTGCACCTCATGCGAGGGCTCATGAGAAGGACCCGAGTCCATAGCAAAGACTCGCGGGTCGGCTGACAAACCACGACTAGGGTGGTTCTCCTCAAAAGACTCGTGAGCCATGCTCACAGTTTTCCCAGAACGCAAAAACATACACTAGCAAGCAGGTAGCAGAGATTATCAAACAAGTGGATGCCTTTACACCTTTTTTGTGTTTTGATTTTGATGATTTTTTTTATTTTTAGCGAGATCCGAAGTTCACACAAAATAGGGACCCTAGTTTATTTTTGTTTCACCGCCGTGTCAGCTAGGGTCTCTCGTCTCACCACGAATGGGATGACTAACTCCGGGGAACTTCAATGGTACAACCAGCACAGTGAACGAAGAGGAGATTCTTCGATATCGGGGACTTACGGAGGTCCCAGTGGAGGAGATTCTAGTCCGTTGAGAGGAATTCTCAAACGGAGAGTCCTTCCTTCACCGGGAAAGGGTGATCCTTAGAAAAAAATGAAAAAGGATATAAAAGAGGGATGGATGTATGCAATGGAATGCTGACAGATATATAGAGTAAGAAAATAACAGAAATAACAAATATATAATGAACACCCAACCAATCACAATTGATAGTGCTGCCGTGAGCACAACGGGGGCGCGCGAGGGCGCCAAGGTGGAGAGGCACGGACGGTGTCGAACTTGCGAGGGTAACCAAAAGGAAGCAGTAGAGGTCCCACCGTGATCGCCAATCTGTGAGCGACGTCACGCGGTTCGGGGAGCGAAGAAGACGCGGAGCGCGCGGGCTCCTCTTTTTTTTTGCTACAACACAGAAATAAGAGAAGAGAGAAGGGGCCACCACGGGAGATTGCTCCGGCAGGGCGAGCGGGACAAATGTAATATAGCAAGATATGGGGGTTAAACGGCCATAGCGGGAAGTGACTCACCGCGGCCTCGGGGGGACGGGAATGGTACAGAAATTAAATAGTAAGAATTGAAACGGCCATTGGGGAAGTGACTCGCCGCGGCCTCGAGAATATGAGCAGATAAGAATATAACAGAATATAAGGTGAATATAAAGAGCAGGAATTTAAACGGCCATTGGGGAAGTGACTCGCCGCGGCCTCGAGAATATGAATAGATAAGAATATAATATATAAGAACGGGAATTTAAACGGCCATTGGGGAAGTGACTCGCCGCGGCCTCGAAAACAAGATGTGATCGCGAGGGGCCAAAAGACCCCAAAATAAAGAAAGTGATCGCACCTACCTCAAGAGCGGGAGATGGCGGGTTACTTCTTCCTCCCCCTTCGACCGGCCGATGGAGAGGGCTTTCCTTGGGTACCCTTGCAAAACAACGACAAACAAGTAACGAGTGGATTAGAAAGATGAAGGTGTAGTATTCAAATCCTTACGATAAAAATAACGAAATGATGACAAGACACACACCTGGTTGGTGTTATCTTTTAAACCCCTCTCGGACTCGAGTAGGAGGAAAATGAGATGATGGATGCAAGAAGTATATAAGAAGAGGCGCCCTTATGAAGGGGGATAGAGGATGCGAGATGATGAATGCAAAAGAACTACGAAGAAAAGGAAAGGATTGGCTTATTGGATGTGCCGATGGTGAAATCCGGCGGAGCTTCGGCAGCGTAGGGACGACGTGGAAGCGCGGTGGATGAAGACGACCTTCCTCTCGCGAGCGTGGGCACCCGAGAAGCCGGCGGAACCTCCACCTACAAAAGACCCCACGGGTTAGAAATGACTCCGGTAGCCTCTGGGCTCCGGCAGCCTATCGGATCTCTTAGAAGCTCTTCCAGAACTGAGGGGGTGGGCCTCTATTTATAGGGCTCCAGAGGGTGGAGGCGTCCAGGACCCTGGACACCTCCATCAGGGCCGAAGTAATATTTTATTCTATTTTTATTCATTTTTTTCGAATATTTTTATGGAGGCGTCCAGGGTCCCGGACGCCTCCATAAGTCCCACCGAACTCCACCGAAAGTCACACGCGGTTTAACACAACGCGTGGTTTTGGAGCGGCGACCCGTGATTTAGAAATGGGCGCGTCCAGCCAGCTGGACGTCTCCACAATTTGGATTCTTTCACACACGACAAACCATCGTTCGGTGGGCGGCGCCCCGTGAGTGAGTTGATGGAGGCGTCCAGGGTCCTGGACGCCTCCAAGAAATTATAATATTATTATTTTTGGTTTTGTTTTTTATGCCACCTGGCATTTTATATTTTTTATATTTGTTTTTATGGAGGCATCCAGGGGCCTAGACGCCTCCATTAATATATTATTTTTTATTTGGTTTTGGGCTTTGAAAAATAAATTAAAAGAATGGGGGCATCCAGGGGCCTGGACGCCCCCATAAAGACCCACCCGGGTCCTCAGTTCAGGCATTAGCGGCCGCCCGGCAGACTCCCTTCCTGATTTCGGAACCTCTGATGCGTCCGACTGGTGTTGATGCCGTCCGAATGCCATGACGAGACGATTCCGGATGCTGAGAAGGGCGGAAGAAGACTCAAGAAAAGGAAGCACTCGAGCGATTCAAAATACGCAAGCCGTTGCGGGGCGTCGTATAGTAATATGAGACTTTCTCAGGAGACGTCAGGAATGGCGTGTCTACACCGTGAGCGGTGGTCGTTCTTGTAGGCTGGCCCTCGAACGTTCCATACTCACATTTGGGTTCGGACCGCTGTGAGGCTACTCCTATTTTTGAGGGTCTACCCCGGAGCAATCCGATTGGTGACTCTCCTTTATCTCTGGCAAGTCCTAGTCCGGGGGAGGTGCTGCCAGATTCTCTCCATGGCCAAGAACGCATAAGATCAAATGAAGAAGATGCCCTCCAGGAACAAGCAAACAAACCACTTATGAGAGCAAGAACCACACACAGTAAAATCTGTGAACTAAAACCCCTCGAACGAAACACTTAAAGTACACGCTAAGTCACCCTAATGAACAACTAAACGCCTAAACTTCCTCCCTGGTCGCTTAATCTATCAAATGGATGAACAAACACATCATAAAATCTATCTACGGGTGAAAGGAAAGAAACACAAAGTCAAGGCAATAAGCCCTCGGGGGAGTTTAATACGGCGCGGTGACTATTTCACCGCGCCGGTTTAACATCACTCTCAAAATCCTCTTTGAACCTTCAATCGAAAAGTGCCTTCAACCCTGTAGCCCGGCGCGTCCCTAACTGGCGTGCCCTCCTCACAAAAGCCCTGTATCTTCTTCCTTCAAATGTTAAAACGGCGCGCCCCCCATCTCCTTCTGTGAACACCTAAAAATGGCACGCCCCCCATTTCCTCCTTATTGAACCCTTAAACGGCGCACCTCCCTCCATCTCCTTCTTTGGATCCTAAGAACGGCGCGCCCATCTCCATCTTATCGAAGCCCAAATACGGCGCGCCCCTTTGGTGACCACCTAAACCGACGACATAAACGACGCGGTCCCTCCTCCCTTGCCCTCCAATTCCGGCGCGCCCCTTCACATCTTAACCCGACGCCCCTTAACTGGCGCGCCCATCTTCTTGCAACTTGCTAATATGGCGTGGCAAAAGAAAACTAAAAGAATGAAAAGAAGAAAGAAAACTATTGAAATTAAAGAATAAACGAGAGAATAATGACTAAATCAGTAAACAAAATAGAAAGAATGGAATGGGAATAAACCACTTAATTCAATGATCGGAACGACGGCAATAGCATACCCCCCCATAATTAAAATTTTGTTCCGGGGGCACTGCCCCCGGAAACCCCCGCAAGGGGCGCTGCCCCCTTGACCCTCACGACCTGACCGGGCAGGTCGAACCCCGCGACCTGACTGCGCAGGTCGATCCGTGTGTGAGGGCGCACATTAGTAAGCTCGGGCTACGCACTTAATAACTCACTCCCTCAGACTAGGTGCAAAGTGAAAATCAACGGCGCCTTATGGTATCGGACGTGGTTTACAGAATTTCCGACATGGCCATAGTCCGAAATCATCTCCGGCCAACAGTCTATCAACTTGACCCATCCCTACCGGGATCCAATCCCGCATTCTCATTAAACTTGCCTTGTTCGTGGCAGACATCTACGCGGTTTTGTCACCGTCTTTTATACTACAAACACAGACCTTCGTCCGAACATGAAGTGGCCCGTGAGTGGCCAACATAGTCTGAACATTCATGTCCCGAGACGGGTTTCTAGCATAGTTCATCTTTCACTATCCTCCTGCATTATTAGTATTCTCTTTTGGCCGTAGGGCCCTTATTCCCGGCAATCAATCAAGGGTGTTCCCCGTATGGGGGATGTAAATAACGCCGTGACCTTTATGGCGCGGCGGGTTTCGGTCCCGACACGAACTACACAATTGTCTGATTAGTCAGATCGAGCGCACCATGGGTTTCCATGAAGCCCGAATAAATCGTCACTTTGTGACTGGCACGCCCACGCACTTAATAAACGCCAATAAACAAATAAACAACGAACTTAATAAAAAGTGCGTCCACAATTATAACTTAGGATTTAACCATTTTTCATGAGCCCTAATCATTTAAGTGTGTTTCTGTAGCATGCTGCCTATGAATAGTTTCAGAAGAATAGAACTTGGGAAGGCTGGTTTTGCTGGAACCCAAGCGTTGAACGCGATCGAGACAGGGCCGCGACTAGAAAGTCGCGGTCAGTTGTGGGGCCGGGATCAGGCTACCTTCTTATTAATTAATAAAAAAATATCACGGATGGTCGCAGTTTGTCGCAAGGTCACGACCTCCAGGTCGCGGTCACTGTTGGTCCGCGATCTGGGGCCGAGCCCCGCCTCCCGGTGACACCGACACACTTCGATTAAAATGCACAATATCATCGATATACTAAACCAAAATTTGGCAAAATATTACCAATGGGAAGAGCACAAAGAAATGTACATGATGGCATAGTTTAATTAGGGTTTGGCCTGAGAGAAACCTACCTTAAATGAGTTGAAGAAGAGGTCGGCGCTGTAGAAACCCTAGATGAAACCCTCGCCTTTGCTCGTTGAACTACCCTCTCGATCCCGCATGATGTTTGTGAATGGGAGAACAAGAGATCTAGAGGGGGGTGAATAGATCAACCACAAAATTAAAACACTATAGTAGTTAATAACAATGCAGAATTAAAGTAAACTACTGTGAACAGAAACACTAAAAGCAGTTTGAATTATCAACAAGAGAATCTACTATGAAATTGCTGTTAACCACAGTAAACACCAAGATAATAGGTCAATCAACTCAGTATAGTACTTGGTAGAGGGTTGATTTAAAATATCCTCACGCAAAGGTCAGTTTTCCAGATAGATGTAATCTATCCTTCTGACTGAACAAATTTTATATGCCACTGAGTTAACGATTACAGATTAGATGAAGATGGTATGTCTACTGAACAATTCAAAGCAATGTCAATTTTAGATGAAACATCATAGATAGAATCAGAATATATTCAAACAGACAAGATAAAAACTTGAGTGTAAGCAACAGATGAATATGTTGAAATTATTAGGGAATTGCAGTGGATGATCCTAGGCATTCATCTATTCGCAGTAAAGAAAATTCAATCACACCGATGACAGATCAATTTTTAAGGTGGTTCAATCTCGAGCTTGAGATCTACGTACACCCCTTACTCAACTGAGTAAGGATTCCGCTGCCAAATAGCTTGAACACTACTGATCCACAGCTTTGGGGATAGAATCCCTACAACCGCTGATCCACAGCTTTGGGGAACACGTCCCAGACTGCTGAGCCTCACAGCTTGCTGTCTGAGGATCACACCTCACCGATGACTCAGAGCTTGAATTGCTGATACATAGCTTACAAACAATTTCAAACAAAAAGGAATTCAACGAAATGACAATGAAAGAAAAATAATGTAGCTCGCTATGGAGCAATTTGACTCAAGATCTGATCTAGGAGTCAAGACAGCAAATCTTCCTCACAATCTCACTTCTCACTCAGACGAACTTCTCAAACTTACGGCACTCTGTTTTCTTTTCACTCTTAGCAGCAGGCTCTTTCTCTCTGGATCACGTCTCTGACTTTTCTCTCTTGAACTCTAGCTCTTTCAGCTCTCTTCTGCTCTTCTTTTACTTTTCTCTCATTCTATATTTTTGAATATGAGTGCTCGATCCCTATTTATACTAGAGAGCTCGAATATGTGGTCCCACAAGCTTTTCATATTTTTGGGCACGTGGAAGACACACTCCTGCCCAAAAAGTTTTATCCAGAAAGCACACTTCGAGGGGCCACGTGTCAAAGGTAGAAGATGTGATGATCAACGTGGCAAGATATTAGTTCAGCTTTTCACCTTGGATCACGTGCCTTTAATTTGATTCACTTTATGTTCTATGGGAGATTAATGTAGACTGGCTTTATGCCACCCAGGTGTTCGATCATGGATCTGGGTTGCTTCTTTCTGTCTGTCAAAACAAAATTAAAGAATTTTTGAGATTCATGAAGCATGTAATAGTTATTAGCAAATGCAGTTTCAGATGCTTCATGAGGTCAAGCAATTTATATAAGTGTATACACAGAAAATCTTCAAGAGCATCGATGCATAAATGAGATGCATCAGCCTGTATAGCGAACACATGCAGTAGATCAGAATAAAAATATCAACCTTCTTTATATGCACCGACCTTCTAGTGCAAGATATTCACATGTGCACCGACCTTCTAGTGCAAGGCTTCTACATGTTCACCGACCTTCTGGTCTAGGACTTCTACATTTACACCGACCTTCTGAACTAGATTAAATGTATGCACTGGCCTTCAGGACTAGAATGTATGTATGCACTGACCTGATAGACTATAACGTGAATGTGCATCGACCTTTAGGACTTATATGGATATGTGCATCGACCTTCAGGACTTATATGAAAATGTGCATCAACCTTATGTTCAACGCGGTACAAGGATGCATCGACCTATCAGTACTTGAATGAATGTATGCACTGACTGGATAGACTATAACGTGAATGTGCACCAACCTTAAAGACTTATATGCAAATGTGCATCGACCTTTCAATGCAACACTATGTATATGCATCGACCTTGTTATGAACAAAAACTTATTCTGACTTAAGAAATGACGTTAAAATGACAATGTTGCCAGAGACAGATTAATGTCAAACACACTTGAAGAGGCGTGATCTCGCGCTGGACCTGAGCTGGGGGATGATCACCAGATAGTGAAATACAAGAAAGGGAAACGGATCAGGGGGCTCAGGGATGGTTCCCTGGGGTAAACCCTCCGATGCCTAAGTCAGTAGAGCAATGGTGGAAGCTATGAAGGGAGGAGGAAAGAGATGCACGAGATCCCTCTACACCAAGG
The DNA here is from genome assembly GCA_022559845.1 of Amorphophallus konjac. NCBI lineage: Eukaryota > Viridiplantae > Streptophyta > Magnoliopsida > Alismatales > Araceae > Amorphophallus > Amorphophallus konjac. The sequence goes on along the minus strand of CM040121.1, from coordinate 510,007,402 downwards.
TGGTGAAGTGGTTCCTGCTCAGGGAGTTTTAGGCGTATGTTGGGCCTTACCTTCCACGGGAGGGAGTCCCAGGTTTAAATAGTGCACAAGCCTCATGAGTCCCGTAAGCTGAGGAGTTTCGGGCGGGAGTTACGTCCTCAACGTGGGCTCTTTATGTCCTCATCGTGAGATCTTTATAGCCTTAAGGAGTCAGTGGTCCCTTATCCTCGTAAACTCCTGCTCATAAAGGGTCCTTAACGGCTGCGTGGATAAACAATCGTCGGTTAAACCCAAGCATGAAGGGTTCCAACCCTATCTGGGCGATGGGCATAGCTCGGATGAAGATGGGTCGGAGTGGATGCTGAGCGCTTGCCTCCATCCCGGTGAGAGGATAACTCGGGCATGGGTCTTCCTCCGTTCTGACCGATGTTCGGGCCTTCCGAGCCTAAAGGCCGCCGAGGAAGGGTTTGATCCCGAGTAATCTTATTGGGCTTTTTAACCTAAGTGGGCCCTGCGGGGCTATCACTTGGATGAGCTGGGCCTTGTTTGGTCCTGACGGACCTAGTTCAGCTGCTCTTAAATCGGCTACAGAAATCCCCCTCTCCACTTATCCCCCTCCTACTCCCGAGCTTTAGTAAGCTCGGAAGAGTAGCCGTTTAGGGTTTTGGACCAGCGTGGGTCAGGTGGGTGGAGATCTGGCGATGTTAGTAAGCCACGTGTCGTGGTCACCTGGGCCCGTAATAATGATGATCCTGACAGATTTGAACTGAAGGGGCCCCCTTTTCTCGGAGGTCGGAACGACGCTCCGCCTTCCGCATGGGAAAATGGGCGTTGCGCGCTTGTCGTCGCTCCAGACTCCCTCCATTTTTAGGGTTTGGCTTTCCTTCGCGCTTGCTTTTGGGGCTCGTTGATGCATTGTGAGGACACGACGGAAGAGCAGAGGCTTGCAGCGGTGTTCACGGAGTTGGCGAAGATAACTGCAGAGGCAGTCCGACAGCTTCCCCTTCCTCCAGAGTCTTCAGGGTCCCGGGAGCGTCTTTCTTCAAGTTCCTCTCCAGATTCCATGGCGGATCAGCGTCCGGATGTCGAAGAGTGGGAGGGCGAGCCTGCGGTGAGGGCGGCGGCTCCAAACTGCAGTGAACTGGGGGAGGCAGAGGTGAAACGGCTGGAGAACCAATTTTGTCTCCCCCACAAGTTTTTCTTCGCCGCGGCTACCCCGCACGAGTCGAACTTGGACTCTCGTACGGGCCATATCTGCACCTTTCTACTATCGTGGAAGGGTGGATTCCGCCTTCCCTTCAAGCCCTTTGTTCTCAAACTTCTCAATTTCTTTCAGTTGGCGCCCGTATAGTTGGTAGCCAACTCTTATCTTCTTCTTTCTGCCTTTCGCATCCTCTGTCGTCAATGCGGAGTTCCTCCTTCCTTGGACCTCTTTCACTATTTTTTTTGAGTTGAAGGCGCATCTCTCGGCTAGAAAGGGCTTCTATTTCATCCAGGTGAGGCGGAATAGGAGCTGTATTTCCTTGGCCACGAAGGATTCTTCGCACAAGGGGTGGAAAACTCAATTCTTCTGGGTGAGGATCCTCTCGGTGGAGGAGACTTGGAGATGTCCCGTAATCCCCAATTTTCATCCGAACATTCCTCCGAGGCAAGATGAGTTTTCTCTGGATGTGGAGGAGTACGTGATCATTTTGCTGAAGTGTCGTCAGTCCACGGAGGAGCTAGTTACTCCGGAGAACATCGAGCGATGTCTTCTTGCGTGGCTGCAGTCGGCAGGTTCGGTCACCACGAATCAGTTTCTTCTCCGGATGTTGAGACCATCTCCTTTTCCTGATCATATCTTTCTTCTGTGCAGACACCAGGCGGCCGGCTTTGGAGGAGACCGCAGAGGTGATCGATCTCGGCGATGACTCGGCTGCCGATGAGTCGGCTTCTCCCACGGGTCGCTCCCGAGCCAGAGATAAGGGAAAGGGGGCGGCCCGGGGTGAATCTTCTGGGCCGCGGGGGTCCAAGCGCAAGGATCCCGTCGAGGGCATGATCCGGGCCGCCGTGAAGGCCAGGAAGCGGGCCAAGAAGGTTGGGGTCATTCTTGCAGTCGAAGGCGACCTTGCCGCAGCTCACCCCTCCGCCGAGCATGATGGGGCCGACCCTACTGGGCGAGCTCTCCCACCCGCTGAGCAAGAGGGGGATGAGGAGGTTGGGGCTGCTCCCACGGTCGGTGACGATGTTGGCTCGGCTCCCCCCTCGGCTCTTCTGCGATTGGCAGCGGTGCTAGCCCGGCTCTCCCCTCGGTAGGAGTCGAGGGGGCCGTAGACGAGGCAGGTGACACTGGGACCACGGCCGAGAATGGGGCGTTGATTGAGGCGGGCGATGCTCCAGGTGGCGGTGCAGGTGTCGAACCGGTCCAGGCTGGGGGGTTGCAAGAAAAAGTGACACAACCCCGACCGATCGAGGCACGAGGGGCGTACAAAGCCGCGGCTCGATCTGGGCCGTCCGGCGGGACACCGACCCATGAGGGGGGCTCTATTCCGGCGGCCTTGGAAAGGCTCGGCATCCAGGGCCCTTTGTATCAAATATGTCGCGGTATAGCCGCGAAGGTGAAGGGGGGAGACATGAAGCACTCCCCGTCCGTGGCCCTCGAGATTGTTATGGAGGGCGGCTTGGTCCTGGCCTAGATGGGGGCCACTTTGGCAGAAGCTTATGCTCGGTCGGAGTCAGAGTGGGCGAACCTGGCCTGGACCCTTGGTGGGTCTGACAGGAAGATGGCTCGGCTCGCCGAGGAAGGTGATGGGCTTCGGCGTGAGCTTTTCTCAGTTAGGGAGCTGGCGTGGGCCAGCCAGGTGGAGGCTCGGGCATTGTCCGAGCAACTAGCTAGGGCCCGCGAATCGCTTGAGAGGAAGAGCAGGCTTCTTGAGGAAGAGCGCTTTGCTCGCGTCGAGCTAGATGGCCGGTGGGAGGCCGAACGTGCCGAGCTGGTGGACCGAGCGGAGGAAGCCGAGCGCCTTCGGCGGGAGGCCGAGGCTGATCGGGCTGAGGCGGAGGAGCAGGCGGCGGAGGCTGAGAAGTAGACGGCTGAGGCCGAGCGGAGGTTAGCCGAGGTGAAGCGGGAGAAGGCCGAGCTCGCTGGTAGGGTGGGATCGGCCGGGGCGGAGGCGCTCGAGCAGTACAAATGCTCATAGGCCTACCGGGTCGACCTTAAGGAGGCTGCCCTCCCCTACTATGAGTCAGCACTTCGCCGACGCATCCGCAAGGGGTTCAAACAAGGCTACGACTGGGCCGTCTCTTATGTCGAGGAGCAGGCGTCCGAGACAATCAATTTCCTGTCCAGGTAATGCTATGACTCAGACTTGTCATCCTCCGGTTCTCTACGTCAGAGGAAGAAAATCAGGGGGGCTCTTCGTCTGAGGGGTCGCCAACTCCGGATGCCTCGGGAGGGCGCGCAACCAAGGCAGTTCCCACGCCGGTGGGGTCAGTGCCAGGGTCGACCGTCACCGTGGGTGCTAGGGGCAAACCGTTTGAGCCTTCCACTTCTGAGCTTCGGGTGGGCCAGAGGCCTAATGTATCTGCTTTGCTTTCTCTTTTTGCATGTCTTTTCCTTTTTTGAAGGAAAACTTTCCATGTTGTGTAGAAAAAAAGTAAGGCAATAGCATTATGATGAAGACTTAACTATTTCGTATCGCCATTGCCGTATTTTGTTCAGCATATCTGCAGTAGTTAGAAAGTGACGATACTTTCTACGTGGATCTCGCCTGATGGTTGGGTGAGCGTCTGATAGGGTGTCTTTCCGTTCTCTCATGCTTTGAATGTTTGGCCGCTTCGTATGTCCTGTTGGGGCGGAAATGAGAAGTTTGAGGTGACCGTTCGTAGGGAGAGGTCCCTTTGGCATGTTTTCGAGGGGAGAATCATTTAAGGCAAATAGCCTCCCTTTGCCTATAAAAGGTCTGAAGGTCGTCCCTTCCTCTCCACCGCTTAGGGTTTTCCCCAACAGTCTTTCCTCATTCTCTCTTCACGCAGCGTTGTGCCATTATATTTGAAGCATGGAAGATGCTCCGAAAGATGAAGTTGTCGATGACGGGGGGGCAGAGAGTCCTTGCTGCTTCGGGTTTAAAGAGGGTTTGACGGCCGGCAGACAGATTTAAAGAGGGTTCGACGTGCGAAGGCACGTTGTCTTCTTTTTATCAGTTCCGGCGGCGCTTGCGGGGGGGGGGGGAGATGGTGGATGGATGGGGGCATCAGGCATCCCTGCCGCCAGTCCCTTCCTGCTCACTTCACGGAGGGGAGGAGGAAGCCAATTAAGCTCCCTCCATTCCGGGCTTTCCCCTGCCTCCTCGTCTCGCTCTGCTGGTTTCTTGTTCCCTCTTCTGCTCTTCCCATCATTTCTTTCACTCTTCAGAGGGTGCCTGCACTCTCTGCCTTCCAAAGAGTTGGCAGATTGGCGGGGAGGATGCCTTCATATGCGTTCCCTCTTCCCCTTCCTCCATCTCTGTCAACTTGGAAGGTAGCCTTCTCCTTCCTAATCCCTCTGTCACCTTTGTTCCGAGCTACCCGAGCCAACGGGGTCGACTACCCTTTATCCGAGCCAGTTTCTGCACAAGGCAGAGTCAGTGGCTGGACGTAGGAAGGTCAACCGAGTCAGCCGAGCGATGGGCTCATACGGCTGCGCCAGATGGATTTTTTGTTTTTTTGACATGTATTTTCTTGGTTTCGGCCTTTCTGATGTACAAGCAAGTTGTTTAAATAAAGGAAAGGAGGCTTTTGTTTTATTTCCATATTGCTTACACAATGCTCGGCGTTCATAAATAGAACTTGCGTAGTGTAGTCACGTTCCAGGTCCGAGGGATGGGTTCTCCTTCCATCGTGCATAGCCGGTATGCTCCTTTCCCGAGCGTTTCGACCACTCGGTAGGGGCCTTCCCAATTAGGGGATAGCTTGCCCGCCGCCTCAAGTGGTCGAGAGGCTTCGGCTTTCCTGAGGACGAAATCTCCCGATTGAAAGTGTCTATCTCGGACTTTGGCGTTGTAGTATCGAGTGAGGCGGCGTTGATATTCCGTTGTTCGGATGCTGGCAATCTCTCGAAGCTCATCTGCTAGGTCGAGGTTTTCAAGCAATTTCTGGTCGTTTGCCTCGTGGGAGAAACAGATGACTTGGAGGGAGGGATTGGCAATCTCCAATGGGATAACGGCCTCGGCTCCGTACACCAACTGAAAGGGGCTTTCACCGGTTGCCGTTCTGGGAGTCATTCTATGTGACCAAAGTACGTTCGGCGATTCCTCAAGCCAGCTGCCCTAGGCTTTGCTGAGCCTGGTCTTGATGCCTTTTAAGATAGTCTTGTTGGCATTTTCGACCAGCCCGTTAGCCTAAGGGTGGGCGACCGAGGTGAAGTGATTGCGAATATTTAGGTCGGCGCATTTGTCTCGTAAATAACGAGAATCAAATTACCGACCATTATAGCTCACTATCACTTGGGGGATGCCGTAGCGACAGATAATCAAGTTCCAGACGAAACTCCAGACGACTGTCTCGGTGATTCTTGCTGTGGCTTCGGCCTCGATCCATTTGGTGAAGTAGTCAATGGCGATGATGATGAACTTCTTCTGGGCTTGAGCCGTAGGGAACGGCCCGAGGATGTTGATTCCCCAGCGAGCGAAAGGATATGGCTCGGCTAGGGTAACGAGCTCCGTTGTCGGTTGATGGATGAAGTGGTAAAATCGCTGGCATCGGTCGCAGTGCTGCACGTAGGTCGAGCAGTCGCGCTGCAGAGTGGGCCACCAATATCCTTACCGTAGCAAGATCCTGGCGAGTGACCTTTGTAATGTCTCGGATCTTTTATGGATCCTTAATGGGTCTGGTTTGATCTTTATTGGGTCTTTCGGATCCGTTTCGGAGAGTTTCGGATTGCCTTTGTAGCTCCCGAGTTGATTTTTACGATCCGTGTGGGTTTTTCTCTCGTACTAGTTACGGAACCCTGCGGTGAGTTTACCTCTCAATTCATCGACTCGTGGATGATATAGTGGCGATGTACTCTTCGAGCCGATCGTTTTGACTATTTTTGCGTATTTTTCTGAGATAGGGCCAAAAATCAGATTTTTCAGAAATTAGGAAAATTTCCCAGTTTCTTTCTATAAATTCAATTCCACTATCTCTCCTACTCATTTTCAACATCACGCTATCTCACTCCGTTCTCTCCCGTCTCTGGTCTGTTCGGCGCGGGGCGCGCACCGTTGCAGAGCTGGCTGAGGCGTGGACGTGCTCGGGTGATCGGTTCGCGAGAAGGAGTAGCAGATGGAGCGTGGCGGGCGCGATCCCTCGGTGGATTCTGAGAGGGCGTCGTTCGTGATTCGGTGGTTTTCGGCATGGTTTAGTCCCTTGGGGGCACGGTTTCTTCGGTGGAGGTAAGGAGATGGACCGCCACTTCGTTCTGCACGTTTTCCCTGCTTCCGTGCGTAGTTTGGTGCTCGATCGGGGGAGATTGGGCCGGTTTAGTGAAAATCATAATTTTTGGGGTTTTCAGGGTTCGCCGGAAAATGGCAACCATTCGCGGTGTAGTTAGTGTCAAAATGACCACTAGTATGTCTGGATCCCATTCATGTTAATTTCTTGTCGATTGGTCGTCATTCGAGGCTGGTAGGAGTCCGGGAACCCCGGTGACTTGTTTTGGGTCGATTTGAAGAAATCACCCTGATCTCGCGATCCGGCGCGTGCATGTGGGCTTTTTAGCCTCCAGACCTTGTGTTTCATCGTGTGGCTTTGTTTTCCTATGCTTTGGCGTGAATGGGGCGTGGAACGAGCCGATTCTGCCATTCCACTGTTTGGTTCGACGTGTCGGTGTAACGGTCGTCCCAGAGACCGTTACACGCTGTGACGGTCCCTCGATAGACCGCCACAACAGTTAGTCATTTTGCGTTGTCAAGGCTAGGTCAGTGTAACGGACCAGTCCGGACCATTACATGACTGTGACGCCCCTGTTGAGGCGCGTCATAGCCTAATCGCCTTCTTGGGGTTCATGTCGGTTTCACTCTGATGGCCCATCTCTGGACCGTCAGGGGTGTGTAACGCGCCTGGCATGGTGCGTTGCATCGCCTGCGCTTGGGTCGTAGGTCCATTGGCCCTGACGCCCCTGTCCTGGTGCGTCAGAGCAGTGTAACGCGCCTACGGGGGTGCGTTACAGTCCTTGTGGCCGTGATGGCTGTTGGTTTGTTTTGTTCTGTGTTGGTCCGTCTTAGGTGATGTTAGGGTCTATTTAGAGGTAGGTTTGTGGCGTGTCTGTATGTGTGTCTGTCTATGTTAGGGTGATGTCTGTCGCTCCCGTGGTCTGGCCGCTTTCCCCGTGGACGTCGGTTGATGTTCCTATGAAGGCTAAGACTACGTTTCCGAGTCTGTCAGTAGTTTCTTGTGCTGCCCTTGGTGTTTGAGGTATGGGTGACAGTGCATGTTTATCTGTCTATACTTCAGCGCCGCGTTTCGAGCTTTCTCTTTTCGTCACCCTTGACGTCCTGCAGTCGAGGGGTGACCCTGATATACGGTTTGTAAGCTAGTTTCCGTCGGCTCCTGTGGTTACCGTAGCATCCTACGGGGGGAGAAAACTAGCTAGAGGCCTGGCTCTAGGCAGGAGCCAGTGTGTGCACACGTGGTCAGGGGCAGAGGACTGACGCCGACGGGCGTGACCCTGGCTAGTACTTGGTTTGATGTGAAACGAGATTGGGAGGGGATGGCCTTCTACAACCTTCAGATCATTGTCGCGCTATAGGTTCCTAGCGCCTTCATGAAGATCGCGCTAGGACGATATGACGCCTTCTCAGACAGCAGCCGGACGAAAAAGTTGGACTTGGGGGCGCTCGTGGATGACTTCGGGGGAGTGATTCACAAGGGGAGGGCACATAGGAGAGTGGATATGACACGGGGGGGATTTTAAACAAAACATGGGGGCCCTAAACATCGATTAAACTAACCTATTGCTAGCTAGGATAACTTGGTGAATGTGGGAGCGGGGGTGGGCGACGAGGGAGAAAGGGGCATGGCAGGGCGAGCTAGGACTAGTAGGGTGTTGGCTGGGGCATCACACCCGATCCCATCGCAGGACCGGTGCAACCAAACTCCGTCTTGATCATAGCCACGTCGTTGGCGGTGGTGGAGGACGTCGATCGTCGGTGGAGGAAGAACGGAGCCCGAATGGGGCCTCACACCCGGCCTCTTCTCAAAGCCGATGCACCCGGAGCTTCGAACGGCCTCCGTGAAGGGGAAAAGGGAGGATTAGAAGAAGAACATGGGCATCGCACCCGTAGAGGGGAGGAGGGAGGGATTCCAAAGATTGGGGGGGGGAAGATAAGAGATATAGCCATGCTATACTCACTTATTTTCTCAAATCATTTCTATTCCATTACTTAATCAAACGAGATGGAGTACATATATAGGGGGAAGGGGAAGCCTAAACGACACTAAAACATCAATTACAACAGTGGGAAACAGCGAACATTGAAGTCATTGGGAGTTCCAAGGGCTGGGTAGTTGGGGCGTCTGCAGTTGACCGTCTGCCTGAGAACGCGCTAGGGAAACCTAGCGCCTTCTTCAGGTCGCGCTACCCAAAGGTAGCGCGTTAATCTCCAGCCCAACAGCTTCGTCGACCGGGTTGGCGGCAGCTAGCTTGATTTCCATCAAACCCCTCCACTTTGGAAGGTTCATCCTCGAACCTAGAAGCTCAAGATCCCAGTCTGTGAGAACAGGCTGGTTCCCTAAGCTCTGATACCATTTGATGTGAAATGAGATTGGGAGGGGATGGCCTTCTACAACCTTCAGATCATTGTCGCGCTATAGGTTCCTAGCGCTTTCATGAAGATCACGCTAGGATGATATGGCGCCTTCTCAGACAGCAGCCGGACGAAAAAGTTGGACTTGGGGGCGCTCGTGGATGACTTCGGGGGAGTGATTCACAAGGGGAGGGCACATAGGAGAGTGGATATGACACGGGGGGGATTTTAAACAAAACATGGGGGCCCTAAACATCGATTAAACTAACCTATTGCTAGCTAGGATAACTTGGTGAATGTGGGAGCGGGGGTGGGCGACGAGGGAGAAAGGGGCATGGCAGGGCGAGCTAGGACTAGTAGGGTGTTGGCTGGGGCATCACACCCGATCCCATCGCAGGACCGGTGCAACCAAACTCCGTCTTGATCATAGCCACGTCGTTGGCGGTGGTGGAGGACGTCGATCATCGGTAGAGGAAGAACGGAGCCCGAATGGGGCCTCACACCCGGCCTCTTCTCAAAGCCGATGCACCCGGAGCTTCGAACGGCCTCCGTGAAGGGGAAAAGGGAGGATTAGAAGAAGAACATGGGCATCGCACCCGTAGAGGGGAGGAGGGAGGGATTCCAAAGATTGGGGGGGGGAGATAAGAGATATAGCCATGCTATACTCACTCATTTTCTCAAATCATTTCTATTCCATTACTTAATCAAACGAGATGGAGTACATATATAGGGGGAAGGGGAAGCCTAAATGACACTAAAACATCAATTACAACAGTGGGAAACAGCGAACATTGAAGTCATTGGGAGTTCCAAGGGCTGGGTAGTTGGGGCGTCTGCAGTTGACCGTCTGCCTGAGAACGCGCTAGGGAAACCTAGCGCCTTCTTCAGGTCGCGCTACCCAAAGGTAGTGCGTTAATCTCCAGCCCAGCAGCTTCGTCGACCGGCTTTGGCGGCAGCTAGCTTGATTTCCATCATGGTTTGTTCCTGTTTCACCTCTCACTTGTCGCTTTCCAGCCTTGCGAGTTGCTTGAGACACTTGTGGTTCGGCGTGGGTCTGCGACTCGGCCGTGTTCGCGTCGGTGGCACGCGGCGGTTAGTCAAGACACTAGTGGGGTTTGTCGTTGACGCGGCGGCGACGTGGGAATGGATCGACGGCACTCGGGACACGAACAGGACGGGAATAGATAACTGCTATCTCACACAGCTCGGCCTCACGCCGGACGGTCTCACACTGGGCGACACTCAAATCTCACAAGGGAGAAAGGAGGGAAGGGAATAGCACAAGAGAGGAGCTCTCCTCTCATGTACAACAAACTTTCTTTTCAATTCATCATTCATATCTCGTAACACTCTTGGCCTTACTTTATATAGGAGGAGGCTATAGCAACCACACCTTTCAAACTTTACAAATAGCACATATGTCCTTAGCCTAATAAAACAAGCTTACTTACCTAACTTTTGACTTGGAGGTTTTAACCAAATAAAATACACAAAACACACATGTTTATTGACTATGACTTAGCCTAATAAGCCGAAAATAAAAATACATGTACTAATACATGTATTTTACACACAATACACAAATATGTACAATACAAATACACACAAATAAATATTATGCTCAGGACGCCGAGTCTTCAAATGAGTCGCCGAGCCATAAGCTCGGTGCAGTGGCGGTGCGGTGTCGGCTCCGAGCATTGGGCCCGACAGTGGGCCCGGTGTCCCCACCAACCCTCCCGAGGCGGCTGGAACTCGACTCCGTCGAGTAAGGGGGAACACTGCTATGGTAGTGCTCCAGCAGGTCTGGATCAAGGCGCTGGAGATCTTCCCGACTGATCCAGGAATCATCTGATGGTGGACGGTCCCGCCAGCGGTCAAGGTAGCGCTGGTACTCCCTGCTCCTTGTAGTGGTCACGTGCTCATCCAGTATCCTCTCAATATGCTCGCGCGGTGCTCTCAAGGATGTGGGACGCACAGGGGTGGGCTCACTCTCAAGGGGAGGAGAAGGCTCGAAAAGGTCACTAGGAATCGCTGTGGGTTCCTTGTAGGCCACTAGGTCCGCCACATTAAAGGTCGAGCTAATCCCATATTCGGGAGGTAAATCCGCAACATAGGCATTGGCGCCAATCTTCCGCAGGACTGGGAAGGGACCATCACTATAGGCTTGTAACTTTGTAATGGCTCCCGAGGGGAGTCGTTCTGATGGAAATCAAGCTAGCTACCGCCAAAGCCGGTCGACGAAGCTGCTGGGCTGGAGATTAACGCGCTACCTTTGGGTAGCGCGACCTGAAGAAGGCGCTAGGTTTCCCTAGCGCGTTCTCAGGCAGACGGTCAACTGCAGACGCCCCAACTACCCAGCCCTTGGAACTCCCAATGACTTCAATGTTCGCTATTTCCCACTGTTGTAATTGATGTTTTAGTGTCGTTTAGGCTTCCCCTTCCCCCTATATATGTACTCCATCTTGTTTGATTAAGTAATGGAATAGAAATGATTTGAGAAAATGAGTGAGTATAGCATGGCTATATCTTTTATCTTCCCCCCCAATCTTTAGAATCCCTCCCTCCTCCCCTCTACGGGTGCGATGCCCATGTTCTTCTTCTAATCCTCCCTTTTTCCCTTCACGGAGGCCGTTCGAAGCTCCGGGTGCATCGGCTTTGAGAAGAGGCCGGGTGTGAGGCCCCATTCGGGCTCCGTTCTTCCTCCACCGACGATCGACGTCCTCCACCACCGCCAACGACGTGGCTATGATCAAGACGGAGTTTGGTTGCACCGGTCCTGCGATGGGATCGGGTGTGATGCCCCAGCCAACACCCTACTAGTCCTAGCTCGCCCTGCCATGCCCCTTTCTCCCTCGTCGCCCACCCCCGCTCCCACATTCACCAAGTTATCCTAGCTAGCAATAGGTTAGTTTAATCGATGTTTAGGGCCCCCATGTTTTGTTTAAAATCCCCCTTGTGTCATATCCACTCTCCTATGTGCCCTCCCCTTGTGAATCACTCCCCCGAAGTCATCCACGAGCGCCCCCAAGTCCAACTTTTTCATCCGGCTGCTGTCTGAGAAGGCGCCATATCGTCCTAGCGCGATCTTCATGAAGGCGCTAGGAACCTATAGCGCGACAATGATCTGAAGGTTGTAGAAGGCCATCCCCTCCCAATCTCGTTTCACATCAAATGGTATCAGAGCTTAGGGAACCAGCCTGTTCTCACAGACTGGGATCTTGAGCTTCTAGGTTCGAGGATGAACCTTCCAAAGTGGAGGGGTTTGATGGAAATCAATCTAGCTACCGCCAAAGCCGGTCGACGAAGCTGCTGGGCTGGAGATTAACGCGCTACCTTTGGGTAGCGCGACCTGAAGAAGGCGCTAGGTTTCCTTAGCGCGTTCTCAGGCAGACGGTCAACTGCAGACGCCCCAACTACCTAGCCCTTGGAACTCCCAATGACTTCAATGTTCGCTGTTTCCCACTGTTGTAATTGATGTTTTAGTGTCGTTTAGGCTTCCCCTTCCCCCTATATATGTACTCCATCTCGTTTGATTAAGTAATGGAATAGAAATGATTTGAGAAAATGAGTGAGTATAGCATGGCTATATCTCTTATCTTTCCCCCCAATCTTTGGAATCCCTCCCTCCTCCCCTCTACGGGTGCGATGCCCATGTTCTTCTTCTAATCCTCCCTTTTTCCCTTCACGGAGGCCGTTCGAAGCTCCGGGTGCATCGGCTTTGAGAAGAGACCGGGTGTGAGGCCCCATTCGGGCTCCGTTCTTCCTCCACCGACGATCGACGTCCTCCACCACCGCCAACGACGTGGCTATGATCAAGACGGAGTTTGGTTGCACCGGTCCTGCGATGGGATTGGGTGTGATGCCCCAGCCAACACCCTACTAGTCCTAGCTCGCCCTGCCATGCCCCTTTCTCCCTCGTCGCCCACCCCCGCTCCCACATTCACCAAGTTATCCTAGCTAGCAATAGGTTAGTTTAATCGATGTTTAGGGCCCCCATGTTTTGTTTAAAATCCCCCCCGTGTCATATCCACTCTCCTATGTGCCCTCCCCTTGTGAATCACTCCCCCGAAGTCATCCACGAGCGCCCCCAAGTCCAACTTTTTCATCCGGCTGCTGTCTGAGAAGGCGCCATATCGTCCTAGCGCGATCTTCATGAAGGCGCTAGGAACCTATAGCGCGACAATGATCTGAAGGTTGTAGAAGGCCATCCCCTCCCAATCTCGTTTCACATCAAATGGTATCAGAGCTTAGGGAACCAGCCTGTTCTCACAGACTGGGATCTTGAGCTTCTAGGTTCGAGGATGAACCTTCCAAAGTGGAGGGGTTTGATGGAAATCAATCTAGCTACCGCCAAAGCCGGTCGACGAAGCTGCTGGGCTGGAGATTAACGCGCTACCTTTGGGTAGCGCGACCTGAAGAAGGCGCTAGGTTTCCTTAGCGCGTTCTCAGGCAGACGGTCAACTGCAGACGCCCCAACTACCCAGCCCTTGGAACTCCCAATGACTTCAATGTTCGCTGTTTCCCACTGTTGTAATTGATGTTTTAGTGTCGTTTAGGCTTCCCCTTCCCCCTATATATGTACTCCATCTCGTTTGATTAAGTAATGGAATAGAAATGATTTGAGAAAATGAGTGAGTATAGCATGGCTATATCTCTTATCTTCCCCCCCAATCTTTGGAATCCCTCCCTCCTCCCCTCTACGGGTGCGATGCCCATGTTCTTCTTCTAATCCTCCCTTTTTCCCTTCACGGAGGCCGTTCGAAGCTCCGGGTGCATCGGCTTTGAGAAGAGGCCGGGTGTGAGGCCCCATTCGGGCTCCGTTCTTCCTCCACCGACGATCGACGTCCTCCACCACCGCCAACGACGTGGCTATGATCAAGACGGAGTTTGGTTGCACCGGTCCTGCGATGGGATCGGGTGTGATGCCCCAGCCAACACCCTACTAGTCCTAGCTCGCCCTGCCATGCCCCTTTCTCCCTCGTCGCCCACCCCCGCTCCCACATTCACCAAGTTATCCTAGCTAGCAATAGGTTAGTTTAATCGATGTTTAGGGCCCCCATGTTTTGTTTAAAATACCCCCCGTGTCATATCCACTCTCCTATGTGCCCTCCCCTTGTGAATCACTCCCCCGAAGTCATCCACGAGCGCCCCCAAGTCCAACTTTTTCGTCCGGCTGCTGTCTGAGAAGGCGCCATATCGTCCTAGCGCGATCTTCATGAAGGCGCTAGGAACCTATAGCGCAACAATGATCTGAAGGTTGTAGAAGGCCATCCCCTCCCAATCTCGTTTCACATCAAGGTTCCTCCACGTGTCATCATCCTGTCAGCCCTTCCAGCCTCGGATCATGTGCCATGCACCAACCTCGGATCACTTTCTCAGACATCTGCCAGTTTAATGACAGAGTTACTTCAGTCGATCAAGTAGAGATAAAACATTATGTACTGACTTTATGTATGTATAAAACAACCGATGTATAGACATGTTTTGATCAATGCACAAATGCATATAGGAAAGTGTGTGCATTGAATATGAATGCTTGGACAAGTCTTCAACGAGTGTGCAGACTCTGCATGCAGTGTACAGACAATGTGCAGACTTGCTATGCCTAGAGTTTAAGCATGGATGCACAATGCACAAGCTAAGTGTGTGCATGTGTGGACTTTGAGTGCATGCGACAGTAATGTATAGACTTGTGTTCGTGCAACACAAAAGGCTGTACTGACTTCGTGTGAAAGTGCCAATGAAGGTTTACAGACTTTAAATGATGCATGAATGTATAGACTTGCTAAATGATGCACACACATAGCGGCAATGTATAAACTTAGAAGAGATGCACGAGCAGGCGACAATGTATAGACTTGATGCACGAACTGTGCACAATGAATACGGATGTATAGACTTGCTCAGCCGTGTGGCGTGCAAAAACAGTGAACGTAAGTAAAGATAGGAATGTATAGACTTGTGTGTGTGCGACCAGATAATGTATAGACTTGCACATATGCATGAACAAGTGGCGATGTATAGACTTGAGAAACGATGCATGCACAAGACGATGTACAGACTTGGTCTTGCGACCACGGGCTGTACAGACTTTGAGAAACGATGCATGCACAAGGAATGTACAGACTTGGTCTTGAGACCACGGGCTGTACAGACTTTGAGAAACGATGCATGCACAAGGAATGTACAGACTTGGTCTTGCGACCACGGGCTGTACAGACTTTGAGAGACGATGCATGCACAAGGAATGTACAGACTTTGTCTTGAGTATATGAAGCATGAAGTGATGTGCAGACTTGACCAATGCAATGTATAGACTTGACCGATGCATAGACTTTGTAATATAGCATGAGACCTAAACATGCACTGACTAGATGCTCACCATATGCATCGACCTTAAGGTATGCACAGAGATGCTAAGTGAGATGCTAAGACCCTGGCCACCCAGGTCTGGTAAGCGGCTGGTCCTCTGGCCGCCTGTGGGAATGGTTTTATTCATCATCTATTTATTTATTTTATTGTTGTGTTTATTGGTTTATTGGTTGATTTGTTAGGCGTGCCAATCACCGGAGTGACGATTCATTATGCGCTCGATCTGACTCAATCAGTCGATTGTGAAGTCCGAGTCGGGACCGGAAGTCCGTCATACCATAAAGGTTATGACGTTAATTACGCCATTCCTAAGAAGGACAACCCTTGATTAAACGCCAAAATAGGGGGGCCCCTCGGGGCGGTTAAGAAAAAAAATGACAGGGCATAATATTGAAGCTCTTGTTATTCTAAGAATGTAATTGGGTAAACGACATACTTATTAAATCAACATGACCTCCTCTTGTGTGGGTCATGCCGGGTAGAAATAGGACACCGTCCACGCAATGGCGGGACGGGGCCTGGGCAATCATCAGAGACATGTCCCCGCTCACGTTTCTCATCCGGCCGAGAGCCTTGAAGTATTTGTATCCCCCGATAGATCGAGCCGGACGGGAGGTGTATGATGTGCATTTCCCGGGGCTTATCGGGGTTAAAACATCGATCGACATTTCGGCAGCATCTCCCCATAATCTGGGTTGTGCCCAGGAGAGAATAGGCTATCACCCACGGAATGCCGGGATGAAAGCCGAGAGAAAGAGAGGCCGAACCTCCCGAATTGCATATGTATGCCCTGGGGGCAATGTTCGATTCTTCCCTTATAGAAGCCGGTGGCACTCATGCAGTGGCAGAGCCCACCTGAGCTGAAGGGATTGCTTATAAATCCGACGTGAACATAAGGGAGTCTGACTCCCTTTAAATTTATCCCCAGGACAGGTCTGGTGACTCACGGGTATCCCTGTGTGAGTTTGATCCAGGTGCCGGGGATTCAGTTGGATGGCAGGGCAGCTTCTCGGCACAGCTTAAATGGGCGTATAGGTTCCCGACGCGAAAACCACCACGCCGGGAAGGGTTCTTCACAAGGTCCTATTCGGGGCGCCGGGAAGCTGGCATTACTGGAGTTCTCGGCGTGAAGGTAGAGTGGCTAGGGGATAGGGTTCTCGGCGCAGGCAAGGAGGCCAGGGGGTCAGGGTTCTTGGTGCAGCTCAAGTTGATATGGACTTCCTGGCGCGCCCAAGAGAGGGGTTCTTGGCGCGCCCAGGAGATGGGGTTCTCGGCGCAAGAAGGCTTGCGCCGAGAACTATTCACCTATTCTACTATTCGTGGCGCCGGGATGGGTAAGAGACGGCGCCTAGATGGTTTTGAATGGTTTCCGGAGCCCTGTTTTTGGGTTTCTTGATGATTCAGGCCAAGGTAGATGGGTTCTGTGGGGTCAAAGTGGATCAGTTCATCAGATTGGAACTGGATTAGGTTTAGGCTCCAAAGGAAGGCTAGGGTCGAAGAGGATTTGGGGAAATCAGGGTCTAGAGAATCCCTATCACCAGTGTAGTGCAAAGTCCCGGGGACAGCTTAATGTCGTCTTTCATCATCTTGAGAGCCAAGAGATGGCTGTCTCTGGACCTAGGGATGATTTCGACTGTGCCGATAGGCAAAACCATAGCATCTAGAACTACAGAATCTCACGAGCAGTGGTCATTATATAGCTTCGCTTTGTTCCAGGGGCCAAGGGATGGTATGTCCCTGGCTCTGGAATAAGCACATCAGACATCTAAAAACTAAACGAAGCGACTTACTAATAATCAGGCTGGGGAGGGGGATAACATGCTACGGAATTTAAAAGAAGACATAGAGGGATGGCAACGGAGCTTCGGAGAAACAACAGCAGGCAGACGGAGAGGTAGATGGCAACAAGGCTTCAAGGAAACGAACAGCAGGCGCCAACTGCAACCTGTCATATTCATTCATTCGACACTGATACTCCGCCCGACCCATACATCGGAAGAGATACATAGGAAGAAAGCGAAAGCGATACATCATCCTATCGGCGCGAAGCCAGTTACAGCATTATAGCACACATCAGAGGAAGAAGAAGGAGAAACCATCAAAATTAAGAAAATGAACTACATAAATGGGGGGGGAGGGTGGAGCATTGACTCCTCTCCCTCCCCGGCTGCCCACCTTCGATCGGCCTCGGGCTCTCTTCTCTGCTTTTTCTCTCTTCTCTAGCTCTCTTTCTTTCTTTTCTTTCTGGAGGAGGTAGATTTACACTCGCCAAAAACCCTGCTCCCTTTCTTCTTCCTTTTTCCCCGTCCTTGATGAGGTTCTCTTTTTTTTCCCTCTTTTCTCTTCAAGGGAGTGGGTTTATATAGACCCAGCCCCTCCTAACTTCTCGGCAGATGGAAGTCGGCGTGCCTTTTCATC
Source organism: Amorphophallus konjac (assembly GCA_022559845.1). Classification (NCBI taxonomy): domain Eukaryota; kingdom Viridiplantae; phylum Streptophyta; class Magnoliopsida; order Alismatales; family Araceae; genus Amorphophallus; species Amorphophallus konjac. The sequence continues at coordinate 509,989,889 of CM040121.1, read as the reverse complement.
TTCACGGCGCGTCTCAGTCAAGTAGCTCCCGGTGCGCGAGGTAGCATCCGTAGAGTATCCCGGCGCCGCTTTCGTGAGCCCATCTCATAGGCCCACTTAGGCCTTCTTAAGACCTCTTATGGACTTATCGGCTCTCTGAATATATTAGAACCGCAGCAGGCCTTTTGTTGGTGGACCCATGTCTTAATAGGATCATGGAGACCTTCATCAGTCAGTGGACTGGGATTTTATCGTTGTCGTCACTTGAACGATGACAAAATAGGATATCATTTCATCAGTATTGCCACCCACACAATGACAAAACCGGATATCAGCTTTAGCCTGGGAGGACCTCAGCCGGGTATATAGCCCATGGAGACGGCTCTTCTTCTGTTCTGACTTTGCAGAGGTTTTCATAATCTTCATTTGCTGGTTCTTGCTTCATCTTTGTCTTTGCTCATATCTCATCCGTGAACAAGTCGACATTTGACTTAGTCCGACATGTTGCCTATAGACTTCCGGACGAGGCAGTAATACCGCTCTTATTAAAGTATGGTAGGAGGTCTCATCAGTCAGTTGACTGCTACTTCATCAGTGCTGCCGTCTGGCTGACGACGACACCGGACATCAGCTTGGCTGGAAAAGGCTTCAGCCGGGCAGATGGTTGACGAGTTTCATCAGTAATCTTTCGTTGCTGGTTTGATTCCTTCTTTCAGTTCTGTTTCCACCCTCGCTCATTTTCCAGGTGTCAACAAATGCCCCCCACCTGCCGACGGCGTAAGCGCAGAGCAAGCAGCACGGGGTCCGCAGGTGCCTTTTTAGCATTCGAGGATATCTTCCTCCATTTCTCTTTAATCTAGTCCTTTGACTTAATCAACTTATTGCAGCAATATTATGCACATATACTTTTTTATTTCTGTGTTCTTTTCTGATAAGTTTTCTTTTCTTTTCAGCACTTTGGAGTCTTCTCAGCATGATATTCATGGGCTTCTTGGCGTGAAGATTGGGCTGCTTCTCGGCGCAGCCACTGTACAGTTCTCGGCGCGCCCTGCTCTCGGCCCGACCTTTCTCGGCGCGGGGTTTAGGCCGCTTCTCGGCGCGGCTTTTTCACCGGAAGGGGGAGGGTTCTCAGCGCGCTAAATGCCGCGCCGAGAGCCCCTCTTCTACCTTCACTATTTGTGGCGCTGGGAGGTCTTTTCTTCTCATTTTCATCGGAGCTTCCTCTCTCTTCAATCTCTTCTCATCGGCGCGAGCTTCTCCCTCTCTCGACCGTTCCATTTTCTTCCCGTCTGCGTATACCTTGCACGGCGGGATATTGTTTTGGGATTGAATCCCTTTTTATCTCCGGGATCACTCCCTCTTGGTGGGTGACTCCCTATCTCTCTTGGGCATACCCTAGATAAGAGGAGATGCTGCCGAAATTTATCGAAAATTGTTTACCTCATCATTTTATGCCCATTGATCTTCCCGATGCTTATCTTCTCATCTTTCCCTGATTGCAGGTGCTGACATGGCTTCCGACTCTTCTGCTGCGGCTTCCATGACTGGGGGAGCGAGTTCATCGGCTCAGCTGGATATATCTCGCGCCTCGGTCAACTGGATGAACGTGAACAGTCTGAGCTTTGGCTATAATCAGATTGCTACTGTTGACGAGTCCTCTGATTCTGAGACTGACACAGTGCCGACTTCTGGGGTCTATTCTTCCATAGAAGGTATTGATTTCAGAAGAGCTGCTGACTACCGTCTGGACCTGCCGAAGGATCGTCATCTATTGCCATTTATCCAGACCTTCACCATAGGCGGAATGAGAGATCTTCTGCTTGCTCGGTCTGTGGAAGCGGCAATACTTACTGACAGAGACAGCATGAAGGGCTCTGTTTATCGTGCCCGGGCTACATATCTTCCAGGCGAGCAGCGGGACTGGAATGCCGTGCTGGGTATTTCTGAATTAGAGTCAGAGAAGAAAATGTTGATCCGGGCTCCAGAGTTCACCCCGGCGAGGTGGGACCATGCAGCCGGTCGCGTCTACCGGGAAAAGACCAACTTCGGACTTTTTCTAGCACCTGTGAAGTGGGGTTACAGGGACGAGCCATTTATTCTGAACTGTCTGGCCGTTCAATTTAAATATCAGCTAGCTGCCGGCTGGTTTGGAGATGCTAAAGTGACAGATGCTCATCTCTTCAGGGTAGGGGCAGTGAAATTCACAGAATTTGTCCTGAAGGAGTACGCCCCTTTACTGATTAGAGCTGGGGTCTACCATAGTGTATTCGCCTCCAGATTCCGCTATCCCATCTCTCGGGGACTATGTTGTGGCATGTTTGAAGTATTCTGCCCACAGTTTAACACATTCTACACAGCAGAGGGCGAAACATCTCTCGACCTCTGGAGTCTTTCGCAGCTCTCAGGTCTGCCTATTGATGGGGAGCCATACGAGGAGGTTTGCCTGGATGACTCTGTAAAGGACGCCTCCGATGGAGAGGGCCGATATTCTTTCGGCTATGCATACCGGTATTTAATGAAAGCTTATCGTACCATTTGTCTGGCTTACAGCCGGGGAACCTCCAAAGGCTATCAACCCCGGGAAAAGAGCAGCAGGTTGAGAGTCCGTGTAGGACAATGGATACAATACTTCTTCGGGGGTCCCTTGAAGTATGTGGACTTCCCTTCTGTGGGACCGACTTCTAGCAAGCAAATCAGGGCCCCTCGTTACAAATCAGCACTGCCAGCTTCACTGCGCCGAGCAGGTGCAGACGGCCCGAACCCAGCAGGGGTTGACCCTATCACTCGCTGTGCAGCTTATCTGACTTTATGGCTATGCACCTTCGCTCTTCCTCAAGGGGACGAGACGACTATCAGGCCGGAGGCTATATATCCGGCCTGTCAGATGGCCTGGGGGATGAGGCTGTCTCTGTGCCTAGTGGCTTTGTGCTTAATTTACAAATCATTGGGGGATTTGCATAGACATCGGGTTCCCCGCTCCTTAAGGACTGTGGGTCCGTTTCATTATTTTAATGCCTGGGTCTGCAGTATTTTCCCCGAGCTGGCCCCGAGGACTTTACAGTCGGACACACTGCTTCCTCGGATGATCGAATTCGCTAGCGCCGAACCTGGTCCTTTCTCAGAGCAGTTGTTTAAGATAAGGGGCAGGTTGATAAAAGTGCCTGTAGACGCTCCTGGCAGCATTCATTTTTGGATCTTGGCAGCAGGTTCGGCTCCTTTAGTGGACCCTCAGAGGGAATGCAAAATGGAGGAGGTAGAAACTTATGTCCATCCTGTTTCGGGGGTCAACGCCACCCGGCCCATATTAGAACCAGAACTGGTCAGGTGGGCTATGGCTATTCGGCCCAGTGTATTGGTCTTCAGGAAGGGAGGCTTGCTCATTTTGGAGCCCTATTATCCATTCCGTTTCAGCAGAAACTTTGGCTATGATCAGCATATTCCTCCATCAGTTGCTCAGTTTCCTTTGGACAGCCGTGCCAAGCACGGGTCCACCATCGCCAGTGACGGTCGAACATGGTGGGATTTCTTTCATCACCGAGAGGGCGTAACTTTCAGGGTTCCGACCGTTTCTAATCGTATACCCCGTGTCACATCAGACTACATTAAGTGGTGGAATACACGCACCAACTTTTATAAAGACGGCAGAGGCGCCTTTTGGGATGTGGCCGAGCGCGCTTTCTTAAAGTGACAATCAGGGCCTGTGTTTGAAATTGACGAGGTCCATCTGAAAAGGCTCTATTCACAGCACCAGAAGGAGGCGGAAACATATATTGCCACGCGTCGGTCTTTGAAAGAGGGAGGTTCTGAAATACCCACTCCTGTCTTCTCTGAGATTAATGAAGACACTTTTACAAAGGATCTGAGGCAGTTGAGCCATATAGGGGGTGTTCATTTGGATGTACAATATCCGTTCCCCCCGGAGGAACCTCTCCCGACAGCAACTGCTTGGAGGGGTCCGGTGGACAGGTTTCACCCTTATAGGACGTTTGTGCGGAGGGAAGACCGCACCCAGACATATTATCAGCACACTTCTTGGCTTTTTGTACTGCTAAATGTTCACGGGATATCAGTGGAGAACCCAATAACTGGCATTCTGAATAAACCGCTTTTTGTTTCTTTTCATTATGTCGACGGCTGGTGTATGGATTATCTCGGCCTGTTTCATTGCCTCGACTTCCACGGACATAAAGACTTGGCTGCCTTGACAGAGAAGTGCCAGACCATTGGTGACGTATGCTGGCTCGTGAAGGAGGCTGCTTCCCGATCGAAGGAGGTGGCTTATCTGTATTGGCCGCTTTGCACATTTTATGATGGCCCAGCAGGTATGACCCTTCCTGTGCGCTCATGGCATCTTTCTTTTATTGTTATGTTCTGCATCTGTCGACTATGACTGCCTTTCTTGTGTCTTGCACAGATAGACCGGACATAAAGTGGCAGGGACTTTACAGGAAGATTATTGCTCAAGCTGAGAAGCCTGCTTATATTGAAATTCCTGCAGCGGCACCTACGACCACTCCCTTGCCTCCGGGCAAGAAGAGGAAGCCTTCTGTGGTGAAAGCTGCAGTTGCCAAGGCCAAGAGGGCCAAGGTTGTTCGGGTCCAGCAGTCAGCTCCGGTTGTGACGGATGTCAGAACCCCTCTTCTAGACATCCCCTCTTTCGACGAGTTCAGGTCTCAGAGGGAGGCCGCTCAGGAACCTACCGAGAGTGGCAGTAATAGCTTGTAGATGCAATCTTCATTGTCTTCTTGACTGATCTTTTAAGGAGTTCTTCGAAGCTGAGCTTCTCTTTATCTGATACAGCCCAGGAGCAGGTTGCAATGCCTGTGGAAAGGGACACGAGGCTGCCTTCTCCTACCCCGGCTGGCGAGGAGGAGGGTAAATGTGCTTTCTCATCTTTTTCTTTATACTTCCATTATTTTTTTTTGTTGTTGTATCCCTCAGAGGTTCTCTTTTGCTGAAGTGGCAGTCGGGGAGCAGACTGAGGCCATGATAGCAGCGGGAGAGTCGCCTCAACCGCAGGAGGGTCACAGGACTCAAACAAAACGGAGCCCTATTCCGTCCAGACGCATAATCACCCGGTCCGCATCCCGGCATGCTCTAGAGGCGACCCCGCAGCATATAGCTAGTGTGGAGATATCCTCGGGCATCTCTGAGACCGTCCCTGATAATGAGGAGGAAGTGACTTTCAGCGATAGTGAGGAGGAAGTTCTAAAATCAGAAGCCTTGCCCGCATTTGCAAAAGGCCTTCCGCCTTTACAGCCTCCTAAGCTGCTGATGCTATCTTCTGAGGAGGAATTGCAAGAGGAGTTTACCGGGCTCGACACCGAGGTTGACATAACCCCTCCGTTTGCTGCTTCAACTACGGAGCTTTCTCCCCTTTTGTCTCATTTCGAGGGTATAGATCCCACTTTAAAGGTAAGCTTCTCTTTTTTTGTTTGCTGTTCTATGTATTTTCTTTCATTCATTGCTGAAGGTCATTCTGCTTTGTCCTCAGGACCCTGTCAACATCCGCTCAGACGCGGCCGCAGTATCTATGGCCGTTTCATCTGCAGACTTGGCCATTATCCCTGCTTTACCTTTAACTTGCATGGGAATTTCTGAGGTTATCCGCCCTGTGTCAGTAAGGATACAATCTTCAACTGACTTAGCATCATTGGACTTGGGGGCCTCAGGAGAAAGTTCCGTCCCTGTCAGGGCCTCAGATTTTAGAGCCGAAGCAGAACCAGCCAAGAGCTCGGCTTTTATACCGGCAGCAGTAATGTCCATTGCGCCCGAGTCAGCAGTCCCTGCCATAGTGGCTACAGAGACTGGATTTCTGCCTCCACAGACTAGGGCGCCTTCATCCCCATTACCAGAAAGAGCAGTTGAAGATGAAGCCCCCACTCAGGAGACCCATGAAGAGATAGCTCCATCATTTATAGATTCTCCTCCCGCGGGTGTTCAAGCCATAACTCCTGAGGCAGCGGTAGCAGAGGAGTCTTCGGCTCGGCAGGAGAGTATAGAGAGGGACCATCCAGCTCTCCCAGCAGATTTGCCATCTTCGTCCTCCCGGCCAGCTATTGCGCTGTGGGCGGACATTGATAGTGAAGTGACCTTTGAAGTGATCCCCTCCGCTTCTTTTGGCTTCGCATCGTCTGAGAGCTTCATCTGGCAGAACCTGGATATGCTGCGCCAGCTAGTAGAATCCCAGCCTGGCTTGACACATTTGCAGCTGAAGGAAATTGCTGATCGCTTCACTACCGGCCTGCAGGCCATGGGCTGCCCTTTGGACATATGGGTTCAGCGTGTTCTGCTTCTACTGAAATTCATGCATCAGAGGGATTTCCTAGCACGAACTATGACCGACAAGCTGACGGCATTGAAGTTGCAGAGGTCAAAGTGTAAATCTGAGCTGGAGAAGCTGACGCTTGCCCTTGACGAACGCCAGGCTGATCTACAGAGTGTTGTTCAGCGGGAGGAAGCTGTCTAGGACCTGATAGCCATTCTGGAAGCGGAACTCGCTGGACTTCGAGCCGAGCTGCAACAATTATCCTCTATTCGGCCACAGTCCACCGAGGAGGTGGCCTTGTTGGAGGGACGGGTGATGTCTCTCCAGGGTATGTCCATGAAGCTTCTGGAAGAGGAGGCACGCCTTCACGAGCTAAGAGCCGCTCCCGATGTGGGTCTTTTGGCCTTTGAAGATATCTTCCGGCGGCCTTGAATTATCTCTTCTTTGTTTTCTTCTGCCCTCTTTTGTGATACAGTGTCCCCTCGGGGCTCTTTGCGTACTCCTCTTTTAATGAAAAGGAATCTTCGGCTTCATGTGTATCCATCGTCTTTTCTATGTGATTTCATCACTTTGGAAAGTGGGGTAGTGGTTCTAGCAGTCCCTCCTGTGAATGGCCCGTACCTGACAGGAGAGCGTCCATCCCTTCATAGAAAGGATGGGGAACTCGCTCCACCGCGTGACGGCATCCGGGGGGGGCGTGCTTAAAACCGAATTCTGTTGGTAGTAGCAAACGTCTTCTTTGGCCATATGTGCCGCAAGGGAGACTGTTTGCGGGAATGTGAATAAAAAGGCCTAGAGCATCATCCGGAACGGGCGAATGGTCCATCCCGGGTAGGTTTCAAAGCCAGTCGGGGCAGTGTGCCAATCGGCCGGTGCATGATTTCATCATCAATATTGGGCTCATATTGATGCAACGAAGTTTTATAGGTTTCATCAGAATAGACGTAAGGTCTAGACTGGATAGGGTTACCTCAGGTAGGACTTTGAAGGTCTGTGGTTTTCATTAGGACAGATGTAAGGTCTGAACCAGATGGGGTTTCATCATTGATCGGGCGGGGTGCCGGTCGATCAATAGCTGGTTTCACCATCGACATTGGGTTTATATCGATGCAAAGAAGTTTCATAGGTTTCATCAGAATAGACGTAAGGTCTAGCCTGGATAGGGTTTTATCATTGATCGGGCGGGGTGCCAGTCGATGAATAGTTGGTTTCATCATCGACATTGGGTTTATATCGATGCAAAGAAGTTTCATAGGTTTCATTAGAATAGACGTAAGGTCTAGCCTGGATAGGGTTTTATCATTGATCGGGCGGGGTGACAGTCGATCAATAGCTGGTTTCATCAACAACATTGGGTTTATATCGACGCAAAGAAGTTTTATAGGTTTCATCAGAATAGACGTAAGGTCTAGCCTGGATAGGGTTTGATCGCATGTGGGACTTTGCTAAGCAATACGTAGATTTCATCAGGATAGACGTAGGGTCTATCCTGGTAGAGTTTCATTGCTAACCGGGCAAGGAGCCGATCGATCAAGAGAAGGTTTAAGAGTTTTATCAGGACAGACGTAAGGTCTGAGCTGGCCAGGCTTTATCAGAATGGTGATGGGTTTTATTGTCGGTGGGACATTTGCAAGAGGGTATGCAGATTATATCAGGGTAAACGTAAGGTCTGCCCTGGAAAGGTTTCATCGTTGACCGGGCAAGGAGCCAAACGGTTAACGGAAGGCCTTATCAAGGGAAGGAAGTATGAAATTTCTCAGAATTACCACATTACTGGCCCAGGCGCCCTTTCAGGTTTTCACCAGAGCCAGCCCCCTCTTGCTTTTGCCCACGCGCCCTTTCGGGTTTTCACATGGTGGGGTACCCGATTTTGCCTACAGTGCCCTTTTGGGTTTTCACTACAGCTGGGTTTTAGCCATTCTTGCCCTTGTCCAGAATGCCTGGACAAGTCTGGCGGGGTATCTCTATTTTTAACCCCACTTTTCATATATAAATTTTTTGTATTCTTTCTCTTTTCCTTTGTCATCGTCTTTCCTGGAACTAGAACTTTCATTCTATGGACCATGGGGCCATATGTTTATTGTGGATACATGATCATTGATGTGGGTGTCAACATCAATGCAAAGGGAAATAGGGTTTCATAATCTATCCAGACGAAAGGTCTGAATTGATCTAGAGGATATAGATAGTAGCTCGGGCTCGAAGCCATTTGCTGGAAATGTGAGTTTCATCGTTAATGTAAGGTTTGACATTAACGCAAAGGAATAGAGTTTCATGATCTATCCAGATGAAGGGTCTGAATTGATTCAAACAGCTATGTCGTGTTTGTCAGAGCAGACGGAAGGTCTACCCTGGATGGGTTTTAGCATTGATCAGGCAGTCTGCCAACAGATCAATAGCAGATTTCATCATTGGTATTGGGCTCATACCAATGCAAAGGTTTCATATGTTTCATCGGGATAGACGTAAGGTCTAAACCGGACAGGTTTCATCGCTGATCGGGCAGTGCGCCAATCGATCAACATCATGTTTCATCATCGGTACCGAGTTCATACCAATGCAAGGATTTCATATGTTTCATCGGGATAGACGTAAGGTCTAAACCGGAGAGGCTTTATCGTTGATCGGGTAGGGTGCCAATCGATCAACAGCAGGCTTCATCATCGGTACCGGGACGTGTGGTAGGTTTCATCAGAATAGATGTAAGATCTAGACTGGATGGGATTCATCGTGGTGGATCTTAGACAAAGACAAGTGGAAGAGTTTCATCAGAACAGACGAAAGGTCTATTCCGAGGTGGGCCCCTCTCTTTTTCGTGTTGCTCTCTGAGCAGGTGCCATTCATCGATGTGGGGTGAACATCAATGCAAAGGAGAGTAGGGCTTCATCATGCAATTCAAACGGAAGGTCTGAACCGAAGCTGGTGGATGGCGGCTTAGGCATGAAGCTGTTGCCAGGAATGTAGACTAGCTTAACAGGGACGAAGAGTCCAGGTTAAAGAAACAGACCGGCCTATCTTGTCGATGATGACAAAGGCCGAGGAGTTGTTAGACAGGATTTCCGGCAGGACTTTGTGATGATTGTCCTTCTCAGAGTTTTATCAGGAAGGGTGAAGAAGGGAACTTTAAATTACCACATTACTGGTTTAAGCGCCCTTTCGGGTTTTCGCAGAAGCCACCTCTTACTTTTGCCCACGCGCCCTTTTGGGTTTTCACGTGGCGGGGTACTCGATTTTGCCTGCAGTGCCCTTTCGGGTTTTCACCACAGCTAGGTTTTGGGCCATTTTTACCCTTGTCCCTAATATACGAGCAAGTCTGGCGGGGTATCTCTATTTTTAACCCCATTTTTACTTTCTTTTATTCTTTCTTCTTCCTTCCTCTCTTTTTTTTTAGAGGGTGACAGGTCGGAATGCCACTAGATCAGGATAAGGGTAGCTTGACTAGGGCGGAGTGCCGCCAGACCAAGAAAGGGGTAGCTCGGCTAGGGCGAAGTGCCACTAGACCGAGAAAAGGGTAGCTCGGCTAGGGCGGAGTGCCGCTAGACCAAGAAAGGGGTAGTTTGGCTAGGGTGAAGTGTCGCTAGACCAAGAAAGGGGTAGCTCGGCTAGGGCGGAGTGCCGCTAGACCAAGAAAGGGGTAGTTTGGCTAGGGCGGAGTGCCGCTAGACCAAGAAAGGAGTAGTTTGGCTAGGGCGGAGTGCCGCTAGACCAAGAAAGGGGTAGCTCGGCTAGGGCGGAGTGCCGCTAGACCAAGAAAGGGGTAGCTCGGCTAGGGCAGAGTGCCGCTAGACCAAGAAAGGGGTAGTTTGGCTAGGGCAGAGTGCCGCTAGACCAAGAAAGGGGTAGCTCGGCTAGGGCGGAGTGCCGCTAGACCAAGAAAGGGGTAGCTCGGCTAGGGGGGTAGCTCGGCTAGGAGGGTAGCTCGGTTAGGGCGGAGTGCCGCTAGACCAAGAAAGGGGTAGCTCGGCTAGGGCGGAGTGCCGCTAGACCAAGAAAGGGGTAGTTTGGCTAGGGCGGAGTGCCGCTAGACCAAGAAAGGGGTAGCTCGGCTAGGGCGGAGTGCCGCTAGACCAAGAAAGGGGTAGCTCGACTAGGGCGGAGTGCCACTAGACCAAGAAAGGGGTAGTTTGGCTAGGGCGGAGTGCTGCTAGACCAAGAAAGGGGTAGCTCGGCTCGGGCGGAGTGCCGCTAGACCAAGAAAGGGGTAGCTCGGCTAGGGCGGAGTGCCGCTAGACCAAGAAAGGGGTAGTTTTGCCTGATCACTCGGGAAATGTCGGTTGTGCTGCATGATACAGCTTTAGATGTCTTCCGTTGAGTGGTGAGAATTGAATTTCCCCTCGATGGTTGACAACCACGTAGGCTCCTCCTTCGTAGACCCTCTGTATCACATAAGGACCTTCCCAATTAGCATTCAGCTTCCCTTTTGGGTTGGATGCCATGACTTCTCTTTTCTTGACCATGACGAGGTCACCTTTCTTGAATTCTCGTCCTCTTACGAGTTTGTTAAATGCATTAGCCATGCGGGCCTGATACATTTGGATATTCTTCTGAGCTTGGAGGCGTTTCTCTTCCAATTCAGCCAATTCTTCTAATCTTCTTTCTGCATTGGTCTGTTCGCCACGGGCTAGGCCATATTGGACTGCCACTCTGAGTGACGGGACTTCCAGCTCTAGCGGAACCACTGCCTCTGAGCCGTATACCAGTGAGTATGGTGAGCACCCTGTAGGTGTCTTGAAGACGGTGCGGTACGCCCACAGAGCTTCATACATTTTTTCTTCCCAGTCCTTTTTATTAGAACTGACGACCTTGGCCAGTAGGGTGCACAGAGTCTTGTTAAAAGCTTCCGCTAACCCGTTTGCCTGTGGATTGTAAGGGGTGGAAGTCCTCCACTCGATTTTATATTTCTCGGCAAGCCGATAGACCTTCTGATTTCTGAAATGGCTTCTGTTATCAGATATTATTCGGCTGGGGATTCCGAACCGGAAGATAATATTCTGCTTGATGAATCTAGCGACCAGCTCACCAATCACTTCTCTTAATGCTACAGCCTCCGCCCATCAGGAGAAGTAATCTGTTATGGCCAGTATGTACTTATGTCCGGCCGAGGAAGTCGGCAGTGGCCCGACTACATCAGTTCCCCATTGTGCAAATGGCCAGTTGGGAACTATAGGGTGTAGAGTCGTAGGAGGCCTTCTAGGCACAGTAGCATGCTCTTGACATTTTTGGCATGACTTTACAAATTTACAGCAGTCTTCAAACATGGTGGGCCAATAGTAGCCCAGCTTCTTGATTTCTATCTTCATCTTGGGACCAGCCTGGTGGGCACCTGCTGTTCCGGCATGTACTTCTTTCATCGCCTGCCAAGCTTCCTCAGTGGACAGGCAGCGGAGCAGAATCTTCTTGCGTGCATCTGCCATTATTCGGAACAAAGTTCCATTCCTGAATTCATTAGAATCTTTGATTCTCAGAAGTTTCATCTTTTCTTCTCTTTTCTGCGGCAGCTGTTGGTGTAGAAACCACTACAGCAGGTGCTGTCTCCAATCAGATGCCTGTACCATGCTGATAGTAGCAACTTCATCTTCTTCGGGGTACCTTCTAGCATACTGGGGACCTACCGCCGGTTCATAACAACAATGTTCAGTGTCTCATTTGGTGGGACTGCTAGTGAGCTGGCTAGCTTTGCCAGTGCATCAGCTTGGGCATTGTGCCCCCGGCCCACATGCTTGAGCTCAATATGATAGAATTTCGCGATAAGGCGCACAGCTTTATGGTGGTAGGGATTCAATTCTGGCTTCCGCACTTCGAACTCCCCTTGGATTTGTTTTATTATCAACATCGAATCCCCGAATACCTGAAGCATTTGGATACCCATGTTGAGGCTGATATGCAGACCGATTATCAGAGCTTCGTACTCAGCTTCATTATTGGTGCATGGCTTGTTTATAGAATAGGAAGTATGCACGACCTCCCCTTCTGGCGACTTCAGCACAATACCAGCCCCGGCCCGTATTCTGGTCTTTCCATCGGAGTCTATCTCTGTTCTAGACGCTCCGTCAAAGAATAGCTGCCACACAACTGGCCGAGCCTGGCAAGCTTCGAGTGTCTCATCATCGGGTAACTCAGTCCCTAGCATGTCATTTTCCGGCACAGGATGTTCTACGAAGAAATCAGCCACGGCCTGTCCTTTTATCGCCCTCTAGGGTGTATAGGTAATATCAAATTCCATCAGGATCACTGCCCATTTTCCCAACCGGCCCTTCAGTACTGGCTGAGTCAATATGTATTTGAGCGGATCTGCTGCAGATATCAACCTGACTTCATGTGACAACATATAATGTCGGAGCTTCTTGACAGCAAAGACTAGTGCCAAGCATGTCTTTTCTATGTAACTGTAGCCTTCTTCAGTTCTAATCAGCCTCCTACTCAAGTAGTACAAGGCTTGCTCTTTGCCTCCTTCATTTATCTGTGCCAGCATTGCCCCCTAGGAACAGTGTGTGGCCGCGATATACAGTATCAAGGGCCTGCCCTTAATTGGTGCCCCCAGCACTGGAGGGGTCTTGAGATATTCTTTCAGCTTCTCAAAGGCTTCCTGACATCCATCGTCCCAGAGGAACGGTACATCTTTCATAATGAGCTTGTGAAAGGGGTGGCATCTTCCCGACAGATTCGATATAAATCGTCGGATATAGGCCAAACGCCCTTGCAGAGATCTTAGCTCGGGCATACTCCTTGGTGGGGGGAGCTCCTGGATAGCCTTAATCTTGGATGGGTCAATTTCAATGCCCCTATGTCGGACAATAAACTCGAGGAACTTCCCGCTGGACACGCCAAAGGCGCATTTCATAGGATTCATCTTGAGTTCATATTTACGCAGCCTCTTGGAATACTATCCTCAGGTCCTGCAAATGGTCTTCTCTTCTGGTGGTTTTCACTACCAGATCATCAATGTAGCACTCTACTTTCTTGAAGAGCAAATCATCAAAGATCTTTGTCATAGCTCTTTGGTAGGTAGCGCCGGCATTCTTGAGGCCAAACGGCATCCTTTTGTAGTGGAATATCCCCTTCGGAGTGCGGAATGTAGTGTGCACTCTGTCTTCTTCAGCAATCCAGATCTGGTTGTATCCGGATGACCCATCCATGAATGACAGGGCTTCATGACCAGTAGTCGCATCGATCATCACTTCAGTGATTGGCACTGGGAAATCATCTTTCAGGCAAGCCTTATTAAGGTCCCGGAAATCAACACATATTCTGATCTGCCCATTTTTCTTCTTTACAGGCACTATATTGGCTAGCCACGTAGTATACTGATTTTCTTCAACGAAGCCTACATCAATCAGCTTGTCGACCTCTTTATTAATTTGATTTATCAACTCAGGACGCATTCTCCTGGGCGGCTGCTTTACGAGGTTAGCCTCTGGGTTTATTGCCAACCGGTGCTGTGCCACATCAGAACTCAGTCCCGGCATTTCATCATATGTCCATGCAAAGCAGTCTCGGAATTCTTTCAAGAACTGTATATAATGTTCCCTGGCAGCTGGCTCTAGCAGTGCACTGAGGAATGTCAGCCTGGGCTCATCTGTCGTCCCTAGATTTATTTCCACGAGCTCATCAACGGTGGCCTGGCCACCATCTTCGACTTCGGGCGGGGCATTTGATGTTTCATCCTCATCGTTCTCCCCGGGCGAGGTAAAGAGTGCTGACAGGGTGTTGCATTGTACTGTCACGACTCCCTTATCCTTTTTACATTTAGACCATCTCTTCTTTTTCTGGGAATTTGGCTTCTTTGGTTCTTGCCCCCAGAAAGGCTCAGCCTCATCTTTTCCCTGTTCTGCCCCTGGTTGCTCTTTAATTTTCAATTCTTCGAGCTATTCCCAAAGTATACAGTCTTTCACCAGCAGGTGCCCGGGCTTTTTCTGTTCATATTCATCGAGCCCATTAATATACTGCTGTAAACGCCTGACCGCAGGACTTACTTCCTTATGTGCAGGTAGGGGGACTTGTCTTCTCCGGTTATGAGTGGGGATCTGGATGACTGGCCCTGTTTCAGCTGTGTGCCATACTGGCTTTACTGGAGGTGGTTCGGGCCTTGGTGCGACACCGCGGATAACTGCTCCACTGGTATTGGTTGTGGGAGTTTTCTTTCTATTTTTTATTGGCTTTATCTGCCACCCCTCTTGACCCTTCAGCGGGGTGAGGAAGCAAGCTTCATAAGTATGCCTGGTGCATTCTTCGTCGGCTTCCTTAGGCAGCTGCTGGTAGACTGAAATCATATTGGCGGCCATTCTCAAGGCCGGAGGCTCATGTGGACGAGGTGGCTCCACCTGGTAATCTCCCAGCTGTAGCCCACCCTTTTTGACAATGCCTTCCATAATATCTTTGAAGACATAACAATCTTCAATTGCGTGTCCCAGCGCACGGTGATATGGACAGAACAGTGGATCACCTTTCTTTGCCGCGTCCTTGGGTCTCTTTGGCTCAGGCAACGTTACCTTGTTGAACTTGTATGCCCAGTTGAATAGTGCGGCTGTCTTATCTCTCGGGAAAGAGTATGGCTTTCTCATTTTGTTTCTCAGAGAGACCTTATCTTTTCTTTCCGTTGTGTCTGCTGGCGGGGGAGCTTCATCTGCCCCCTTCTTCCCTTTCTGTTGCTCGCAGGTTTTGAAATCGACGGTGTTAGCCTCAGAGTGCGATGGTCGTCGATCATTAAATTTACCTTTCGGTACAGTTGGAGCATTGGCCGTCGAACGCTTGGACAGGAACGTCTCGACTTCCGCCACTATATTGTTCAGCCGGTCAAATGTTCTAACATCAGCACTAATCATCTTTTCCAGTACCTCTCTCCTGAGGCTCTGCTTACATATTTGCACTGCATCTTCTTGATGAGGAGGTCTTCTGCATCTCATAGCTGAGTTCCTCCACCTTTTGATGTAGTCCAGTGCTGTTTCATCTTGCTTTTGCCTGGTTGCATATAGTTCTGCTATTGTAATTTCTCTTTCTGTGACGTGAAATCTGTCGCGGAACTTTCTTTGCATATCAGGCCAATCGGCCACTGACCCAGCCGGCTTGAATACCATTCAAAGGCTATCCCGGTGAGGGATGAGCCAAAGAACTTAAGCAGATAAGCTTCATCAGCTGCCAAGTCACCCATAATGGTGGTATAGTAGGCTATGTGCTCCCTGAGAGAGCCCTAGCCATTAAATTTTTTAAACTTCGATGGCTTACTGACGCCTGGCGGTAGTCTCTTAGCAGCATACTAGGGAGGATACGGTACCTTGTACATATCGTAGGTACTAGCATCATCACCAGTCTTCTCAGACAGCTTCATTTCCACAATCTTTTCAATCATCAGCTTGTGGGCTATGGCTGGATCTATGTTTTCCGGGAAGAAGTGAGCTTGTTGCTGACCGTAAGGAGTTGTCATCACAGTTGCGCGCAAGGTGGGCACGGTGGGCTGTGTCTGAGACACAGAGGGCTGAGCTGCTGTTTGCTGTAGAACAGGTTGGCTCAGTGCTTTGCCCTCATCGGCCGGGAGAGGATTAGCTGGGATAGCCATTTCTGTTGAGCTGGAGGTCTGCCCCACAGGCTCGACTTGCTTAGAGACCGGTGTAGCTTCATGCCTCTCATTTAGCTGTCTTCTGAGAGCATTGATCTCTTGCTGATATCTTCTAAACATCATCTAGATCATGGGATCCATGGTTGACGGGATCGTATCTCTTCTGAAGTCCCTTTAACGTCATCGACGAAGGGATTATCTTCCTCTTCTGCTGTCACCACATTAACTGTCATAGTGGTGATCTTGCGGACTTCATCATCAGTCTTTATTTTTTCTTTGGCCGCCTGACTTCTCCTCGTGACGGGGCCTGGTCTGGTTGCCAGTCTGAGCAGCTCATCTGGCCGAGTCGGTAACATATCCTGCCCTTTGACAAGTCCAGCCATATTGCAGGCGAAGATATGCATCTTCTCCCTCTGCCTGTAGACTTTCCTTTGTTGTGCCCCTCTGGTTTTGATGATGGTTTTGATGATTGGTTTTTGATGTGAGTTAATCACTGTGAGTCATCTTGCTGTGTGTCATCATGCTATTATTCAGTCATTCTCTGATCATAATGCTTTCTTTTATATGCACGATAAATTCATGTTTTATCATGTAAATGTATGGAGTTCATAGGGCTGTCAGATAACATGCTTTAATTCTGTCTGCACAGTCTCCACAGCAGTGCGTCAACTCATTGTGCTGATGCGTCGACTCTTCAGTTCAGTTTCTTCAAGTCTATACATTAGACTGTGGCAAAGTCTATTCATTCGTTTGGGTAACAAAGTCTCTACACTGCTACACTCAAGTCTGTACACTGACTCGCTTCATGTCCCTAAAGTATGTACATCCACAGTGGAATTTGAAGTCTGTACACTGACTCGTTTCATTTCCTCAGAGTCTGTACATCCACAGTGAAATCCAAAGTCTGCACATTGGTCTTCGAATCCAAAGTCTATACAATGGTCTTCACACTTGAAGTCTATACATTCGATGTGCAGAGTTGATGTCTATACATTGGCCTCCATGATTCTAAGTCTATACATTCATTTTAAGACAAAGTCTGTACAGTGGGCAAGGGTGTACATCCACCAGTGAACACATCAAGTCTATACATTGGGGTCTGTCCCTACGTTTCATAAGTGAAGTCTGTACATCAGTTTCTGAAGCATGAAGTCTATATAGTCCAGCCTATTCCTATAATCAAGGCTTTAGCTACACTCTAAGTCTGTACATTGACTTTGCTTCATCAAGTCTGTACACTGGCTTCAATCCTTCCAAGCCTGTACAGTCGTTCACTGTCAAAGTCCATACATCTTCAGCTGAACCCCATGTCTGTACAACGGCCTCAATCTTCATCAAGTCTACACAGTGCTTCAACCTTCTTATAGTCTGTACAGCCTGCCTTATCGATTCAGAGTCTATACATCGCTCAAGCGTTCAAAGCATCTGAAGTCTGTACAGCATCCGTTGTCTAGAGTTCTTGAAGTATATATACATTGGAGTGTTTCTTTCGAAGTATATACACTACAATGTACATACCTAAACCTTATGACTTCATTCTTGTTGCTGAAGGGAACAGGGTCGACGCTGGGAGCTTAAAGCGTTCACGCATCAGTTGACGAAGCCTTCACGATATCTTCCACTGCGTCAACGCCACAATGGAGCAGCATCGACGCAGCGGCTTAAGAGACACCAATATACAAGGCAAGACAGGCCTTAATGTACATGTTCGTGCGTCAACGCCACCAACTGGCAGCGTCGACGCAGCAGTTCAAGAAAGGGGCGACTTATCTCTGTCTGCCTTCAACGCGTCAACGCTATCCACAGCAGGGTCGACGCAGTAGGACAAATTCAAATGTGTACAAGCAAAGAGTAGACGCAGTGATGCCAGTGCGTCAACGCGGTCAGTCTCTAGAAACAGTAAGGGTGGTAAATTACTAGAATATTTCGATGCAGTACAAGGAGACCCCAATTATGAAAGGGCACGTGATCCTATAACAAAGGACGTGCCAGCAGTCAGACACGTGGAAGCTGGGGCCTGCTACTTCACCACGTGGACCAACCCATTGAAGCTCTCTAGGGCGTCTCTGCCCTATCCTCCGGAGCCCCTGTTATTGGTATATAAATCCTTCTTCGTCTTCAGAAAGGCACAGCTCACTCTAAGGAAGAAGTGAAGCAAAAGAGGCCATCTGAGAGCAGAAAGAGAACTTGAGAGAGATAGGCCAGAAGAGAAGAAGAAGAAGAAGAAGAGAAGAAGGAGAGAACAGCGTGAGAGAAAAGGAGAGCAGAAGAGAAAGAAAGAGAGATAGAGAGAGAGAGAGAGAGGTTGTGGAGAAAAAGGAAGAAAGTTACTGAAGATCTGTCTACTGGACCGTGGATCAAATCCAGGCCAGTCAGCTCCATGGGAGCCACATCTGATGTTCCTTCTTTTACAGCTTGTGTTTGCTGTGTTATTTTCGTTCCTTATTTTTCATTTTATTCGATCTGATTTACTGAGTTCTTCCGATCCTCTGGACTGAGGTCGGGTTCCTCCTGGTGGGTCAGGAGAAGGGAGATCTGATCTCCGGTTTGCATGCAGCAGGGGGGCTGCTTGTGGGTTCCCTCCGGGCTAGGAGGAAGAGAGGCTAGGCCTCTGGTGGATTTCTGGTAGCAGAGTGCTACTGGCTGGTTCACTGGTAGCGGGGCTGCTACTAGTGGGGTTCCCTCTTGGTATAGAGGAAGAGAGACGTGAGTCTCTGGTTTCTAGTGACCGTGGGTTGCTAGAGGTTCCCTCCGTGTAGGAGGAAGAGGGGAGGTTGTTCCCCTGGGTAAGCTGTGTATCAGCGTCTGTTGGCAGGCTGTGTTGCCCAGCTGTTAGTGAAGCCACACTCGAGTTGAGTGTGGGGTGGATGTAGGTCTGCAGGACCGAACCACCTAAAAACCCCTCTTGTATTGTGGTTTGATTGCTTATGGTTTGCTTCCGCTAGATGTTTTACATAGGGGCGCTCCAAGTGTTTGATCACAGGTTCATTAGATGATTTGATCAGATTTTGTTCTAAGTGTTTAATCTGTTGAGTGAGCGAAATTCTAATTGAGCGAAAGTTTATATTGGGTGAAAGTTTTTATAGGCTATATTCATTCACCCCCCCCCTCTGAATACTTGCACCGAACTCAACAATTGGTATCAGAGCGGGTCTCTGATCTATCAGATCTAACAATCTGCAGAGGATCCTGCTGATTTGTTTGGTACATCTCAGAGTGTGCTTTCTGTGTTCGTTGTTTAGTTTCACCGACTTAGTGCCTTGTCTTGTTCATCTGGTCTCGGTGCTTCAGTTTGTTCTAAGCTTTCAGATTGTTTGCAATGGAGCCAATCGTGCTGAAGGCTAGCTCCAGTAAAGCAAACAGATCCAGCCACAGTGGATCATCAAGCGAGAAAAGCAGCCTCTCGCGGTCTGAAATTGATGGAGACCACATTGCAATGGTAATAAGTGAATTCAGGAAATTCCTGAGAAAAAGATAAGGAAAGCATGGTGATGACAGAAAGCAAATAAGGTATAATTCTAATCCTGCCAAGATTATTGACTCTAACGTTTGCTACAAATGCAGGAAGGCTGGCCACACAAAGGCTGAATGTCCAGAACTCTCAAAACTCAAAGGGAACACCACGGACAGTGAAGAAGGAGAAAAGTCAATATGCTTAATGGCCAACCGGGATGATGAGGAATCCTCATCCAAGGTAAATTCTAAATCCGAATCAGAAGGATACTCTTTTGATGAATTGATAGTGATCTATGAAGAATTGTTCAAAGTATCCAAGAAATTAAAATCTGAAAACAAAAAATTGAGAAAAGAAGTGAAAATTTTGAAATCTGAAAAGGAACACATTAGAGAAGATAATTCTTGTAAAGCTAGTGTTATCTTGGAAGAAATGATAAATGAGTTTGATTCTGATCACAATTTGCAAAAGGAACAAATCAAATCTCTAAAAGAAGAAAATGCTTATCTGAAGGAACAAAATAAAAAACTAATGGTTCTTAACACTGTTTTCTCTGAAAGATGGATGACAATTGAAAAAGAGAAATCAGTATTGAAAGAGTGTATCAATTGCAGTGACGAAGAAATTGCTAGTTTTTCAATACACACTGCTGATTTGGAAAAAGAAATTGGTTTGTTAAAAGAAAAACTGGCTGGTTATAAGAAGGAGAAAGTTGATTCAGAAAATCTTATAATCTCCTTGGAAAGTAAAATTACTGAGCTGAATAGTACTTCATCTAAGGTTGATAAGGATAAAGGAAAAATGAAAATATCCTCTGAAGATGAAGTAAGTGATCAATGTGAAGGGATTGATAACATTTCTAAAATTAAGCAAGCTAAGAAGAAAGAGCTGTACACCACTTTTATTCGTAGCTCTGGCTTTGCTAGCACTTCAACTTCTTCTTCATATGTGTATGTTGTTCAGGAAATTCAAAAATGAAATAAAAATCAGAAAACCCCAAAAACTCAAAGGAACTATCTGCATGCTAAAAACTCATCTGATAAGTGCCATGTTTTAAAGAAATTTAATGGTTCTTGTTCTTGTCATTATTGTGGTAAGCATGGACACTGTATGAGTGAGTGTTTTGTGATGAGACAAGATGATAGAAAGCATGCTAGAAAAGTTCTATCTGATCAGAAAAAGGGTAATCTGAATGTTAAAGAATTTCATGCTAGAAACCATGATTCTAGGAAAAAGAATCTAAATTATTTTTGGTGTGGGAAGTATGGCCATACAGTCAAGGACTGTTGGCATGTTCAGAAGAATCATGTTAACTCCATGTTTTTAAATTCCCTGCAAAACATTTTGAAAAACTTGCATGTTTTAACTGTGGGAAGCCAGGTCATAGAGCGGCTGATTGCTGGCTGGATGATTTTGGTAAACAGAATTTTAATTCTGGTAATAGACATGTTCATGCATATGCACTTAGAACTCCTGCTTATAGGAATGTGCATAAAATAAACTTCAGAACTGCTGCATCATGCCACTACTGTGGTCATCTTGGTCATTCCATAAATAATTGTTATCTGATGGAATTTGATGATAAACATGCGAAAAATCTGTTGAGAAAACATGCTAGGAGTGTCAGGGTAAATGCAGGACCCAAGAATGCTTGGGTCCCTGCATGATCAAATTGATTGACTTGCTGCAGGTGTGCCTTGGAGGGAGAAATAAAAGGGGTTAACCAAGGCACTCAAAAAGAAAAACCCAGGACTCAATTCTGGTCAGTTCTGAAATCTGTTTTAAACTCCATTATCTGAAATTGTGAGCATGAAATTGTGAGTTTCATGTTGATTTGCTTGATTGATCGTTGATGATCTCTTCATGTACTGAGTTTTACTTTGCATATATCTGATGCTCTTCTCTCACTGATTATTGCACTGAATAAATGGACTGCATATTTTTCAATGCATAATAGGGCTGCTTTGCACTACATTATCATTTGCTTAACCCTGGTATATAAAATGGTATGTTACTAAAGGGCAAGGAAATCTGCCCGGAGGTTTCTACCATGTGTGAGATGGCCTTTGAGACCAGGTTCTCCGCCAAGTACCATGGGTCCTGTCTTCATGTAGAACAGTGCACTGCATCATATGTTGAAAAATCTGAAAAAGGATAAAAATGCTTAGAACTTGGATGCATAAATATGAATTGATTGCATACTTGTCTCATGTATCCTTGGTGCATAGTCTGCATGTAGGACAGTATGTTGCATAGCATATCTCTTGCATCATGATGTCAGGGGGAGCTGAGAGTTCTATTCAATTCATTGAATCCTATTCACTTCTCAGTGTTCTCATTCAAATGATTCATATTCTTTGACATCAGTTACTCATTGAACCATATTGCCAATTGCTATCCTTTCCCCATCATTTTCACTAAACAACAGCTTTGCATCTGGTTTAGTACATTGAATGGTGATTATTGCAATTGTTCACTTATAAGAATCACACTTACAAATTGAAAGGAACTAAATGTTTAACCTTTATAAATTGGAGAGTTAAGTGTCTGCACTTCAGAATTTGAGATAAAAGAAAACTTTTATAGCTCTTAATCTTTGTCTCATGGCTAAAATAGAAAAAGTTTTTGTAATGCCTAAATGTGTTGAACTGGATATGTCTAGAACAGGCTAACAAGAGTGTGTACTGATTTTTTTTAACAATCACTCTAAAAGAATTAAGGGCAGCAGTAAATAAGATCATTAATATTATGAACTGAACATAGTGACAGAGCAATGGCTGAATTGCACTGAGAAATTGTGATCTCCTCCAATGAAGCAGGAGAACTCATAGTCATGAAGTGCTTCAGAATATCTCTGTTCAAAGGGTCAAATCTATGAGGGGAGTCCTCACCAAGTAACTGAGAGTACTGGCCTCTAATCAAGGTGTACCCTTAATGTCAAAAGTGAAGACTATCCTTTGTGGGTTCTGATCTGAAATAGGTCTAGTAGTTTATGCCTAGTAACTGGGGATACCTACCTCTGATCAAGGTGTACACCTAATGTGAACAGCATAAATGCCACTGATCTATTTACTTAGTTCAGGTTCTGAAAAATTCAAAAGTGAAAATCAAACTGCTGTAACCTTTCGAAAAATCAAAAGTCAATGAGTGAAAATTATTTTTTTATCAATACATGTTAAAGTTGTCTCTCTTGAATTTCCTTGTTTAATCACAAAAGGGTATTATTTCTAACTTATCTATTAATACCATGTGCCCTAGATTCATTGCTATAAATGGAATCTATAAACTCTTTTTCAGGGGTCAGGTGTTTTACTCTAGATTTATCACTGTTAAACATGAATTTTTGAAAATTGTATGTTGCTGATTCTTATGCTTTAACAGTTGTTTATAATCATGCTTCCTTTCTGAACCTATGATTCAGCTGTTGTCAAGTGACCCTCCTACCTTCTCTTCCTTGTTTATCTGTTCATATTCCTTCTCAAAGGGGGAGCTATTATTTAGGGGGAGAAATAATTCAGGGGAGTCTTACATTAAGGGGGAGAATCATGTCCTTGCAAGGGGGAGAAATTGACTGAATTTTTATACATGATATAATTTCTCAAACTATTTTCTTTTTGATGAAGTCAAAGGGGGAGAATAGTTCGTGTCATCAGCATTACTCACAGTGTAGTATTGCCATCGTCAAAAAGGGGGAGATTGTTGTGCCCCTGTGGTTTTGATGATGGTTTTGATGATTGGTTTTTGATGTGAGTTAATCACTGTGAGTCATCTTGCTGTGTGTCATCATGCTATTATTCAGTCATTCTCTGATCATAATGCTTTCCTTTATATGCACGATAAATTCATGTTTTATCATGTAAATGTATGGAGTTCATAGGGCTGTCAGATAACATGCTTTAATTCTGTCTACACTCTGTCTACACAGTCTCCACAGCAGTGCGTCAACTCATTGTGCTGATGCGTCGACTCTTCAGTTCAGTTTCTTCAAGTCTATACATTAGACTGTGGCAAAGTCTATTCATTCGTTTGGGTAACAAAGTCTCTACACTGCTACACTCAAGTCTGTACACTGACTCGCTTCATGTCCCTAAAGTATGTACATCCACAGTGGAATTTGAAGTCTGTACACTGACTCGTTTCATTTCCTCAGAGTCTATACATCCACAGTGAAATCTAAAGTCTACACATTGGTCTTCAAATCCAAAGTCTATACAATGATCTTCACACTTAAAGTCTATACATTCGATGTGCAGAGTTGATGTCTATACATTGGCCTCCATGATTCTAAGTCTATACATTCATTTTAAGACAAAGTCTGTACAGTGGGCAAGGGTGTACATCCACCAGTGAACACATCAAGTCTATACATTGGGGTCTGTCCCTACGTTTCATAAGTGAAGTCTGTACATCCGTTTCTAAAGCCTGAAGTCTATACAGTCCAGCCTATTCCTACGATCAAGGCTTTAGCTACACTCTAAGTCTGTACATTGACTTCGCTTCATCAAGTCTGTACACTGGCTTCAATCCTTCCAAGCCTGTACAGCCGTTCACTGTCAAAGTCCATACATCCTCAGCTGAACCCCATGTCTGTACAACGGCCTCAATCTTCATCAAGTCTACACAGTGCTTCAACCTTCTTATAGTCTGTAAAGCCTGCCTTATCGATTCAGAGTCTATACATCGCTCAAGCGTTCAAAGCATCTGAAGTCTGTACAGCGTCCGTTGTCTAGAGTTCTTGAAGTATATATACATTGGACTGTTTCTTTCGAAGTATATACACTACAATGTACATACTTAAACCTT
The DNA here is from genome assembly GCA_022559845.1 of Amorphophallus konjac. Lineage (NCBI taxonomy): Eukaryota > Viridiplantae > Streptophyta > Magnoliopsida > Alismatales > Araceae > Amorphophallus > Amorphophallus konjac. The sequence continues at coordinate 509,965,832 of CM040121.1, read as the reverse complement.
ATGACTTCATTCTTGTTGCTGAAGGGAACAGGGTCGACGCTGGGAGCTTAAAGCATTCACACATCAGTTGACGAAGCCTTCACGATATCTTCCACTGCGTCAACGCTACAATGGAGCAGCGTCGACGCAGCGGATTAAGAGACGCCAATATACAAGGCAAGACAGGCCTTAATGTACATGTTCGTGCGTCAACGCCACCAACTGGCAGCGTCGACGCAGCAGTTCAAGAAAGGGGCGACTTATCTCTGGCTGCCTTCAACGCGTCAACACTATCCACAGCAGGGTCGACGCAGTGGGACAAATTCAAATGTGTACAAGCAAAGAGTAGACGTAGTGATGCCAGTGCGTCAATGCGGTCAGTCTCCAGAAACAGTAAGTGTGGTAAATTACTAGAATATTTCGATGCAGTACAAGGAGACCCCAATTATGAAAGGGCATGTTATCCTATAACAAATGACGTGCCAGCAGTCAGACACGTGGAAGCTGGGGCCTGCTACTTCACCACGTGGACCAACCCATCGAAGCTCTCTAGGGCGTCTCTGCCCTATCCTCCGGAGCCCCTGTTATTGGTATATAAATCCTTCTTCATCTTCAGAAAAGCACAGCTCACTCTAAGGAAGAAGTGAAGCAAAAGAGGCCATCTGAGAGCAGAAAGAGAACTTGAGAGAGATAGGCCAGAAGAGAAGAAGAAGAAGAAGAGAAGAAGAAGAAGAAGAGAAGAAGGAGAGAACAGCGTGAGAGAAAAGGAGAGCAGAAGAGAAAGATAGAGAGATAGAGAGAGAGAGAGAGGTTGTAGAGAAAAAGGAAGAAAGTTACTGAAGATCTGTCTACTGGACCGTGGATCATATCCAGGCCAGTCAGCTCCATGGGAGCCACATCTGATGTTCCTTCTTTTACAGCTTGTGTTTGCTGTGTTATTTTCATTCCTTATTTTTCCTTTTATTCGATCTGATTTACTGTGTTCTTCCGATCCTCTGGACTGAGGTCGGGTTCCTCCTGGTGGGTCAGGAGAAGGGAGATCTGATCTCCGGTTTGCATGCAGCAGGGGGGCTGCTTGTGGGTTCCCTCCAGGCTAGGAGGAAGAGAGGCTAGGCCTCTGGTGGATTGCTGGTAGCAGAGTGCTACTGGCTGGTTCACTGGTAGCGGGGCTGCTACTAGTGGGGTTCCCTCTTGGTATAGAGGAAGAGAGACGTGAGTCTCTGGTTTCTAGTAACCGTGGGTTGCTAGAGGTTCCCTCCGTGTAGGAGGAAGAGGGGAGGTTGTTCCCCTGGGTAAGCTGTGTATCAGCGTCTGTTGGCAAGCTGTGTTGCCCAGCTGTTAGTGAAGCCACACTCGGGTTGAGTGTGGGGTGGATGTAGGTCTACAGGACCGAACCACCTAAAAACCCCTCTTGCATTGTGGTTTGATTGCTTATGGTTTGCTCCGCTAGATGTTTTACATAGGGGCGCTCCAAGTGTTTGATCACAGGTTCATTAGATGATTTGATCAGATTTTGTTCTAAGTGTTTAATCTGTTGAGTGAGCAAAATTCTAATTGAGCGAAAGTTTATATTGGGTGAAAGTTTTTATAGGCTATATTCATTCACCCCCCCCTCTGAATACTTGCACCGAACTCAACATCCTTTTCACCTGGTCGGGGTATTTGAGCCGGTCAAAGACCGATATTCTTTCTTCAGCTTCTTGCCCGTGCAGGTCTTCTCTCCCATACCCGGTTCTGTGGCCTTCTTCATAATCATTGGAATCGGAGGAGGAGACTCCGATCATTGCTTCTTGAAAGGCTTCTTCTTCTTCATCTATGGTGCCTAAAGCACGGGATAATCTTCGCTGCCCGAGGGAAGAATTCCCCATTTAGTGAAAGTAGTCTTGAACCACTTGTTTCATCTCCTCTTGGCTGTGTCTTTGTAGCTCTGGTAGGGGCATCAGTCTTTCCTGACCTTTCCGCTGACAAGCCAGTCTTGCCACCTGAGCAGTCAGATGTTCGGCTTTGGAATATTTGAATATGTCGACCTGTCTAGCACAGGCTCTCGGTCTTCTTGAAATGGCAGCAGTGACTGGTTCACTCATTATCATTTTCTCTTCCTCCCTGAACCTTCTGCTCCCATCCTGGCGGCGGTTGGCAGCGACAGCATAGTTATCTCTTTCCCATCTTTTGCCCCCGGCCATGGGGTGGGTGACCATGCGGTTTTCTTTTTTCTCATATCTTCTGCCCCCTGCCCTAAAGCGGGCAATTGCAGCATCAGCAATTTGTTCTTCATCTTGAGCTAGGGCCCAGCTCTGGATTTTCTTCGGCCGCCAGATCTGCCTGAATCTGGGCGGCTTTGGTGCCAGTGGCCTTCTATCTCCATGTTCCATGTCGCCCTCCTAGCAGTCAGTACTCGGAACCTATTGGTGGTAGGTACCATTGCGACGATCACATCTGGCTTGACCTCCCTTGGGCAACCATTGAGGTTCGCCCAGATATTTCCAATCAGCATCGTCTTCCCTGAGTTGGACATCCGACGACCCGCAGTAATAGATCGGGCTCTCCGGTCGGATCTTCCTCCTTTTCGGTAGCAGCAGAGGGTGCGCTTCTCCTTGCCTCGTGATGGACAAAGCAGGACACGACCCCAGGAGTATCCTTCATCACCGGGTTCTTCTTGGGACCGGTAGCTTGCGGCGACATCTCGACAACAGCTTTTGGCGGTTGGTTGTCAATCTCGAGCAGATCAGTGAAAATGAGGCCCAGGCAATTGGGCATTCCAACAGTAGGCGGCATCGATCCGAATGAAAGTGGTACCGCCAGGTAGCCTTCTCGAACATGTGCCTCGACCGCTTGCTGGTCAAAGCACACGGACATGATTCCAGCCGTCATCCTAGCTTCCTGAAAATAGAGAAAGCACACAGAATTAGAAATTTGAGGGGGGCCCATCGGGCCTCCTATTTTTGGCGTAGAGATGAAGGGAGACTCGGTCCCACCGGGCATGCCAGACTTGTGGGAATGGCTTTATTCATCATCTATTTATTTATTTTATTGTTGTGTTTATTGGTTTATTGGTTGGTTTGTTAGGCGTGCCAGTCACCGGAGTGACGATTTATTATGCGCTCGATCTGACTCAATCAGTCGATTGTGAAGTCCGAGTCAGGACCGGAAGTCCGTCATACCATAAAGGTTATGACGTTAATTACACCCTTCCTAAGAAGGACAACCCTTGATTAAACGCCAAAATAGGGGGGGCCCCTCGGGGCGGTTAAGAAAAAAAATGACAGTGCATAATATTGAAGCTCTTGTTATTCTAAGAATGTAATTGGGTAAACGACAGACTTATTAAATCAACATGACCTCCTCTTGTGTGGGTCATGCCGGGTAGAAATAGGACACCGTCCACGCAATGGCGGGACGGGGCCTGGGCAATCATCGGAGACATGTCCCCGCTCACGTTTCTCATCCGGCCGAGAGCCTTGAAGTATTTGTATCCCCTGATAGATCGAGCCGGACGGGAGGTGTATGATGTGCATTTCCCGGGGCTTATCGGGGTTAAAACATCGATCGACATTTCGGCAGCATCTCCCCATAATCTAGGTTATGCCCAAGAGAGAATAGGCTATCACCCACGGAATGCCGGGATGAAAGCTGAGAGAAAGAGAGGCCGAACCTCCCGAATTGCATATGTATGCCCTGGGGGCAATGTTCGATTCTTCCCTTATAGAAGCCGGTGGCACTCATGCAGTGGCAGAGCCCACCTGAGCTGAAGGGATTGCTCATAAATCTGACACGGAACAGTGGAACATAAGGGAGTCTGACTCCCTTTAAATTTATCCCCAGGATAGGTCTGGTGACTCACGGGTATCCCTGTGTGAGTTTGATCCAGGTGCCGGGGATTCAGTTGGATGGCAGGGCAGCTTCTCGGCATAGCTTAAATGGGTGTATAGGTTCCCGGCGTGAAAACCACCGCGCCGGGAAGGGTTCTTTACAAGGTCCTATTCGGGGCGCCGGGAAGCTGGCATTAGTGGAGTTCTCGGCGTGAAGGTAGAGTGGCTAGGGGGATAGGGTTCTCGGCGCAGGCAAGGAGGCCAGGGGGTCAGGGTTCTCGGTGCAGCTCAAGTTGATATGGAGTTCCCGGTGCGCCCAAGAGATGGGTTCTCGGCGCGCCCAGGAGATGGGGTTCTCGGCGCAAGAAGGCTTGCGCCGTTCTTGTGCCGAGAACTATTCACCTATTCTACTGTTCGTGGCGCCGGGATGGGTAAGAGACGGCGCCTAGATGGTTTTGAATGGTTTCCGGAGCCCTATTTTTGGGTTTCTTGATGATTCAGGCCAAGGTAGATGGGTTCTGTGGGGTCAAAGTGGATCAGTTCATCAGATTGGAACTGGATTAGGTTTAGGCTCCAAAGGAAGGCCAGGGTCGAAGAGGATTTGGGGAAATCAGGGTCTAGAGAATCCCTGTCACCAGTGTAGTGCAAAGTCCCGGGGACAGCTTAATGTCATCTTTCATCATCCTGAGAGCCAAGAGATGGCTGTCTCTGGACCCAGGGATGATTTCGACGGTGCCAATAGGCAAAACCATAGCATCTAGAACTATAGAATCTCACTAGCAGCGGTCATTATATAGCTTCGCTTTGTTCCAGGGGCCAAGGGATGGTATGTCCCTGGCTCTGGAATAAGCACAGCAGACATCTGAAAACTAAACGAAGTGACTTACTAATAATCAGGCTGGGGAGGGGGATAACATGCTACGGAATTTAAAAGAAGACATAGAGGGATGGCAACAGAGCTTCGGAGAAACAACAGCAGGCTGACGGAGAGGTAGATGGCAACAAGGCTTCAAGGAAATGAACAGCAGGCGCCAACTGCAACCTGTCATATTCATTCATTCGACACTGATACTCCTCCCGACCCATACATCGGAAGAGATACATAGGAAGAAAGCGAAAGCGATACATCATCCTATCGGCGCGAAGCCGGTTATAGCATTATAGCACACATCAGAGGAAGAAGGAGAAACCATCGAAATTAAGAAAATGAACTACAGAAATGGGGGGGGGAGGGTGGAGCATTGACTCCTCTCCCTCCCCGGCTGCCCACCTTCGATCGGCCTCGGGCTCTCTTCTCTGCTTTTTCTCTCTTCTCTGGCTCTCTTTCTTTCTTTTCTTTCTAGAGGAGGTAGATTTCCGCTCGCCAAAAACCCTGCTCCCTTTCTTCTTCCTTTTTCCCCGTCCTTGATGAGGTTCTCTTTTTTTTCCCTCTTTTCTCTTCGAGGGAGTGGGTTTATATAGACCCAGCGCCTCCTAACTTCTCGACAGATGGAAGTCGGCGTGCCTTTTCATCTTCACGGCGCGTCTCAGTCAAGTAGCTCCCGGTGCGCGAGGTAGCATCCGTAGAGTATCCCGGCGTCGCTTTCGGGAGCCCATCTCATAGGCCCACTTAGGCCTTCTTAAGACCTCTTATGGACTTATCGGCTCTCTGAATATATTAGAACCGCAGCAGGCCTTTTGTTGGTGGACCCAGGTCTTAATAGGATCATGGAGACCTTCATCAGTCAGTGGACTGGGATTTTATCGGTGTCATCACTTGAACGATGACAAAACAGGACATCATTTCATCAGTATTGCCACCCACACGATGACAAAACCGGATATCAGCTTTAGCCTGGGAGGACCTCAGCCGGGTATATAGCCCATGGAGACGGCTCTTCTTTTGTTCTGACTTTGTAGAGGTTTTCATAATCTTCATTTGCTGGTTCTTACTTCATCTTTGTCTTTGCTCATATCTCATCCATCAACAAGTCGACATTTGACTTAGTCCGACATGTTGCCTGTAGACTTCCGGACGAGGCAGTAATACAACTCTTATTAAAGAATGGTAGGAGGTCTCATCAGTCAGTTGACTGCTACTTCATCAGTGCTGCTGTCTGGCTGACGACGACACCGGACATCAGCTTGGCTGGAAAAGGCTTCAGCCGGGCAGATGGTTGAGGAGTTTCATCAGTAATCTTTCGTTGCTGGTTTGATTCCTTCTTTCAGTTTTGTTTCCACCCTCGCTCATTTTCCAGGTGTCAACACCGCCTTCTATTTGTGAACGGCCCTCCCTCTGGCTGCCTACATGCAACCGTTGGTCAAAGGTTTGTGCCCCACATCCACTTCTCACACTTCGAACGTGCCCCATTCAATCCCCACTCTCCACCTCGTTGCCCACGTCCCCAGGCACGAAGCTGGAAGGCCCTAGAAGGGGGGTCCCGAAGACAAAACTTTGAACGGGGAACGGAACAGACGGACGAGGAGGAATAGATGGAGGGGGACGCGGAGAGACGAGCGGATGTCAAAGAGGAGATTCGGCAGAGGGTCGAGAGCTAAGAAAGTTCCCCAGTGTAAGAGGGAGGACTGGCGATTAGCACCTCATCCTTCCAGCTTCTCCTTGCATCACGAAGCCTGCCTCCACTCAGAAGATAGGCGACCATCGACCAGGCCGACTAAGCTCCTAGGCAGCCAAGACTTTGGCTGTCTCTTGGTTTGATTTCTGCTCCTACTTTGCTTTTGTTTACACACACCCGCGTGCACTTGCATTTTCATTGCATTTTAAGCAACTCGTAGATCCCCTATCATGCATAGATGTTTTAAACTTAAATAATTGAGAAGGCTAGTGGTCGAAAGTCTCGGCTGTCCCCCTTCCCAACCACCCCCCAAGTAATCTTACCACCTTGATTCTGCATTCTTATATTGTTTAGGATTGTTGCTACACTTCATAGCTCTAATCGACATCTCCCTTTTGTTTGTTTGAATTTTATATTGCTTGCAAGACTTTTGGCACTCTAGACTACGCATGGCTCTCCATTCTTGGCCGGCCGAGCATGGAGAAGTCGGGTCCCCACAAACTCCACCCTTGAGGCACCTACAAGCGATCATCACTCCAATGAGGCTCAGGTATAACTCTTTGGCGATCACTCCATTTCTCCCATTCTAACCCGTGCACTATAGGTGCAGTAGCATTTGCGGGGGAGGCACACCACCCCTTTCCAGTGCCTACAATGGGTTGTTGAAGGAAGGACTTGGTTGAGGTAGAAATCAGGAATATTTCGGGTTAAGTGTTGATTATGGCACCGTTGACTAGATTGTTAGGGAGGAAGGAAGGAACCGTTCTGTGTAAAGGGATAGGTGCTGAGGGTTGTGAAATTGTGAGTCATCTTCTGGTCCCACCGGTTTTGTGATGTGTGTGGGCACCAAGAGTTGGCAGGTGTTGATCAATTGAGAATGAAGTTTGGAGTTGTGAAGTTTTGGAGAAAAATGGATGGTAGTATGGAACAGACGGTTCCTTGGTGTAAGTGCTCCTAAAGTAATGGTGCTAGAAGAAGACCCATGTGTTGTTTGGGCATGAAAGGAATTTCCTAAAGCTTTGGGTTCAGAGTTTGCGTAGTTTGAGGATCACAAGGTTTGTATGAGTGACCTTGTCATACTCCCTTGAGAGGTTGGAGTTGGCAAGGGAGTTGGGTTGAAACCGAAGGTGGTGTCCAAACGGAGTTTGGCTAGGTGAGTGAAGATAGCAAGTGTCAGAGCCAATAGATGAGTTGCTGAAATTGAGGAATGGTGAGTTGTTGGCTTCTGTAGAGGAGCAGGAGAGGAGAAAGTTGAGCAAGAAAGATTTCCAATCAATGAATGGCTAGTCACTGGAAGATGGATTTCAGTAGCCAAGTTGTTGCCCAACGAGATCAGTTGGAAAGAGTGGCGAGGGCTGTGGAATTGTGAGGCCTCTGGTGGCCGATTATGTTGTGTCCCTCTCGAATAGATTAAGATTGATAAAAGAGTTGTGTTGGGATCAGAGTTGGTTAGCAATGTTTAGTGGTACTTTGGCTCATAGAATGAGAATGTTGGTGGCATGGAGCCGACGGAAGAGTTGCAGTCAACAGAGATGATTGCGTAAGTTGAGCTGAACTAAGGGACAGACTTTCATGATGGTGTCCCTTGTGGAGGGCGTGAGGCTAGTTGGCAAATGTGAAAGTTGATGTTTCGATTAGCCTGCCGAGTATGTCTTCCCTAGTGGTGGTAGGAGTTCATGGCGCAGGTCATGTCTCCTTGATGTGTGAGGTTGTATCATGTGGTGCATGTATCCCTGAGGTTTTGTTGTAACTAAGGTGATGCCAGACTCGTCTATTTCTGTGTGCCTCGCTCGTTCTGAGGGTAAGGATGAGATGTGAATGTGGAGAAAGATGGTTCTACCAATCGTGATGGTCTGGCCATGTTCCTTAAGGAGGTATCGTGTTGAGAGTGTAAGGGTTGTGTTGGAGTAGTGAGTGTGTTGCCGACTGGGTAAGTCCTTCTCCCCCTATGAATTTTGTGCATCACTCTAAATTTTAAGGACAAAATTCTTTTATGAGGGGAGGACTGTAATATCCCAATTCTTCGGATCAAGTATCTGTGTGTTTCGAAGAGTTTCAGCGGGTTTTGGATCACGTTTCAGAATAAAATTAAAATTTCTAAATATTAGATCTTCAGATCCCCAAATGTGATATAATAATTTATTTTTGGTCGTTGTGGCATAACAAGTGAGTTACACATTTTTCGAAGATCACAAGGTTAATTTTTGTGATTTTCTATTTTATGAAAATTTAAGTCCCAAAATAAAACCTATAAAACCCTACCCATTCTCTCATCTCTCATTCTCTCTCTCACTCTCTCGTTTCTCTCCTTCTCTTCCCCCCATTCTCCGATGGTCAACGGAGGAAGAGGTGGGCAAGATGGCGAGTGATGTGGGCAATGAGCGACGAGGACAAGAGCAAGATCGGGTGGTGAAGTAGCGCAACGTGCGTTCGTGGAGTTTGCGATTCGGCTATGGGGATTTCGTCAATTTCACAGCAATCCTATATTTTTACCATGGTAAAGCTTCATGAGAGGTAGAGGGAGGAATCCCACACCTTCTAATGTTAAATTCTCATGGTTTCGAGGCGTGGTGAGACCAAGAGAGGGCTTATTTCATGTTTTGAGAAAAAACCAAACCCAAGGATGTGCGACAGATTTTGATCGATTTAGGCATCAATTTGTAGATTAAAAATGGTTTTCCAGTGGTGTGGATGTCAGGGGTGTAATTCCCCATTGTATCCTCTTCATCTGGAGGTGAATGGGACATGGAACAACCCCCAGAGGGGGTGTTCTATCCAATTTATCATAGGAGAAGATGGCCATATCGTAGGCCGCCAGGCTCTGTTGGGCAAGGCGGCCAGTAATGTGGCCACCCAACAAGTGTTGTTCTGGTGGGTGACCACCAATGTCGCTACCCAGTCCAGAGGTGCCCAGGTGGGTGGCCAGTAGTCTAGCCAGCCTGAGGGCAGTGCCTAGGTGGGTGGCCAGAAGGCTGGCCACCCAGCACTAGAGGGCGGCCAACTTGGTGGCCACCCAATGAGAGTGCCCTGTTTCGCAGCCAAAGGGTTGGCTGCCCAGTTCTAGTGGATGGCCAATGAGCTGGCCGCCCTATTACTAGTAACCCAGACACCCCTATTAGTTCAGATTCATGTTTTTGGGTGTCCGTGGCTAATGTGGTTTCGCAGAGGGTATGTCCGCATGTTTCTATGTATACGCGTGAGTTAACAGGGCTGATACGTATTGGTCTTTATGTCTGACTTTGTGTATCGGCCTAGGGCCGTATTCTACCATTGTTCAAGTGCGTGAGTGAGCACTCTGGTGATTCTCATTGGGCTGGTGGCGTACTACTTTATGTGACACTGTTTAGTGGGTATATCATGGTAGGACCTAGGCAAGGACAACCTAGCGTGTGCGGCGCTCGTAGAGTATAGAAGGAGATAGCCTAGAGCGCACGTGCCTTGTTTAGGGTAAGTGTACGTTGTTGTTAGACGTAGAGACGCATACCCCATGTCACGTTGTAGGACACAGTTGTGTTGTTGGGTGTAGAGACACGGACCTTAGCCAGTCCCATTAAGAGGTGTGGGTGTGTGTCTTTTTGCCCCTCTCGAGAATAGGGTGTAGGCTGCATGTGTGAGACCTGCGTGTAGTATAAGACATTGCGGGACGCATTTGGCCTGGTTAGGTGTGAGTGTCGAGCTCTATGCCAATCTGAGGTTGAGTTTACTGACAACGAGGTTGCGGCCCTCCCAAAAATTCAAAGACTGTCTCTACGACAGTGAGGTCATGGCTTCCCGATAGAGTCATCGTGGTTTCTTCACCGGTTGAGACTGAGACTTTTCCCGACAGCAAGGTCGATGTTCTTCTGAGTGTGACTGAGTGCGTGAGTGTGACCGTGGAGGTCAAGGGTTTTCGGTGTGTGCGTGAGTGTGACTTGCCGTGGAGCGAGGTCCCTCAAGGCTCGAGGCATCATGTGGTTTGCAGGTAGCTTGGTTGTGCTTGATTCCTTTTTGCCTGTTACCCATTCTTACTGTTGTTATTGTTGTTGCATTGTGGTGGGTATCCGCGGGACCCCTACTGAGTCAATGAAATAGGGTTCATCCCCTTTTTTTATGTGTGCCATACCTCCTCTGGTCCTAGGCGACGCCAACGGTGGTTCATAGTTGCTAGCTTGCTAGAGCTGGGGTACGCCCCATTATTGTGTACGTGTCTCTTTCGAGACTATACTTTTGTGGACTTGGACTCTGAAATTAATCTATTTAAAATGTTAATTTTATGTTTATCATATAATTAATATTGTAATTAATATATTATATTTATTTTAAGTTCTAATGCACTTCCACCATGTCAATCTAACCCTTCTGAGCTTTGTTGCTCGTGGGTGACAGGTCAAGATTCGGACTGCGCCGGTTACTTTTCGGTACTCGGATCTTAGGTTGTTACAGATAGTATCAGAGTGAGGTTGTGGATGTACATGGAAATTTGAGATAATTACAGTGTCCAGTGAGTCCAAAGTGTCTAATACAGTTGGCAATTGGCTTAGGGCATTTTGTTTTAATTACCACATTGTTTTCTGTGATTGTGCTAGGGGAGGGGTGATGGTGCTGAGAAGACAGACTAGACCCTTGTCAGAGTTGTCTGCCGGGGTGCAGGAGGAGCAAGGTAGAGAGTTGTCTCCTCCGACAGTGGCGGCCCAAGGTATGTTGAGTCAGGCAAAATTCTTCATAGGCACATACCAGTTCTTTGTGCGGCATTAGAGTCAATAGCACCATGGTCAGGAGGCTGGTGAGGGTACTTCATCGCAAGGCAGCCATGGGCATGTTTTGGGAGAGTTTCTATAGTTTCAGCCACCCAAGTTTATGGGCCAGACAGATCATGATGTGGCAAGGTTATGGATCGATGCTTTGGAGCGAGTCTTCTAGTCAATGGAATGTGCTGATGAAGAGAGAGTCCTTCTAGCGAGTTATGGCCAAACTTAAAAACGTAGGATGAGCATGGTTGAAGTGAGTCCAAGCCTCGCCATCTGTTGGATGACTAATTATGTCCTCACCACGGCATACTTTTTTCACATGTCATCTCATATGTCGAGCTGTCTTTAAGGACATATACATCCATTGAAGTCTGGATGTGAGAGGGATGTACCACAATGACTTGGAAGGTACATCCTTTTACTTTGAATTACCCCCTCTCTTAGGTTTGAACCGATCATGATGACAAATAGAACAAGATATATTATCTATATCCTCTTTGTAATATAACATACAATGATTAAGACATGCATCTATTTTCACAAATCCAAGCCCTAGGTCATTGACCATCTTCTTTGTATGGTAAAAATTTCCAAACAACTTCTTGTCTCAAAGCAACATACTCTTGATGATGAGGAGGAGGCAGTCAAAATAACTCTTATTGATGTGAAATTCAGATTTCAAGTTCACAATTGTGAGACCGTGGACAACCGAGTGTAATTCTCATAACCATCCCACAACGACTCATCAACATTTATTAATAATTGATAGAATCTTTCAGTTGTCTTGTTTGGCATTTCTTTGGTATATACCTATTCCTCAAGAACATTAAATCCATGACCAACATCATCTATAATCATATCCTTGTACGTACTTGTGCCTTTAACATTAGCGGGCTCATATGAGCAAACATCCTCACCATGACATGTCTAGTTCATATAACCTTACACAAATCATTTCTTATACATCTGATGTTGCACCTCTCATGTATAAATCGTTCGACATAGACAATTTGAATAGGAAGGGATTATTATTTAGATTAATCACTTTTAACTCATCCATGAAGATTTCATTGCACGAACACTTACTATACGTGTTGTACGATTTGCTAAAAATTTGGGCAGCATCTCCCCACACTTCTCTGGTATGGCAAAAATATTTATTGATTAATAAATTTTCTTAAACACTTACTAGTAAGTGGTTTAAAAAATACTCAAATAAATAAAGGTATACCAGAGAAGAGTGAGAAGATGCAACTGAAGTTTTCAACAAACTGTTCAGACACATATAGTAAAGGACCACCTATGTGCGATCAAACATTCGTAGACCGTCCGAATGGGACAATTCAAGACTTTGTGTTAGATATATACATTCTCATAAGAAAATGAAAACAGACACATCAATCACAACGTCTTGAATAGACAGGCTCATTGACACGGGCTTAACACGCTCTCTTTGAAGTATGTGTAATGTTAGGTTATATCTACGCACCTCAGCTTACATGGAATACCCCATATAATTAAAGAACATCAAATCAGATAACATCTGATTGATATGCATACATCAAATTAAAGGACATTTAATTTAAGGAACATATAAATAAAAAACTTCAAATTAAATAACACTGAATAAAAGAACATGAAAAAACTACAAACATATAAAATTTGTAGGAATAGCATTTATATGCATACGGAGACCACCGCTGGGTGCCACCCCTGCCCATCCCCCTCTCCCTACTCACCCGGCCCTCACTCTCGCCTCCACCCATCCCATAGGCCCCCCACCCATCCTAGCTCCCTCCCACTCCCTGTCCCACTCCGACCAACATCCCCTGCCAAACCCATCCTGGCCCCTCCCCCTTCCCCCCGCCCCTAGGCTGCCACCCCCCACCTATCCCTCACCTCTTGCCTCTCCCCACCGCCAGTGTCGGCAGGCCCCCTCCCCACTCCCACCCCTAGCTCCAGCAAGACACCCCATCCCTGTCCCCTACGCCTCCCCCTGCCCTTAGGCTGCCACCACTCACCTATCCCTCCCTCAGCGCCTGTAGGCCCCCCCCTCCCTCCACCTTGAGCACCAACAGGATGCCCCATATCAGCCACCTCCCCCCACCCATGGGCCGCTACCCCCACCTATCCCTCACCTCTCTCCTCTCCTCACCTCTAGTGACGATAGAACCCCCCTCCCCTCCCCCCACCCCCAACGCCAGAAGGACCCCCCATCTTGGCCCCCTCCCCCACCCCCTGCCCAGAGGCCATCACCCCCACCTATCCCGCATCTCTTGCCTCTCGCCTCTCCCCACCCCTAGTGCGGGTAGGACCCCCTCCCCCCACCCCCAGTGCCATTAGGATGCCCCATCTCGGACCCCTCCTCCCCTCCTACCCCACCAGCTGACCACCCTTCCCCTGCTACCCCACTAGTCGCACAGTCCCCCAACCCAGTGGCTGGAACCCCTCCCCCTCTCCCCACCTACTGCACTGCTGGCCGACCACCCTACTACCCCGCTGACCGCATAGCCCCCCAACCCAGTGGTCGGAGCCCCTCCCCCTCCCCCCACATGCTACCCCGTCAGCCGACCACCTTGCTACCCCGCTAGTCATACAACCCCCTCCCCCTACTTACAGCCCCACCTGCCGAACCCGTTGCTACCCTGCCGGTGGCACAACCTGGATCAGTCGGCCTCCCTACTACCCGATCGGAACCCCTCCACCTCCTAGATCGATTGGGCCATGCTACCCTATCGGAACCCCTCCCCCTCCCAAATTGACCATACCGGCTCCCCCTTTACCCCGCTGGAACCCTCCACCAGATCAGCCTCCCCCTCTCGGATCGGCCAACCCCCCACAAACGCCAATCCCCGATCATCTTCAAAAAAAAACAACAGAGAGAGGGTGGGGGAGACTTATCAGTTGCAAAGAGGATGACATAGGTGATAGTGACGATGGAAGGTGGTGCGGCGGGCTGGGGTTGGCAGACGTGGCTGCGGGGATGACGGACGTTGTTGCAGCAGGCGATGCAGATTGGCAGTGAAGGGGTGGCAGCAAGCACTGCCTCGAGTGGCTAGCATGGTGCTATTGTGCAATAGCCATGCCAAATGTCATGACATAATGGCAGAGAACAGAGAGGGAGAGAGGGATAAAGTGAGCGAGAGAGAAGGGCAGTCAGTGACATTCATATTACAGCATAAAAGAATGATCCTTGGGGATGTCAATTCTACTAACTTCTGGTATGATACCTGGCTAGGTAATAAACCTCTGATTTCCTATGCTCCTGCTGAACTTATCAACAATACAAGTGTTTCTGTTAAAGACTGTATAATGCACCCGACTGTTGAAGAAAACCAGCTCATTGAAACTTTCCTGCCAGCTGAAATTACTAAAGCAATCAGGAATACCAACCTTTCTTCATATGCTGATAAGGAGGCCTGGAGTTTGTCTTCCTCAGGTCATTATATGGTTTCCTCACTTTATAAACATGCTTGCAGCCTTAACCAAGCTCAGTTAAGTCTGCCTTGGAAGTTTCTCTGGTCTACCTGGCTGTCCCCTAAGATATCCATTCTTCTATGGAAAACTATCAATAACTGCCTCCCTACGAATTCTAATGTGCAGATGCTTGGAATTCATTTATGCTCTAAATGTTATTTCTGCAAACAGCCCCAAGAGGAAACATTGAATCACCTATTCATCAGCAGTGAAAATGCAGCTTCTATATGGTCATCTCTATAAACCTCAGGATTATTGTTTGATGGTAATTCTGCAAAGTCAAGGATACTGAACTCAATTTCACATAGCAGCTCTAAATCCTTGTATGGTCTTTTCTCCTTGGCATCAATTGGCTATACTATGTGGAAACTATGGTCTGCCAGAAATATGGCTAAGTATGAAGGCCGATCATAACCATGAATTGTCTGCTACATAAGATAAAAACTCAAGCTAAGGAAATCTGAGTTATCTAGTCTTAAAGAAGCTCATTCCAGCAAGAGGAAAATTCTGGATCAATTTGGTATTAAGGCTGCCAACAACAGAGACCCTCAAGTTCTAGCAATCAAATGGCTATGTCCTCCTTGGCCATCTCTCAAGCTTAACACTGATGGGGCTTGCAAGTGTTCAGGAAATTCTGGTGGGGGAGGAGTCATCAGGGATTCCAAAGGAAACATTCTACTAGCCTTTTCTCATTACTATGGCCCTAGTTCAAGCATTGTTGCTGAAGCAAGAGCCCTCCTTGATGGCCTCAAATACCTTTCATCCATAAATACTCATCCTGCGTTGATTGAATGTGATTCTAAGGTGCTGGTGCAAGCTGTCAGTAAACAGATAAACTGTCCATGGTCCATTCTTTCATATATCAGAGAAATTTGGGATTTGCTCTCACACAGGGATTCCTTACTTCACATATACATAGAAGCCAATACTGTTGCAGACTCTTTAGCTTCTTTAGCTTGCTCAAATAAATGTAATATTTTCTTTTCTTATCATGAGCTCCCCAAATATGTTCAGGGTGCAGCTCGACTGGATAAACTAGGCTTGCCTAGCATCCGAATCTTGTAACTTTTTCTCATTCTTGTTCACTCATTAATAAATCAACCTCCTAGCGGTATGATGGGAATGCTCCTATCTGGGCTCATTCTCCAAAATACTTCTAGGTAGGGTTTTCCACAAAAAAAAGTGATAGGCAGAGGATGTTGCAGGCTACGACTGGAGGTGGATCTCGAAAGAGAGGGAGACAGTGAGGGAGAGAGTGAATGTAGCAACCTGAATTAACTAATAAATTAAATTAATTGCCCCTTTTAGCCAAATTTTGACCAATTTATAAAAATACAAAAAAATACATATTCTTGTAGAGGAAAGAATTTCTAAAAAAATTATAAACTAAGACAACCCCAAAAGAAATTTTAATTAGGCCCAAATCAAAGGTTTTTGGGTAAAACTCGGAACTAAGTTGAACCAGCCCAAAATCGATCAAATTGGACCCCAATTCGAGCTCTAATGGGCGCAAATCAAACCCTAAACCATGGCCCACGTAGGAGAAGCATTCTCCCTTGCTTTCCCCTCAAAAAACCTAACCCTAGCGTTTGAATTTTGGGATATGTGATACAAGACTCGGCCAACCGTGAATATCTCGCGGGTTCCTCTCCACGACGTTCCTAGATCGAAGACAAGCCCCTAGGGTTGCCCCAAGACCTATAAATTGAAGTCCAACACCACCAGGAATCCCATTTTGCTTGGGCGGCCGACGGCGTGCAGGATCGAGAGGGTAGTTTGACAAGCAAGGCGAGGGTTTCATCTAGGGTTTCTATAGCGTCAACCTCTTCAACTCATTTGAGGTAGGTTTCTGACGGGATCGTCATAGGATCGACAAGCGGTAGCGAGCGATCGTCAAGTGACGAAGGAATCAGCAAGTGGCTTCAACAAAATTATCAAATAGATCTCTATGTTTTAGTTGTCTCATGTTAATTGGGTCACATATATGGGCCTAATGGGTCATGTTTTATGTTTATAGTAATTATGTCCACAATAATCATGTAAGAGTCTTTTTTTTATTTTGTGTCTTTTAGTCTTCCCAAGAGAGTTATGATCAGTAGGTGTTAGGTGATTAATGAGTTATCTTTTGGTTTTCTTTGAAGAGTCTATAAAAAAGGGTCATGTAGTCTTTCTTTAATGGCAATGGAGTGATTAGAATTTTTGGAAAAACAACTCTCTTGTAAGGTGCGAAGCCTTGCTTGCTTGTGTCACTTCTCCGAGAAGGAGATGGGGTGAGAATCCTCGTGGGTGAGAAGCCCAAGCCTTGGTCGTGAGATATGGCCCCAACCACCTCTTTCCACTGCCCACCACCTTCCCTTCCCAACCCCTCGTCTAAGAACTCAGCCCCATCGTCCTCCACCCTCCTCCTCTCCCTGCACCTTTCCCCTCCCTCTGAACTCTTCTCACCTCCCCCTCCCTTTCTCTACTACACAATCATCGCGGCAGCCCCCCTCTCACGTAACCACTCTTCTCCCTCTAACACCGCCGTGGCACTCCTCTCTTCACCTCTCTCTCTCTAACAGTCGCGAGCTAGCCCCCTCTCCCATGCGTCTCCTCACAAGCCCCTCTCACGTAAAACCATTCCCCCCAAGTCCCTTTCTCCCTCCCCCTTACTCTTTCCAATCCCGCAATCGGTCCTCTGTTTGTAACAGGGGCACCACCGGTGCACCCATCTCCCTCCCCTCTCTCTCCTTCGAAGCCTCCAACCCCCCTCTCTTCTCACTTCCCCACCCCATCCTTTGCTCTACTCGACTCTCCCTCTCACCCTTTCTATCCCCTGCATGCCGTGATCCTCCATGCAACGTTGCCATTGTCGCACCCACCTCACTGTGGCCCTACATGCAGCCTCGCCGCTGCCACCGTCGGAGCCACCGCCCTCGCCGCAGCAATGCATGCAACCTCACCGTCGTCTACTGGTAGCCCACCGTCATTGGCTCTCGCCTGCACCGGCCGCCGTCGAGGACACCTGCAAGGCCCGTCTGCTAGCCCTTGCGTCTTCCCCTGCCAGCCATCGCCTGTGTGCACCACCCCGCCGTCGTCGGTGACCTGTGGTCATTCCAGCTCGCCCGTCTGCAGCCTGCGGGGTGGCCGCGCAAGCTCCGAGTTCCACCCCGTCAACTTCATCGCCCGTTTCAAGCTCCCCATGCAGCCGCGGCTATTCCCCATCTCCGGCTCTCTCTCTCTTCCCTCCCTCTCTTTCTCTTTCTATAATTATCTATCTATATATATAAACAAATAAGCCCCCCCTCCCTCATCGATCTGTTTCTCTTTCCCTCTTTCATCACTTTCTGTTTTCTTAATTCTCTCTCTCTCTCTCAATCTCCCTTTATCTCTCTTTACCATTCTCTCATCCTCTCTATTCTCTCTCTCTCTATCTCTCTCTCTCTCTCTCGTAAAAGTTCTTTGAAGATTACCTGTGAGTGCATCTGGTGTATTGCCACATGAGTCCAAGATGTATGTCCTCCATTTCAGCGTAAAGAAGTATGACTCATATGGTATCATAACCTGGCCATATAAAAGAACCCGTTGATACTCAGGGGGCCATGAAATGTTTATTTAATGATGTGGTGCAGCAACGTGATACTGTGTGCATGAGTTTGACGAAGGCTCTCTGCAACCTTTTTAATATCCTCTCAAGCCGCATCAACAACGAAGCCAAGATGTTTTGATCGATTCAGATGCACTATTTCAGAGCTTGATTTTCGTGCCACATCAAATGGTATCAGAGCTTAGGGAATCGGGCTGTTCCATCAGATTGGGATCCTGAGCTATGAGGTTCGAGATCGAACCTCCTCCAAGCGGAGGGGTTTGACGGGGTCGTCATAGGATCGACAAGCGGCAGCGAGCGATCGTCAAGTGACGAAGGAATCAGCAAGTGGCTTCAACAAAATTATCAAATAGATCTCTATGTTTTAGTTGTCTCATGTTAATTGGGTCACATATATGGGCCTAATGGGTCATGTTTTATGTTTATAGTAATTATGTCCACAATAATCATGTAAGAGTCTTTTTTTATTTTGTGTCTTTTAGTCTTCCCAAGAGAGTTATGATGAGTAGGTGTTAGGTGATTAATGAGTTGTCTTTTGGTTTTCTTTGAAGAGTATAAAAAAGGGTCATGTAGTCTTTCTTTAATGGCAATGAAGTGATTAGAATTTTTGGAAAAACCACTCTCTTGTAAGGTGCGAAGCCTTGCTTGCTTGTGTCACTTCTTTAAGAAGGAGATGGGGTGAGGATCCCCGTGGGTGAGAAGCCCACGCCTTGGTCGTGAGATACAGCCCCAACCACCTCTTTCCACTGCCCACCACCTTCCCTTCCCAACCCCTCGTCTAAGAACTCAGCCCCATCGTCCTCCACCCTCCTCCTCTCCCTGCACCTTTCCCCTCCCTCTGAACTCTTCTCACCTCCCCCTCCCTTTCTCTGCTACACAATCATCGCGGCAGCCCCCCTCTCACGTAACCACTCTTCTCCCTCTAACACCGCCGTGGCACTCCTCTCTTCACCTCTCTCTCTCTAACAGTCGCGAGCCAGCCCCATCTCCCATGTGTCTCCTAACAAGCCCCTCTCACGTAAAACCATTCCCCCAAGTCCCTTTCTCCCTCCCCCTTACTCTCTCCAATCCCACAACCGGTCCTCTGTTTGTAACAGGGGCACCGCCGGTCCACCCATCTCCCTCCCCTCTCTCTCCTTCGAAGCCTCCAACCCCCCTCTCTTCTCACTTCCCCACCCCATCCTTTGCTCTACTCGAATCTGCCTCTCACCCTTTCTATCCCCTGCATTCCGTGATCCTCCATGCAATGTTGCCATTGTCGCACCCACCTCACTGCGGCCCTGCATGCAGCCTCGCCGCTGCCACCGTCGGAGCCACCGCCCTCGCCGCAGCAATGCATGTAACCTCACCGTCGTCTACTGGTAGCCCACCGTCATTGGCTCTCGCCTGCACCCGCCACCGTCGAGGACACCAGCAAGGCCCGTATGCTAGCCCTTGCGTCTTCCCCTGCCAGCCATCGCCTCTGTGCACCACCCCGCCGTAGTCCATGACCTGTGGTCATTCCAGCTCGCCCGTCTGCAGCCTGCGGGGTGGCCGCGCAAGCTCCGAGTTCCACCCCGTCGCCTTCATCGCCTGTTGCGAGCTCCCCATGCAGCCGCGGCTATTCCCCATCTCCGGCTCTCTTTCTCTTCCCTCCCTCTCTTTCTCTTTCTATAATTATCTATCTATATATATAAATAGATAAGCCCCCCCTCCCTCATCGATCTGTTTCTCTTTCCCTCTTTCATCACTTTCTATTTTCTTAATTCTCTCTCTCTCAATCTCCCTTTCTCTCTCTTTACCATTCTCTCATCCTCTCTATTCTCTCTCTCTATCTCTCTCTCTCTCTCGTAAAAGTTCTTTGAAGATTACCTGTGAGTGCATCTGGTGTATTGCCACATGAGTCCAAGATGTCTGTCATCCATTTCAGCGTAAAGAAGTATGACTCATATGGTATCATAACCATGCCGTATAAAAGAACCCGTTGATACTTAGGGGGCCATGAAATGTTTATTTAATGATGTGGTGCAGCAACGTGATACCGTGTGCATGAGTTTGACGACGGCTCTCTGCAACCTTTTTGATATCCTCTCAAGCCGCCTCAACAAGGAAGCCAAGATGTTTTGATCGATTCAGATGCACTATTTCAGAGCTTGATTTTCGTGCCACATCAAATGGTATCAGAGCTTAGGGAATCGGGCTGTTCCATCAGATCAGGATCCTGAGCTATGAGGTTCGAGGTCGAACCTCCTCCAAGCGGAGGGGTTTGACGGGATCGTCATAGGATCGACAAGCGGCAGCGAGCGATCGTCAAGTGACGAAGGAATCAGCAAGTGGCTTCAACAAAATTATCAAATAGATCTCTATGTTTTAGTTGTCTCATGTTAATTGGGTCACATATATGGGCCTAATGGGTCATGTTTTATGTTTATAGTAATTATGTCCACAATAATCATGTAAGAGTCTTTTTTTTATTTTGTGTCTTTTAGTCTTCCCAAGAGAGTTATGATGAGTAGGTGTTAGGTGATTAATGAGTTGTCTTTTGGTTTTCTTTGAAGAGTCTATAAAAAAGGGTCATGTAGTCTTTCTTTAATGGCAATGAAGTGATTAGAATTTTTGGAAAAACCACTCTCTTGTAAGGTGCGAAGCCTTGCTTGCTTGTGTCACTTCTCCGAGAAGGAGATGGGGTGAGAATCCCCGTGGGTGAGAAGCCCAAGCCTTGGTCGTAAGATACAGCCCCAACCACCTCTTTCCACTGCCCACCACCTTCCCTTCCCAACCCCTCGTCTAAGAACTCAGCCCCATCGTCCTCCACCCTCCTCCTCTCCCTGCACCTTTCCCCTCCCTCTGAACTCTTTTCACCTCCCCCTCCCTTTCTCTGCTACACAATTATCGCGGCAGCCCCCCTCTCACGTAACCACTCTTCTCCCTCTAACACCGCCGTGGCACTCCTCTCTTCACCTCTCTCTCTCTAACAGTCGCGAGCCAGCCCTCTCTCCCATGCATCTCCTCACAAGCCCCTCTCACGTAAAACCATTCCCCCCAAGTCCCTTTCTCCCTCCCCCTTACTCTCTCCAATCCCGCAATCGGTCCTCTGTTTGTAATAGGGGCACCGCCGGTGCACCCATCTCCCTCCCCTCTCTCTCCTTCGAAGCCTCCAACCCCCCTCTCTTCTCACTTCCCCACCCCATCCTTTGCTCTACTCGACTCTCCCTCTCACCCTTTCTATCCCATGCATGCCGTGATCCTCCATGCAACGTTGCCATTGTCGCACCCACCTCACTACGGCCCTGCATACAGCCACGCTGCTGCCACCGTCAGAGCCACCGCCCTCGCCGCAGTAATGCATGCAACCTCACCGTCGTCTACTGGTAGCCCACTGCCATTGGCTCTCGCCTACACCTGCCGCCGTCGAGGACACCTGCAAGTCCCGTTTGCTAGCCCTTGCGTCTTCCCCTACCAGCCATCGCCTGTGTGCACCACCCCGCCGTCGTCGGCGACCTGTGGTCATTCCAGCTCGCCCGTCTGCAGCCTGCGGGGTGGCCGCGCAAGATCCGAGTTCCACCCCGTCGCCTTCATCGCCCGTTGCGAGCTCCCCATGCAGCCGCGGCTATTCCCCATCTCCGGCACTCTCTCTCTCTCTTCCCTCCCTCTCTTTCTCTTTCTATAATTATCTATCTATATATATAAACAGATAAGACCCCCCCTCCCTCATCGATCTGTTTCTCTTTCCCTCTTTCATCACTTTCTGTTTTCTTAATTCTCTCTCTCTCAATCTCCCTTTCTCTCTCTTTACCATTCTCTCATCCTCTCTACTCTCTCTCTCTCTCTCTCTCGTAAAAGTTCTTTGAAGATTACCTGTGAGTGCATCTGGTGTATTGCCACATGAGTCCAAGATGTATGTCCTCCATTTCAGCGTAAAGAAGTATGACTCATATGGTATCATAACCTGGCCATATAAAAGAACCCGTTGATACTCAGGGGGCCATGAAATGTTTATTTAATGATGTGGTGCACCAACGTGATACCGTGTGCATGAGTTTGACGACGGCTCTTTGCAACCTTTTTGATATCCTCTCAAGCCGCCTCAACAACGAAGCCAAGATGTTTTGATCGATTCAGATGCACTATTTCAGAGCTTGATTTTCGTGCCACATCAAATGGTATCAGGGCTTAGGGAATCGGGCTGTTCCATCAGATCGGGATCCTGAGCTATGAGGTTCGAGGTCGAACCTCCTCCAAGCGGAGGGGTTTGACGGGATCGTCATAGGATCGACAAGCGACAGCGAGCGATCGTCAAGTGACGAAGGAATCAGCAAGTGGCTTCAACAAAATTATCAAATAGATCTCTATGTTTTAGTTGTCTCATGTTAATTGGGTCACATATATGGGCCTAATGGGTCATGTTTTATGTTTATAGTAATTATGTCCACAATAATCATGTAAGAGTCTTTTTTTTTATTTTGTGTCTTTTAGTCTTCCCAAGAGAGTTATGATGAGTAGGTGTTAGGTGATTAATGAGTTGTCTTTTGGTTTTCTTTGAAGAGTATAAAAAAGGGTCATGTAGTCTTTCTTTAATGGCAATGAAGTGATTAGAATTTTTGGAAAAACCACTCTCTTGTAAGGTGCGAAGCCTTGCTTGCTTGTGTCACTTCTCCGAGAAGGAGATGGGGTGAGAATCCCCGTGGGTGAGAAGCCCAAGCCTTGGTCGTGAGATACAGCCCCAACCACCTCTTTCCACTGCCCACCACCTTCCCTTCCCAACCCATCATCTAAGAACTCAGCCCCATCGTCCTCCACCCTTCTCCTCTCCCTGCACCTTTCCCCTCCCTCTGAACTCTTCTCACCTCCCCCTCCCTTCCTCTGCTACACAATCATCACGGCAACCCCCCTCTCACGTAACCACTCTTCTCCCTCTAACACCGCTGTGGCACTCCTCTCTTCACCTCTCTCTCTCTAACAACCGCGAGCCAGCCCCCTCTCCCATGCATCTCCTCACAAGCCCCTCTCACGTAAAACCATTCCCCCCAAGTCCCTTTCTCCCTCCCCCTTACTCTCTCCAATCCCGCAACTGGTCCTCTGTTTGTAATAGGGGCACCGCCGGTGCACCCATCTCCCTCCCCTCTCTCTCCTTCAAAGCCTCCAACCCCCCTCTCTTCACACTTCCCCACCCCATCCTTTGCTCTACTCGACTCTCCCTCTCACCCTTTCTATCCCCTGCATGCCGTGATCCTCCATGCAACGTTGCCATTGTCGCACCCACCTCACTGCGGCCCTGCATGCAGCCTCGCCGCTGCCACCGTCGGAGCCACCGCCCTCGCCGTAGCAATGCATGCAACCTCACCGTCGTCTACTGGTAGCCCACCGTCATTGGCTCTCGCCTGCACCCGCCGCCGTCGAGGGCACCTGCAAGGCCCGTCTGCTAGCCCTTGCGTCTTCCCCTGCCAGCCATCGCATGTGTGCACCACCCCGCCGTCGCCCGCGACCTGTGGTCATTCCAGCTTGCCCGTCTGTAGCCTGCGTGGTGGCCGCGCAAGCTCCGAGTTCCACCCTGTCACCTTCATCGCCCGTTGCGAGCTCCCCATGCAGCCGCGGCTATTCCCCATCTCCGGCTCTCTCTCTCTTCCCTCCCTCTCTTTCTCTTTCTATAATTATCTATCTATATATATAAACAGATCAGCCCCCCTCCCTCATCGATCTGTTTCTCTTTCCCTCTTTCATCACTTTCTGTTTTCTTAATTCTCTCTCTCTCAATCTCCCTTTCTCTCTCTTTACCATTCTCTCATCCTCTCTATTCTCACTCTCTCTATCTCTCTCTATCTCTCATAAAAGTTCTTTGAAGATTACCTGTGAGTGCATCTGGTGTATTGCCACATGAGTCCAAGATGTCTGTCCTCCATTTTAGCGTAAAGAAGTATGACTCATATGGTATCATAACCTGGCCGTATAAAAGAACCCGTTGATACTCAGGGGGCCATGAAATGTTTATTTAATGATGTGGTGCAGCAACGTGATACCGTGTGCATGAGTTTGACGACGGCTCTCTACAACCTTTTTGATAGCCTCTCAAGCCGCCTCAATAACGAAGCCAAGATGTTTTGATCGATTCAGATGCACTATTTCAGAGCTTGATTTTCGTGCCACATCAGTTTCTCTCAGGCCAAACCCTAATTAAACTATGCCATCATGTACGTTTCTTTGTGCTCTTCCCATTGGTAGTATTTTGCCCAAATTTGGTTTAGTATATTGATCATATTGTGTGTTTTAATCGAAGTGTGTCGGAGTCACCGGGAGGCAGGGCTCGGCCCCAGATCGCGGACCAACAGTGACCGCGACCTAGAGGTCGTGGCCTTGCGACAAATCGCAACCATCCATGATGTTTTTTTATTAATTAGTTTGAAGGTAGCCTGATCGCAGCGCTGCGACTGACCGTGATTTTCTAGTCGCGGCCCTGTCTCGATCGCGTTCAACGCTCGGGTTCAAACAGAACCAGCCTTCCCGAGTTCTATTCTTCTGAAACTATTCATAGGCAGCATGCTACATAAATGCACTTAAATGATTAGGGCTCATTAAAAATTGTTAAATCCTAAGATATAAGCTCATGATTTCGTTCTTGATGCTTACATTCTTCCATGATACCTCACTAAAGAGTAGATTAACTATCGTTAACTTGTTAATCTGAAATTTGTTTTATTATATTTGAAATCTCTGCAACCATGTGATTGAATTTCATTGCATGCTTGTTTGAGGGTCATGCCACTCCCGTGGTAATGACTCACCGATTACTCCCATTTTTCGCTATTTTTCAAGCCATATCTCTTGAGATAGTTGGAGCACTCTGCCGGATATTCCTTAAGTTAGACTAGAACCATTATCACAAGGCCTCCAAAAGACTCTGTGATCCTTGGATTCCCATTAGGACATCGAGCAGGTTGTACCCTGAAAACATGAACCCCTGATTCTATCAGCTTTTGAGTGGTCAGTCTGAGGTTATGACTGAGTTCTGCCCGACTCCGCCCAAAACGTGACCCTCTGAGGATCGCAACCAGCAGGTCACGGCCGCACAACTGACCGCGTTCTGCTTGTATTTGGCCAGTATGCCAGTCCTACCCAGTCAACTGGTTCCTGTTCCTCTCGACCGAACCTTATTTTTAGTCGACCTATATTGCCTCAGTCAACCATGTTGTTGTAGACTGAACCATGTCTTCAGTCGATTGATGTTTCCCAAGTCAACTTATGCCCCTGTTTGTTCTAGTCGCCGAGCATGGCTTCGGTCGACTGACATCTTGACCTGAACGCAGCTTTGACTAGGCCACGATTATCTTTACCCACCTTATGAGTCGACCCACTTGCTTAGTGAGTTGACTTAATCTCCATTTTTCCCCTTCTGATAGCGGTCTTGTCTAGACTGCTACCAAAAGATAGCAGTTCCCTGCTGACCGTGACTTCTCCCGGTATCGTGATTTTTCATGTTCTTGTGTTGATTATTTAGACCCGGACCTTTTGGGTTAGCCTCTCTAGGCTACAACCCTGAATTATACACGACCCCTGAATGATTCACATTCTAAAATTCTTGATTCCTAAGTCATATTTCTATGACTTATTCCATTGATCTAACGAACTCGGATTCCTTTCTAAGGAATTAGCCTCACTCTTAGTACTTGGTTACTTTAGCTTATCCTTAGAATTCTTGGCCAAACATAATGAATGTCTAGATTGTACTTGGGATCGTTGATGCACCTCTCAATGCCAATGCATCATAAAGGGCTCAGTCTGGTCTTGGGAGGAGTACCCGAAAGTACTTGTGCCCATGGGAGTTTGTAATGACAAGGTGCGGCATTACACCGCAATACTTGCTAGCGTGTTAATCTACGACACTCATCTCTATATGAAATTCGTGACTCTACATGACATGATTTTACTTGCATGCTTGTACGGCCATTACATGAAAGTTCTTGCTATATCTGGTTATATCTCTTGCTATTTCCTTTCATTATCTCATCTCGTTATTTGGTTGCCTATAGTTAATTGCCGCTATACATTGTTTATTTTTCACGTTTTCTCATTAGCATGAAAGAACTTGCTAATTAATTAATCACTTTAAGATTATCTGACATAGAGATATAATTCCTACTGAGCTCTCGCTCACCTAGTTTTTCCCAATCCTTTTTAGGTAGCTCGGATGAGGATGCTCAAACTGATGGGGAGGGGCGAGAGTAAAGCAAGTGGAGCAAGCCAGCCTAGATGTCCCGTCGTGTCATTTTTTGTGAATGTCAAAAGTTATGTTAGTTGAGTGGAGTCATCTTTTCCAAGATGTGGCAGTCAAACTTTTGTAATTTTGTTACTTTGTCAGTTATGTAAGATTTAGCGTAATAGATAATGTTGGTAAGTTTTACGAATGGAAGTTGGAAGTTGATTCAGTATATTGCACTTTGCCCCTTGTCGCAGATGATTATTATTATTAGTTCGCTCTGATTGACATGAATGTTACAACTATTGCGTTCCGATTTTTTGCTTTAGGGCAAGACAATTTTTGTGATATCAGAGCCTAGGTTTTCTTAAGACCCTAGGTTCCTAGACGTGTCTTTAGAACCCACGACATTGATACGTGTCTAAGATCCCACCTAGTGAGATCAGGTAGAGATTTGGGTTAAGTTAATTAATAAAAGAACCCTAATAGAAATTCGTAGAACGTTCTTAATTCCTTTCCTTATGCTTGTAGGATCCGTCTAGTAATCGCGATGGCTGCGGAGCGCGCGCAATGGAGGGAAATGCAGCGAACTGTGCAGGGCCTGACGCATGCGTTGCAGTAGGTGGCGCAGGGAGGCACTCATCATGGTGCCAGTGACCTTCACCAGAACTTCCAAGGCATGAACCCACCAAGGTTCAATAGTTCTCCCGACCTAGACGAGGCGGAGCATTGGGTTAAAGAGATGGATCGTATCTTCTGGGTCATGCAGTGCAATGATCAAGAACGTGTTTTGTTGGAAACCTTTCAGTTGGAACAAGATGCCCGCACGTAGTGGGAGTCAGTGGAGCCTACATTAGCAAATGGCCCCGTGATGTGGGATGAGTTCCTTGAGCACTTCAACAGTAAATACTTCTCTGACCGAGTCCAGGAAAAGAAGGCTGTCGAGTTCACTTCACTATGACAAAGAAATTTATCCGTGGCAGAGTATGAGGCACAATTCTCCAGGTTGTCTCGATATGCGCTGCACCTGGTGTACACCGAGAAGATGAAGGTGAAGAGGTTCCTCAATGGTTTGAAGATTCAATACATCAACCAGTTGGCACCGATGGAGATCCACAACTATGCCGAGATCGTGCGAAGGGCATAGGTTTTGGAGGACACCATGGAGATGACTGACCGGATTAGAGGGAGAGATAAGAGAAAGGAGCAAGCTACTAGCTTCGAAACTTCAAGCCGAAACCTGGCAAGAAGAGGCCCATTGGTGGGTCGAGTTTTACCAAAGATAAGAAACCAAGAGAGAATGACAAGAAGACAAGATCGACTACCCCATCCAAGGCAGTTTGAAAATATTGTGACTGCTAGGCCACAAGATGGAGGAGTGCTGGCGTAAGTTGGGCGCTTGCCTACGATGTGGTAGTAGGGACCACCGCATCCCCGAATGTCCCCTTCTTGCTGAACAAACTCCATCCGAGAAGCCGTAAGGAGTCAGAAGCGACAGGGCAGGCTCCAAGCCCTTAGAGAAACTGGAACTGAGGCCACTGAGGAGGGTGGTGTGGTTGAAGGTACTCTTACTATTCTTTCCAAGCCAGCATTCATTCTTTTCGACACTGGAGCTACTCATTCCTTTATTTCTAAGAATTTTGCCAAATCTATATCTATGAAACTAGTGTTAATGGAATCTCACCTTGTGAATACTATCCCTATTGGTTCGGGGTCAGAGATCAAATGCATATATCCCTCTAGTGAAGTTTTAATTAATAATGATGATTTTCCTGTCGATCTGGTATTTATGAAAATGAAAGACTATGATGTGATCCTAGGAGCGGATTGGTTGGCTAAGCATGGAGCTAGCGTCCATTGTAAGTCAGGATCAATATCTTTTTCTGGGCGCCTTGGACTTTTCTTTTCTGGCTCTAGGCATTCTAAGGCCGTGCCACTTATTTCGGCACTTCGGATGATAAGATGTTAAGGAAGGGGTGTCAGGCATTCTTGGCATTGGTCACTTTGACCGATAAGAAGAAATTAGAGCTGAAGGACATCCATGTTGTCAGAGATTTTCTAATGTATTTCCTGAAGAGTTGTCGGGTCTTCCCCCAGAAAGGGAGGTAGTTTTCTCTATTGACTTAGTTCCTGGTGCTACACCGATTTCTAAGTTTGTATGTCCCCTGTGGAGTTAAAGGATTTGAAAGAGCAATTGCTGGAGCTGTTAGAGAAGGGTTTCATCCGTCCAAGTACATCCTCGTGGGGAGCTCTTGTTCTTTATGTAAAGAAGAAGGATGGTTCGTTAAGGCTATGCATTGATTGTCGCTAGTTAAATCTGCTTACTGTTAAGAACAAGTACCCATTTCCAAGGATCGATGAGCTGTTCGATCAGACATCTGGAGCGTAATATTTCTCGAAGATTGATCTCAGATCGGGGTACCATCAATTAAGAATCAAGGACGAAGATATCTTTAAAATGGCATTTAGACGCAGGTATGGGCATTTTGAATTTGTTGTAATACTTTTTGGACTAACAAATGCCCCTGCAGTTTTCATGCAGCTAATGAACAGTGTATTCTGGCCCTACTTAGATCAGTGGGTCGTAGCATTTATCGATGATATTCTCGTATACTCGAAGAGTAGGGAAGAGTATGAGGAGCACTTGAAGATGGCTTTACAAATATTAAGGGATCATCAGCTATATGCCAAATATAGTAAGTGTGTGTTCTGTTTGCAAGAGGTATCTTTTCTAGGTCACATAATTTTCAAAGATGGTATTGTAGTAGATCCTTCCAAGGCTGAGGCAGTAAGAAATTGGGAGAGGCCTGTGAATGTGACTGAGGTCAGAAGTTTCTTAGGCCTGGCTGGGTATTATAGAATATTTATCAAGGATTTCTCCAAGATTACAATACCCTTGACTAGATTGACCCATAAGGAAAATCGATTTGAGTGGTCGGAAGATTGTGAAAAGAGTTTCCAGACCTTGAAAGAGTGTTTGACCACTGCCCCTGTGTTAGCCTTACCCTCTAGAGAAGGAGGATTTGAAGTTTACACTGATGCGTCGGGTATTGGTTTAGGCTGTGTGCTGATGCAGCGAGGAAAGGTGATAGCTTATTCCTCTAGACAGCTAAGGAAGCATGAAGAAAATTATCATGTCCATGACTTGGAGCTCGGTGCGGTTGTTTTTGCCTTGAATATTTGGAGACACTACCTGTATGGGGAATCTTTTATAGTATACTTTGATCACAAGAGCCTAAAGTATTTGTTTTCCCAGAAAGAGCTTAATGAGACAGAGAAGGTGGCTCGAGTTTTTAAAAGACTTTGATTTCTCCATTGAGTACCATCCCGAAAAGGGGAATGTGGTAGCTGATGCTTTAAGTCGAAAGCCAATGGCCAGATTATCAAGCTTGATGCTTTAAGAATGGAGGACGTTAGAGCAATGTTGGGTTCGGTGCTAGGGATTCAGAGGGGGGGTGAATGAATCTCCCCTTAAAAAATTCGCCCAATTAAAACTACCTCCTGACTAAAACTTAGAACACTCAAAGAAGCTGAGGCAAAAAAATAGATTCAGATCTACCGAATCTAAACCACTATAAGGTGTTCAATCAAGTAGTAAATGTGCAGTCAAATAGCTCAATGAACATGTGAAAGCATATCGAGCCTAAACATTCATCTAGCGGAAGCAAACATGAAATCAAACCACTGCACAATGATTTTTAGGTGGTTCGGTTCAGCAGACCAACATCCACCCCACACTCAAACCGAGTGTGGATTCCGCTGACTCACAGCTGGAACAGCTGGGCATCACAGCTTGTCTACAACCGCTGATACACAGCTTCGCTGGGCTTAATAGCTTGCCGACCAGAGGAACAAATCCCATGCAACCGCTGAGTAACACAGCTTGCTGTCCGAGGTATCCACCTCGCCTGCTGAGCAACACAGCTTGTTGTCCAGAGAAGAACCTTCTCTGCAACTGCTAGGGATTACAGCTTACCCGTCCAGTGGAATCCTCCACTGCATCCGCTGACTAACAGCTTCAAGAAATGGTGTACAATGGAAAGGAAAAACATAGACAACAACAATCGGAAGGCTGTAAACGATGAAGTACAATGTGGCTCAGAATGAGCTGACTGGCCTGGATTTGATCCACGGTCCAGTGAAGACAGATCTTTAGAATGAAGCTTCTCTCTACCTTTCTTCTTCTTCAGATCACTCAGTCTCTCTTTCTTTCTCTTTCTCACTCTATCTCTCTTTCTTTCTCTTTCTCTTCTTCACTCTCTTTCTTCTTCTCCTGGATCGTGCAGGCGCTCTGCTCTTCTACTCTTTTTCTTCTACTCTTGCTATTTCTTTGTCTCTCTTCTGCTAGAGCTCTCTGTCTCTCGATCTCTCTTCTTCAGGTGGAAGAAGCTTCATGTATATATAGCAGCAGGAATTGGGCGTGTGGCATTTGAGTTCCCGCCCAATGACTTGAACACGTGGCAGCATCTCAGCATGCTTCAGTACACGTGTCACCATTCTGTCAGTCCTTCCAGCCTCGGATCACATGCCAATCATCAGTCTCTGCAAAGTGTCCCTGTCAGACATTCAAATAGAATTATCAGTATAAGGTTAAAACCTTGTACAGACTTAATGAAGGCACTGCAGAAGTGATGTACAGACTTCATGAATGCGAAGCAATGCAATGTTCAGACTTTATGACTGCGTGGCTATGGCATTGTATAGACTTGGTGAATGCAGAACAATGCCATGTTAAGACTCTACATATGCAGGGCTATGGCATTGTATAGACTTGGTGAATGCAGTGCTGTGGCATTGTACAGACTTCAGGTATGCAATGCTAAGAACATAGCAGATGGTTGTATAGACATGCCATATGAATATGCAGACTCATCATGCAATGTTGTCTAGACTCAGAATGCAATGCATGAAGCAGTGTATAGAGTTAGAGTGCAATGCAAGTTCAACTGCAGATAGCAAAGTATATATATTACAACTGAATGCACTGTCATGGCGAATGAATGTACAGACTTAGCGTTATGAACCCAACCGATGTCTAGACTTTGTTAAGACGTTGAATGAGACGCTAACCCAATGCATGCAATCAGTGATGTACAGACTTAGTGAATGTGACACTGAAGCATGTACAGTTTTCACGTATGCAGACTATGAGCATGTATAGACTCAGTGAATGCTAAGCAGCAGCATGTATAGACTTCATGTATGGCATGTACAGAGTTAGAGTGAAATGCATGTCCAGCTGCAGACAGCAAAGTATATACATTGCAAGTGAATGCATTGTCATGCTGAGAGAATGTACAGACTCTGTGTTTTGCAGGCATATAATGTATAGAGTTGATGAAGTCATGCTTAACAGAAAGACGCCTTACACCAAGACATTTGTTTCACAAGTGACGCCACTGTTGGTGGGCGTCAAATGCCAAGCGTAAGGAATGTATGGACTTACTACGGCACAAGAACAACATAACGATGTACAGAATCTGCCTTGAACAATGCACAATGCCTATAAGAATGTATAGACTTAGACGTAGGTAAAGATACCAATGTTCAGACTTTGTGCAATGTATGGACTTAGTGTGTGCGAGCCTGCTGCAGCCAGTGTACAGACTTTGAGTGCTGCAAGCCGTTGTATAGACTTGGCAATATGAAGCACACATGCTGTATAGACTTGTGCTAACGCTGTAAGATGCTAGTGTACAGACTTAGCCAAGACAACTGAACGATGTATGGACTTGCCAATTCAAGGGCTGTACAGACTTGAGCGATGAATGTGCAGACTTGATGCAATGCAAGGCAAACGTTCACAATGTATGGACTTGCCAAAGCAAGGGCTGTACAGACTTGAGCAAAGCACAATGTATAGACTTGCCAAAGGAAGCTGGACGATGTACAAACTTGAGCAAACCAAGGTCTGTACAGACTTGATGCAATGCAAGGCAAACGAATGTATAGACTTTGGCAAAGCAGGGGCTGTACAGACTTCGAAAGTCAACCTGTTGAATGTACAAAATTCACCGATGTATAGACTTGGAAAGTTAAACTGGTGAATGTACAGACTTGATGACACACCATTGTACATGCTTTGCTACCCACAACGTGTAGACTGCACGATGTATAGACTTGCAAGTCCTACGTAGGTAAAGATGCCTAATGTATAGACTTGCTAGTGTGCATGCCACAATGCAGTGTATGGACTTTGAGTGTGCGTGCAGTGCTGCAACCGATGTATGGACTTTGGTTAATGCTGCAAGACAACAGCCAATGTATAGACTTCACAAATGCAAGCAATGTAGCAATGTATTGACTTTAAACTTTGCCATGCAATGTATAGACTTGCTACCCTGCGAGCCATGCAGTGTACAGACTTGCTAGCCTGCGAGAACTGTGATGTATGGACTATGCTATCTGCGACACATGCAATGTATAGACTTAAGATGTCTGCTACGCATGCAATGTAAAGACTGTGCTGAGAGTGATTATGCATGAATGTATAGACTGTATAGACATAAAAATTAACATATGCACAGATCTGAGATTATATAGAACATTACCTGATCTAACTGTGCATTGACTGTACCTGTCAGAGATTTGACTTTGACATAGGTTGACTTCATGAGTGTGAGTCATCCTTAAACCTGTTCTGACAGTTCCTCATATTTCATCAGGATTAGATCATCAATACATAATGAGCCATAACAGTTGTCATCATCAAAATCACAGAACCCCATAACATTTGTCATCATCAAAACCACAGAGTCACAGGGGACACAACAATCTCCTCCTTTTTGATGATGGCAATATTATGAGTCATTACCTTAGATTCATCCTGATGAATATGAAGATACACAATGGAATGGCTCTTTCAGAAATAATAACCATGTAATGCACAATGAGCATGTAATGCACCAGGTATGCAAGTGATGACTCACAAAAGTTTCTCCCCCTTTGACAACAGCAAAAAGGATGGAATGAACATTGACTGTTGAAGGAGATGATATAGGAGCTTTTATGTAATGCTGAAACTTCCCTTATCAACATGAGTGTATGACTACTCTCCCCTTAACTACACATGACCCAGAAGTTCTCTTGAAGAACATAAATGGACTCTGGTTAACCAATGAATCAATCTGAAATCCATCACCATAAGGATTCTGAAGTTCAGAAGACTGCAAGTGAACAAGGTAATAATGGGAGTAGCATCTCACATTTGTATGGTCAGATAACTGATACCAAGAAGGACTGATACCAAGGTATGAAGCAGATCATGAGGGATTGTAGAGCATGCATAACTACAATAAGTCTTAACATGAAAGGACTCTCTTATCATAGAGGGTTATGAATTTGCAACTTGACCAACCTAATTTAATTATGATGTATACCTCAATTAAATTCAATACTCATGTCTGAAGTCAAGTTTAAATAAAGGTGAACCAAATAACCAGATAATAACCATGACTAATCATCTTCATCTTACACACAAGATCTCAATGACTACTTTCAGAGTTGCACAGATTAGTATTGAGATTAAACACTTTTTACAGGAGCATGAATTGATAGATTTTGCAAAATATTTTTATTTGAAACATATTTTACTTTACCTATGCAATTTGGGTTTATCAACACCTTTTTACATGAGACACAACACGTCTTAGGTGAAGTGACCCAGTTACTCAGTGTGATAACTGTCATTGCCTCTCAACATTGAGACCAGAGTTAGCAATACAAATGTCTTTTTACGTGAAGAGACACCTTGATCAGAGGCCAGACTCCCCAGTTACTTGACACAAATATGCCATTGCTCTGTTAGGTTTTTCAATAAATTTTTACCAGAGATAACTATGGCACTTCATGACATAAGTTACTTTATTTCATTGATGAAGAACTCAGTTTCTCAGTGACCAAGTCATTGCTCTGAATTCACAATTTTTTTTTCAATTAGTCAAAATTTCTCAAGTTAATGTTTAACCACAGTACTCACTCTATGTATCTCTACCAAAGTAGCCTTGATTTCCAATTTTTAGATATCAGATGAGAGAGTCTAAGATTTTCATGACACAAGTGGTTAAAGTTCATTAAATCTTATCATTCAGATATTTTCAAGGAATTTAAGTACAAATCTGAGAATATATAATTCTTATATCAGTCTGATTCAGTGGTTATTCTTAAACCTATATGATAGAAATTTCCACATGATTCAGACTAGATTGTATGACATGCAATTTGTGTTCCTCAGATCAAATCGAAAGAATAACTGACCAACAAGTCAACAATAGAATTAAGTCAGTCACACCAGCTAAGAAGAATATGAAGGGTGATTGTAAGCTGGTGTAAGAGTCAACACATAGAAGAATATTTCAGAAGAGTCTACATCAACACACAGTAGCTGAGTCTGGAATTCAGACAGATCAGCTGACAGGTAGTAACATGAGGAAAGTTGAAAGAAACTCTTCT
Source organism: Amorphophallus konjac (assembly GCA_022559845.1). Taxonomy (NCBI): domain Eukaryota; kingdom Viridiplantae; phylum Streptophyta; class Magnoliopsida; order Alismatales; family Araceae; genus Amorphophallus; species Amorphophallus konjac. The sequence goes on along the minus strand of CM040121.1, from coordinate 509,931,078 downwards.
TTAATAACTCAACGAATAGAAGGCAAAATCCATTTTCAAGAGAGAGAAATATGACATCAGATGAGAGTTGATCAATTACTAGACAAGAGGTGTTCAAAATGTGACAATCAAAACACCAATTCTAAATGCTCCCCCTGTCTAGATGCAATGAAATTTCTTTTTAGGTTTTTCAACTGCACTACTCTTCATATGCAACATCAGTCAAACTCCCCCTGACTAAGTGCATGAAATACAATTGAAGCACTACTCATGATTTTAAAATATGCTCAAGGAGAATTCATGCTTGTTCAATCAGAAAGAGAATTTACCAAATGCATCCATTTCATTTCAAATTTTCAGATTTTTCAAATTTTATGATATTCATTACACTACTTTTAAATGAAGACATGACCCTTGGTACTTGGCGGAGAGCTTGGTCTCAAGGACCATCTCACACATAGTAAGAACCTCCAGATAGATTACATCTACCCTTTAGTAACTTACCATTTAATATACCAGGGTTATGCAAAGAGATGCAGTGCAAAGCAGTTCTATATGCTTTGAATGACTTCTTTGATGGACACATGCATTGTCTATATGCATTTAAATGAATCATTCAACCTCAGTGCAACACATGAATTAGCTCAGTATAAAGTACATGCACAAACATGTGAGAAGAGCATCAGATATGTTCAGAATTAAATTCAGTAGCTGAGTCTGGAATGCAGACTGATCAGCTAGACAAGAAGAAGACATCAGAAATCAGACAAGCATTTCAACAATTTCAGATGATGAAATTTAAAGACACTTTTTCAGAACTGACCTGAATAGTGCAATACTGGGGGTTTCATTCTTGAGTGCCTTGGCTTATTAATCCCCCTTTATTCATTCCAAGGCACACCTGCAGCAAAACAATCATTTTGATCTTGCAGGAACCCAAGCAGCCTTGGGTCCTGTATTATCCCTAACAGGTGTTCTAAATAATTTCTTAGCAATATTGTCATCAAAGTCCATCAGATGACAATTGGTCATGGAGTGGCCAAATTTACCACAATATCTACAAGATATAACAACCCTTGAATTCTTTTTGTGAACATTGTTATAGTCATGTAACCTATGTGATTTAGCATGAAAGTTTCTGTTGCTTGCATGAACCTTTGATTTACCATTACCTGCCCACCAGCATTCAGAAGCACGGTGGCCAAGTTTTCAACATTCAAAACATGCAGGAATCTTTTCTTTAAAAATAGATTTATTCCTATCAAAATCATTTTTATTTGCAGGGAATTTGACAAATTTAGAATTCGAGTGATTTCCCTGAGCATACCAGCAGTCCTTGACTGCATGCCCATACTTGCCACACTCGAAGCACCTAACATGCTTACTTCTAGATCCAGAATTATTCCTGTAATTTCCTGACCAACACTCAACAGCCTTATGACCTGGCTTGTTGCAATTGAAGCATGTGATGTGCTGGTTGAACTTAAGTTTGTTTCTTTTGTACCCATGATGATCAGAAGATTTAGCATGCAGTTTATCATCTTGTTTCATGATGAAACATGCATCCATGAAATGACCATGCTTACCACAGTAATAGCAAGAAGCATCAGGTTTCATAGGGGCATGGTTTCTATCAGATGAATTCCTAGATGCATGCGAATGAGTACAAGAGGCATGAGCATTTTGCATTGACCCATCAGATTCAGCAGAGCTTACAGATTTCAGGGTATAACCAGAAATATTCTTTGCCTTCTTTGTTTGACTCTTTCTTTTCAATTTTTGATTATTCTCAACAGGTTTTGTTTACTTTTCAATTTTCTGGGCTTTGAACTGAAAAATAGATTTTGAAGGTGATTTCTTATTTTTATTTTATTTTGGGGATTGACTTGAGGTACCAGCTACATCAGAGCTTTGCACAAAAGTAGTGTATAGCTGGTTTTTAGTAGTTTCTTTAACATCAGAACTACAACTTATCCCCTTTCTTGAATTGTCATTCTTATCTTTCATGACAGCTTTTATCTTTCCTTCATTTTTAGCAGACTTGGATACTGAGTTTTCCAGATTATGAATTTTACTTTCTAAGCTAGCAATGTGAAGCTCATAACTGGCTATCTCCTGTTCACTGCAATTTACACATTCGCTTAGAACTTTATTTGCAGTTTTGTACTTCTCAATTTCTTGTTCTAGACTGATCACCCTTTGTGATTTTCCATCACAATTGAATTTTCCCTTTTTTAATGTGAGAAGTGTTTCAGATAAGCCAGTGTTTAAACATTTTAATTTTTCAATTTCAGCTTTCAGTTCAGTGTTTTCCTTCTCAAATTTTTGTTGTTGAGCTTCCTTAATAACAGATTTTCCTTTTTCGACAGTTAGAAACCTCTGTGAGAAAATAGTATTTAAAACCATCAGTTTCTTGTTTTGTTCCCTCAGTTCTTTGTTCTCTTCAGATAGCTTCATGACTCCTTCACTACATTTTCCATTTCCAGACATAAGCTCCAATTTTTCAATTTGTTCATCTTCTCTTCCTCCACTTTAATTTTATCAGCAAGCAAATTTCTGTGATCTTCTTTAAACGAAGCAATTTGCTTATTCAGCCATTCATTCTCACTAAAAAGATCTTCATTACGCTCTCTTAGAGCTGAGCACATATTGCAGATTGACTCTACAGATGAAATATGCATTGCTTCCTTGTTGATTTTATTCAGACTAGCCTTGAGATCTTCATTATGCTTTTGAACCTCAACATTTTCAGACTTCAGTTTGTCCATTACAGAATTTATCTCAATCAATTCTTGCATGCCTTTTAGATGCTCATTTTTCATCTTAATAAACTGATTCTCCAGTTCAGATATCTTGTCCAAACATGTTTGATTTTCAAGTTTTAGAGAACCATTTTGTTCCTTAAAGTTCTGAACATCTAACATACATGCATCATAAGATTGTTTATGATTTGGACATTTTTCACAGAAGCTTTCAAATTTATCTGATCACATTTCTTTTTCAATCTTTTATTCTCAGATTTTAATCTTTCACATCTATCATTAAGTTCCTCATTTATATTCCATAGATCATCAATCGAAAGTTCTTCAGATTCAGAGCTTACCTGAGATGAGGTTTCATCATCATCATTTCTCCGATCAGCCATCAAGCATTTGCTGTGATTCCTGATTAGCTTTAGTGATGGGGCATCAAAGGCGATTTCCATACACGGGTGAAGTGTATTTGTGTGTTATGGCTTGTATAAGATTGTAATTGTGTAATTTCTTTCTTTTGGGCTCCTTGTAAGGCTTATATCAAGCCAATGGGCCATTTGTTATGTCAAGTCCAAGGTTAGATTGCCATTAGTAGAGTTCATTAGAAAGCCTAGTTCATATTGGACCAAATGCCACCCTTATAGACCATATTAGTCATTTAAGGCCCAATTGGGCCACTCCCTCTCATGGACCACCAAGACTTGGAAGGCCCAAGTCTAGACATGAGTTATTGGATTGGATTGGCTGGCCTTGGACCAGCCTAGGCCCAAGAGAGGCCCATGAAGGGGGCGCCCCCTCTTTTGGCCTTATTAGGCATGGTTGGTGTGTATTAGGTGGTGTTTGAATAGATTTAGTCCAAGGTTGAATGGAGATGGTCAAATTAGATTAAACAAATGTTTTAAGTGTGTTATTCACATTGTATCTCAGCCATTCACTCATCAACCCTTGATCCAAGGGCCTAGAATGGATTAGAAACCTAGCATATAAAACCTTGTATTTTCATGAGAAATTCAATGGAAAAATCAGAAAATTGTTGTCTCTTGGAGCTTGGTGCGCCCCTCTCTCCTCCCCATGCTGTTCTTCCACCTTCAACCCGAGATCTAGAGTGGTTATACCTCCCTTCATCCCCTCTCAACCTCTGATCATCACCGGTGCCGCCGCCGCCGCCGTTCGTGCCGCCTTCGAGCCGCCACGGGATCAATTTCGGTGTTCTATCTTGCTGGACAGAGGTGAAGCTCGAAAATTCCTCAAGTCAGCCACGAGTTTAGATCGACTTCAAATTTTGAGGGTTGGTTCCTACCTTATAGCCCCTTCCCCAAAAAAGAACTCAGGCTCAAATTCTCCCGTTTCATATTGTTTCCACTTCGTTCATTCCCCAAACTCAGATCAGATCTATCTCTGTCTACAGTGATAGAACCTTTGAGTTCGTCCCCTTCTACCACCCTTTTAAATTTTGTTAGACCTCCCAATTTAACTGGGCGTTTTGTCCATTTTTCCATACCTCCATAATTTTTATTAATTTTTGTTGAGTCTTTTACCTATTTTTCAAAATTCATGTTCTACCGGAGCTACAGTACTTCCAGCCAGATCCCAGATCCGACCTTCTTCCAGTACACAAATCATAGAAATTCATAGACACATCCAAACGTGTCCAAACAAACTTTTCCATCTTCCCAACTCAAAATCCTACAACTTTCATGAAGAAGTCGAAGTCTGAATCTAAGGTCTTCCTAGCGGTCACCGGCAGTTATCAGAGATCAGCTCTGCAGATCTGAGTGTTCAGTTACTGTACAACAGGAGGTTGTAAATTCCATAAGTCTAGATCAGAGAAGATCCAGGCCAGATCTCTAGGCCTACATTGAAGTACTTCGAGTCAGCTTTCCAACGGCGCTAATTTCGTGTCAATCCGACATCGGATATGATCACAACGTCCGTTTTCGCCGGACAGCGCGCTGAAAACCAGAAACTGCAGATCCGTGGCCAGTTTTCCCGACGGGCGCCGGCCGGAGCCGCCCGGCCTCCGATCATCGTTCCAGCGTGTCACCAGCCCGGGGATCGCTTCCATCAGTGTCCCCCACCACAGCGGTGACCCGGGTCCCACACGGCCCCTCAGGACAGCACGTGGGCCCCACCGTCATTAGTTCGGGCGTTGCCGAATCAACGCGAGAAGCCGCCCGTCAACCCGAATTCGGTCCTCCCGGACCCCAATGTGTAGCCCTTTACCTCCCTGCGTGGAGTGGGCAGCGGCTTGCATTTCTGTAATATTGCGTAATATTGTTCCGGGAGTACGAGTTTCGGCCGGGTCCATCGTCCCCACGCCGAGCGCGTGGAGGTATCGTCTTCGCTCCTACACTTGGCATTTCGCTTATTTCATATATGCTTGTTTATGCCACTGCTAGAGAGCATGTTTTAGGACCTAGCTCGTTATAATTTCATATCACCGTTGCTGCGAGAGAGTGAGCGAGACCGTCCCGTGACCCGATCCGGGCACGAAAGTGCGAGCCGACCACCCTAGCTCTTGCCGGTTTCTCAACCGTGCACGTCCGACGCTTCCCTCATCAAGGACGATCGCGAGCTTGCCGTGTCCGTGTCTCGTCCCGCATCATTTAGTTTTTCCAAAATTTCTTTGGCAGACCTGCAAGAAGAAATGCATTCGATTAGAGGTCTGTCAATTGATTCTTTTATTAAAACTACTGCTCTAGTGTTGACAGAGTCTTTCAATTCATCCTTCTCAGTCCATCTAGATTTATCTTTTGATAATTTGTGTGGACCATGAGTTATTACCTTCCAAAGATTTGGATCAGTAGATTTTACATACCGATGGAAATTTTCTAACCAAGAATCAAAGTTATTACCTCTGAATATCGGAGGATTAGCCATCGAGATATGATGAATGCACTGAAGTCAGATGAGCAAATCAAGACACTAAATCGGTGAAACAAAACACAGAACACAGGAAGCCCACTCTGCAATGCACCAACCAGAAATGCAGGATCTACTGCGGATTGTTAGATCCTATGCACAGCAACCCGCTCTGATACCAAGTGTTGGATTCGGTGCTAGGGATTCAGAGGGGGGTGAATGAATCTCCCTTAAAAAATTCGCCCAATTAAAACCACCTCCTGACTAAAACTTAGAACACTCAAAGAAGCTGAGGCAAAAAAATAGATTCAGATCTACCGAATCTAAACTACTATAAGGTGTTCAATCAAGTAGTAAATGTGCAGTCAAATAGCTCAATGAACATGTGAAAGCATATCGAGCCTAAACATTCATCTAGCGGAAGCAAACATGAAATCAAACCACTGCACAATGATTTTTAGGTGGTTCGGTCCAACATACCTACATCCACCCCACACTCAAACCGAGTGTGGATTCCGCTGACTCACAGCTTGAACAGTTGGGCATCACAGCTTGCCTATAACCGCTGATACACAGCTTCGCTGGGCTTAACAGCTTGCCGACCAGAGGAACAGATCCTCTACAACCGCTGAGCAACACAGCTTGCTGTCCGAGATATCCACCTCGCCTGCTGAGCAACACAGCATGCTGTCCAGAGAAGAACCTTCTCTGCAACCGCTGGGGATTACAGCTTACCCGTCTAGTGGAATCCTCCACTGCATCCGCTAACTAACAGCTTCAAGAAATGGTGTAAAATGGAAAGGAAAAACATAGACAACAGCAATCGGAAGGCTGTAAACGATGAAGCACAATGTGGCTCTGAATGAGCTGACTGGCCTGGATTTGATCCACGGTCCAGTGAAGACAGATATTCATAACGAAGCTTCTCTCTGCCTTTCTTCTTCTTCAGATCACTCAGTCTCTCTTTCTTTCTCTTTCTCACTCTATCTCTCTTTCTTTCTCTTTCTCTTCTTCACTCTCTTTCTTCTTCTCCTGGATCATGCAGGCGCTCTGCTCTTCTACTCTTGCTATTTCTCTATCTCTCTTCTGCTAGAGCTCTCTGTCTCTTGATCTCTCTTCTTCAGGTGGAAGAAGCTTCATATATATATAGCAGCAGGAATTGGGCGTGTGGCATTTGAGTTCCCGCCCAATGACTTGAACACGTGGCAGCATCTCAGCATACTTCAGTACACGTGTCACCATTCTGTCAGTCCTTCCAGTCTCGGATCACGTGCCAATCATCAGTCTCTGCAAAGTGTCCCTGTCAGACATTCGAACAGAATTATCAGTATAAGGTTAAAACCTTGTACAGACTTAATGAAGGCACTGCAGAAGTGATGTACAGACTTCATGAATGCGAAGCAATGCAATGTTCAGACTTTATGACTGCGTGGCTATGGCATTGTATAGACTTGGTGAATGCAGAACAATGCCATGTTAAGACTCTACATATGCATGGCTATGGCATTGTATAGACTTGGTGAATGCAGTGCTATGGCATTGTACAGACTTCAGGTATGCAATGCTAAGAACATAGCAGATGGTTGTATAGACATGCCATATGAATATGCAGACTCATCGTGCAATGTTATCTAGACTTAGAATGCAATGCATGAAGCAGTGTATAGAGTTAGAGTGCAATGCATGTTCAACTGCAGATAGCAAAGTATATACATTACAATTGAATGCACTGTCATGCCGAATGAATGTACAGACTTAGCGTTATGAACCCAACCGATGTCTAGACTTTGTTAAGATGCTGAATGAGACACTAACCCAATGCATGCAATCAGTGATGTACAAACTTAGTGAATGTGACACTGAAGCATGTACAGTTTTCACGTATGCAGACTATGAGCATGTATAGACTCAGTGAATGCTAAGCAGCAGCATGTATAGACTTCATGTATGGCATGTACAGAGTTAGAGTGATATGCATGTTCAGCTGCAGACAGCAAAGTATATACATTGCAAGTGAATGCATTGTCATGCTGAGAGAATGTACAGACTCTGTGTTATGCAGGCAGATAATGTATAGAGTTGATGAAGTCATGCTTAATAGAAAGACGCCTTACACCAAGACATTTGTTTCACAAGTGACACCACTGTTGGTGGGCGTCAAATGCCAAGCGTAAGGAATGTATAGACTTGCTACGGCACAAGAACAACATAACGATGTACAGACTCTGCCTTGAACAATGCATAATGCCTATAAGAATGTATAGACTTAGACGTAGGTAAAGTTACCAATGTTCAGACTTTGTGCAATGTATGGACTTAGTGTGTGCGAGCCTGCTGCAGCCAGTGTACAGACTTTGAGTGCTGCAAGCCGTTGTATAGACTTGGCAATATGAAGCACACAGGCTGTATAGACTTGTGCTAACGCTACAAGATGCCAATGTATAGACTTAGCCAAGACAACTGAACGATGTATGGACTTGCCAATTCAAGGGCTGTACAGACTTGAGCGATGAATGTGCAGACTTGATGCAATGCAAGGCAAACGTTCACAATGTATGGACTTGCCAAAGCAAGGGCTGTACAGACTTGAGCAAAGCATGATGTATAGACTTGCCAAAGGAAGCTGTACGATGTACAGACTTGAGCAAAGCAAGGTCTGTATAGACTTGATGTAATGCAAGGCAAACGAATGTATAGACTTTGGCAAAGCAGGGGCTGTACAGACTTCGAAAGTCAAGCTGTTGAATGTACAGACTTCACCGATGTATAGAGTTGAAAAGTTAAACTGGTGAATGTACAGACTTGGTGACACACTGTTGTACAGGCTTTGCTACCCACAACGTGCAGACTGCACGATGTATAGACTTGCAAGTCCTACGTAGGTAAAGATGCCTAATGTACAGACTTGCTAGTGTGCATGCCACAATGCAGTGTATGGACTTTGAGTGTGCGTGCAGTGCTGCAACCGATGTATGGACTTTGGTTAATGCTGCAAGACAACAGCCAATGTATAGACTTCACAAATGCAAGTAATGCAGCAATGTATTGACTTTGAACTTTGTCATGCAATGTATAGACTTGCTACCCTGCGAGCCATGCAGTGTACAGACTTGCTAGCCTACGATAACTGCGATGTATGGACTGTGCTATCTGCGACACATGCAATGTATAGACTTAAGATGTCTGCTACGCATGCAATGTAAAGACTGTGCTGAGAGTGATTATGCATGAATGTATAGACTGTATAGACATAAAAATTAACATATGCACAGATCTAAGATTATATAGAATATTACCTGATCTAACTGTGCATTGACTGTACCTGTCAGAGATTTGACTTTGACATAGGTTGACTTCATGAGTGTGAGTCATCCTTAAACATGTTCTGACAGTTCCTCATATTTCATCAGGATTAGATCATCAATACATAATGAGCCATAACAGTTGTCATCATCAAAACCACAGAACCATATAACATTTGTCATCATCAAAACCACAGAGCCACAGGGGACACAACAAGCAACTGGCAAGCTTGGATCTTAATGTCGAGGAGAAGTGAGATCAGGTTATGATCGCCCATTTTAAGCTTCGTTCAAATTTGCTGGCTGAAATCAAGGAGCTATAAGATGATGATCCGTTGTTTGTCGAGATTAAGGAAAGCTTGAGTAGTCGACCAGATTTCTTGATGATCGATGATGGTAGGTTGCTTTTCTGAGGGAGAACCTGTGTTCTAGATTTTGCTGAAGTAAAGGATAAGATTCTTGAAGAAGCCCACCGGTCCAAGTATACTATTCACCCTGGAGCTACAAAGATGTACCAAGATTTGAAGAGGACCTTTTGGTGGCCGAACATGAAGAAGGAAGTGGCCAAATTTGTGAGCAGATGCTTAGTGTGTCAGCAAGTCAAGATCGAGCACTTTAGGCCTGCTGGGAAGTTAACGCCTCTCGAGATACCACAATGGAAGTGGGAGAGTATTGGCATGGATTTTATTAAGGGCTTACCAAGGACTCATGGCGGCTTTGATGCCATTTGGGTGATTGTGGATTGACTGATTAACTCCGCGCACTTTTTGCCCGTTAAGTCAAAATGGACGGTTGATGTGTTAGCTGCTATGTACATGAAAGAAGTGGTGAGGCTACACAGTGTTCTTGTATCTATTGTATCTGACAGAGATCCCAGATTTACTTCCTATTTTTGGAAAGGATTGCATGCATCCTTGGGAACTCGTCTGAATTTCAGTACAACATTTCACCCGTAAACTAATGGACAGATAGAGAGGACCAATCATATTATAAAAGATAGGTTAAGGACTTGCATGATTGACTTCGAAAGTAGTTGGCAAGAGCACTTGCCCTAATTGAGTTTTCCTATAACAATAGTTACCAGTCCAGTATTCAGATGGCACCTTTTGAGGCCTTGTATGGAAGGAGCTATAGATCACCTCTGTGCTGGGAAGAAGTTGGTGAGAAGCAGTGGCTCGGACCAGATCTCATCTTTGAGTCATTCAAGAATATTCAGATTATTAGAGACCGTCTGCAAGTTGCTCAGTCGAGATAGAAAAGTTATGCCGCTAACAGAAGAAGAGATCTGGAGTTTCGGGTTGGCGAGCATGTATTCTTGAAGGTATCACCAATGAGAGGAGTCTGAAGATTTGGGATCTGAGGTAAGTTAAGCTCGAGATTTGTTGGCCCGTTTGAAATCTTGGAGAGGGCTGGCGAAGTTGCTTATCGGCTGGTGTTGCCACCCCAGTTGTCTGGTGTTCATAATGTCTTCCATGTGTCTATGTGGAGGAAGTACGTATATGACACTTCGCACGTGATCCAGCATCCGGATTTGGCGCTGAAGGAGGACCTATCCTACGAAGAGTAGTCTATCAAGATTTTAGATCAGAAGCAACAACAACTCATGAATCGGTCTATACCGATGGTCAAGGTCTAGTAGAGTAAGTGTGGAGTTGAAGAAGCCACGTGGGAATCTGAAGACACGATCAAGAAGCAGTACCCCGAGTTATTCTAAGGTCAGTATCAGTAGTTGTCTTTTGCCTCAATAAGTTCAGTAACTTTGGGGGACCAAATTCCTTAAAGTAGGGGAGGGTGTAGCAACCCGGATTAACTAATAAATTAAGTTAATTGCCCTTTTTTTGCCAAATTTCAACCAATTTATAAAAATATAAAAAATATATATTCTTGTAGATGAAAGAATTTCTAACAAAATTTTCAACTAAGACAACCCAAAAAGAAATTTAATTAGGCCCAAATCAAAGGTTTTTGGGTAAAACTCGGAACTAGGTTGAACCAGCCCAAAATCAATCAAATTGGACCCCAATTCGAGCTCTAATTGGCTCACGAACCCTAAACCTTGGCCCACATAGGAGAAGCATCTTCCCTCGCTTTCCCCTCGAAAACCCTAACCCTAGCATTTGAATTTTGGGATAGGTGGTGCGAGACTTGGTCAACTGCGAATATCTCGCAGGTTCCTCTCCACGACGTTCCTAGATCGAAGCCAAGCCCCTAGGGTTGCCCCCAGCCCTATAAATCGAAGGCCCACACCACCAGGAATCCCATTTTGCTTGGGCGGCCGATGGCATGCGGTGTTGTGTCTCCTATGGATTTGATGTCTTGTTTTGATGTCTAGTTTTGATGCTGGCAACAGTGCTGGCAACAGTGTGTTTGACATTAATCTGTCTCTGGCAACATTGTCATTTTAAAGTCATTTTTTAAGTCAGAATAAGTTCTTGTTCATACCAAGGTCGATGGATATACATAGTGTTGCATTGAAAGGTCGATGCACATTTGCATATAAGTCTTTAAGGTCGGTGCACATTCATGTTATAGTCTATCAGGTCAGTGCATACATTCATTCAAGTACTGATAGGTCGATGCATCCTTGTACCGTGTTGAACATAAGGTCGATGCACATTTTCATATAAGTCCTGAAGGTTGATGCACATATCCATATAAGTCCTGAAGGTCGGTGCACATTCATGTTATAGTCTATCAGGTCAATGCATACATTCATTCCAGTCCTGAAGGCCGGTGCATAAATTCAGTCTAGTTCAAAAGGTCGGTGTACATGTAGCAGTCCTAGACCAGAAGGTCAGTGCACATGTAGAAGTCTTGCACTAGAAGGTCGGTGCACATGTGAATGTCTTGCGCTAGAAGGTCGGTGCATATAAAGAAGGTCTGCTGCATAGGTTAATGCATGTCTTAGTAAGGTCGATGCTAATGAGCTAGCTACTGCAGCATAGGTCAATGCATGTTGGAGTTGGGTCAATGCTTGTAAGTCATCACTCTCAAGGTCGATGCATCTTGCGCATTCACTATAAAGACAGGTCGATGCATCTTCATTACAGAGTCAGTGTAACTGACAATAAAGGTCACCTGTATAATACTAAGGTCGATGTTTTTATTCTGATCTGCTGCATGTGTTAGCTATACAGGCTGATGCATCTCATTTATGCATCAATGCTCTTGAATATTTTCTGTACATATACTTATATAAATTGCCTGACCTCATGAAGCATCTGAAACTGCATTTGCTAATAACTATTACATGCTTCATGAATCTCAAAAATTCTTTAATTCTATTTTGATCTATGATCGAACACCTGGGTGGCATAAAGGCAGTCAGCATTAATCTCACATGAAACTTAAAGTGAACCGGATTACAGGCACGTGATCCAAGGCAAAAAGTTGAACTAATATCCTGCCACGTGGATCGTCACATATTCTACCTCTGACACGTGGCCCCTCAAAGTGTGCTTTCTGGATAAATCTTTTTGGGCGGGAGTGTGTCTTCCACACACCCAAAAATATGAAAAGCTTCTGGGACCAGAGATTCGAGCTCTCCAGTATAAATAGGGATCGAGCACTCATATTCAAAAATATAGAATGAGAGAATAGTTAAAGAAGAGCAGAAGAGAGCTGGAAGAGCTAGAGTTCAAGAGAGAAAAGTCAGAGACGTGATCGAGAGAGAAAGAGCCTACTGCTAAGAGTGAAAAGAAAATAGAGTGCCGTAAGTTTGAGAAGTTCGTCTGAGTGAGAAGTGAGATTGTGAGGAAAATTTGCTGTCTTTACTCCTGGATCAGATCCAGAGTCAAATTGCTCCATAGCGAGCTACATTATTTTTCTTTCATTGTCATTTCTTTGAATTCCTTTTTGTTTGAAGCTAGTTGTAAGCTGTGTATCAACAGTTCAAGCTGTGAGTCAGCGGCAAGGTGTGATCCTCGGATAGCAAGCTGTGAGGCTCAGCGGTCTGGGACGTGCTCCCAAAAGCTGTGGATCAGCGGTTGTAGGGATTCTATCCCCAAAGCTGTGGATCAATAGTGTTCAAGCTGTTTGGCAACGGAATCCTTACTCAATTGAGTAAGGGGTGGACGTAGATCTCAAGCTCGAGATCGAACCACCTTAAAAATTGATCTGTCATCAGTGTGGTTGAATTTTCTTTACTGCGAATAGATGAATGCCTAGGATCGTCCACTGCAATTCCCTAATCATTTCAACCTATTCATTTGTTGCTTATGCTCAAGTTTTTAACCTGTCTGTTTGAATATATTCTGAATCTGTCTGTACTGTTTCATCTAAAATTGACATTGCTTTGAATTGTTCAGTAGACTTACCATCTTCATCTAATCTATAATTGTCAACTCAGTGGTATATAAAATTGGTTCAGTCAGAAGGATAGATTACATCTATCTAGAAAACTGACCTTTGCGTGAGGAGATTTTCTAATCAACCCTCTGCCAAGTACTATACTGAGTTAATTAACCTATTATCTTGGTGTTTACTGTGGTTAACAACAATTTCATAGTACATTCTCTTGTTGATAATTCAAACTGCTTTTAGTGTTTCTATTCACAGTAGTTTACTCTAATTCTGCATTGTTATTAACTACTATAGTGTTTTAATTTTGGGGTTGATCTATTCACCCCCCCTCTAGATCTCTTGTTCATCCATTCACAAACATCACGTGGTATCAGAGCCTAACTCTCCTTAGGGCTTAACATCCCGAAGAGATTAGTTGAAATGGATGCTAGAGGTCTAACTGTTGAGGGTCATTCAACTAGTAAGCCGCCATTCTTTGACGGAAACAATTTTGCTTACTAGAAGAATCGTATGCGGGTCTTCCTTCGAGCGAAGGATTATGAAATTTGGAAGGTAGTTAGTAAAGGACCTTTTGAGCTCCCTGAGGATGAGGAGGCCTGGACCAGGGAGCAGATCTGTAGGTCTACTTTGAACTGGAGTGCTGTAAATGCTATACAGTGTGCTTTTCACCCTACTGAATTTTTGAGAGTTTCCTCCTGTTCCACACCCAAGGAAATGTGGGACATGCTGGAGGTAATCTATGAGGGAACATCTCAAATTAGAGAGACCAAGGCTAATATATGTTAGTCTCAGAATACGAAGCTTTTAGGATGAAACCTGACGAGTCTATATCTGAGATGTACGCCAGACTGATGGTTCTCACTAATAGCTTGAGAAGTCTAGGCAAGGTTTACAATGAGTATGAAATTGTTAGAAAAATTCTTAGGTCCCTGACACCTATTTGGCACACCAAGGCCACGGTTATGGAAAAGTCTAGGAACCTAACAACTACCACTGTAGACAAACTCATCGGTTCTCTCATGATATATGAGCTGAATCTCAAGAGAGTCGATGAGTCTGATAAGAAGAAAAAGCCCTAGCACTTAAAGTGACTTCTAGTAGCAAAGGGTCATCAAGTGAGCACAGTTCTACTAGTTCAGACGAAGACCCAGATGAATTTGTAATGTTTACTAGAAAATTTAAGAAGTTATTGAGAAAGGAAGGAAAGGGGTTCAAAAGAAAGTATTTCCCAGGTAAGAAGTAGTCAAAATACAAGTCTGATACTGCCAAGAAATCTGATGGTATTTGCTATAATTGCAGGAAAGCTAGGCACCTAAAGGCTGATTGTCCTGAGCTGCAAAAGGAGAAACAACCCAGGTGGAAGAACAAGAAAGAAAAAGTTATGGTGAGCACCTGGAGTGATGAAGATGAAGGCAGTCAGAGCAGCACATCTGATAGCGAGGAAGAAAACAAGCTCTGCCTGATGGCCGAAGAAGAAGAGAAGGAAGATGAAGAAGAGGTAATTTCCCCTTTCGAGAACTTTACTCATAGTGATTGGGAAGAGGCTTATGCTGAGATTTTAGATAAATATGATGATGTGCGTAGAGAGAATAGGCATTTAAAAAGAAAGATAAACTATTTAATGAATGGCACATCTTTGAATGACAAAATTGCATGCCTAGAAATAGAAAACTGTAGTTTGAAGAATTCTCTTGCTGAATGTGATAATTTCAAAACTGTCTTGAATGACATGAGGTATGAAAATGAACAATTGAAAAACACCTTTAATGAATTAAAAATCAGAATACAAAAATTTGAGGAAGAAACCAGAATTGCAAATGAAAAACATGATGTTGTTAATGGTGTGAATAAAGAATTGAAAAAGATAATTGAGAACTTAGAAAATGAAATTAAGGATAAACAGTATTCCCTTGAACGCATGACACAGGGAATTGAAAATTTGAATGCCATTTTGGGAACAAAGGTAAACTTCAGAAGGGAAGGATTGGGTTTTAACCCAACAAATAAGAAAAGGTTTGACGTAAAGACTATTTCCTTTGTTGCTGAAAAAGGGACATCCAAACCTTTGATAAAAATGAATTGTGAAGAAAACTTTAATAAAAAATATGTGAAAAATAATAATCTTAGTGCCAAGGATAAGGGCAAAGAAAAGATAGAGGTGCTAGGAGAATCCAGTACACACACCACTACTTCTCAGGCTAAGGGACAGGTTAGGGGTCAGCCAGCTAAATCCAAAGTCCAAGGAACCCCCAAAACCAAGGCAACCCACCCTCAATAGAAAGGTCGATACAACAACCAACCTACACCGACGCATATTCCTTCTGGGTTCAAGTCCTTTAGAAACTAGAGTCAGAGCAGGGGCACCTCAGGTCGATACTACTACTATAGTGCATCGACCTATCCATCATTCTATAACTTCTCTCGCTACATCTTTGGTAGGAAAGGTCGAGGTAACCTCTATATGAGGCTGATGCAGTAGAATGTTCATAATTCATATTCTAGTCAGGTGCATTGACCTTACCACTAGACTACCTCTATGCAACCTAGGTTTAGAACCTTCATGAACCAAAACTCATATGGCTGTGTCGATCCTATGTCTGTTCAGCCTAGAGTCTACAGTACATACACACCTTCCAATGCCCGATGGACCAATAATTGGCAAAAGAATTCTCACTATGTTAAAAATAAGAATGCCACACCAAAGAAAAAGACAACAAAAATTCAAAGTGGCAAGAAAAGACAGGAAGAGCTGAAAGTTAATAAATCCACAATTCAAGTCAAATCACATAAACAAATGTGGATACCAAAACTATTGTTGTCTTGTCTACATGATGTAAATGCAATTATGGGGCCCAAATAGCCTTGGGTTCCAAAATCTTCTATTTGATTTTGTATGCAGGTATGCCTGACAGCCAATCACAACATGTGATATCTTGACAGTGGTTGTTCCAAGCACATGACCGGGGACAAAGGAAAGTTTTGCATGCTAGTAGAGAAGGATGCTGGTCATGTTACCTTCGGAGGTAATACCAAAGGGAAAACAATTAGATCAGGTAAAGTTGGTAAGTGCTCTTCATGCTGTATTGATGAGGTTTTATTAGTTGAAGGCCTTGCCTACAATCTACTTAGTATTAGTCAGCTATGTGATAAAGACCATAAAGTTATGTTTGACTCTCTTGCATGTAATATTTTTGAACCCAATTCTGAAACTGTGAAATTCACTGGTAGAAGAGTCAATAACATCTATATGGTAGATTTAGATGATGCAACACACACTAATTTGTGTCTCACTGTTAATACGGATGACTTAGCTTACCTTTGGAATCGTAGGCTAGGTCATGCCAGTTATAATGTGTTGCATAAGTTGAATAAATATAGTATGGTAAGAGGTCTTCCTGAAAAATCTTTTAAGA
This sequence comes from Amorphophallus konjac, assembly GCA_022559845.1. NCBI lineage: Eukaryota > Viridiplantae > Streptophyta > Magnoliopsida > Alismatales > Araceae > Amorphophallus > Amorphophallus konjac. The sequence goes on along the minus strand of CM040121.1, from coordinate 509,914,467 downwards.
AGAACAATAAAATCTGTGAGGCTTATACCCAGTGCAAGCAGACTAGAAAGTCATTTAAATCCAGAACTGAGAACATGTCTTCCAAACCTTTTGAGCTAATTCATATGGATTTGTTTAGTCCTACTAGATCAGCTAGCTTATCTGGTAGAAGATATGGATATATTTTAATAGATGATTTCTCTAGATTTACTTGGGTATTCTTTTTAACTCACAAAAATAATACCTTTGAAGAATTTCAAGAATTTTATCACAGAATAAAACAGACTGGTGAGCAGTCTATTTCTACTGTTCTGTCTGACCATATATGGTGGTGAGTTTGAAAACTCACAGTTTGATGAATTTTGCAGAGAAAATGGGATCAACCATAGATTCTCTTCACCAAGGACTCCAGAGCAGAATGGAGTGGTTGAAAGGAGGAATAGAACCTTGGTGGAGATGGCTTAAACTATGCTAGTTGAAGGCAACTTGCCTAGAAGGTTTTGGGCTGAGACAGTAAATACCTCCTGTTACATCATAAACAGAGCCCTGGTAAGACCTTTTACTCAAAAGACTCCATATGAGATACTTAAAGGTAAGAAACCTTCATTAGCACATTTCAAGGTCTTTGGTTGTAAATGCTTTATTCATGTTAACTCTGAAAGAGACCTTGATAAATTTGAACCTAAAAGTGAACCTAGAATTTTTCTAGGTTACTCTGAAAAATCTAGAGCCTATAGAATCTACAACATTAATTCTCATACTGTTGAGGAATCACCACACATTGTCTTTGATGAACTTTCTAATAAATTTGAAACTGGCTTCTGCAGGGACAAAACTGATGGAGAAATCCTTAAGAATAAAGAAGAGCAAGATGCAGAACCAGTTGAAGAATGTGAGACTGAAGGATCTGGAGTTGAGGGGGAGGTAATTGAAAATTTAGGTAATCAACTTACCAACATTAGAGTTCTTAGAGATCATCCTCTAGAGAATGTAATTGGTAATCTGAATGAACCCACTAGGACTAGATCACACTTTAGGATAGAAAATGAACTGAAATCTTTTGCACTTGTCACACAAGTAGAACCCAAGAACATTGAATGTGCCTTAAAGGATGTGCATTGGATAAATGACATGCTTGATGAATTAAATCAATTTGAAAGGAACAAGGTATGGCACCTAGTTCCTAATCCCTTACATGGCTCAGTTATAGACACTAAATGGGTTTTTAGAAACAAAACTGATGAGCAGGGAAAGGTAGTCAGAAATAAAGCTAGGCTTGTAGCATAGGGGTATAATCAAGAATTTGGGGTAGACTTTGAAGAATCTTTTGCCCCTGTAGCTAGACTAGAAGCCATTATGATTCTTCTGGCTTTTGCTTGCAGCCTAGGAATAAAACTTCAGCAAATGGATGTGAAATCTATTTTCTTAAATGGTTTAATAAAATAGGATGTTTTTGTTAAACAACCTCCTAGATTTGAATGCATTGACCTCCCTAATCATGTGTATAAGCTAGATAAGGCACTCTATAGATTGAAGCAAGCTTTCCTCACAGGTAAAGGATATTCAAGAGGTGAGGTTGACCAGACTCTATTTACCAAGGTAAACAATAAAGATATCCTTGTTGTTCAAATCTATGTAGATGACATAGTGTTTGGGTCAACTAATCTTTCTATGTGTGAGGAATTTTCTAAATTAATGACTGGTGGATTTGAAATGAGCTTAATGGGAGAACTGAAGTTTTTCCTTGGATTGCAGGTAAATCAAACTTCAGAAGGAAGCTTCATTACACAGTCCAAATACATCAAGGATCTGCTAAAGAAATACCAGCTAGAAAACCTCAAAGAGATCACTACACCTATGGGCACATCAACTAGTCTTGATGCTGACCCAAAAGGTAAATTGGTTGATACCAAACAATATAGAGGTATGATCGGATCCCTTTTGTATCTTACTGCATCTCGCCCAGATATACAATTTTCAGTGTGTTTATGTGCTAGATTTCAGGCTAGTCTTAAGGAATCTCACATGAGTGCTATGAAGAGGATTTTTAGGTATCTATCAAGCACCCTTGACTTGGAACTGTGGTATCCTGCTAGGTGTGAGTTTGAACTTGTAGCTTACACTGACGCAGACTATGCAGGGTGTAGGATAGATAGAAAGAGCACTAGTGGATATTGTCAATATTTAGGTGGTTGTCTAGTATCTTGGGCATCTAAGAAACAACACACAGTTGCTCTCTCCTTTGCTGAGGCTAAGTATGTTGCAGCGGCGAATTGTGCATCCCAAGTGCTCTAGATAAAACACCAGCTCATAGACTATCACATAAAATTAGGATGCATTCCTATTCTGTATGATAATACCAGTGCTATTTCTTTGTCTAAAAATCATGTTCATCACTCTAGGACTAAGCATATTGAAATAAAACACCACTTCTTGAGAGATGAAGTAAGTAAGAATAAAATTGAACTGAATTTTGTAGAATCAAAAAAATAAATTGTTGATATATTTACAAAACCTTTGGGAAATGAAAGATTTAAATTCTTAAGAAAACTAGGTTTATGTAAATTTCAGCATGATGATTGATTGCTTAAGTTCATTCTTGCTTGAAATAAATGTCTGTTTCATGACTGTTATTATACACATAACTCAGATTGTCACATGGTATTAGTCTGTCAGTAATTGTCATTGCATACTTTGCACTTTGTCTATCTTGATCTTAAGGGTATATCAAATTAATGGTGTGATGGGAAAAGGGCAGATATCTTCTGTCTGGAAACCTACACTATGTGTAGAGGCTTGTCCTCCGTCAAGTGCCCTGAGTCAAGATTCTGTCTGAGTATTGCATTTCATTAATTGTTCATAGGTCAAAATGTTGTGTCCAATAATAATGCACATAGACAGGGGGAGTAAGTGTTCAAAAATTGGTTTTAGTCTATCCTCTAGTGCATGTTGATAGGGGGAGTTCAGAATGAATTTGAGTCTGTTCAGGTCCAGGTTGTTGCATCTTTGCATTAGTAAGTGTTTCTGTACACCTTTTTGTAACCCTGACTTTGAAATCTCAGATGTTCACATTATTTCTGAAATCTCAGTAGCTCTTTGTTTGGTATCAGGTTTTCCTAGCACAATCATTTATTTCCATCTCTTGACATCAACCTCCTAAAAAGTCTTTATTCTTCCTATGACTCTAAAATAATAACAAACTGATGATCAGTTCATTACTCTAAGCTACTAAAATCAGAAATTTTCTCTTATAAGAATATGTAATGCTCCATAAATAAACTGATGGTTTAAGCTAAATAAATTTTAAAGTCTAAAGACTGAACTCAATGAACTAGGATGTTGATCACATTTAATAGCTCTCAACCATTTCTCACATGCAATGATTAGTAAAGTCCTCCAGAGTCTGAAAGTTTGTGAATTAGTGACTTCTTGGTTAAGAAACTTGGAATGTGTATTATTTTTAAACAAGTCTTTCTATAATACCAAAGGGCAGCAATGTCAAAATATTGAGCCAACATGATTGTAGACAGAGCAATGACTGAATGCACTGAGAAACTGAGTACTTTATGAAAGAAATAGAGAAAAACTCATGTCATGAAGTGCTTCAAGTTATCTCTGTTCAAATGTCAAAATAGAATGGAGAGTTTCACTAAGTAACTAGGGGTACTGGTGTCTAATCAATATGTACCCTTATAAAAAAAGGTGCAAACTACTCCTAATGTCCTGATACATGAAATAGAATGGTAAATTCTACTAAGTAGCCAGGGGTAATGGCGTCTAATCAACGTGTACCCTTATGTCAAAAGGCACAGATTATACCCAATTGTTCTAAATTGTTAAACAAAAATCTTGCTGTAACCCTAAGGTGAACTGTCAAATTGTTTAACCTTAATACATATTCTAGTCACTCCTAAAGAAATTCACTGATTTTTGGATAAAGTAAGACTGCATTCGTCATGTTTCATATGGTTCTGGTTTATTGCTATTAAGCGTTAATGCAAACTTAGTCAGAGAGCCCAGTTGCTAAACTCTAACCTTTATTATTCTTAAACAAGATTTCAATCAAGAATGTATTATATAGAAGCTTATAACTGAAGAATTTGAGCTATGTATGCTTGATCCATGAAAGATAAATCAGTTTGTCAATTAGATCTCTCCTACATTTTCACAACCTTGATATTGTTATACCTTTTTGTCACATCACTGATAAAATCTTATTGTCTCTATCAATTCCTTGTTTGCTGATGGCAAAAGGGGAGAGATTTTGATGGCTTGATGGCTATGCTGGAAAAAGGGAAAGAGTTTGAGTTTGCCTTGTTTGATTGTCTGTGTCATTGCATGTGGTGTCTATGCATGTCTGTCTTCTACTGCCCTTGACTGTGATCTTTGCATATTCTGACTCATAATGTAATATGTGTTGCCATCAAAACATAGTAATATTGCCATCATCAAAAAGGGGGAGAATGTTATGTCTCCTCTGGATTTGATGTCTTATTTTGATGTCTAGTTTTGATGCTGGCAACAGTGCTAACAACAGTGTTGGAGAGGGCGATTTCTGTAGCCCATTTAAGAGCAACCGAACTAGGTCCGTCAGGACCAAACAAGGCCCAGCTCATCCAAGTGACAGCCCCGCAAGGCCCACTTAGGATAAAAAACCCAATAAGATTACTCGGGATCAAACCCTTCCTCGACGGCCCTTAGACTTGGAAGGCCCGAACGTCAGTCAGAACAGAGGAAGACCCATGCCCGAGTTATCCCCTCACCGGGATAGAGGCAAGCGCTCAGGGCCCACTCTGACCCATCTTCATCCAAGCTATGCCTATCGCCCAGATAGGGTTGGCACCCTTCATGCTTGGGTTTAACCGACGATTGCTCTTCCACGCTGCCGTTAAGGACCCTTTATGAGCAGAAGTTTACGAGGATAAGGGACCCCTGACTCCTCAAGGCTATAAAGATCCCACGATGAGGACATAAAGAGCCCATGTTGAGGACGTAACTCCCACCCGAAACTCCTCAGCTTACGGGACTCATGAGGCTTGTGCACTATTTAAACATGGGACTCCCTCTTGTGGAAGGTAAGGTCCAACATACACCTAAAACTCCCTGAGCAGGAACCACTTCACCACCTTGGTGTAGAGGGATCTTGTGCATCTCTTTCCACCTCCCTTCATAGCTTCCACCATTGCTCTACTGACTTAAGCATCAGAGGGTTTACCCCTGGGAACCATCCTTGGGCCCCCAGATCGGTTTCCCGTTCTTGTAGTTCACTATCCGGTGATCATCCCCAGCTCAGGTCCAGCGCGAGATCACGCCTCTTCATCTAGCGCCGTCTGTGGGAAAAAACCAAAGGGCCAGTATGGTGCGAAGAAATTTAGGGAGGAGGTCCATCGACGACAGGGGAAAGGCCATGGTGGTGGTGGGAGAAGGCCCCTCTCAGGCCTCACAAAACCCTCCCTCCAACGCCAACACCCCAGCCGACGAACTACCCCCTCCTCCCGCGGCGACAGGGCAACCACTCAATGATGGTGCTGACGCTTTTCAAGCCCACAACGCAAAATTGGACATCCTCGTGGAACTCATGAGGACCCAGGCAGCCAGGGATAGAAGGTCACGCGCCCCTCCGGAGAGCCCTCCCCTCGAGAACGCGTCTTAGCACACCGCCGGAGGCCGCTTCACCCTCCGAGGTCGACAGATTATCCGTAACAGGTAAGGAGGACCTTCACAAGCCTCTCCCCTGGAGCAAGAGGCCTCCTCCACGCCGAAGAGGGGAAGACCTACGGCACACCGTCCAAACCCAGAGACCGAAGCTCCCGGAGAGCGCCCAGGAAGTCCCACCAGCCCCACAACGCGGCGACAGCCGGAGTTATCTCTCCGACTACGAGAATTCGAGAGGCGTTTCGCAGAGCAGGAGCGCGCCCTACGCGCCTTACAAAATGTCTCTTCGGCAGATGACGAGGATAAATCTCCATTCTCCGATCACATCTTGAACGCAGAGGTATCTCCCAGAACCTCCATTCCGACCTTCAAGTCCTACGACGGCCAAGGCGACCCGGCCGACCACTTCGACAGCTTCGACGCCCTGATGACCCTTCACGGAGCGTCCGACGCCATCAAGTGTCGAGCCTTTGTGACCACCTTGGTCCAAGGTGCCCAAGCATGGTTCTGGGCCCTCGCCCCCGGATCCATCCGAGATTTCAAGCAATTCGGGTGAGTATTCAAGGAGAGTTTCGCCGGTAGCGGCCCCCCAAGATCGGTAGCGGGGCTATTGGCTCTCAAGCAGGCGCAAGGGGAGAGACTCCGGGTTTACATCAACCGATTCAGGTTGGAAGCCCTAAGAATCCCCCGCCTTGATGTAGCCTCGGCCATAACCGCACTAACCAGGGGCACTCGGGACGAGAACCTCCGCCGCGAACTTGTCCTCCACCCTCCCTCGACCCTTGCCGAGCTAGTGACTCTAGATTTGCACCACGCCGAGTGCGAAGAAGTACTCAGCACATGCCGAGGCGCAACCAGCTCGGGTCGGGAGGGGGACAAGAAGCGAGCACTCGAGTCAAGCTCGGGCCCAAGGAAAAGGTGGAACCGAGACGGAGAGCATAAGGAGCCATCCCGGAAGTACGAGCGGTACACTCCCTTAACTGCTCCAGTGTACGAGATATATGAAGACATCAAAGGCTCGGGCCTTCTCTGCCAATCCGAGCCAATGAGGTCAAAAAATCACAATCACAGCAAGCATTACGTGTTCCACAGCGACCACGGGCATCATACCGGTGATTGCCACCAGCTCTAGGATGAGATCGAGCGCTTTGTCCGCCAGGGACACCTATCCCAGTTCGTGGCTGGGCGTGAGGAGGACCGAGGTGCCCCAGAGGAAATCGACATCGCCCCTCGCGGGGTCCACATCAACGTCATCGTTGGAGGAGCTGCATCAGGAGGGGTCAGTAGCTGAGGAAGGAAGCGTCATGCTGAGCGGCCGAGTCGAGTCATCAAGCCTCCCAAGGCCCCGCCAAGTGATCCCCAGGTCATAGTCTTCTCCGACCAAGATCTGGAAGGGCTGACCACCCCGCATGACGACGCCCTAGTCATATCGGCCACAATAAACCATTGTAACGTACACCGAATTCTAGTTGACAATGGAAGTGCCCCTGATGTATTATCTTACGAATGTTTCCTTAAGATGGGGGAGAATCCATCTAAACTCCGCCCGATCCGAACCCCCCTTTGCGGGTTCAATGGACAAGTCACTTATCTCGAGGGAGCCCTAAGCCTGCCGGTTACTCTCGGCACCCTATCCAAAACCGTTACGGTCATGGTGGACTTCATAGTGATCAAGGGTATGATAGCATACAACTCAATCTTCGGCCGAGGGATCCTTAGCCGAACGAAAGCGGTGCCTTCTACCTATCACCAAAAGATGAAGTTCCCCACCAAAAATGGGATGGGGGAAGTCCGAGGTAACCAGGCGACGGCCAGAAGGTGCTATAATATCTCGGTAGAAGCCACAAGGCCGGACGGAAAGAACAAGGGTCCTCGGGAAGTCGAGGAAAAACTTACAACCTCCGAGCCTGGAGGCGAGCTGCTAACAGTTTTCCTAAATGACGACCCGACCCTAGGAGTAAAGATTGGAGCCGACCTACCGTCTGAGGTTCAGCAGCAATATAAAGAGTTTCTTTTCATGTATACCCGAGTCTTTGCATGGTCTGATGATCAACTCCCCAAAATACCGGAAGAGATGGTAATGCATAAGCTCAACCTCGACCCAACCGTGAAGCCCGTACAACAACGCAGAAGGAAGCACGCGCCAGAGAAGCAGGCGATCTTCAAGGAGCAGGTCACCAAGGGGCAAAAGACTGGTCTTTTTAGATCGGTCTTGTACCCGACATGGCTGGCTAACGTCGTCCTGGTGCCAAAAGCTTCGGGAAAGTAACGAATGTGCGTGGACTTCACTGACTTGAACAAGGCCATACCATAGGACTGCTATCCATTGCCGAGCATCGATCAACTGGTTGATTCAACCTCGGGCAACGAGATACTCAGCTTCCTGGACGCCTATTCGGGCTACCACCAGATCAGAATGGATCCAGAAGACATCGAGAAGACTGCCTTCATCACCGACTTCGGCGTATACTGCTACACCCGGATGCCTTTCAGGTTGAAAAATGCTGGGGCCACGTACTAGAAGCTGGTCAATCATATGTTCGAGGGACAGCTCGGCCGGAACGTCAAAGCCTATATCAACGACATGCTCGTCAAGACCCCCAAGGCCGAGGACCACTTCACCGACCTAGCTGAGACCTTCGACACCCTCCTGAGGTACAATATGAAGCTCAATCCCACCAAGTGTGCCTTCAGAGTAAGATCCGGGAAGTTCCTTAGTTTTTTAGTCACCCAGTGTGGGATCGAGGCCAACTGCGACAAGGTCCAGGCCATCCTGGACATGCGCCCACCCACCTGCATCAAAGACGTTCAACGCCTTACTGGGCGCATTGCCGCGCTCAGTAGTTTCCTGTCCCGTGTGGCCGAACGATGCCTACCCTTTTTCAAACTGTTGAGGGGGCCCAAATTGGCATCTGCTACATTCGCATGGGACGAGGAATGCCAAAGAGCTTTCGCCGAGCCAAAAGAGTTCTTGACTTCGCCCCCGGTGCTTTCCAAGCCTATCCCAGGTGAAGCCCTGCATCTCTATCTCTCGGCAACCTCATCTACAGTTAGCTCGGTCCTGGTCAGAAATGACTCGAGAGTCGAGAGACCGGTCTACTACACCAGCAAGGTGCTCAACGAGACTAGAAAAAGGTACCCCGTAACCGAGAAACTCATGCTACCGTTGGTTACCTTGGCCAAGTGCCTCCGACCCTATTTCCAAGGGCATTCCATCACCGTGCTGACCGGTGAACCTTTGAAGAGGATCCTCGCTCACCTTGAAGTCTCGGGACACCTCGTCAAGTGGGCCATCATGCTCGGGGCCTACGATATATCATACCGGCCTCGCTCAGCTATCAAAGGATAGGCGCTCGCTGACTTCATCGCCAAGAGCACTATCCCGACCAAAGAAAAATCTCTTTCCGTGCCCGGGCGTCCAACAACGCCTCCGAGTATGAATCCCTTATCTTGAGAGCCCGCATGGCCCGACGACTGGGGGCTGAGTGAGTCAGAATTCACACTGACTCCCAACTAGTTGCTAGCCAGGTCAACGGCGATTACGAAGCTCGAGAAGCACCGATGATCAAATACCTCTAGCTAGTCCGAGCCGTGGCACAACAGTTCAAGAGTTTTGAGGTAATTCGAATAGCTCGAGAAGAAAACTCCCGAGCGGACGTCCTCTCTCGACTGGCCTCCTCTCTTGACCCCGAGGGTACTCAATCGGTCCTTCTCGAAGAGCTAGAGCGACCGAGCATCGATTCGGAGCTTCTGGCTATTGACCAGGCCCCCCCAAGCGACTGGCGCACCCCTACTTGTTGTGGCTCCAAGACTCTCAAGAGCCTCCCGGCCCCCGGGAAGCCCGAATATTGAAGTACCAAGCTCGGTGATTCATCGTTCTGGACAGCACTCTCTACCGAAGATACTTCTCCGGTCCTCTCCTGAAGTGCCTCAATACTAACGAAGCCAACCCAGTAATTCAAGAAGTTCACGAAGGCCTGTGCGGAGCGCATTTGGGAGGAAGGTTGTGACGACTCGGATTCCGAATACCAGATATACCTGGTAGGACTACCGAATACACCAGATACCACTTGGAACCCGCGAGGCCTCCCAAGAGCGGTAAAGCTCCGAAGGGAAAAAGGGATTATCGTGTAGTACATTGAACTGATAGATATAACAGCAAGCAATTATATTTCATTAGATCGGTTTGCTAAAGCAGCAGAAATAAAATTACATTTTAATAAACAGATTACAATTAACAATTAAATACCTAGAGTCAAGTTCAAAGGAAAGACAGCAAGTCTACTAAGTACAATCGACAGAAAAGAAAGACGTACCGGGAAGTCGGGGGAAGCCCGACGGAGGTACCAGTCGGCAGCTACGACTCGAACTCCAGGACCCGCGGAAGCAGAACGAACACATCACCCCACCTGAAAAGAAGGGGTGAGCCTCGTGTCACTGGCTCAGTAGGGGTCACGCGGATTCCCACTGAAAAACATACAGTAACATGGAACAACAGGAACAGCAGCACGAAACCACACTAGAAAGCTGTAAAAGAAAGGGAAGCAGGAGTAGGGAACATGTAAGGACGAGGGGAATAACCCGAACAGGCAAGCAGGCCTAGAAAGGGAAAGAGGAGTAGGGAGAAGCAAAGAAAAGGGGAAGAAGCCAAACAAAACACCCCAACCTACACCTACAACATGCATGCAAAAGAAGGCCTAGAAAAGACCTAGACAGGCAAAGATGACACGGCCGGAGTGTCGTGCGCAGGACAGGATACAGACCGCGAGTATAGCCACGGAAAGGCCAACCCGGATAGGTCACGACTGGTGGGGACACCGGGCCCACTGTCGGGCCCAATGCTCGGAGCCGACACCGCACCGCCACTGCACCGAGCTTATGGCTCGGCGACTCATTTGAAGACTCGGCGTCCTGAGCATAATATTTATTTGTGTATATTTGTATTGTACGTATTTGTGTATTGTGTGTAAAATACATTTACTAGTACATGTATTTTTACTTTCGTCTTATTAGGCTAAGTCATAGTCAATAAATATGTGTGTTTTGTGTATTTTATTTGGTTAAAACCTCCAAGTCAAAAGTTAGGTAAGTAAGCTTATTTTATTAGGCTAAGGACATATGTGCTATTTGTAAAGTTTGAAAGGTGTGGTTGCTATAGCCTCCTCCTATATAAAGGAAGGCCAAGAGTGTTACGAGATATGAATGATGAATTGAAAAGAAAGTTTGTTGTACGTGAGAGAGCTCCTCTCTTGTGCTATTCCCTTCCCTCCTTTCTCCCTTGTGAGACTTGAGTGTCGCCCGGTGTGAGACCGTCCGACGTGAGGCCGAGCTGTGTGAGATAGCAGTTATCTGTTCCCGTCCTGTTCGCGTCCCAGAGTACCGTCGATCCATTCCCACGTCGCCGCCGCGTCAAATTGGTATCAGAGCCCAACACGGCGCCTCCGCGATCCCGACGTCTCCGACGTCGTCTCCCTTTCTCTCTTTAGGTTGTTAGAAGAAATTGAAAAAAAAAATTGTAGCAAGAAACCCCCCCTATGTTTCTCTCCATCTCTCTCTGTTATTCTCTCTCCCTCTCTGTTTCTCTTTTTCTCTCTCTCCCGTAATCTCTTCCTCTCTCTTTCTGCTCGTTTCTCTCTCTATTTCTGTTTCACTCTCTATATCTCTCTCTCTGTTCTCTCCCTCCCGTACTTTCTCTCTTTTTCTCTCGTATTCCCTCTCTCTCTCTGTTACCCTCTCTCTCCTCCCAGCGCCCGTGAGCGCCTCTGTCGCTGTGCCGCAGTGCCCCGACCGCCGAGGCCACCCACCCGCCTGCCGCAGCGCCCCACCTCACGCGCGACACCACCGCAGCCGCCTCCCTGCTTGCCTCCGGCCTCCAACGCCCACCTCCGGACAGCCTCCACCGCCTGCACGCCCGTCGCGCTCGCCTGCATCCCCTCACTTTCGCCAACCCCCGGCACCCACCGCCGCCAACGCCCCCCCCCCCTCGGACTCCCTCTCACCCTGTCAACCTCCCACCTCCATCTCTCTCCCTCTCTTTCACCCACGCCACTGCGCACCCCCTCCGGCCGACTTCCCCCACGAACCGCCCTACGACCTCCATCTCCACGCCGCGAGAGCCCCTCGCCCACGACACCAGACGTCCGGCCAACCTCCGTAACCCACCTCCTTCTCCCCAGCCGCACACCTTCACCTCTCCCCTGAGCACGCACACATCCGCGGCCACACACGCCCCTCTCCTGGCCCCGTCTCTCTAACCCATACACACACACACGTCTGCACCAACCTCTCTCCCTTCACCCCACCTCCGCTCGAGTCCATCCGCAACCACCGTCGTGTCCCCTGCTTCCCTCTCACCTTCTCTCTCCTCACCGCGCCTGTACAGGACCTCCCCTCTCACCAACCCAACCCCACCGAACCGACCAAGTGAAACCCGCGTTCAGCCGCCTGAAGCCTTGACATTTGTGGACTGCGTGTGACGGCAGCAATTCTGTGAAGAAGCTTGTGCGTTTGTCGGCCTTAGATGCCACCTCGCCTGCATGTCGCTGAGCCCACAGTGTGAAGAGCAGCCCAGTCGCTCACGTGGAGACTCTACCGTAATGGCCGTTCTTGTGAAGAAGAGCTATGCTCGTGCCCAAGCCCAGCATAGAAGTCCACGGTGCCGTTTGAATCCCTTTGTGGCCCGCGTGTTAATCATGGCCCCAGCCAACTTGAAGCGTGGAGCCCTTGCTGCCTTGCGGCTTAGCCGCTTTTCATGCTGAAGACCCAGTGAAGTTGAAGCCGCCACCTTGGCTGTCTTCGCGTGGAGTTGTCTTGGCGTGGACACATTCACCCACGTGAAGTCTTGAAGCTGTTCGTGAAGCCCCTGGTGTGGAAGCCTGCCAACCAAGTTGGACGAATTTTTTTTTTTAAAAAAAAGAGTCATAAAGAGAGGGTGAAAAAAAGTGTTTAAAAAAAGGAGTTTAAAAGTCAAAAAAAGAGTAGGTGAAGGTTGAAAAAAAGAGATTAAAAAAAGGGAGGATAACATTTGTTGAAATATATATATATAACTATTATATATATATAATATCAAGGGATATATATATATATATATATTTTCATAGTTATATATCTATATCTATATATATTAATTGGAAATTGTGGCACCACAAGTCAACAACAACAGCCTGATCGGCGCCAGGGTCACCCGATAAGTCGACAGAAGATCCGTAAACTACGGAACGTACGTGCCACTGAGTCTCCCTGCGTGGAGAAGATTGGATTAATTTGTTCCCCTGCGTGGGAAAACTTTCAAATTGAGTGGTTTTGTAATAAATTAAATCCTCCATGCGCGAAGTGAATTCATTATAACCGTTCAAGCTTCGTTGACGCCGTGTGGGCCCGCACGTCCCCGCTCGCCTTCGTCTCCGGTCGAAGCTCGGCTTTTCAGCCAGCTAGGTACGCACTCCAAACTTGCTCATTTAGTATCCTTATCATTTGCCACGCGACGAGGTGAGCGAGAGCCCTATCCATGCAGCCTGTCTCCTGAGTGCATCGCTGTGGACGGAAAGCGAGAGCTTGCTTGAGCCTATCCTATAGGCCCTAAACTGCCGCATTAGGCACCCTAATTGTCAGGAGGTAATTCCACAACTACTTCGCCTATGGGCGAGTAACTTTTTCCTGACCGATCCCTTCAAATTGACCCTTTGTATATCAGCTGGGTCCACACCTTGCTAATTGTTGGTCCCAGATTGCATCATCTAGGTCCGAGCTCGTGCATGCCCCGTCGATGTAGGAATTCCTCAGGCCGTCTAGAACGCATGGAACAGGAAAGATATATGGCTGATCCTGACCTCATCGCCCAGTTTGAGGAAATGGATACAATATTTGATGGCACGCATGTCGAGTACATGCAGGTAGGAGACATTGCCGAGAGTTCTAGCCAGAAAAGATTGGGTGTAGTTCGTTGTATCTCAACACCCCAGGAGGACGATTGGCGTCGGACCTCCATCTTCCAAACCTACATCTTGGTGAACTCTCATCCATGCAAGGTAATCCTTGACAACGGGAGCTGTATCAATGCAGTCTCTTCAGACTTTGTCTTCCGTTTAGGTCTACCTACGCATCCTCATCCAAGGCCATACAACGTGGCTTGGGTCGATGACACTTCTATCCCAGTCACCACTACATGTGTCATTCCCATCCAATTCCAGTCCTACCAAGGATAAATCTTATGTGACGTAATGCCTATAAGGCCGGGAGCGTCATCTTAGGACGACTATGGATCTATGATGTAGACCTCGCTACCTTTGGTCGGTCCAATCAGTGTTCCTTCTCCTATAACGGGAAGAAGATTCAGTTGTACCCAGTACCCCCAAAGGTGACCCCAGGAAAGAGTTCCACCTCCACCCCCACTAGAACTCCCAAAGTTCAGGAGAGTCCCCAAACTCCCACTGAAGGGAAACCTCCCCTTCCTTCTTCTCCTGCATCTATCACACCCGTTTCTGAGGCTCCTAAGGTTAGTCATGACCTAGTTAGGTGCCTTGACTCCATGACTGTCGGTGAGCTAGACATAGAGGTTGTTGAGGGTGCCCCTGTTTTGACTGTTGACGTCACCATCACACCCAGGGAGTCCCGAGTCTTAGTCCCAACTGAAGACCCGGCCATACTGCCGGACTTTCAAGGCATCGTTCCCAAGGACTTACTTTCTCAACTCCCTCCTATGTGTGATGTACAACACGCTATTGAGCTTGCCCCTGGGTCCACCCTACCCAACCTTCCCCTCGAGTCTAGACTGTCCAAGTCAGCCGAAGAGTTTGCACCACCCGTCATTAGTTTGCATGAGTCAGCTGATTCGCATAGACGTCACTATGAATCTAAAGCAGGTGACTTGGTTATGGTACGGGCCCGGCCCGAACGTGATGTGAAACGAGATTGGGAGGGGATGGCCTTCTACAACCTTCAGATCATTTTCGCGCTATAGGTTCCTAGCGCCTTCATGAAGATCGCGCTAGGACGATATGGCGCCTTCTCAGACAGCAGTCGGACGAAAAAGTTGGACTTGGGGGCGCTCGTGGATGACTTCGGGGGAGTGATTCACAAGGGGAGGGCACATAGGAGAGTGGATATGACACGGGGGGGATTTTAAACAAAACATGGGGTCCTAAACATCGATTAAACTAACCTATTGCTAGCTAGGATAACTTGGTGAATGTGGGAGCGGGGGTGGGCGACGAGGGAGAAAGGGGCATGGCAGGGCGAGCTAGGACTAGTAGGGTGTTGGCTGGGGCATCACACCCGATCCCATCGCAGGACCGGTGCAACCAAACTCCGTCTTGATCATAGCCACGTCGTTGGCGGTGGTGGAGGACGTCGATCGTTGGTGGAGGAAGAACGGAGCCCGAATGGGGCCTCACACCCGGCCTCTTCTCAAAGCCGATGCACCCGGAGCTTCGAACGGCCTCCGTGAAGGGAAAAAGGGAGGATTAGAAGAAGAACATGGGCATCGCACCCATAGAGGGGAGGAGGGAGGGATTCCAAAGATTGGGGGGGAAGATAAGAGATATAGCCATGCTATACTCACTCATTTTCTCAAATCATTTCTATTCCATTACTTAATCAAACGAGATGGAGTACATATATAGGGGGAAGGGGAAGCCTAAACGACACTAAAACATCAATTACAACAGTGGGAAACAGCGAACATTGAAGTCATTGGGAGTTCCAAGGGCTGGGTAGTTGGGGCGTCTGTAGTTGACCGTCTGCCTGAGAACGCGCTAGGGAAACCTAGCGCCTTCTTCAGGTCGCGCTACCCAAAGGTAGCACGTTAATCTCCAGCCCAGCAGCTTCGTCGACCGGCTTTGGCGGCAGCTAGCTTGATTTCCATCAAACCCCTCCACTTTGGAAGGTTCATCCTTGAACCTAGAAGCTCAAGATCCCAGTCTGTGAGAACAGGCTGGTTCCCTAAGCTCTGATACCATTTGATGTGAAACGAGATTGGGAGGGGATGGCCTTCTACAACCTTCAGATCATTGTTGCGCTATAGGTTCCTAGCGCCTTCATGAAGATCGCGCTAGGACGATATGGCGCCTTCTCAGACAGCAGCCGGACGAAAAAGTTGGACTTGGGGGCGCTCGTGGATGACTTCGGGGGAGTGATTCACAAGGGGAGGGCACATAGGAGAGTGGATATGACACGGGGGGGATTTTAAACAAAACATGGGGGCCCTAAACATCGATTAAACTAACCTATTGCTAGCTAGGATAACTTGGTGAATGTGGGAGCGGGGGTGGGCGACGAGGGAGAAAGGGGCATGGCAGGGCGAGCTAGGACTAGTAGGGTGTTGGCTGGGGCATCACACCCGATCCCATCGCAGGACCGGTGCAACCAAACTCCGTCTTGATCATAGCCACGTCGTTGGCGGTGGTGGAGGACGTCGATCGTCGGTGGAGGAAGAACGGAGCCCGAATGGGGCCTCACACCCGGCCTCTTCTCAAAGCCGATGCACCCGGAGCTTCGAACGGCCTCCGTGAAGGGGAAAAGGGAGGATTAGAAGAAGAACATGGGCATCGCACCCGTAGAGGGGAGGAGGGAGGGATTCCAAAGATTGGGGGGGAAGATAAAAGATATAGCCATGCTATACTCACTCATTTTCTCAAATCATTTCTATTCCATTACTTAATCAAACGAGATGGAGTACATATATAGGGGGAAGGGGAAGCCTAAACGACACTAAAACATCAATTACAACAGTGGGAAACAGCGAACATTGAAGTCATTGGGAGTTCCAAGGGCTGGGTAGTTGGGGCGTCTGCAGTTGACCGTCTGCCTGAGAACGCGCTAGGGAAACCTAGCGCCTTCTTCAGGTCGCGCTACCCAAAGGTAGCGCGTTAATCTCCAGCCCAGCAGCTTCGTCGACCGGCTTTGGCGGCAGCTAGCTTGATTTCCATCAAACCCCTCCACTTTGGAAGGTTCATCCTTGAACCTAGAAGCTCAAGATCCCAGTCTGTGAGAACAGGCTGATTCCCTAAGCTCTGATACCATTTGATGTGAAACGAGATTGGGAGGGGATGGCCTTCTACAAGCTTCAGATCATTGTCGCGCTATAGGTTCCTAGCGCTCTCATGAAGATCGCGCTAGGACGATATGGCGCCTTCTCAGACAGCAGCCGGACGAAAAAGTTGGACTTGGGGGCGCTCGTGGATGACTTCGGGGGAGTGATTCACAAGGGGAGGGCACATAGGAGAGTGGATATGACACGGGGGGGATTTTAAACAAAACATGGGGGCCCTAAACATCGATTAAACTAACCTATTGCTAGCTAAGATAACTTGGTGAATGTGGGAGCGGGGGTGGGCGACGAGGGAGAAAGGGGCATGGTAGGGCGAGCTAGGACTAGTAGGGTGTTGGCTGGGGCATCACACCCAATCCCATCGCAGGACCGGTGCAACCAAACTCCGTCTTGATCATAGCCACGTCGTTGGCGGTGGTGGAGGACGTCGATCGTCGGTGGAGGAAGAACGGAGCCCGAATGGGGCCTCACACCCGGCCTCTTCTCAAAGCCGATGCACCCGGAGCTTTGAACGGCCTCCGTGAAGGGAAAAAGGGAAGATTAGAAGAAGAACATGGGCATCGCACCCGTAGAGGGGAGGAGGGAGGGATTCCAAAGATTGGGGGGGAAGATAAAAGATATAGCCATGCTATACTCACTCATTTTCTCAAATCATTTCTATTCCATTACTTAATCAAATGAGATGGAGTACATATATAGGGGGAAGGGGAAGCCTAAACGACACTAAAACATCAATTACAATAGTGGGAAACAGCGAACATTGAAGTCATTGGGAGTTCCAAGGGCTGGGTAGTTGGGGCGTCTGCAGTTGACCGTCTGCCTGAGAACGCGCTAGGGAAACCTAGCGCCTTCTTCAGGTCGCGCTACCCAAAGGTAGCGCGTTAATCTCCAGCCCAGCAGCTTCGTCGACCGGCTTTGGCGGCAGCTAGCTTGATTTCCATCAAACCCCTCCACTTTGGAAGGTTCGTCCTCAAACCTAGAAGCTCAAGATCCCAGTCAGTGAGAACAGGCTGGTTCCCTAAGCTCTGATACCATTTGATGTGAAACGAGATTGGGAGGGGATGGCCTTCTACAACCTTCAGATCATTGTCGCGCTATAGGTTCCTAGCGCCTTCATGAAGATCGCGCTAGGACGATATGGCGCCTTCTCAGACAGCAGCCGGACGAAAAAGTTGGACTTGGGGGCGCTCGTGGATGACTTCGGGGGAGTGATTCACAAGGGGAGGGCACATAGGAGAGTGGATATGACACGGGGGGGATTTTAAACAAAACATGGGGGCCCTAAACATCGATTAAACTAACCTATTGCTAGCTAGGATAACTTGGTGAATGTGGGAGCGGGGGTGGGCGACGAGGGAGAAAGGGGCATGGCAGGGCGAGCTAGGACTAGTAGGGTGTTGGCTGGGGCATCACACCCGATCCCATCATAGGACCGGTGCAACCAAACTCCGTCTTGATCATAGCCACGTCGTTGGCGGTGGTGGAGGACGTCGATCGTCGGTGGAGGAAGAACGGAGCCCGAATGGGGCCTCACACCTGGCCTCTTCTCAAAGCCGATGCACCCGGAGCTTCGAACGGCCTCCGTGAAGGGAAAAAGGGAGGATTAGAAGAAGAACATGGGCATCGCACCCGTAGAGGGGAGGAGGGAGGGATTCCAAAGATTGGGGGGGAAGATAAGAGATATAGCCATGCTATACTCACTCATTTTCTCAAATCATTTCTATTCCATTACTTAATCAAACGAGATGGAGTACATATATAGGGGGAAGGGGAAGCCTAAACGACACTAAAACATCAATTACAACAGTGGGAAACAGCGAACATTGAAGTCATTGGGAGTTCCAAGGGCTGGGTAGTTGGGGCGTCTGCAGTTGACCGTCTGCCTGAGAACGCGCTAGGGAAACCTAGCGCCTTCTTCAGGTCGCGCTACCCAAAGGTAGCGCGTTAATCTCCAGCCCAGCAGCTTCGTCGACCGGCTTTGGCGGCAGCTAGCTTGATTTCCATCAAACCTTCTGGATAGGAAGGCTTGGGAATCACACGCCCAGTGTTGCTCCTGCTGGAACTGCTATAAATAGAAGACTTCTCCATCTGGAGAAGACTGATCGTGACTGAAGTAGAAGAGAGCCACTGAGAGCCTGCACAATCTAGTGTGGAGAAGAAGAAGAAGAAGAGCAGAGAGAAGAGTAGACAGTGAGAGGAAAATGAAAGAGAAGCAAAGAGGCAGAGTGTGAAAGCAGAAGAAGAAAAAGAGAGAGAGAGAGAGAGAGAGAGAGAGAGAGAGCTCGTGAGGATCGAGAGAGAAAGAGAGATAAGAGTAGAGAACTGAAGCCTCATTGAAGATTTATTCTTCTGGTATTTGGATCAAATCCATGCCAGATTGCTCCTTGGCGAGCTACACTTTGTGGATTTCATTTCCAACTTTCTGATTGCTATATTTTTCGTTTCTTGTTTTTACTTTACACTTCCTTGGCTGTGTTTTTTCCGATACTCTGTAGTGAGGTCGGGGTTCCTCCTGTTGGTTCAGGAGAAGGGAGATTTTAATTTCCGGTTGCAAGTGACAGTGTGTCACTTGTGGGTTCCCTCTGGTCTCAGAGGAAGGGAGTCTCAGACTCCGGGTTTGTAGGTAGTGGTTGCTACCTGTGGGTTCCCTCCTGGTCTGGAGGAAGAGAGACGTTTGTCTCTGGTTTCTAGTGATTGTGTGTCACTAGGGTTATCCTCTGGGTTGGAGGAAGAGGGGAGGTTGTTCTCTTGGTCAAGCTATTAGGCAGCACCTGTTTGCAGACTGAGTCTGTGGTTCTAGCTTTTGCTAGTGGAAACCTCACTCCGGTTTGGAGTGAGGGGTGGACGTAGGTCTGTGGACCGAACCACCTAAAAATCTACTGTGCCGTGGTTTGCCTTGTGCGTGTGCCCCTTGTCTTCTACCTCCTTCACAGGTTGTCTGAGCATTCTTGTTTCTATCTGAAGTGACCTTGAGCATTATATGTGTTCCTAAGTGAGTCTGGTTTGCATAGTTCTGTCTTCGGCTTAGACTTGATCAGGTACCAGTATTGTTAGCAGTTCAACTGATTGATCAAGTGTTTCTTTGAATTTCTTATTTGGAAGAGATCAGTTGATTTCCATTCCTTGACTCTGATTATTTTTAAGTGGGACATTTTTGAAGAGGGATACATTCACCCCCCTCTGTATCCATCGCACCGAACCTATCAGCTGTGTCTATCAAACATCTATCATTAGGCAGAACAAGGTCGGTGCTAGTCTCATGTATCTCGCATACATAGTCGCTGCTAGTTGCACCTTAGGCATGACTTAGGTCAATGCCAGTTGTGTATCTTGCATACAACGTCGGTGCTAGTACTTAGCTGGCTGCATCTAAAGTCGATGCTAGCTGATGTTGGCTCATGCGTTAGAGTCTGTATTAGTTGGTGTACTCCATACATCAAGGTCGATGCTAGCATAGCATGTGTTTGCATATGAGTTCAGTGCATGTGTATACCCAAGGTCGGTGCTAGTTGGGTTTTCACATAAATAAGGTCGGTGCTAGTTGTGGTTTCACACAGCTAAGGTCTGTGCTAGTTCAGCTAAGGTCAGTGCTAGTTGGGTTTTTACATAGATAAGGTCGGTGCACTTTATGACATACACATACATAGGTCCGTGCACCTTTGCCTTGTGTGTATACAAGGTCAGTGCACTTCCTGCATTCAGCATATACAAAGTCAGTGCATGTCCATGCGCGATGTTGAACCTGGTCGAAGCACTCATTGTCTTCATGCTACCAAGTCTGTGCATCTTCTGTTATGCTCTAAGGCATTGTGCAGAACACCTGTATGACAAGCCTGATAATATATCTACATTACACTTTTTCTTAAGTATAAACCCGCACACGCAATGTGTTTGTTGAAATGCTTCTAATCTGATTGGCAGAACTTAAAGCAGTGCACGTGATCCAAGACAAGTCAAGACTAGAGCCTTTGCCATGTGAGCAACACATCTTCAATATCGGCCATGTGGGACACCGCTGCTCCTGACAAGCGCCTTCTTCAGACACGCGGGAAAGAGGTCTCCACACGCCTAAAGCATGAGCTCGTGGGACCCAAGTCTGAGGTTATAAAGAAGCCTATCCTGCGATTGAAAAGTGAAATATGAAAAAAAATAGAAGTGAGAAGAAGAAGAAGCTCAAGCAGAGAGAGCAGGAATGAGAAGACACAAAGGGGAGAAGCGCCAGAAAAGTAGAGAGAGAGATTAGAGAAGAAGAAGAAGGGAGAGCTGAGAGTGATGAGCAGAGAAAGAAGAACAGAGAGTGAGCAAGATAAGAGGAGAGAGATTGAGATTGAAGCAGCCTGTTCTATGTTGAAGATCTGATCATATATTGACTCATGGATCAAATCCAGAGTCATTGAAGCTACATTTGTTTTTTGCTTTCCTCTTTTTGTTTTCTCATTTGTTCGTTTTCCATTTCTTTAGTGGTTTTCGATTCCCTGGTGTGGGATCGTGGTTCCCTCTGCGCTAGCAGGAGAACGGAGAGTGATCTCCGGTTTCCCTCTGTGGATTCAGAGGAAGAGAGGACGTGTCCTCTGGTTGGTGGGCAATGGGACGTTGCTCACAGGTGTTCCTTCTGAGGATTCAGGAGAAGGGAGACTTTGGTCTCCGGTTGTGAGTGGCTAGGTGTCACTCACAGTTTTCCCTCTAATTTGGAGGAAGGGAGGTTCACCTCCGGCTCTAGTTCTGTGGGTAGCAGAGCTAGGGGGCTGGTCTTGTGGGAGCAAGATTAGGTAGAGGGATTTGTCTCCCTCAGTCTCAAGCTATTTTGCAGCGTCTGTTGCAGACTGAGTCTGCTTCTTGCGGTTTGCAAGGGAATCCTCACTCGACTTGAGTGAGGGGTGGATGTAGGTAGACTGGGGGTCTGGCCGAACCACCTAAAAAATTTAGTGTGCCATGGGTTGCTTTGTGTGTTTGTCCATCTCCTCTATCTCCTTCACAAGGTCTTTTACTTGCTTGTTTAGGGTAGCATGTTTGATATTATGTTTGCTTGATCCATCTCTCCTGTGAAGCGTTTGTTTGTTTGTGTGAATGCTTATCATCATCATTCCCCACTGGTTCATCGTTTGTGTTTATCAACTCTCTGCTGCTATACGCTAAGTGTTCGAAGCTTGTTTAGTGTGAGCCATAAGTCTCATCTAAGCTTCCTTGTCCAGTGGGTGTAGGACAAGATTTGGTTAAAGCTTTAATTCCACAGTTTGTAAAAGGGGATTCATTCACCCCCCTTTGAATCCGTGCCTAATATTCTAACACGTTTTGCAAGGGAGTGTGGGGATGGATTATTTATTTTATTATTATTTATTTATTCTATGCATTTATTTATTTATTAGGGATTTTTATTTAAGCATAGGGCGTGCCAGTCACAGAGTGACGAGTTTATTATGCACACCGTCTGACTGATCAGATGAAGGTGGGTATCGTGTCGGGACTCAAATCCCGCCGTACCATAAAGGCTAGGACGTTAATTACACCCCTCCAGAAGAGGGACAACCCTTCATTAATCGCCAAAATAGAAGAGCCCTCGAGATAGGAAGAATACATGAAAAATGTGCTTGTTTATGAAACAAAAGTAGGAACTAATTGCGCATGCAAGCACACAATGCGGTGATATTTATTCTATTTAGCCAATTCTTTGTACTAGGTGGAGAACTTAGATCCAAGGATCACCTCACGCTTAGTGACAGCTTCTAGCTAGACTTATCTGACTTTCTATAAATCACCATTTTTTTATACCAAAGAATCAGGGAATGCAAACATCCACATACGTGTAATTACATAGTTAAATACCATCGAATGGGTACATAGGATTTTTCATTCCTATACTAGGAATCGCGTGTAGAAATTGAGATTATTTGAGCCGCGGATGGAAGTCGGTTTTAACCTAGTGCTGATTGATGGAAAGCGTGTTGTTATTTGATCATTTATTCACATGTCCATTTGACATATTCAGGGAAGATTTTGGAAGCACCTCCCCTATCCTGAGGGGTATCGGGAGGAGCATAAGAGACAAGTCCATGAAACGAAGAGATGATCTCTTAACACGGTCATGCCTAAATGGCAATCCCATGCCCTATAATGAGTAGGGAACCTGCGGTCTAGCCCTCTAATTAGTCCCGATCACTCGCAGGGCTATCGGTCAATAGTTGCCTTTTATTATGAGACCACGCTCAACATTACGGTGCACGCATGTTGGTACACTAAGTAAACCTTGCATGACCGTGTTTAGATGGGATCGTTTATTTCTGGGATGATGTATGCCGGGAGGTGGCACTTATTATTGAGTTATTCCCCCTTATTGGGGACTTTATCCCCATAGTTCGACATAAGCAACCGTGAGGCCATTACCACCATAAGAGGTGAAAACCAAGCAAAAAGCCAGGGAAACATGATGCGAAATCAAATCACGGGTTTCTATAAGAATTTTAGCAGCATCTCCCCATGCCCCAAGGTGTGTTGGGGAGACGTATAGGAGATCCGTCCACACTAGGCTGAGACGGACTCCGTAAAAGACAGGCATGCCAGAATGACAACCCGGGTGGCGAATGCTTCTTGCCAAGTAATCTTGACCCATTCCGGCATTATGGTATATGCACAAAGGCTTTGAAGGAAGCCATCATAACCGTGGACCGAGGGGTCTTAAAAGGATTAGGGCATTGTTCGCCTTCAAGGCGGTTTGCATATTCTTCCCCTAGTGAGGTCATCGGAGGCTATGCTACAGTAAATAGCGAACCCCCATGACCCGATGGGGTAATCAGAAAAACCATAAGATATACAGAAGTTGCGATGTTGGGGTAATCCCCGAGTACTATAGCCCTAGGAGCTAGCCAATTGGCTAAGTCCGATGCTGGATTTACTTAAGCATCCACATGGACAGTAGGGAGGGTGAGGTGGTGGCTAGCAAAGGGGATAGAAGCCTATACGGTGGCTAGAGGACCAGAAGGCATGGGGATGCTATAGTGGCCAACCTAATCTGGCAGCTGGAGATGGTGACCCGGCGGCCAGAAGAAACAACTCGAAGAAATGGGGTGAATTCCCATTTGAACCGATGGTTGAATTGGTGGGCAAGGGTGATACAGCGGCTAGCCTAACCTCCTTCGATTTGGCGCGCTTGGTAAGGATGACATTGAAGGTGATGTGGCGGCTAGGAGTGGGAATAGGTGATCCTACGCGTTACACGCACCGGATCAAAGCAAAAAGGGTCTGCCGCCAGATCAGAATTTATGATCGAGTAGAGAGATAAAAAGGGGGGAAATCCCAAGCAATGGCAGGTCTCAACGGTTTGATTGAGATGCCACGCATAGCCAAAACATCCTGCAGGGCCTCAGATGGCCTAGATCCTAGACCAGACTGAGTGGAGCTTAGTGAGACGGCGGCCGGGGTGTGTTTTGTTTCAGACGAAAATAGGGAGCCCAACAGACTAATAAATGGGCGTTTCAATAAAGAAACAAGCCTAATTAGGACATCCTGCTCAAGGAGATTCTTGAGCGAAAATTAAACTTTGCATAAGAATGAATAAGCATAATGCGATAAGATAGGTCATTCAAAAGGGGAGGAGGAGAGAAAGCTAATCTAAGAGGGCTTGTATCAATAGTCCAAGGGACCCCGCAACAATCACACGTGAGACTTGGGCGCACTCTGGGATGCATCGCAATCCGGCCCAAGGAGATACAAGACACCTAAACAAGAGTAAGTAAGTAAATCAGGAAAAGTGAAAATGGCCTTCGAATCTCAGACTACTCATGACGATCGTATATAAAACACACTTTTGACTGGTTGAATTGGAGTGGAATCACGTAGACTCGTTCATACAAGTTCAGCGGAATCGAGAAACATGGATGATCGACGCGAGAAAGAGAAACCATGGGGAGCTCAATGGTACTCGCGCTGCCTCCTCAATTTTGTTTACATGATACCCGAATGTCATGCATGAACACTTTTTTTATTTTTTTGCTTTATTATAGCTAAAAATGGATCTACATGATGCATGCTGGATTTAAAAGGAAAAAACCTATCTAATGCATAACCGGGGGATTTATTTGCTGTCTTCGGAACTGTTTGGTCAAAAGTTCAAGAAGTCTGTCATCCCGACTTAGTAACGAGTGTAGTCTAGAATCTTATGGAAATCTATCGTCCTACATTCATCATTGAGCGCGGTCGAGAGTTCGGAAAGTCCATCATCCCGATTTGGATGACAGGTGGCTGTCGAATAACTTAAGGAGCATAAACCCTTCACGATTTTTTTTAAAGAGGAACTCTGAGTTTATACACCCGAAGTTATTAGCCTCTGGGGTCGACTATCGAAGAATGCGATAGTTGGTGATGACGTCGTGTGATTCTTCACTTGATGATATTGTCATCCACAACTGCATCAACACACATTAGCTAAGTTCATGTAGAAATAACAATCCAAAAAATAGCACCTTGAATGTAAACATAAATGTAAACTTGGATCACATCAAACATGGCTCTTTAACAAGTTGAAAAGGCAGCCATGGTGACTATCATTTTGGTTGGTGGGCGGCCAGGTCTGTGGCCGTTTTGCCCTAGTGGGCAGCCAAGCCTGTGGCCGCCTACCTCACCAAGGCGGCCAGCGGTCTGGCTACCTACCTGTTTGGGTTCCACAAGTGCAGGGACCCGGAATAGAGTAGGACTCTTTGGGCTTATAGGGTAAAGGGGATCGGTGCCCATTAGCAGCGGGTTTCAAGTTTCGAAGTAGATAGCAACCACCATCAGGGAGAGAGCTTCAGGATGGCCTCCTCTTCTTCCTCTCGACCTTTAAGAAGTGCCGAGCCCTGCATGCTTTTTGAAATAAGGGGGCACCTTAGCCAACTCGTAAAGGATGGCCAGGTGAGTTAAAGAACCCATGTGTATTGAGATGCAGATGATGCAACCTAGCAACTAATCTACCCCTCTTTTTCTCCTTTCAACCTGTTCCGATCATCCTACGAGCTAGGCACACTCGGCGCTATGGGTGGTTATATGACCTAATGGCAGCGATCACGCCTGACATGAGAGTCTTCATGCATTAGTGGCACCTGACATGCTTAGTCGTCATGGTGAAGAGATTTGTCAGCATGAGGTGGAAGTGGGAGGCTTTAGGTGCGTTGTTGGAGCTGTGGCATCGGGGACCCACACTTTTGGGTTCCCTAAGTTCGAGGCCTCAATACTGGTAGAGGAAATTGACTTTCTCTTCCAGTGGCGTGACTTGGATATAGGAGACCTATTGGACCTCCCTCCCTGGGAGGAGGTTTTGGCTGAGATTGTTCATGATAAACGAGAGGTTCGACGGATGACGGACCAGTGAGAGGTCTTGATCGATTGCCTTGCTAGGTGGCTATTGGGCCAAATCAAGGATAGGTGGGCTGATGCAGATAGGCGGATGTGGGAGTTGATGTTGTGTCTCGGCAGGGCATTGCTCTTCCCGACGTCAGGGGACATGATGACACGGGAGAACATCAGACTGGTCACTCTCTTGTGGCTAGGACACTCCTTATCCAAGACCATACTTGCTCATTTGTACTGCAGGCTGATGTAGATAAGCTTTGGCGGGAGTGCCATGGGGAGCCTCTACTTGTTGCAGGCGTGGATGGAGGTCCACGTGTGCTTTGACTTTGACAACAAAGTGATGACGACCTCTCAGATCTTCCAAAAGTGCACTCTCTACCTAGCTAGGGCCATCTTTGGTCCAAAAGATCAGGTGATGTGCAAGACAGCACATCTGAAGAATAGAGATGATTGGCGTGACATGTTAGATAGGCCATGTAGCTTCTCATGATCTTATGTTACCGTTTTGCATGTTTCAGAACATTTTCTACATGATAATGAATTGGCGGCTACTACAGTGGCCGTTATTTTCAAGAATCAACGCCCGTTTAGAAGGACGCCAATTAATCAGCGTCCATTAACATGACGTTATTTCCTTATTAATTAATAAATACACCCATATTTAAAAATCTATAACTATGGAACCGTGGTAAATAAAGTAATGATGTGCATAATTCCTGAATCCTTGTATTTTTCTCTTAAATATCATACCTTCTGTTTTCTTAAATTCCCCATAGGATGCAGGGTGCTACTGCTCATGTTTCTAAAAAGAAATGAATAGTAGCTTCTGTCTATTAACGCACCTGGTCGGTGCTTAAGAGCATGTAGCCTAAAAGAATTGGCATCTAGTTACACAGACGTGACCCAATGAAATAGCGCCTCTTCAAAGAAATGCTAATTATTGTTTCAATTATTAAAATAAATTAATCTAAAATTCATGAATTAACATCGATCACATGGACGTTATTTAAAGATATGGCGCTTCCTTGAAAGGATGCCAAATCCTGTTATTTATTGAATATATATAAAAGGCTGGAAATTATGAATTGACGCCCATAACGTGGACGTTATTTAAAGATATGGCGCCTTCTCGTAAGGATGCCAATTAATGTAAAATTATCTAAAATTCAATAAATTGTAGAATGAGCGCCTCTCTAGATAGACGCTAATTTATAATATAGCGCCTCTCTAGATTGACATGAATTCCTTATCTCTCATGTTTTATTGGATTTTGAACCATAGCACGGGTCTTCTGACACTTCTATCTCAAGTCTGAGATAGAGTCCCTGTTTCACGGTGATTCACGATTATATATTATTTCTTGGAGATTGAAAGCCGCTCCGCCAGATATTCCTTCTGCCAGACTAGAATTTCTCTCTCTACAGCTTCCGTAAGACTTCTCTAGCCCTGGATTCCCTCAAGGCAGCCGAGCAGGTTATACCTCAAAACCCTGAAAACCATGATTGTCATGTCACTCTGAAGAAATATGACGCCCTAGCCATCATGGAGCGTTGTTTCTGGCATTCTGTGAGTGTTCTGTCACTGCCTAGAATTGGCGACCAGACAGTTGACGCTATGTATGAATTAGCGGCCGTCACAGTGGACGCTATTTCTTCGTGCCTATCCTATTCATAGAATTGGCGACCACGAAAGTGGACGCGGATTCTGTAATTGACGGCGGCCTGAGTGGACGCCAATTGCCCAGATTTCATGTTTGTCTTGGTTTTCAAGTGAGATTTATCACCTTGTCATCTTATCCAACCAAAGTTCTATCCTTGGAATCTCTATTCCATAAATCTACCTTAATGTTCCTACATGACTTAATTCTTGGAACTCTTTTGGCCATTAACTGACGTGGAATTGGTCTAGAAACTTAAAAGGGGCTATGGGTCCAACAAACTTGACACTGAATGCTAGAACAAAAAGTGACGGGGTCCAGATCTGATCCCATGGATGAGGTAAAGTCCAAACATGTGCCGGTATTATGAATGATTGGGTGTGGCATTGCACCAATGAAAAGTAAGATTGATCTATGACATTTCCATAAAGTATTGACATGTTCACTACTCGAATGTTTGAATTCATATATATATACATATGGACAATCCTACAAATGATAGTCTCATGGTATGCCCTTGTGAAAGCGAGCACCTTATTGAAATGTGTGTTATTGTCTCATCATGATTGTTCTTCAAATTGATCCCTAAGTGTTATCCTATTTATTCCCTTTATAGTTCTTGAATTGATCTCTGAATTATTGATCTGTCTCGTGCCATTATAGCTCTTGATTATTATACCTTGCATGACCTGCATATTCATGTTAAATTGTTAATTACTTAAAGCTAGCTTGGAGCAAGAGATATAAGACCTACTGAGCGTTTGCTCACCTAGTGCTTTCTCTTATTTTTCAGGTAATAATGAATACGAGTGCAATCAAGATGGGCAAGGGCAAGAGTGAAGAAAATTTCGGCCAATTAGATGATCCCTCCAAGTCTTATGTCAAGTTTAGTTAGTCAAGAGTCCATTGTAATTTTCTTTATTAAGTCTATTAGCTAGAGTCAAAAGTTGTAACAAACTTATATTTGAAATGAAATTATATTTTGTACAAATTATTGTGTCTTATGATTTACTTTGATCGACATGACTATTTCACTACCACATTCCGAGCAACACGTTCCACTGCTATCGATTCAGGGCGTGGCAATTCGCCTGCTGGCCATGAGCGCGGAAGGCTACTCTTCGAGACGCTCGAGCTGGCGCCTCGGTCTTATTTTCTTCATCTTCTTTTTCTTCTCTCTCGAACCTGTCAGTCTTGACGAGCTCTAGCCAAATTAGGGATGGGGCCCGCCGCTTGGGCACCCACACTTGTTTGAATTTGGTCAGCTTCTGGGCCGACACTCCCTTCATTCTGGACCCAGTGCAATCCTCTCAGTCTCGAGCCAGTGCTTGAAATTTATTGTGCACCGGTACGGCTGGTATAACCCTGTAGGGAGGGATCGTGGCCTAGTGGCCATTCAGGTACACTCGAACTCCTCTGATCATAACGAATTTGCCCGAGATAGAGAATTGACCTTGCAGTGTGTCGACGTTCTTCCTGGCTGCCTGCCTGGCAGCTGGAGTGCGCTTCCTTCTGGTGTCAAGGGGATGGACGCAGCAGCCCACCACTTTCGCTTCCTCTTTGGTTGTCACCTTTGCAGTGGCGACGGGTTCGATCTCCTTGATCTCCAGGAGGTCCACGAACATGACCCCGAGGAAGTTGGGGAAACCAACCACTGGGGGAAAATCACCGAACCGGGTCGGCACCGCCAAGTAGCCATGCTCCGCATGACTCGCAACGACCAATGGTCTGAATGTGACCGCCATTGGTTTATTCAAAGTTCAATCCCTCCCCTGCAATTTCAAATTGCGGAAGTTAGAATCTTAGGAAAAGGCCATCGGGCCCCTAATCCTGGCGAAAAGATGAGAGGAAGGTCTTTTCCCACCGAGCGTGCCAACTTGTTGGACACACTCTTTCATCGTGGGATGTATCGTGGATCATTTTATCTTTTATCTGTTTATCAAGTGCGAGGGCGTGCCAGTCACCTAAGTGACAATGTGTTCAGGCTTCGAGACAGTAGTGGTCTGAAGCCTGTGGTGCGCTCCGTCTGACTAACCAGACGATTGTGGGTATCAAGTCGAGACTGAAACCCACCGTGCCATAAAGGTCACGACGTTAATTACATCCCCTCGGAGAGGGAAAAACCTCTGATTAATCACCAAGATAAGGGGCAAAATGGCCTAGAGATCAATTTTCATTAATGAATGAAAGTTGGGTTGAAATTATTAAAATCCCCTACATTAGGGTGTGGGATAATATTCAAAATCATGTCGGTCACATATTGACCTTTTCATATTTGGACGAGGGTCTAGGTTGAAGATATCCCAAGTATACATATAATACCAGGACAAATGTATGTCGGGGTATGGCAAGTTTGATATTGGAAAGATGAAATAATTTCGGTTAAATCCCGATCAATGCGGTTAAAAAATCAGTGGGTTATTGGTCCGGTACAAGGTCAGGCTTTGACCATAATGGGGTAACCCCTAGGGTCAAAGCGTGACTTGCGTAGGCATCGTTGATGTTTCCGACATCAAGGGTCAATGGAGAGGCACCCCGGACAATACGTCGTTGAATTATTATGTTTTCACTTTTTATTATCGTTAATATTATCAACATTTTATTGTTATAGTTCATTGTTTATCTTCTGTTTTCCCCTTTTTTAGCCTTATGAGAATTCGCGTCTAGACAGGTGGGTGCTAATTCTTCAGCCCAGAAGAATTGGCGTCTCCCTACACGGATGCTGATTCTAGTTTCTTCTGATTTTTAGTTGGATTTTTGATCAATGAATTGGCACCCCTTCAGAAAGGTGTAGATTAATCAATGTCTCCCTACGCAGACATTAATTCTTCGTTATCTATTTTTTTTGTTGAATTTTAATTTAAAGAATTGGCGCCTCTTTAGAGATCGTTAATTAATTCGCGTCCCCCTACGTGGACGTTAATTCTTGAAATTGGCGACATCCATAGTGGATGCCAATTCTTATGGTTTCAAACAAAGTCGAATTCTATCTGGCCAGGGTGTGTTGACGCACTGTGCACAGTGCGTCGACACACCCCACTTGACAGAGAGCCAAGGGTGCTTGACAGGGAACTTCTTCATCATTTTTTTGCATTTGTTGGTTATCTTCTTTTGTTCATTTCCCTTTTTTTGTTATCATTCTTTCTTCTCCTTTCTAATCTGCGCATGAAATGTATGCGAGGACATGTATGCTTCTGAATTACATTTTCATGCAGTATGAGGTCTTTGAGATTTAACACGTTCATGGGGTTTCAAGGGCATTTCTTCCTTGCATATATGAGTCAAGGCACGCATAAGGATGCAAATGCTTGTGGAGATGAGTTTTTCGAAATGAAGTTAATTATTTTCATTAATTTATGCTCGTTATGCATTAGCTTATGTTGATCTTTTCTTCTTTTTTTAATGATTTTGTTCATGATGTTTTCAAGTTTGGTGCAATTGTCATTGTTCCTTAAGTCGTTAGTCTTCAACTTGCCC
The DNA here is from genome assembly GCA_022559845.1 of Amorphophallus konjac. Classification (NCBI taxonomy): domain Eukaryota; kingdom Viridiplantae; phylum Streptophyta; class Magnoliopsida; order Alismatales; family Araceae; genus Amorphophallus; species Amorphophallus konjac. The sequence goes on along the minus strand of CM040121.1, from coordinate 509,883,331 downwards.
GGAAAAAATCCAACAGCATCTCCCCTAGACCCAGAGCGTCGGGAGGTGTAAATTGGGTACGCGTCCATGGAGGAACTCCGAGATGGCCCGAAATAAGAAGGGTGCGCACGGAAGCGGCAACACCCGAGGATGCGCACAGAAGCGGAAACATCCTATAACCCGAATTGGGCACGGACACCCCGAGCCCTAGCCTACGGGGGGTTCCAATGACCCAAGGGATGCCATGATCCCGATTTCAAGATGTGGTTTAAAATTATCACCACACTATACGATTATCGATTTTCATCCTTTTCAAAGAGATCGCCCGTGAACCACGCTATAAAGAAGTGAGTCCCCGAGGATCTAGGGATGACCAAGACTCCGGAAACCGACGTTCGTGAAGAAAACGGTTGATTTGGGATCAAATCCCATATTTCTCGCCCCTTTGGCATCATGGCCATTGAATTGGTCCAAATCCCAAAGCGGGGTTTGAGTGGAAGAGCGAGATCGTTTCAAAATGAAAAGAAAGGAAAATTTTTGATAAGCTACCGGCGGTTGAGAGCCTCAGAGTCATATCCATGAACTTGGATAAACTCCAGGCCAGTGGCTGTCGTGCTAGACTATATGCATATCATTACATAGATAATATATTAGGATTCGAAGGGAAAGTCCGATCGCCTACCAGAGGGGAGGGAAAGAGACAAAGGAGCATAGCAAATACACCATATGTCTACTAACGGAGAATACAGGAGTTTATACAAAGAAGATGAAGAATCAGGATCAAAGGGGCCTCCGTTTCATTGATCTTTGAAAGTTGACGTTTACATTCAGGCTAATCTGAGCTTCATGAAACACAAAGAAGGGAAAAGAGAAAAGATACACAAAAGACCCATCCTCGATGCAGGTAGACCTCACACTCTCTCTCTCTGACCTTTGCTTTGGGCACTCTTCTCTCCCCTTTCACTTCTCTTACCCTCCAGCAGGAACATGGGCTTCAGGTGGACTTCAGCGGCTTTCGAAGGAGGGGAAGCAGAGGCGGCTTCTCAAAAGCTCTAGGGTTGCCGAAGAGAAAATTTTACTCCACAAGGGGGGCCCTTTTATAGGAGTTGAGAACCCCCCCCCCCCCCCGTTCGGAGGGAAATACCTCCATGTTTCTTTCCTTTCTTCTTTTTTTTTTGGTTTCTTTGCTATCGCCGCTGCTGCCGTGATTGCTGCTGCTGCTACTACCGTGATTGCCGCTATTGCTACTGCCGTGGCGCCCGCTACTGTCGTCGATGTCACCGCTGCTACGGCGTGGTAGGGGAGGGATAGAGGCATGCCAGCCTCTTCGGTGGCATCTCCACCATCATCCACGCAGGAAGGGGAGCCATTCGAAGGCATGGCGTGCATGGCGAGCATTCAATGCTTGCCATGCTATAGTGCCAAAATCGCGAAATTAGTGTCCACAGGGAAGGCCGTGGATTCCAGATTGCAGAATTGGCGTCCAGGAGATTGGTCGCTGATTCTTAAGACCCATGAAAAATAGTGTCGATGACCTTGATGCTAATTTAAAATGGCATCCACTTTAAGGTGTTAGTCTGTGAAGACTTAGTGCAATGGTGCTGATAAGGATTCAGAGGGGGGGTGAATGAATCCCCTTCAAAAATTCTGGCCAATTTAAAAGTTTAAGCTACAATCAGTAAGCTATGTTGAATTAAAGACTGATTAGCTTAACTGAATGTGAACTATAATGAAACACACGATCAAACAGATGATAGCTGACTATGGGCTATGACGAGGCACACTGTCAAACAGATGGTCAGCGTATGCAATGAATTACTCAGCAACTTCTAAGCTGTTTGCAGAAATAGACTAAACACACTATGATTTCTAGAGGCACTCAGGCAGAACTATCAATTGGAGCTCACCTAGGCATTCATCTAACAAAAAATAGATAAGCAATCAAACCACAGTAGGCAGAAAATTTTTAGGTGGTTCAGTCTTCCAGACCTACATCCACCCCACACTCAAACCTGAGTCTGAATTATTGCTGCCTAACAGCTTGAATCCCCTGGGCCTTACAGCTTGCCAACTACTGCGCAACACAGCTTCCGTCTACTGGGCCTCACAGCTTAGAACAAGAGTTTAAAGGAAAATAAGAAATGAAAACTACAGCACCAGAAAGCTGAAAATTAAACTCAACAATGTAGCTCACTCAGGAGCAATGTGGCTTGGATCTGATCCAGAGGCCACAGACAATTCTGGTCAGGTGTCCTTCGATCAGGATCCCTCTTCTTTTTCTTCCTTCTTTACTCTTGCTGATGCACCTTGTCTTCTCTAATTCTCAATCCTCTCACGATACTCTATTTTTCTTCTTTTCACTCTCAGATCCCTATTTCTTTCTTCGACCGAGCTGGCTCTCTCTTCACACTACTCCACTGCTCCCTGATTCTCTTCTTTTCTTTTTCTCCGTCTCTAGCCTCTCTCAGGATATTCTCTGGCCACCTCTTGTCTCTTCTCTCTCTCGATATTCTCTTCGAATGTGCAGGATCCCTATTTATAGACCAAACAGGAGCTCCGCAGGTTTGCTGAAAATAATGGAGGGAATCTTCCCACCAATGATTGGAAGACCACGTGTCAGATGGAGGAGGTTCACTTTCCACGTGGCAGATGCTCCAGGCTACTTTCCTTCTTGAATCACGTGCACTTTAACCTGGTACTTTATTTCCACGTGAGGTAAGTTCGCAAGTTATCAGTACGCCCATCATTTGTTTGACCAAGTGACTGACCTAGCAATATAACAGACAGAAGTGTTAGCTTTTAGCACAAGGAGACTACTACTAGCATCGACTTTATATGCATGCGACATGAGACTAGCATCGACCTTATGTACGAGTCAAAGGACTAGCATCGACCATATATATATGCGGCACAGTAATGTGCACCGACCTTACATGCCGAACAACTAAGTGTGTACCGACCCTAGCAAGCAGACCATCTAAGTGTGCATCGACCTTCTATTAAAAGAGCAGGAGTATGCTTGGACCTATATGTTGGCTGATCAGAATGTGCATGGACCTAGTTTAGCACGATGAAGAATGTGCACGGACCTAGGTGTATGCAAATGACTATATGCACCGACTTGGTTTGACCTTATGTATGAATATGCACAGACCATATATGCACTTACTGCAAGTGTGTACTGACCGTGTATGGCACAATTAAGAATGTGCACTGACTTCATATGCCTGGGCAGATGTGTGCATCGACCTTGTGTGCGAATGACAAAACTTGCATTGACTTCTACATGCGAGAGATGAAACATGCACAGACCATTGCATGCGAAATGCAAAACCTGCACTGACCTGTACATGCACAAGGAAGAATGTGCACCGACCTGTTTTGCATAATGAAGAGACCTTGGTTTTGCACAGATAGAATGTGCACCGACCTTGGTTTTTAATATGCATGATACAAAGATGTGCACCTACCGTGTATATGCACCATGGGTAACTATGCACTTACCTTGGTCTAGCATGAACTAGAACATGCACTGACCTTATATGCAAACATACAAACTATGCACCGACCTTTAGTGAGACTAAGGTGGATACGCACTGACCTTCGTATGCAGAAAGTAAAAAAATGCACTGACCTTCATATGTGTGCATAACAAAATATGCACAGACTTTGTCTGTGCAGACTATCATGATGTGCATCGACTTGAACTCTGAGCTAGTGAGAGATGCACCGACTTTGACTCAGTGCTAGCTCGATTTGACTGACCTTCAATGCAGATGCACAGACCTATATAAATGCACGATGCAAACATTGCACTGACCTTTATATGCTTAGGGAAAAACATTGCACTGACTTGAGTGAAGGTGCTCGGACTGTTATGCTCGGACTGTTATGCTGTGAAAATGTCCATGTGCACCGACTCGACTGAGTAGAGCATTACATATGCACCGACCTTCATGTATGTCGCATATGTACTGGTATTAATAATGCATTAATCATGCACAGACAAACACATATGACACAAGACACATGTGTGCAGTAGTTATTCCATGTAACACATATATGACAGTAATACAAACGCTTATGACATCATACATATGAGTTATAGTGTTTGTCATCATCAAAACACAAGATTCCAACATAAAGGGCGCCAATTCATTGGATTAAAATCTAATAAACATCTGGAAAATCTAATAATATCAGAAATTGGTGTCACTTTGCGAAGGCACCCATTAAAGAATTGGCGTCCACGCAAAGGGACGCACATTCATACGAGTCGACCTGAAGAAGGTGGAGTTGACCCACAACATGGCGTCACTTCACGAGTCACCAATTAAAGAATTGGCGTCTGCGTGAAGGGATGCTGATTCTTTCTTATTTTTTCTCTTTTTTTTAGTGCCAACACCTCCTGGTACGGACTAGCCCACAATGCAGGCTGCTCGGTCCGGCGGGACTATTGATGAAATCTTGATAGCTGGGCCAGGGTGTCGGCCCGAGTACTTCAATCTAGACCAGCCTGGATCCTTTAACAGCAGAGAACCATCACATGAGCCACATAGCAGGGGAATTTGGCTCCCCGTAGCGAAGGCAATATGCTTCTGTGCCCGTACAAGCTTTACTGGCCGGGTACGAGAAGTATGGAACTTCCTCATTTGGGTAGCTCTATGATCATAGGCAATTTTTTTAAGCAGCATATATGCTGTACAGAAGTCTACAATTGCCCGGCCCTCGATGGGCTTATATTGTCAATTTCTTTTTATTATGTTACATCAGCATTGCCCCCCTCTTACCTGGCATGAGGGGTTGTGGCTGGCAGGAGCACATCTTCTTAGAAGAGATTTACGAGCATCCTCCGCCATGTGTCAGTGCGGGCAAAGCGGTGGTTGCATCCTACTTGATCTTTTAGTTTGGAGAGAGTATCTGTCATAGACTCTACTCCACAGCTGCATCATTTAGTTGCTGACCCCGAGCAAGGCTGACTTCACTTTGAATCGGTCGACTTGAGTGAAGCCGACAATATCTTGCGAAGCATAGCAGTGGCTCTTCTTTTATCTTCAGGTTTCTTTCTTCTTTTTGTCTTCAATATTTGCCCCCAGACTCAAGGAGCTTGAAATGCCCTTTAGAGCATGTGCTGTTTCAGTTGATATAGCGAGGTCGTGTCGGTCGCTGTCTTAAAGATGGGCATTTAGTGAGGGCGAGGTGGGTCCACCCTGTATTCACCGATTCGTAGTTCACCCTTCTGAATCAGGCTTTCGATGATATCTTTAAATACATAGCAGTCTTCAATGGGATTCCCCTTCTTCTAGTGATAGGGGTAGAATTGAGGATCATTTTTCCATCTAACATCATTTGGGCTTCTGGGTTCTGGGAAGGTGACCTTATTGTATTTACGGGCCCACTCGAACAAAGTTTGAGTTTTGTCCTTCGAAAAGGAATATGACTTCTTCATTCTTCTCCTTAGTGAGGATTTTTGCTCAGTGGGCTTGGTGGCAGAAGGGCCAGCCGCCTCTTTTGATTTGTTCCTTGCTGCTCAAAAGCTATAAAATCAGCAGCGTGCATTTCTTCCTACACTGACCGTTCGCCAGTTGGCTTATTTCTCTGAATCAAGGTAGCAGTAGCCATGCAATGCTTTGCCAGGAGGGCTTCAATATCAGTCGCAAGATCGATTAATTGGTCAAAGGACTTGACTTCAATGCCAATCACCCTTAGTAGGGTGTCCGTCTTCATATTACGTTTGCATATATGTATAGCATCCCTGTGGCGGGGGCGGATGTCTACATCTCGCACTGAGATTTCTCCATCATCAGATATAGTCCGAAGCGGACTCATCATCCTTTTGCTTGATCATATATAATTCTGTCACGGTGATTTCTTCCTTGGCTAGCTTCATTTCAGCAATTTGTTCCATGCTTGATTTGTTCATCGCTGCCAGAGCTGTCGGACATGGGTGCGAGCCAGCTGATTGTAGAAGCGGGTTTATTGGTGGGATTGCTCGGGGCATCATAATTGCCTCCTAGCATGCTCGAGAAGTTGAGGGATGCGTCGAGGGTGCGTGATGTAGCTGCTGAGGGAGGATGTCCCTTGGGTGGTCATGCATCATTCAGGGCATAGCAGGATCAGGTTAGGAAGAGCAGGGAATGTCGCTTCCCATCTAGATTTCGGGCGGGACTAGCGGCATCCTATCATCATCGCTAGACGCATTTAGCCCCTCAGAAATTGATATTTTTCCCCCCCACACCCTCACATGAAGGAGGGGTGCAACAGCATGCCTCTTCATTAGGCGGTGGAAGATGCCCCCAGTTCTCCGGAGACCAATTAGCATAGTGGGAAGTAGCGACTTATGTTTGATCTGCGCTTATCGGCGAGAGGCATATCTCTTCATCTTCTTCTTTAGCAGCTTGGCTTGCACTGGGCAAAGCTGACAGTGTGTTGCAGGAGAGAACATTGCCCCTCGTTTTATTTGTTGACTTCTTCTTTTTCTTCCCCTTTGTGGCTGGGATCTGCCTCCATAGTGGGTCATCAAGTGCGCTCGGCATTGTAGATTTCTTTTCATCTTCTTGTATTGAGCCCTGAGATTCGAAGTGCTCTTGTGAGACATATTCAAAGGTGCGCGTTGTGCAAGCTTCGGACACCTCTTCAAGTAATTGTTGGTATAACGATACCATGTTGACAGCTCTCTTCAGATCGGGGAGTTCATGAGCACGTGGAGGATCCACTTTGTGCTCGCCCATTTGTAATTCCCCCTTCCTGATCAGACTTTCAATGGCATCCTTGAAGACATAGCAATCTTCGATGGGGTGCCCGATCATTTGGTGATATGGGCAGAAGCGGGGATCATCTTTTCTTCTAGCGTCTCTCGGTCTCCTCGGTTCCGGAAGAGTGATCTTGTTGTATCTGGTGGCCCATTCAAACAGGACTCGGGTTCTATCCTTGGGGAAGGAATAAAGCTTCTTCATCTTGGCCCACAAGGAAGGGCCTTCTGGTTGTTCAACAGGTTTAGCCGGAGGAGGGTTGGCAACCTCTTTCTCTTTATCTTTTAGCTGCTCAAACACCTTGAAGTCAACAGCGTGAACTTCCTTGGGCGCTAGCCGCTTATCAGTCGGTTTGGTCTTGAGAGCTGCAGCAGCAGGGGCAGAGGAGTGACTGGAGAGGAAGGCCTCAATCTCCGCCACTGGAGAGGAAGGCCTCGATCATCTTCTCGAGGATTTCTTGCTTCAGGCTTTGCTCACAGATCTGAACTGCATCTTCCTGATGTGGCGGGCGTCTGCACCTCATGCTGAGGTTCCACCATCTTTTGATGTATTCCAAAGTAGTTTCATCACTCTTCTGCTTGGAAGCATATAATTCGGCCACGGTCACTTCTTTTTCAGCGATGTGGAATCGCTCCCAGAATTGCTGCTGCATGTTCGGCCAATCATTAATGGATCCAGCCGGTAAGTTTAAATACCATTCAAAAGCGAGTCCTATGAGCGAGGACCCGAAAAACTTCAGCAGGTAGGACTCATCGGTCACCAAATCACCCATCACGTTGATGTAATAGGCTATATGTTCTTTCGGCGAACCTTGTCCGTTGAACTTATCGAACTTTGGTGGTTTATTGATGCCCGGAGGCAATCTCTTAGCAGCATGATGGACATGGTCCTTGTACACATCAAAAGTAGCATAATCATCATTGCGTCTATCGTCTAGCTTCTTCTCGATCATTTGTTCTATCATCATCTTATTCACCATTACCGGGTCGACTGGGCTTGGGTAGAGTTGAGCTTGTTGCAACTACGGTGCCATCGACACCGTTGCTTGAGGTATAACAGCAGTCCCCTTACATTGAAGGGTAGGGTGCAGTGCCGGTTAAGAGGCTGTTATCTGAGGTGAAGCCTCCAATTCATCGGCGCCTCGCTGCGAGGCTTCAGGAAGGACCTCGGTCTGCCTCGAGGTCGAAGCATGCGTGTTCAGCTCGCTAAGCTGCCTCTTCAGCACTTCAACTTCTTGCTAGTATTTTTGTAGCAGCATCATCATTATAGCTGGATTGGGCGTAGAAGAGCTTGGAGCCTGACCTCCCCCTTCCACTGGAGCATCCAGAGAAGGTGCGGGTCTCTCACCTTCATCTTCAGCAGTGATCACGTTCACAGTCATCGTGACTAGATCTGCATTTATTTCTTCAATGTTGGCTTGTGCCGCCTCATCATGATCTGTGGGGGAAGCCCTATAGTGGCTGGCCATTCCAGCCATGTTGCAAGTAAGTATCCGAAGCTGCTTGCTTCTTTGGATGATTCTCCTAGCCTCCTAACCGAGGAAAATGCATCTATCAAGTGCTGAGATTGTCGGTGTAATAAACTTATAGAAGGGCGGCCCGTAGCAGCCCGATACTGTATCTTTCATTTTCTCCAGGTGAACTTGCTATCCCCAGTCTTTGTTTGCAGCATTTGTAACTTCCAGGGGTTGTTGTGCCCCTGAAGAAGTGTTTCCGAGGCCGCGGGAGTTGTTGGACGGTATGAGAGGATCTAGAGGGGGGTGAATAGATCCTCCACATCATTTTTGAATACTTTAAAAAACACTTAACAGAACTGAAAGCAAGAAGCCGATTTAAACATAGAACAGAGCTGAAAATGAAGAGCCATGAGCAGAATGAATTGAAACACCTCTAGAAAAACTTCTGGGTACCTGTGAAGAAGGATAGAGGAGATGGATAACAAGCATCACACCACAAAACAGGACTTTTAAGGTGGTTCGGCTGCCACAAGGCACACCTACGTCCACCCCTCAGCAACTTGGTGAGGCTTCCACTCTTTGGCCAAAAGAGATCCACACACACGCTAGAACCCAGCACTACACGGGGACTAGTCCCCCCCCACACACAGACGAGGACAAGTCCTCACAACACACGAGGAAGAAATCCCACAAGGAAGGAACGAAAACAAAACAAGAAGACAAACACACACACATTGCAACTACAGCTTACACGGTGACAGACCTCACACACAAGACGTTTTAAAGATGAAGAAAAATACAACGAAAGAACTAGATGAAGCACTTCAGCAGAATGGAAGAGAAACCAACTGGGCTGCGAATCAGATCAATTGCTGAAGAATAGGATGGCTGAAGGAGATGGCTGGCTGCACTCTTTTATCCTTTCCTACTCAGAACTTTCTCTAGAAGCTCAGGGCAGACTTTTTATTTCTTCTTTTCTGTCTGGTTCCCATGTCTAAGGCTCCTCCAAGCTCACAGCAGCAATGGCAGCAACTTTATATGAAGGAGGGGCGTCCAATATATTGGCCTTAAGAGGCAGAGACTTTTCCCTCCATTTCTTTTGCAATTTGAATGGCTAGTAATAAACAATAGGAGGTTTGACCAAGGGAGCCTGCAGAACCTTAATTCCTATTGCAGAAAGGACGCCCTTTTCACCCAGAAGATTTTGTTTTGGAAGAAAATCTTGCTGGCAGACTTCAGAAGTAGAGGACATCTGAGAGTGAGTCTTTTCCTTGACAAATACCTTGTCCAAAAGAGAGTTCTGATAACTTATTATGATAGGGACATAGGTCAATCCTAGGAATCTCCTCCAGCCCTCAAAAACCAACTTTTCAGAGGTTTATGTCGAACCTTTTTGCCCTCTGTACGGTTTTGGAGAAGACAGATCGGTCAGAATACTTTTGAGTTTCTTCTTCAGTGAGGTCGACCTGCTGAGAGGTGAGGTCGACACTGCTTTGAAAAAATTCCTTTTATAACGGCTTCAGGAAGGAGCGTAAGGTCGACCTCCTGTGAAAGTGAGGTCAACACTGCCTTGTAGAACGTTGTTTATAACAGCTTCTAGAAGGACCATGAGGTCGACCTGCTGAGAGGTAAGGTTGACACTACTTTGAAAAATTCCTTTTATAACGGCTTCTGTGTGGGCTCCTCAGGTCGACCTTCTGTGAAGTGAGGTTGACACCACTTTAGAAAATCCATCAGACAGTCACTGTTGGAGGGAGTGAGGTCGACACTGCTCATGGTGAGGTTGACCTTCTTCATACACTTGATAACTAGCACATGGCTAGTGAGGTCGACACTGGGAGGCATGAGGTCGACCTTCTTTACACCTGGTTATTCAAAAGGCACATCGTGAGTTTCTAAATTGATTGGCTAATGACTTATAGTGTAACATCATCAAAACATAATTTCACAACATTCTCCCCCTTTTTGATAATGACAACTATGAGTCATTATGCTCGTAGTTTTGACATCAAAGTTGAAGGCAACTATTATGAAGCACATCATGAGTACATGCATGCAGACATACTTATGACAAAACTTTCTTTCTCCCCCGTTGTTACATGCACACTCCCCCTCTGACATACAGACTTTTCTCTCCCCCTTTGACATCAGCAAAACCATGAGGGGTATTGTAGAAAGAGCAGTGAAGAGTATGAGATGTGGGGAAAAAAAACTCAGAAGTTAGATTCAGGACTAAGACACATTGGAGGAAATGACTGGATCAGCTCTCAAAACATATAGCTCCTAGCACATAAGCATGTCATGGTAGTATGAATTGATGGATTAAAGTCAAAAACTTTGTCAGAATTTAAGCAATTATCAAGGGAGTAGTCAACATAAGATTACTAAAGCTAATGCATACAAGGGAACTGAAGTCCTGGATAATCCTCATACAGTTTAACTTACGAGATCCAGTGACCTTTCAGGATAAACCATCGTGAGTATTGAGGTCAAACAAGCTGGTATTGTGAGAATTTTTCTAAGCTTGCACCTCTGATTTTCACACTGGCTGAGCTGACAGTCAAGTTCAACATACACCTTTTTACATGAGGAATCACATTTGTTAGATGTAAATGCCCCAGTTACTCAGTGTAGTTAACTATCATGCCTTATTTTGATCAGAGATAGCTTGCCACTTCATGCCTATCCCACTACCACTTCATTGGTGAAGGGTGATAGTTTCTCAGCGGGCAAGAACTATTACTTTGTTAAGCCCTTCTAGCCATTTTTTTGATAAATAAACTCTTATCAGATCAGAGTTAGTCAAGACATTGCCTTTTGACGCAAACCACCTCACGTCTCAGGTGAAGTGCATCTGGTTACTCAACAGATCCTAACCATTGCTCTACAATGAGTGCTTTGGTTAAATCTCACTTGATATGGTCATTTGATCATAATACTCAATAGAAGTACATCAACCAAAGATTTGTCAATGAAAATGCATAAGCAGACCAAGGAACATTAGAACTTGTAAAAACTTAAAGCATCATCAGAAGTAATCCTATGGAGTCCCTCCTCCAAGGTGCTAGTTTTCAAATTTCAGAAAGTTATTGACTTTAAGCCTCAGTTTATTTAAACAACCATAATAAAATAAAGATGTAGGAGATTGCTTCTAGAGAGATCAGTCAATAAGAACAGTCTTAGAAGGGAATCTCCCTTTGAAACATTCCACCAAGAAGTGAAAAGTAGATAAGTGACTGGCTAGGACACACTGCTCCTTAGCAATTGCAGGGTTTGAAATAGAAAAGAACATGAATGCAACACCTACAGAAGTGCAGAACACAGGAAATGAGAGGGCTGTGAGAGGTTTGAACAACTAAGTGATGGTGTCGACCTGTCTTTTACAGGGTGTCGATGCAAAATGGACTCACAGAGTGCAAAGATTGGTCAAATTGAACTGTGGTGTCGACGCATACTGGGTAGTGTGTCGACTCTCTAGAGTCAGACATATGAAAAGGCTTCTAATGCAGCAGAATTGTTATGAACCTATCTCAAGGAAAACAACCATCTCCCCCTCAACACAAGGACACTAAGATGCAATGCACTTAGTGTGTAATCTAGTCACTAAAAACATGTAATGGAGTATGACTTAGACCCATGGTACCAGGCAGAGAACTTAGATCCTTCGATCATCTCATGCATAGTGTGGCTTTCCAGACAGCCATAATATACCCTTCTCCCAAAATCCTTTAATATACCATAAGGTCATGCTATGAAATGAAACAACCTACAGTTTATGAACAATGCAGCCAATTAGTCAAGCATGATGGACTCCCCATGACTATTGTAACCAGTGATCCCTTGGACATAGATGAGCAGAACTAGTCATTAGCCAGAGGTTTTGTAAAAATATCTCCAATTTGTTTTTCAGATTCAACAAAATGTAATTCAAAATTTTTCTTGCTTACCTCATCCCAGAGGAAGTGATTCTTCATTTCAATGTGTTTTGTGCGAGAATGATGAATGGGATTGTTGGTTAAGTTAATGGCACTAGTATTATCACACAAGATGGGTGTGCATCCAAGATCTACTCCGTAGTCTTGGAGTTGGTGCTTTATCCATAGCACCTGGGTTCCACAGCTACCTGCAGCAATGTACTCAGCTTCTGCAGTGGAGTGTACAACAGAGTGCTGCTTCTTAGAAGCCCATGAAACTAAGCATCCACCCAAGTATTGGCAGTAGCCACTAGTACTTTTTTGATCAAGTTTACACCCCGCATTGTTGAACCCCGTGCGTAACTTCGCCTTAAGGAATTTTGATGATGATCAAATACAATGTGACGATGTTTCATGTAAATAAATGAATGAGTAGGTTGTTGGATTTAACAGGCATTGGGTTCTCTTTGAATGGTTGATTGATGCACATAGACTTATCTTTGTTAATATTTGAATGGAATCCCTTACTTAAATGCATCTTTTCTAAATAAGACTAACATGAAGATAGCTATTTGTGCTAGACTTAGTTGAGAATGGATGGATTCCAATTTACATATGCTGGACTCAACTTGATGTGATGCTGCTGGTTTACATGGCTAACTTGTTTTTCTCCGACATATGAAGAGCAGGGACAAATGTAGAGAATTGAATGGAATTGGTGATAGGGATATTTGATGGGTATCACTTATGAAAACTGAATTCGAAGGCATTTCTAGTTGGCATTCAACACCCAAGTTTGTACTGGGAATATGTGGATGATGCCCTTTTTGTATTGTCCAACTTGTGTAATTCAATCATCTCCTTTTGTTCTACATTAGCAGGTTGGTGTTCAAAATGGAAGCACAAATGCCAAAGGTAATCTTGTGCTTAATTATTGTTTATTAGTTTGTAGATTGGGGTAAGTAATGGTCAGCATTCCTACTAATCATTGCACTCATGTTATGGTCTTTTTAGTCTCTTGATATTTGCTATCTCCCCTTGAGCCTTCTTTGTTTTTGAATATTCCAGGCAAAAGTGTCGACTCAAGGAGTCGACACTTTGTCTTGTGTGGTTTGTTGCACCGACCATCCTTTGTGTTTTTCAAATCTAGCACTGACCCCATCTATAGCTTGTACTTGGAGTGCACCGACCTTGTATTTTTGTGCACCGACTCTGTCTCTCCCGGCCTCTTATCCATCAGGAGGCTGAAAAGAAATGTCGACTCTTTGAGTCGACATTTATTTTCACCCATTCTATTTTGGGTGATTTTTAAAATCTCAGGAGAATATGTCGACTCTAAGAGTCGACATTTTCTACGCTATCCACTGCTGGGAGGTTTTCCAATCTTGCCTGGCCGCGAGCGTTGACTCAAGGAGTCGACACTTTTCGATGACCGGGATTTTCGCCGGTTCGTACGGGCTCGATGCCCTATATTGGTTCCCCTCTTTTTGTGCCCCTCTGTGATTGGTCCAAGGGAGAGTATCCCTTCCACGTGGCCCTTCATTCCTTAAGCTATATAAGGTTTGAGATAGGAGTATTTTGCAAGGAAAAGAGAAAGGGTTGTCAATCTTATCTGGTTTTGGGGTTTTGTAGGGTGAGCACGGCGGCAACATCTCCTCCTCCACACCTGGCATGCTGAAGATGATGAGTGAGAGGGAGATGCAGTCATCTAGCGTTCCTCAATGAACCTGCAGCGTGCCTCATCAAGGGGATGAGAGAAAAGAAGAGGGAGTCCGACCTCAAGGTGGAAGCTTGCTACATCGACTTATCACCGTGAAAGCTTCAAGGAAGAACTGTCTAGGGCTTTCATCCATAAGGAGATAAAGCGAACTACATTTCCTTTACATCCCTTTTTGTTTCTTGCTATATGATTAGTTCTTATATTGAGCATGTATTGAACATCTGATTCCATTTTTCTCAAATCGAAATATTTGTGTGTGTGTACGGAGCTGCGTCTCTGTGTGAGGATTCAGTGTGAGGTGAGCTCCCCATGTTCGTGTGTATGTGTGTGCTGCGTGGCAGCGTCTTGAGGCTAGGCCTCGTGTGTGGTTTGCTGCAAAAGCAGCGTGTGTGGTGTTGGGGTTCGTCTCCGTGTTGCTACTTTTGTAGCGTGTAGTAAAGCCTCACCGGATTTGGTGAGGGGTGGACGTAGGGAACCCGTCGTAGTCCCGAACCACCTAAAAAATCATCGTGTCTATGTGAATACTAGTGTGACTATTCCATATCTCCTACCTCCATTCACATGTTGATTTGATCACTATGCTTCTCATCGCTTTTAGATTCACTCATACACACCGTTTAGCTCAGTTCATCTATCTACCGCTTACGTGAACTTCTCCATACATTAGTGTTTGTTAAGCTTGTGCTGTGTGAGGTTTGAGTATCAATCGGTCATAAATTTTTATAGAGGGATCTATTCACCCCCCTCTAGATCCGTGTTACTGCACTTCGGGACCCAAGAATTGGTATCAGAGCCTGGCTCTATAATCACAAGATCTAACGATCTTTAGAGGGATCCTAGTGTGGTTTCAATCATGAACTCTTCTGTAGATAATGTTTCGATGAGCTCCTTACCTATTTTTGATGGCGATGATTTTAATTCTTGGTTGGGCAAACTTTGTAGGACTATAAATTCTGTTAATCCTAATCTTTGGAAATTGATTCATGATGGTCCTCACAAATTGCCTCTAGATGAGACCAAGTGGTCCAACTGAGATAGATTGAAAAACCATGAGTATGTTACTATCTTGAGCCTATTGAAAGCCTCTGTGAATGGCAATATATTTACATTTGTCTCTTCTTGCAGAACGGCAAAAGAGCTCATGGACCGACTGATCAAAGCTCAAGAGAAGGAAAGACAAGAAGGTCTAATAGCTGATGATGTTGATCAAAACACTGATGAGAATGCTGAAGAGGTAAAGTCTAATTCTGATGAAGAAATGTCATTTAGAGAAATAGTTGATGCTTATGAGGAGTTGTCAAGTAGATACAAGAAGATCAAGTCTGAAAATAAAACACTGAAGAAGAAACTTAATGAAAATATGCATGATGACATTCTTCATGAAAAATGTATTGATTTAAATTTAAAAATTAAAAATCTAGAGAATGAGAATGAACACTTGTTGTGTAAAATCTCCTTGCTTGAGGAAACTAAGAAAAGTCTTATAAACAAGTTAGATTCATTGTCCGATGATGAAAAATTATTTGAGAAATTACTTGATTCCAAAGTTGATAGCAAGTGCATCATCGATGAAAATGATATGTTAAAATCTGAAAATGAAAAGTTAAAACAATTGAACTCAACCATGTCTGAAAGACTCCTAACTCTTGAAAAAGGTAAGTCTATGGTTGTTCAAGAAAGTGAAAATGTGAGTATGTTAAGATAGGAAATAGAGACCCAGAAAACCATCAATGCCACATTGAATGAAAAAGTCATTTCATGTAAAAATGAGAATGTTTCTTATAAACTCCACATTGCTTCACTTGAATCTGAAATTTCTGATTTGAACAAGTCTATGGCTACATTTGTAAGCGGGGAAGAGAATTTAAACAAGATTTTGGGGACTAAAGTGAATTTCCAACGAGAAGGACTCGGTTATAATCCTGGTAGAAAGGAAGCTTTTAGTCTAAAAACAAAAACTTCATTTGTGCATGCCTCATGCTCCTCTGATACTAGAAATACTTTTACTGCTGAGAAACCAAAGTCTAATG
Source organism: Amorphophallus konjac (assembly GCA_022559845.1). Lineage (NCBI taxonomy): Eukaryota > Viridiplantae > Streptophyta > Magnoliopsida > Alismatales > Araceae > Amorphophallus > Amorphophallus konjac. Next base: position 509,867,480 of record CM040121.1, on the reverse strand, counting down.
TGCATGCCAAGACATCTCATATGAATTACCATGCTTCAAAGCAAATGAACATGTCATGTCACTATTGTAATAGGCATGGACACTTGATGCATGATTGTAGTTTGATGAGAGAAGATGATTTGAATGCTCGTAGAAAGCATGCTGTGAAATTCCACACTGCACAGAAAAAGAACATTGAATATTTTCACTGTGAAAAACTAGGTCACATGTTGAAAGATTGTTGGCGGTTAAAAAGGAAAAACAAACCTCATCCTCAGAATGATAGACCTCCTGTCTATATACAAAAGTCAACCACTAATGTCCATACAAGGAAAACGAGTCAACATACACATTATCATTATTATGGTCGATTTGGACATTTGATGAATGATTGTTCTTTAATGCATTTTGATGATATGAATGCCAAGAGAATGTGGAAAGCATCCACTAGAGGTGCAACTAACCCCCCGGGTCCCAAGATGGCTTGGGTACCCAAAACTTTCAAATGAGAGATTTGTTTTGCAGGGGTGCCTTGAGGTGGAGGAATTTGTTCATAAATAAAGACCCGTCAAGGCAAAGAAAATGAAGAGCTTGTGTGGTAATGACTTTCACTGTTGCTTCCTTGTGTGAATAACTATCAAATTTTGCAGTTGTTTATAGAGTCTTCTATACTCACTCTTACTTCTTTTTGTGAATAACAGTTAAATTTTTGCACATACAGTCTACACACTTAACCTCTTGCACAAATCATACAAATCCTTGCATACTTGTTAATAGAAATAAATTTCAATCATCTTCCATTTACATACACACTTGAACATATTTCACATACTTGTGTGCGTGAATGCCATGATTAACCGGTATATGCAATGATGTTAGTGGAAAGGTGGATTACATCCACCTGGAAGCTTTCCTTATGCGTGAGCAGGGTCTTTGGACCTCCACCTCTGCCACGTACCGGTAATCAACCTGCTTGAAAAACTTCATCTTAGTGCATGTTTGAGTGTATATAATATACACCTTCAGTTTTTGATCCCTCCTATGACCTTACTCCTTCGCTAAATAAAATTGCATTGATCAAGACATGTTTGTTACATGGCACATATTAAGGGGGAGGTTTTGCTCATAACTGTGCAAACACTTAGGGGGAGACATATCTGTGATTAGACTAATTCATCTTATACTATTAGCACAATCACTCACACTATATGTACTTTTAAGACTAATGACTCTATTAAATAAGGATTTCAGTTATTCCACTCAACACTCTTGAGGACACTTAAATCCCTACGTCAAAGTTATGTGTCTCATGAGGAAAAAGTTATCAGTCCCACCAAAAATCTCAATAAGTGGTTTTGGAACCGAGTAGTCGGGAATCCCCCCTGAAACAAAGGAGGAAACTCGGATCGAAAAGTGACAAATATCCACATTGCCAATAAGTGACGAAACTGAGTAACCGGGAAATGTCCCTGAAACAAAGGACATGACTCGTGTCAAAAGGGTAGTCAACTTAATTTATTTAAAAAAAATTGGGACTGTGCGAAGCTACCAAAAGTCGAGCACGATGTATGGAAGTGTAGGGAGGAAATGTTCTTTTTAGTGCTTTTCAAAAAATTTGATAATCCATATTGTCTTGAAAGTCACTTCTCATAAGTCACATATTCACTTTGGGCTTGATTGTGTAAATGCGTTTTTTGAATCAGTCAATTTTCATGATTTATGCAGTACCATCTTCTTGTAAGCACGACCTTCTGAATATTGTTCATGGACATCATGCTCAACTCAATTGCACTCTTCCTTAACCTGTCCCGTAGGGACTTATATGTTTGCTTCTATATCTAATTATGCATGCTTAACTGCTTGAGTGCTTGAATTGCATAAAAAGGACTTGCTTGATTGAACCCTCACTTGTGCTTCCATGACATCAACTCTTCATAAATAATAAGCTCTGCTGGAGAATTGAAATGGTTGTCTATCTATTGGATTAAGTCGGATAGCTTAATCCGGTTGTTTGAAATCCCTTAAGTCATTGATCAATCCCCCATTTGATAAACCCATTTTCTCATTAATCTCTATCCAAATCAATGGGGTTTCATTCCTTTAACCTTGGCCCTCATTCCATGTGTTTTACATTGAAAATCTCTTGTTACAGGGGAAGAGTCGACTCAAAGAGTCGACTTTTATTCCTGTGTCTTCATTTGCTCGCGGGACAGAGGAGGTGCAAAAATGTGTCGACTCAAAGAGTCGACACTTTTCGGTCACTGTTGGGTTCGTGAACTGGTCCGTCTAGGTTCGCTCTCATTTCCACTAATAAGGCCCCCGCCGCTCTCTAAGTCACCGTCAACCCTTTTCTAACCCACTGCCGCCCTCATTCTACCCTAAATCACCTCCTTGCAAGCCCTCATCTCTTCCAGCCATAAACCATGGAATCCCTGCGGCAGTGCGGCACCTGTGGTCTCCTTCTTCTTCAAGCCTCCACCGTGGACTTCCTGCGGCGTCCTCAACTCTCCTTCTTCTCCAAGCACCCACGGTGTCCTCCTTCGAGCCTTCTTTGACTGGAGTTGTGCGTGGCCTGCGGAAACTAGATTCTCCGAAGTAGGCCTCCACCTGCTGGATAGACCGCCGAGCCTCATCCTCCATCTGCTACAAGTGTGAGGCTTGTCCGAATGGCACCAAAGAAGAGGTCTTTGAAGGAAAGATAAGAAGCCCTCATACTAAGGGAGCTCCGGCGCAAGGACAAGCAAGCTCAAGCTCAGAAGAAGAAGTCGGCATCTGAGAATGTTATGCTAGTCGAGAGAAAGGTACTCCGGCCAAGAGCCATTGATTTTGAAAGTCTTGAAACTACTTTGCCCAGCATAATGGAGTTACTTAAGAAGCAACCGAATTTGATTTCCTTTATGTCAGAACATCAGAAAGTTTATCATTCCTTGGTACATCAGTTTTATGGCAATATAGTTGTAAAAAATGATGAGATGTACACTCAAACTAATGGGCAACCCATTCCCCTCACTATACAATTAATTGGAAAAGCCTTGGAAATGCCATATGACACTGGGTGTATCTATAGTGAAGCCATATTTACTAGGAAGAAGCTTGTGAAGCTGTGACTGGTGAAGCAATGGTGGAAGGTAGTTCAAGCAAACTCAATGCCAACAATTTTCCACCTCTCCAAAGGATTCTACATCACATGATGACCACAATCTTATTGCCCAGATCAGGAGGAAGAGAACAAGTGACGGATAGATAGAAATTCTTATTTGTCTATATTATGAGTGGCGATCCAGTAAATTTTCCTGCCTTCATCATGGATTACATCACAAGCTGTCCGAAGTCAAAGAATAGGAATCTTCCGTATGGTGCTGCCTTAACACCTATATTTCAATATCTTCACATCAATCTGGACAAGCGAATTAGTCACACTATCAGAGATGCAGATATTTACACAATTCCATCAATCTGTAACAACATGGGGTATGAGCTTCAAAACGGACGTCTAGTCCACACACTTCGGTCTCACAAAGGGAAAGCCCCTGCAGTGGAACCTGATAATAGTGAAGATGATGAACAAGAAGAACCTATAAGAAAAACTCAAGTTACTCAACCTACTCAGGTCACTCAGTCTGCCTCTACTGATGACACGACTTTGCACACAAAGATTGATGCCTTAGGAGGTGAACTGAACAAGGTCAAGGAGACTGTGAATGGTCTTACTAAGGATGTCTCTAAGTTGAAGCTGCACCACGAAACCTATCTCCAAAAGTTTGCTGCCATGGCCAACTCCATTGACTCTTTGCACTCTGCCCTTGGGATTCAATGCTCAAAGTTTGATGACTTATCGGATTATCTTCGCCGTCCCCCAACTTCCCCTTAATCCTCCATGGCAACTCCATTTCAGTCGGCTCAAGCTTGAAGCAATTGTGCTCAACTCTTTCTCCCCTTTTTCTCCTTTTTGTTGATGCCAAAGGGGGAGATGTGTTTTGTGTGTTTTGTGTTAACAGTGGTCAGGAATGCACTTCACTCTTGTTGAATGTGTTTCGTCAGGAATGACCTTTTGTTGCTTGTTTGTGGAATGCACCCTTGTGGAATGTTTGGTTGAAATGCACCTTGTGGATTGAAATGCTATGAAACACTTTTTTGAATGAATCAATCAACCCTTCCTTTAGTCTTTATTGCTTCAATGCACATAGTATTTTGTCATCATCAAAAAGGGGGAGATTGTTGAGCCCCGTGCGTAACTTTGTCTTAAGAAATTTTGATGATGATCAAATACAATGTGATGATGTTTCATGTAAATAAATGAATGAGTCGGTTGTTGGATTTAACAGGCATTAGGTTCTTTTTGAATGGTTGATCGATGCACATAGACTTATCTTTGTTAATGTTTGAATGGAATCCCTTACTTAAATGCCTCTTTTCTGAACAAGACTGACATGAAGATAGCTATTTGTGCTAGACTTAGTTGAGACTCAACTTGATGTGATGCTGCTGGTTCACATGGCTAACCTTTTTTTCTCCGACATATGAAGAGCACGGACAAATGTGGAGAATTGAATGGAATTGGTGATAGGGATATTTGATGGGTATCACTTATAAAAACTGAATTCGAAGGCATTTCTAGTTGGCATTCAACACCCAAGTTTGTACTGGGAATATGTGAATGATGCCCTTTTTGTATTGTCCAACTTGTGTAATTCAATCATCTCCTTTTGTTCTGCATTAGCAGGTTGGTGTTCAAAATGGAAGCACAAATGCCAAAGGTAATCTTGTGCTTAATTATTGTTTATTAGTTTGTAGATTGGGGTAAGTAATGGTCAGCATTCCTACTAATCATTGCACTCATGTTATGGTCTTTTTAGTCTCTTGATATTTGCTATATCCCCTTGAGCCTTCTTTGTTTTTGAATATTCCAGGCAAAAGTGTCGACTCAAGGAGTCGACACTTTGTCCTGTGTGGTTTGTTGCACCGACCGTGCCTTCTTTGCACCGACGTCTTTCAAAACTTGCACCGACCATCCTTTGTGTTTTTCAAATCTAGCACCGACCCCATCTATAGCTTGTACTTGGAGTGCACCGACCTTGTATTTTTGTGCACCGACTCTGTCTCGCCCGACCTCTTATCCATCAAGAGGCTGAAAAGAAATGCCAACTCCTTGAGTCGACATTTATTTTCACCAGTTCTGTTTTGGGTGATTTTCAAACTCTCAGGAGAATATGTCGACTCTAAGAGTCGACATTTTCTACGCTGCCCACTGCTTGGAGGTTTTTCAATCTTGCCTGGCCGCGAGTGTCGACTCAAGGAGTCGACACTTTCCGGTGACTGGGATTTTTGCTGGTTCGTACGGGCTCGATGCCCTATATTGGTTCCCCTCTTTTTATGCCCCTCCGTGATTGGTCTAAGGGAGAATATCCCCTCCACGTGGCTCTTCGTTCCTTGAGCTATATAAGGTTTGAGATAGGAGTATTTTGCAAGGAAAAGAGAAAGGGTTTTCAATCTTATCCGGTTTTGGGCTTTTGCAGGGTGAGCATGGCGGCAACATCTCCTCCTCCACACCTGGCATGCTGAAGATGATGAATGAGAGGGAGATGCAGTCATCTAGCGTTCGTCAATGAACTTGCAGCGTGCCTCATCAAGGGGATGAGAGAAAAGAAGACGAAGTGAAGAAGAGGGAGTCCGGCCTCAAGGTGGAAGCTTGCTACATCTACTTATCACCGTGAAAGCTTCAAGGAAGAACTGTCCAGGGCTTTCATCCATAAGGAGATAAAGCGAACTACATTTCCTTTACATCCCTCTTTGTTGTTGCCATATGATTAGTTCTTATATTGAGCATGTATTGAACATCTGATTCTATTTTTCTTAAATCGAAATATTTGTGTGTGTGTACGGAGCTGCGTCTCCGTGTGAGGATTCAGTGTGGGGTGAGCTCCCCGTGTTCATGTGTGTGTGTGCTGCGTGGCAGCGTCTAGAGGCTAGGCCTCGTGTGTGGTTTGCTGTGAAAGCAGTGTGTGTGGTGTTGGGGTTCGTCCCCGTGTTGCAACTTTTATAGCATGTAGTAAAGCCTCACCGGGTTCGGTGAGAGGTGGACGTAGGGAACCCGCCGTGGTCCTGAACCACCTAAAAAATCATCGTGTCTATGTGAATGCTAGTGTGACTGTTCCATATCTCCTACCTCCATTCATAGGTTGATTTGATCACTGTGCTTCTCATCGCTTTTAGATTCACTCATACACACCGTTTAGCTCAGTTCGTCTATCTACCGCTTGCGTGAACTTCTCCATACATTATGTTTGTTAAGCTTGTGTTGTGTGAGGTTTGAGTATCAATCAGTCATAAATTTTTATAGAGGGATCTATTCACCCCCCTCTAGATCCGTGTTACTGCACTTCGGGACCCAACACGCATAATCATCATCAGTATATGAAATCAAATCAAAATAGTATGATGCAGGATACCACAGCCCTAAGTCATGTGTGCTAGCAATGTATCTTAAGATCCTTTTCACATCAATGAAATGAGATTCTTTAGGATTAGCTTGAAACCGAGCACACATGCACACATTAAACTGAATATCAGGCCTAGAAGTAGAGATATAAAAGAGACCCGATCATACCTCGATATATTTTGGAATCTATAGATTTACCATTCTCATCTGCATCAAGAGATGCATTTGTTCCCATGGGCATGGATATGTGTTTGGCTTCCTTCATTCCAAATCTTTTTAGGATCTCCAATGTATATTTAGACTGATTTATGAAGAATCCTTCCTTCGTCTGTGTGATCTACAGTCCCAGGAAAAATTGGAGTTCTCCCATGTGGCTCATTTCAAATTCTTTTGTCATGAGTTCAGTGAATTACTTGCACATGTTAGAATCAGTTGAACCAAACACTATATCATCCACATATACTTGAACAATAAGAATGTGCCCATTTATTACGTTTGTAAAGAGTGTTTGGTCAATTTTACCTCTGATGTATCCTTTCCCAATCAAATGTGCACTGAGTCTGTCATACCAGGCCCCTGGAGCCTGCTTTAGCCCATATAGTGCCTTGTTTAGTTTGTAAACATGGTTAGGAAAATCACTTAGTTCAAAACCAGGGGGTGTTCTACAAATACCTCCTCTTTTATCAAGCCATTCATAAACGCACTCTTAACATCCATTTGTTGAAGTTTTATACCTAGGGAGCATGCAAATGCCAATAGAATTCTGATGGCTTCTAGTCTTGCAACGGGGGCATAAGATTCTTCAAAATCAATTCTAATTTCTTGATTGTACCTTTTGGCTGCCAACCTATCCTTGTTTCTAGTGACTGCCCCATCTTCATTTAGCTTGTTCTTAAACACCCATTTAGTCCTAATAACATGCTGGTCGGTGGGTCTGGGAACCAGATTCCATACTTGATTTCTCTCAAATTGACTAAGTTCTTCATGCATGGCATTAATCAAATTTTCATCTAGCAAGGCATCTTCAATACTTTTGGGTTCAAATTGAGAAACTAATGCAATGAGATCTTCATTATGCACATCTTTAAGAAATGACCTGGTCCTAGGGGGATCATGAATGTTTCCTATGATGTTCTGGACAGGATGATCTTTTAAGGTTCAAAAATTTGTAGAAGACTCACCGGGCAAAATTGATCAGACAGGGCCTTCAGTCGACCGATCGGTTACCTGTTCTGCATATGGATGCTGGCATCCTTCTCCTTGTTCTTCCTTGGATTCCACGAATGCACCATCATCTTCCTCCACTTTCCTGTCATTAATGTCTTTGTTAGATTTATCATTTATTTCAGCAAAAATAACATGTGGAGTTTCCTCCACGGTTTGACTTTTAACATTAAAAACCCTATATGCTCTTGAGGTTTCAGCATAACCCAAGAATATGCCAATATCACTCTTGGACTCAAATTTGTCCAAGTCTGATTTGTCATTGTTATGCACATAGCATTTTGATCCAAAAGCTCTTAAGTATGCTAAGTTGGGTTTCTTACCTTTCAGCATCTCATAGGGATTTTTCTTACACTTTGGCCTTACCATGGCCCAGTTGATTACGTAGCAAGCCATGTTTGCAGCTTTAGCCCAGAATTTTCTTGGGAGCTTGCTCTCAATCAACATGGTCCGAGCGATCTCCACAATTGTCCGGTTCCTTCTCTCCACAGTGTCGTTTTGCTCTAGGGTCCTGGGAGAGGAAAACCTATGCGTTCGGCCTTCTTGATTACATAGTTCAGAAAAGGATGAATTTTTGAATTCTTCTCCATTGTCAGACAAGGTGGTGGAGATTCTGAATTTATCTTCTTGCTTTACTTTTTTGAAGAATTTTTGAAACTCAAGAAAGGCATCATTCTTATTAGCAAGAAAGAAAGTCCATGTGAAACAAGAGAAGTCATCAACAATCACATATCCAAACCTTTTCCCATTGAGGCTGGTTGTTCTAGTTGGACCGAACAAATCCATATGTAGGAATTCAAAAGGCATAGACGACAAGGGCTCACTTCTAGATTTGAAAGATTTTTCGAGTTTGCTTACCTAGGGAACATGCTTCACAAACCTGGTCAACCTTTGTATAGACCAATTTTGGCAAACCTTTAACCATCCCATGTTTGGACAGTTTATGCAGTGTGCCATAGCTGACATGTCCCAACCGTCGATGCCACAGGTCTGCATCACTGAGCTGGTTGGCAGTCAAGCACATGCTTTAAGAATTAGAGGCATGAAGATCTACCATTTAAACATTATTAACTCTCTGACTTATAAAGAGCACAAATTCAGAGTTTTTCTCAGAGATTCTACATTCACTAGCATCAAATGGCAGCAACTTCATATGAAGGAGGGGCGTCCAATATATAGGCCTCAAGAGGTAGAAACTTTTCCCTCCATTTCTTTTGCAATTTGAATGGCTAGTAATAAACAATAGGAGGTTGACCAAGGGAGCATGCAGAACCTTAATTCCTATTGCAAAAATGACGTTCTTTTCTCCCAGAAGATTTTGTTTTGCCAGAAAATCCTACTGGCAGACTTCAGAAGTAGAGGACACCTGAGAGTGAGTCTTTTCCTTGACAAATACCTTGTCTAAAAGAGAGTTCTGATAAGTTATTATGATAGGGACATAGGTCAGTCCTAGGAGTCTCCTCCGGCCCTCAAAAACCAACTTTTCAGAGGTTTACGTCGGACCTTTTTGCCCTCTGTACGATTTTGGAGAAGACAGATCGGTCAGAATACTTTTGAGTTTCTTCTTCAATGAGGTTGACCTGTTGAGAGGTGAGGTCGACACTGCTTTGAAAAAATTCCTTTTATAACGGCTTTGGGAAGGAGCGTAAGGTCGACCTCCTATGAAAGTGAGGTTGACACTGCCTTGCAGAACATTGTTTATAAGGGCTTTTGGAAGGACCATGAGGTCGACCTACTGAGAGGTGAGGTCAACACTACTTTAAAAAATTACTTTTATAATGGCTTCTATGAGGGCTCCTCAGGTCAACCTGCAGTGAAATGAGGTCGACACCACTTTAGAAAATCCATCAGATGGTCGCTGCTGGAGCTAGTGAGGTTGACACTGCTCATGGTGAGGTCGACCTTCTTCATACACTTGATAACTAGCATAGGGCTAGTGAGGTCGACACTGGGAGGCATGAGGTCGACCTTCTTCACACCTGGTTATTCAAAAGGCACATCGTGAGTTTCTAAATTGATTGGCTAATGACTTATAGTGTAACATCATCAAAACAAATTTTGAAACAGGAGTGTCCCCGAACAGCCTGAGTAATATCATTTTGACCTTTGGCAGGGCGGGCTACAGCCTATGGTACACTGGCTCGTACTGGAGATTTGTAGGCGAGGCGGCTTTGTTTAGTCGTCTCATCATATCTTCTATCGTATAAACAAGTATTTGCCTGTCGAGTGCAGGGCCGGAGTGCTGGTTCGCGAGATGCCCGAACCAGCATCTCGATCTTCTCTTCTTGAAACTGGGGCCCGTACCTTGGGCACCCATATCTGTTTGAATCTGGGTGGCTTCGGGGCTGACCCTTCCTTCGATCTGGACTCGAATCGTTCCGTTCTACTCTGGGCCAGCACTCTGAAGGAGTTGTATACTGGCACCATGAAAATCACCATATCGGGTGTAATTTAGGCTCGTTGGCCGTTTAGAAAGACTCAGACGCTTCCAATGAGTATAGATTTGCTCGAAGTTGAGAGCCGGCTCGGTAGTGTGATGACATTTTTCTTGGCCGCCCTCCTGGCAGCCGGTGAGCACTTCTTGTTGTAGGAAGCGCGGGAGTGGATATGGTGGACGTAGAAGCCCACCGCAGCAACATCAGTTAGGGTCACCTCTGCAGCAGCGACCGACTCCATCTCTTGGACATCCAGGAGCTCGACGAAGGCTACCCCTAAAAAGTTGGGGAAGCCCACCACCGGCGGGAAGTCGCCAAACTTCGTAGGAATGGCCAAGTAGCTGTACCTGGCATGATCAGTAATGACGAGAGGTCTAAATGACACAACCATCGAGCTAATCAGGGTGCAACCTGTAATTTTAGATTTAAAGAGAGTTAGAATTTTAGGAGGAGGCCGTTGGGCCCCTAATCCTGGTGAGAAGATGAAAGGAGGTTTTAGTCCCACCGGGCATGCCAAACCTGTTGGACGCACTTCGTATACACGATCATCTACATTTTTTATCTTTTTGATCTTATTTTTGTTCTTGGTTTATTCGGTTTATTAAGTGCATGGGCGTGCCAGTCACCAAAGTGACAATTTATTCGGGCTTCAAGACTAGGAGGGTCTGAAACAACAGGTGTGCTCCGTCAGACTAACCATACGATGTGGGTATCGGGTCGGGACTAAAACCTGCCGTGCCATAAAGGTTATGGCGTTAATTACATCTCCCCAGAGGGGAGAAAATCTTTAATTAAACGTCAGGAGAAGGGGCCCTTGGGCATAAAATTGATGAAGAGAGATAATAAAATTTTTGAATTTCAATAGAACATCTCCCAATGAGGGGTAAACGGTTGAACAAAGCCGATCATTAATTGACCAATTCATGTTTGGATAAGAGGCCTAATTTACAAGTCAAATGTATGCTAAGAGCATGGCAAGCTTGATATTTGGGATTGGATCCCAGTAGAAACATATCAAACGTAGTGGGCTATTGGTCCTAGAGCAGGATCAAGCATGACCATGATGGGATGACCCCAAGGTTCAAGCATGACCTATAGAGGCCTCATTAATATCCCCCTTGCATAGGCTCTAGGGGGGAAAGAGCCCCGGGTCAAATGTTATTAGTTTCTTAATGAAGGTTTTATTCACATTTCTGTTGTTATTATTGTTATTATATTATATATATATATTATTCCATGGTTCTTAATGCCCAAGGCACCCACAGGGCAGAATCAGGCCAAAAAGGCCAGGCAAAGGACTGGGTCGACACTGAGAGGAGGGCAGGTCAACGCATGGCTAATGCTGGGCCAACCCAGTGCGCAGTTGTGTCAACATAGCAGTATGTTGCGTCGACGCAGGGGTGGGCACTGGGCCACCCCATCGCATGGCCACGTCGACGTAGAATACGGCTGCATTGACACATGCAAGGCCCACCAGGGGCTAACGCAGGTAACTTCATCGACACAGGGCAATGCCGCGTCGATGCCCTTTTCGCTGGTGAGCAGAAACCTCCTTCCTTTTTCTATTTGTTCATTTGTTTTGCTCATGTTGTGGATTTATTTTAGGAGCTCTAAGGATATCAAACTCCAATCTTTCTCTTGTTTCAAACTTCATTCTTTTGATTTTATTTCTTTGTATATAGAATGTATTACTGAAGGACTCGTTTAGCAAGGAGACTATGCCCCTTTGAAAATGCATGAAATGGTTTGTAGATGGCTGTATGCAGGGCTCAAATGGTGCGTTTATTCAGTGAGACTTTAGTACAGGGCGGAGTTACGTACTCACGCATAGTGGGAGTATCCAGTTGGGCATAACCCAGCCTTCTTCAACCCACCATTTAATATACTACAAGTCATGACATTCAAGTATGCATGGAGTTCACTTCACATGCGTGATGCATGCATGATTCCTTGTGGATGTTGATGAATTGCTCAATGCTGAGGAATGCATGAGGGGATGGTTTGATCATGCTCATGGAGATTCAGTAAGTGCTAATGTGAATTGCATGATGTATGCAAGATATCTAGTTCATTTTCAGCAGGGTTGGCTACTGGGCAGCAACCAAGTTCAAAGGGGGTCGACCCAAGGTGTCGACCCCTGGGCAATCCAGTTTCACGAAAGTAGTGGGCAGAGCTCGGGCCAAGGGGTGTCGACCCCCAGAGTTGACCCCTTCTTCAGCAGACCCCAAATTGTCCTATGTTCATAAAATCATGCAAGTGCATAGCCATTTACACGTGCAAACATTCTCCCTACATGATCATGGATCCTTTTTTATCTGTTTGGTTATTTCATTGATTGTCATTTCTTTCTTTTATTCTTTTTCTTTCTCTTTATTTGTTTTAAGTAGTTTTTCCTTTTCTTTATTGCTGCCAGCACAATATTTTCTTCATTTGGTCACGTCGTCTGTGCAAATGTGTTCTCTTCAGCATCGTGAGCTTCTTATTCAAATGCATATCTTTTAGCATTATATCTTTTATTCAGTTCATTCTTCTTATTCCTAGTTTTTTTTTTTAAGTCCAAAATTCTGATGAAAATTGGGCAGCACCTCCCCTAGACTCAAGCATTTGGGGGGAGGGGGGGATTAAAAGCACATCTGCGATGATTTCGAGATGGCCCCTAAAATTCAGAGTGAGTCAAGAGTGGCTACTTTACATCCCAAACTGGGCAGGGAAAACCCCAAGGATTGGCTTACGAGGGGACTCCACTGACCCAGGGATTGCTGCATTTTCAATTTTGCACTGTGCACTTGGCTACTGTCGGCCCCATGACCGTTAATGTCCATCCCTTTAGAAGAAAGTCCTCCAGAGACCATGCCATGAAGAGACAAGCCCCTGGGGATCCGAGGGTGGTTATGGAAATCTGAATAGTATGAAAGGGTTCGATTGGGGAAATCATCAAAGCATTATGCTAAGGTTGAAGCAGTGGATTGTACCACTTCCCCATTGACAGGTCTATACTTACGATTGCCTTCGAGAAAACCGTAGGAAATGCATTATAGTCCCGATACATGAGACCATGGATCATTAGCAAACCCATGTCCCAAATGGGAACATGATACCACAATAATCAATGCATTAATATGCTATATTCTATTGAAGTACATAGCTGGGATAGAGATATGACCCATACGCTGATCCATGAGGGATGAGGATTGCAGTCAATTGCAATATAGAGTGCATACATAAAATTTGCCACTAATTTATGCAAAGGTAGGATGCAGCCGGATATAGATATATGGGGTTCTGAAAGGCAGAAAAACTCTAGACATTCGAACAAACTGGTGAAGTGCTCGCATGTGTGGCCGTCACAAGGGCTAGAGTGATCAGTATGAGATGAATAGCATCATTCTACCCGATAGAATCTGAATGTATAAGGGGGATGGTGATTCATGCAAACCTGGGACAGTGCCATAACCCTCACAACCCATAAACGAGGGTGAGAGAGCAAAGGCCAGCTCTGTAGGGTTCCTGCACTAAACACAGAGAGGGAGCCTGCATATTGAAAGCTTATGAAATATACATATCGGATACATAGGAACGACCTGGACCCACCCATCTGGGGCACTGGGGGAGGGGTTTATAGAGTTAATATCGCCCATGAGGGTGTTGATCAATCAAGCAGACTAGGCCACGGAGCTCGAACTAGCATCATACGCTAGAGGGCAGAATGAGGTCCACCTCAGGAACCTCATCCGATAGCTTGCGAGGGCCAGAACCAAGAATTCGATCCATTGTGACTGGATGGACTTTGGGTCTAGACCACCCTCCCAACAGAGCATTCTGATTCCCCCAGAGATCAATGAACTCTGATGGGGAGGAAAAGAAGGGAAAACGGCAAACCGAATTAGGTAAATCGTGAGAAACGAGATTAGCTGCACATCATCACAAATGAAGACGCTCATCAAGGAGAAGAAATATTACTTTCATTCAATCATTGAACAGATGTACATCACTCCCGGATAAACATGCATGGGAGCTAAAAGAAAATAAAAAGAGAGAAAATAAATCAAAGGAAAGAAATAAACGAAAAAGGGGGGAAGAGGGGAGGAGCATTGACTCCATTCCCTCCCTAGAGCAGCACCTCTTCTCTCCCTCTCTTCCTCTCTTCTTATCCATCGCTCAGGAGCATAGCAGCTCGCTCTGAAATTCTCCCTTAGGAAGCTTCGAATAGCCAACCAATGGGGGAGTTTCTTCAGGGCGTTGCCCCTCTTTTATAGCGACGAGCATGAAGGTTTCTTTTTTGCCAAGACAGGGAAGATGAATCCCTAATGATTGGAGATTACTCTCCCACGTGTCTTGTACGGGCTGCAGATGCCTTATGGAAGGATACCCGGTCGAAGCTTTTAGGGAACACGTGGTGCGATCGGATCCCGCGGTGGGTACAGTCTTCTCACGCCGCTGAGGGTGCGTCGACGCAGCCATTGGGGTGCGTCGACGCAGCCCGTTATAGCCTGGCAGCTTCCTTATTTGTCTTGCATTGCGTCGACGTAGGATATGAGCTGCGTCGACGCAACGTTTGATCACCTGGCAGCTCTTCTTCTGTGTCTTCAAGTACGTCGACGCAGGATATGTGCTGCGTCGATGTAGCGCTTGATCGCCTGTAGCTTTTTGCTTCTGCGTCTTCAAGTGCGTCAACGCAGCTGGGCTTGTACATCGACGTAGCCTGTTGTCCAGTGCCCTTTTCAGCTTGAATGGTATTATGGGGTCGACGTAGCCTTCTGAGTGTGTCGACCCACTTCTTCTTCTTTTACAATTGACCCTACTTGGCTTTTTTCTAATGCCAACTTTTAAGCGTCAGCATGCAACTGCGCCTTCAACTCTCTCAACTCAGCTGGTGCCATACAATAAGGTGCCTTAGACAAAGGCGTGGTGCCAGGCACAATCTCAATGACAAAGTCAATCTCCCTCTGCGGAGATAAACCCGATAACTCCTTAGGGAAGACATCGGGAAACTCACACACAACAGGAATGTCCTCGACATCCTGTCGCCACTGATTAATCATCACCATAGAAGCGAGAAATCCCTGACATCCAGAATCAAGTAGTCTACGGGTTTTAATAGTCGAAATAAGAAAGCGGGAAGAAGAAGGATGAATACCTTGGAAGTAGAATGTGGGTCTATGGGGTCACTAGAAATAGACCCTCTTCGAATAGCAATCTACCACGGCAGCATGGCCTCAAGCCAAGCCATGTCCAAAATCACATCAAAATCCCTAAGCTGCAACGCATAGAGCCTAGCAAGCAAACTCTACCCCTTAATCCACACTGGCACCTTCTCGAGACATTACGGGGTGAACATGAAATCACCAGTGGGCAACTCTACTGCCAAATCACAAGATATCTCGGAAGCGGACTCCTTGACACAGTGTACAAAATCCTTGGATATAAAGGAATGCGAAGCGTCGAAATCAAACAAAACTCGAGCCGTACAACCCAAAATCGGGACCGTACCTTCCACTAACGGAGACGCCTCTGCCTCTGCCCTGGTCATATGCATCACTCTACCTCAGGACCTCTGCCTCCCTATGCTGGCTGACTATGGTAGTGGCGGAAGCTGACCCTGCTGCTACTGCGGTGATGGCTACTGGGTCTGAAATTGATGCTGCTAGAGTTGGTGTGGCTGGCACGGCCTCTAAGGATAGTCACGTGCCATGTGCTCCACCTGGTCACACCGGAAACACGTCAAGGGCACTAAGCACTGCCTGCCTGAGTGAGAGTCGCCATACCAGGGACACGCCCCTCGCTGACCACTAACAGAACCCTGACACTGGAGTGGAGATAGCTACTGCACACTGCCCACTGATGCCTGCCTCTGCTCTCTACGATCCTAATGCCTCCTGCCAAAACCAGCTCTCCTGAACATCTTCTTAAGCTTAGATCCAAAGGATGTAGAACCGGCGGCCGATGCTGCAGATGGGGACGCTCCTATGCTGCCTGGGGAGTGCTGGAAGTCACTCTGCTGCTGCACACCCGACTGTTGACCACACCTTGACTGAGACTACCCTACGTCAGTCTGCTCCCGAGTCCTCTGTAAATCCTCCTATAAATCTGCGGCTGCCTGGTAAGCTGCCTCCAGGTCTAAAACACAGCTCCCGATCACAACATGCCTGAGCTCTGGCCTTAGTCCCCTCACAAACTGTCGAGCCTTCACCTTCTCATCTGCCATAATATGAGGAGCATACAAACCCAACTCTATGAACCTAGACCTGTACTGCATCATTGACATGTCACCCTAGTTCAGCTCTAAAAACTGATACATCTTTTTCGCCTTGATATGCTCGGGACTGCAAATAGGCTCAAAATCTTCAAGGAACTCCTACCACTGAATCTGTCGGAGGGGACGAGAATGAAATGACGACTCCTAGTCGGTCATCCACCAAGCCTAAGCCGAACCGTGCAACTGATACGTGGCCAACAACACCTTCTCATCATCAAGACACTCTATACTACGGAACACTCTATATGTGGCATCTACCCATGCCCTCTCTGCTTTTGGATCTGGTCGCCCATCGAACTGAGGTGGGTGGAATTGCAAGAACTCCATCAGCACACTTCTACGACCACCCTGAGATGATGAGCCCTCAACGGCTTCTCCACCATGCTGCCAAAGATAAAATTGGTACATACCCTCAAAGAACTGTTCAAGCCCCTGAACTCTAGTTGCTTCTTCCGGTCCTACTGCAGCCGACACTCTACTCTACCCCTCCTGATCCTCGGCCGACTGCCCCTGTTGGGAGCGGGTCCTCCTCCTTGGAGCCATACTCCCCTAGCACTGAAAAGATGAACAACGGAGTTAATAAAACACACGATACCCTAAGCTAGTTGCCAGCTGTACGAAGATTTATGGACTTTATGGACCGCTGCAACCATTTTAGGTTCCCATATACCTCCACAACCACGCTCTGATACCAACTGTAATGACCCAAGATCTGGGTACCGGAAAGGAACCGATGCGACTCGAATCCTGGCCTGCCACCCATGAGCCGGAAGGCTCAGAAGGGTTATTTAGACGGTGTGGAGATATACAAGAATCAAAAATAATTACAGAAACACAAGCATAATCTATTAATGCAGGAAAATTAAACAGTTATACAGTCCATAATATCAAAGTCCACAAAAGTACAATCAACAGAAAGAAAAGTACAAGCTCACGGGGCATACCCCATCTCTGACAAATTGGCCCCTGGACCTGACCGCTGGCACCACAAGGAGCCTCTGAAGTACTCTGCGTCAGCCTCGCCTCACCTGAAAAGTAAAGGGCGTGAGTCTCATCTCATTGGCTCAGTAGGGATCCCGCAGATCCCTACCTCACAACGAGAAACAAAACAGAGCAATAAGCAATAAACAAGGACATAATAGAAGAGGCAGTAAATAATAAACAAAAGAACTACACTAGTGTGAGCCTCACAAACCACGTGACATAAGAAACTAGAAGTACGAAGCCGCCAGAACGGTCACCTCGAGATGGAAGGGAACCGAGTCGCTACCACATAGGAGACAAGAGTGCTACCCACTAAAATCAAGGTCGGATGCGTCAACAGATGTCTTAGTCTACACCCCAGGTGTCTCCCTACTCGCCCCAGGTGGAAACTGAGACACACTACAACGGAACCACAGAATAAGGACTAGTTGGGGTCGCGCTAGTAAGCGCGGGTCCGACGCCCCCAACCACGTGTGCACACACAGACCATGTGCTCTAGGTCAGATCGTTTAGCTGGTTTTCCCCCCTACCCAGACTCGGGCTGCAAAGATGAGGGGCCTTACAGTAACCAGCCTAAAAATCATCACACCGGGACAAGTTCTCCACCACTTCCAAGTGGGTCCGCACACGCGTGCGCAAGAAAGCTACGACTAGCAGAAAAAGGGTCACTGAAGGTGTGAACTCACTAAAAAGCGGAAACCACCGGTCCGTACTAACTCCTTTGAGTGCACAGAACACACCACGAGGTGGCTCATGCCACGAGAATCAAGACTCTAGATTGGATTGCTAATCCACCAACTTCCGGCGTAAGAGACCCAAGACAAAACACACGGAAGCTCGAGGATAAACGATACCCAGAGGGAGAGGGGCCTGGGCGGCCAAACACCTGGCATCCAAGGGGTCTGGGCGGCCAGGGCCCTGGCCTCCCACCCCCTGGCTCCCCAGCCTGGGAGGCTAGCCTTCTGGCCGCCCAGAAGGGCAGGGCGGCCAGAACCCTGGCCACCTACACCCTGGGCTAAAAGATCCCAGGCGGCCTCCCTGGTGGCCGCCCAGATAGGATTGGACGGCCATCCCTCTGGCCGCCCAGCCTATGGGTAGAAAACACTGGACGGCCACCTCTGTGGCCGCCCAGAACTGGGCCTGGGCGGCCACAATGCTTGCCGCCTAGAGGTCTCGGCGGCCTAGGTTGTGGCCGCCAAGAGAAGAAAAGCCCTTGGGCAGCCAACTCGATGGCCGCCCTGCTGGGTAGAGACCGTTGCCCAACTGGCCGTCTCAGGAGCAGGGATCCTCCAAAAACCACGAAAGGCTTTCCCACCCTCAACTCGCAACCATTGTGAGCGGGAGCTTCGAAAAACAAGGGGGGCTAGTCCCCGACGAGATTGCATTAAAAAAATGATCTAAATAAGAAATCACAAAGAACTGGCCGAATTCTAGCTCACAACCCCCAAACATGCCATTTTTCTCGGAAATGAATCGCACCCCACTCTCTCGCCTAAATCGACGTCGATCGGAAGGGAAATGCGAGAGGGGAGCTAGGGAATCCATCTTAACCTCAAATACCGCTTTGAAAACTTTTCGGAACAGTCGTTTCCCGTACGCGATCCCGCGAACACGCCGGCGCATGCGAGCCGCCTCCGTCTCCACCCGAGCTCCCCCCCAAGCCGACGCCGTCGTCGATCGTCCTCCCTCGCCGTCTGCAATCGGAAGAAGAGGAAGGGGCCTCGCGATCGGTGCGAAAAGGAGAAGAATGAGGAGAGAGAGGGGCAGGAGGTTGGGTTTAATGGGAAAAAGAAAAGGTTTTGGGATTTTCCCAAAATCCTACAAGAATCGAAATTGTGAATATGCCCCAACCTCTCGTATAAAAGGCCAAACACCCGCGAAAAGATCCCGAAAAGTCACAATTTAAATGGAATTCAAATTTCAACAATTAAAAAATAATTCACCCTTCAAAAATAAATCCAAACGCCGATAAATAAATAAATCTGAAAATTTTGGGGTGTTACATAGAATCTGCACCTACTGAAGAAGGAGGAGTGGTGGAAGGTACTCTCACTATCAATTCTTGAACTACTTTTGTTCTATTTGATACTAGAGCTACCTATTCATTCATATCCCAGAATTTTGTTGCCACCTTACATGAAAAACCTGTTCTTTTAAAAATTGAACTTGTTATTTCCACACCTTTAGGAGTAAGCATTGATCTTAAACATTATTTTCCCTCTAGTGAAGTATTGATTAGTAGCCATAATTTAGCCGCTGATTTGATGTACATGAATATGGAGGGTTATGATGTAATCTTACATGTTGACTGGTTAGCTAAGTATAATGCTAAGGTGCATTGTAAGTGAGGAAGTGTAACATTTGGTGAACCGGGATACCCTGAACTCTTTTTCTCAAGAAATAGCGATCCTAAACACCCTCTTCTCATCTCTGCCCTTCAAGCCTGAAAAATGATGAAGAAGGGATGTGTTGCATTCTTAACTTCTATTTTTATAATCGAACCCAAGAAACCCATTCTGGAAGAAATCTATATTGTCAGGGAATATCCTGATGTATTTTTCGAGGAGTTACCTGGCATACCACCCAAGAGAGAAGTTTCATTCTCAATCGATTTGATACCGAGAGCTGTCTCTGTATCCAAAACTCCTTATAGAAGTCACATGAGGAGTTGAAATAACTAAAAGAGCAATTGATGGAATTGTTGGAGAAGGGATTTATTAGATCTAGTACATCACCTTCAGGAGCACCTATTCTCTTTGTGAAGAAAAAATATGGAACTATGAGATTATGCATTGACTATAGGCAGTTGAACTAATTGACTATCAAGAATAAGTATAAGAATTGATGAATTGTTTGATCAAATCTCTGGAGCTCATTATTTCTCCAAAATTGACATCAGGTCTAGTTATCATCAACTGAGAATCAAGGAAGAAGATATTTATAAGATAATATTCAAGAGTAGATGTGGGCACTATGAATTTGTTGTCATGCCTTTTTGGCTGACTAATGTGTAGACACGCCAAAATTGACGTTATGTTGATCAAATTTCATGTCATTATGATAACGCCCCAAGTGGACTTCAATATTCCTATAACATGAAGTTTTTTCTATTTTTCTGTGAATTTTATGCATTTTTCTGTATTTTTCGTGATTCACGACTTGACGAAGGGCGTTACTTCCGAAAGTAACGACCTGTCATAGGGCGTTTCAAAAGAAAGGATGACCATACTTGAGGGCGTCAATTCCTGGTATTATCCGTTAATTTCTGGAATTATCTATTTTCAAAATAAAAGTATTTTCTAAGTCACGTCCTTCATCAGGGCGTGTTTTTAAGAAACGCCGTTATCTCAGGCGTGTTCCCTTGATGCTAAACCAAAGAAGTTTTTATTTCCAAAATTAAATCCAGGAAGAAACGGCCTTTCCTAGGTCGTGTTTTAATAAACGTCCTGTGGCAGGTCGTCAGTTTATAATGATACGCCCTATCTTAAGGCATTTTTCACTCCAGAGTCCTTCCTTTTTTTGTCTTTCCCTCATAGTTCCCTACCATCCTTGGACTCTTGCTCGATCTTAATCCTTCCCAGGATGCCTCATTACCCGTTCTTATCACTTCCTTGTTTGATCATATCCGATTGAAGCTATAAAAGAAAATCTCGTTTGATCGTGTAAAAGGTTAACAACTCAAAGGGTTAAGAGCAGGAACCTCCTCAGGCACGTTCTTCATCCTTTCTGCATCCAATCAAGCGCCTATTGCCTTCATCTCCACAGTTTTCCCTTTACTCTCGTCAGGGAGAGCAGGGTTCCATCTGTTGTTTTGTTATTCATCTCCTCTTAACATCTCCTCATCATCACCCGGTCGTTAGTTATTCTATTGCATTAAGCATCATTTTTCATATCCTTTCCCTAGTTCCCTGCTAGGGGTTTAAAAAAAAACAAAAAAAAAGGTGCGCTGTTGATGCCGTTTTCATCATTTTTTGTTAGTTTGGATTGATACTATCTGCACCTTGGCTGATCCCCTCTCTTTTGTCTGTCTTTTATTGTCTTTTTTTTAACAAGGTAATCAACTGAAGAGAACCCACTTCATCGGCCGGCCGATTGAAGTTGGAGGAGGAAATCCACACCATCCCGCGTTTCCATCTTTACTAGGTAATTGCGATCACTTTCCTCTTATTCATCTCCTCTTGAGACCCTCGTGTCTCTGGCGATCACACACTCTCCACATTAGCACCTCGTGCTATTTTATTGCTTTCACCATTATATTACTTTTTTGTTATATATTAAAGAGCGGATTTTAATCCGATCTACAAATTGGCGATCACGGTGGGACACTTTGTGCTACCACGTGCATTCTTCTTGTTGCCTGCTTATCAGTACATCAGTGTGTGTGTTTATTAGATTTTGAGCCCTTCCCCACTGTCGAGTATCGCGCTATGTGTCCATAGCGCCTTCTGTAGATCGCGCTGTGGACATATAGCGCGATAATCACCAGAGGATATATTCACCTACATCCTCTGTCGGGGTTCTGATTGCCATCTTCTCTGGTTGCATCATTGTATACTTCCTGTTGTATATTCACTTCTTTCATCTATTTTCCTTTTATTGTGCTAGTTTAGATTTTTCTTCCATAGCATTGCATTCATCCTTGCATTTGGTTTGAGAGACCTCCTCTCTCTACATTGGGATTCCACACACCCCCTTGGTGAAGGAAGGACCCTCCATTGAGCATTCCGTCTCTTTGGATTGGAAGTTCCTAAACCAAGCCTCCATAAGTCCCCGCACCCGTGGATTCCCTCACGGACGCCGGGCAGGTTGTACCCTTTTGAAGTCCCGAATTAGTTGGCCTATACGTGGTGAGAGAGTGTTCCTAGTTGGCATTGGAGTCAAATCTCATTTTGAAACTAGGTTCCTCCCCTTGTGTGAATCATATCAATTTGCATAAAATCATTAATTCACCAAGGTTCAAACAAATAAAAATCAAGGTAACCATTCCAACTTGTGTGTTTCTTTACAAATTGTTTGCACATTATTTGGATTGCGTAATGCCTTACTTTGATAAACAAAACAACATGTTCAATTCAATTCATGAAGATGCACAACCTAGCACTTCTTATAATCCTCACTTTCAACATGTTCATCATTCTCACCATACTTTCAAGGGACCACGTCCTCATTCTTATGGTCATGCCCGACCCATGGGCGATGTCCGTTCTCATGGTCCCCCTCCTCAATTGCGAAGCACTATTCCTCCGGGACCGTCTCGTCCCAATGATGAGAAGGTCTCCCAAATCTTGCATGCATTAGATCATCTTACCCCTCAACAGATCCAAGCCCTTAAGGCTGCCGTTGAGGGTACATCTCATGCTTCTCTCCCTCCTTCCAATTCTATTTGGGTGGTCCATCACCCATCTCCCTCCAATTCTGTTCGGGTGGCCCATCACCCACCTCCTCCTTCCAATCCTGATCGGGTAGCCCATTACCCATCTCCTCCTGTTCATTCTACTCGGGTGGCCCGACACCCGCCTCCTTATATTCCTCCTCCATCACGGCCCCAAGGCCGGTTTACTCATTGCAATCCGGCCCGTCCGGGTTCTTTTACGGGTCATCCCGTCAACTCCCCTCCACGGCCTTTTTATACGGCCCCTCCTCCTTCAAGGCCCTGCCAACCCTCTATTGTTCATGTTACTCCCCTCCAGCAAAACGTCTTGGATAAGATTGCTTCTATGGAGGAACAATTAAAAAGGGTCACGGCTCCTCCTACTCCAGTCAATCCTCTCTATGCGGCTTTGGATGATATTACAAGAATGGAGAGAGAATGGAAGGATAGGATGGACGACTATGGCGTTGATATTCCAAGTGAGCAAGAACCGACAATTGAAGAATACGAGCCGGTATATGATGATGAAGCTCCGCAGGCACCCTTTCCGAGTTTCCATAATTTCCCACTCTCCCCACTATCATTTGATGAACCCCCTGCTCAGGACGAAGCCACCGTCCCCGATCCAACCCCCATTTATGAGACTAACTGGTGTTACGATGATGGGTCGATACTTCAATCACCCACACCGGCACCTCTTGAGTCTCCTCCTATCCCTGAACCTTCCATTAAACCTCCACCAACTACACCTCAACCCACTATACCATCAACCTTCACACTATTAGCCACCACTGAACCTTCCATTTTAAAACCTCCACTTATTCAGCCATTAACCTCCACATCGGCCTCCACCGAGCCTACCATTGAACTGTCCCCAATTCAACCTCTCGTTATCCCATTACCACCATCCTTAAAACCCACTTTTCCTACCCTACCATTTAACCCTTCACCCTTGCCTATGGTTAATCTTGAGCAGGATCCACCACTTCTTGCACTCGAGCTAACCTCAACCGCTTGCAAGCGAGGGGAGAAACTCGATGTGTTTGAACCTCCGCCTCCACTTACGCCAACACTTTCCATTATACCTCCACCACTCACAAAGCCTTCCGCCTCCGCTTCACCTCCTTCTATTACTCGGAATGTGGGTGCTTCTGCAAGTATATGTGCCGAAGATGATCAAGAGCCGGGCAAGACAGATTTGGCCACGGCTATGCGATTCAAGATTCAAGAATTCATTTACCGGATGCCAATCCGGATTATTGTGCCAAGCATGGTCGCGAAGGCCAAGTCACCGTCATTGTTCAGAAGAGAATGCCAGGTGTTGATGTCACCCAAAGGCCGGGCAGGGCACCCCTTGTTCCAATTTTCAAATCTTGATTCCATTCCTCTATACAAGGGGCGAATGCCCATTTTGTTCAACACTTCTTATACACCACAATTAATGGGCATGGCAATGCTTCATGTTCCAACTTTCCAACTCCCTCACATCATTGATCCTTGCCTTCCAAGGGGGTTGTCATTTATTAGCGAAGCTTCTTCCATTGGGCCAATTTCTCATACACTTTCACTGCCATGGAGGGGCAATTGTCTTAAGGGGCCATCCCTTATTTGTTCCACTTTCTATTCGTCCATCTCTATCACTTCTTCTTCATGGGCCACTCCAAGGGTTAGGAGGAGGATCTTGCCCTCTCACCCTTCGTATTCCTCATTTTTTCCACCTCCGTTGCATCTCATGCATTTTGTTGCATTCATGCATTCACAGCATTCATCACATCCATCATTTTGCATACAATTGCATCTCCTGCTTCCCGGGTTTCCAAACCCGTATCTTCCCCGCCTTCCGGCCCCGCCGGATATTCCGCATTCCCCATCTTATTCTTATTCATCTTTTTGTCCACTCCCCTTGGGGCATCGCGTCCCCCTTCCTGCTATTTCCCAGGAACCTCCAGGAATTTTATCCCTCCTCTTTGGGCATCTCGCCCTTTCTGATTCTATTCCTCCGGAACCTCCGGACTTTCCCCTCGGGCATCGCGCCCCTTTCCATTCTCCTCCTCCGGAACCTCCGGACCTTTCTCTCGGGCACGACGCCCCTTTCCATCTTCTCCTTACTGATTTCATCCCTCCGGAACCTCCGGATTCTCCACCTGATTGTCTCCATCTTTTCCCCGGGCATCGCGCCCCTTTCTATTTGCTTCCTCCGGAACCTCCGGACTTTCCCTTCGGGCATCGCGCCCCTTTCCACCTCATTTCACCGGAACCTCCGAACCTTCTTGGGCATCGTGCCCCTTCCTATTTGCTTCCTCCGGAACCTCCGGATTCTCCGTCTTATTCTCTCTATCATCTCCCAGGGCATCGCAACCCTCCTGATTTCATTCTTCCGGAACCTCTGGACCTTCCATATTTCTTTCAATTCATCTTCTTGCTCCTCCGGGACTCCATATCTTTTATTCTCTTCTTCCTTTTCCGTCACCTCTTCCATCATCTTTTTCCCTATTTTTTCCCAGGGCATCGCGTCCCTTCCTTTGTCATCCCTCCGGAGCCTCCGGATTTTTCCTCTTATCAGGATTCTCCTCCACAGCCTCCGGACCCTCCGGATCCGCCTCTTTCCATTTACCAATTTCTTCTTCTAATTCCTCCCGATCTTGGGTCTGACCCAACTTCTTCCGCATCCACTGCCTTGGGCATTTGCCCCTTCTCCCATTGCTTTCGAGGCTTTAGTCCTCACTCCCTTCCCTAAGTTCTGCTTCTTCTGTAGACTGTTCCATGTAATCAGGGTCTCTGCGCCTTACCGAGGGAGTTCTAGCCCTCGCCTCTCTTCCTTTTCTCCTTATTTCGTCTGAGTCTGGTCTGAGCACCACTCCTTCTTGTTAAGCCACTTTCAATCCTTTGCTTCCAATCCTTTACCTGCCTAAGAGGACTATCCCACGATGATCACCTCTAGCAGTAGCTGCTCCTACAAAGGGCGCAAGGTAACATATTTACGTAAGTAAACATTTTAATGATATCATTTTCTCATTACTTCGCGCATGATTTTCAAAATAAAGTGCTTCTTAACGAAATCAAGAGTGGTGTGTTAGACCTTTATCTTAAGCTTTTGTTTAATTGAAATCTTTGTTAAAAAGAGTCTTTAGGCTTGCTTCTGCAGTACTTTGGTTAATAAAAACCCCGCGCTGGGAATTCAACTTTCTCTCCCCGCTTGTAAGAGCAACCCTTAGCTGGGCATTCCACACACTTCATGGCGTCCTTAGCCGGCTCCTTTGATAAAACACCGTTCCTACCTTGGCCATGCCATGAGTATTCCTAGAAGTCTTTTTCTCTTCTTCACTCGGCCGCATGCAGGGGCAAGAGGTTGACGGATGAGATGACCAACCTCGGTAATCCCCAATACGAGGGGAGTCTCAAATAGGGGCAGTCTTGACCCGAAATCAATATGAATTTTCATATGAGTTTTCATGATATACATCTCGCCAAAAGGGCTATTATGAAAATCAAGTCAAGATTTTGATAAAAGCAAAATTGTGAATTATGGCATGACAAGAGTGGCAAAGTCCCCGCAGGGAAAACCCTGGTCGTATGCATGTCAAGGGTCTAAAAATCAAAGGCACAAAGCCCCGGCACAACAGACTACCTCTTTGAGGGGAAACATCTTGGAAGGAATTCAAGTCCCGACGTCTCCCATCCTGCATAAAGCTTATCTCCAATTATTCTTCTCTTCTCCCTCTAAGACCGAATGTCCCTCGGGTTTGGCCTTGGTAGGGACACCGTTAATCAAAGGCGGTCGATTATAGGATGCCACTTTCAATGCACGCCCGGCTATGGGCAGTTTTAAGTAAAAGGGGAAGGAACAAGGACCCCTAGCCAGTGGTTTAAACACCCTTTGATGCTGCATTAGCAATGTCTTGCCAAAACTCCATAAAAATTTAAATATTGCCAAAAATTGCCAAAGAAACTAGAATATTGCAAAAAAAAAAATTGCCAAAGAAACTAGAATATTGCAAAAAAAAATTGCCAAAGAAACTAGAATATTTCCGAAAAAATTGAACATTGCAAAAGTTTTTTTTTAATATTTTTCAAAATCTACATAAAAACTCAAATATTTTCAAAAACTCATAAAAATTTGCATATTTTTCAAAAAAAAAAAATTCCAAAAAAATTGCATTCTATTTCCGATGGCATCCTTTTAAAAAAAGGCACGCAAAATGAAGAACAATCACACAAGCCGCAACAAGTGCTAAGAACTGTCTCATTCCACTATAACATGTCAAAGGAGTACAAATATGAGATGGGTACAACAAACTCTCAGCTCTCCCCTCGACCCTCCTGGTCTCCCCCTCTGTGTGAACTCTCAGCCTCCTCCTGTCCTCCCCGGGGAGGCCTAGGAGGAGCCATCTGTGCCCGGGAAGCCGAAACCCTGTCACCATGTGCTCCCCTCTCTGCATCCTCTCTCCGCTGGTGCTCAGAAGAAGTAACTAAGTAATCTGTGCTCGAGTAAGCTCGGGAATATCCCTCGCGCTGGGCCCGCTCGCGCCCTCGCCGATAACGATCCTCCGCGTCCTTCGCACGCTGCTCAGCCATCCCCAATCTGGTAATCAACTGTACTCTCTCCAGCTCGCGCTCCACTCGCTCCTCCCTCTACCGCTCACTCCTCTCCACCCCGAGGAGAAGGCGCAGCTCTGCTACATCTCGAGGGAGCTCCTCTGCATCGCGCCGCTTCAGCTCTGCCTCTGCCACGCGCAGCTCCTGTTCCTGCATCCAAAATCTTGATTAAATATTGATAATTGATAAAACTCCAAGACTAAGAGAACAGATTGCTTACTCTCTCCTGAAGGGAGGCCTCGGCTGCCTCTGCCCGAGCAACTGCACTGGCGAGCTGGCTCTCTAGCTCGGTGTGGTCGCAGACGGGCTGTGTAGATGATGAAGCGCCGTGCGAGGATCGGACTGCCTCCAGCTCCTCGCGCTAAAAAGAAAAAGCATTATCATTAATTGCAATTCAAATCTGAATCATTCTAAGTTTCAAGTGCTTACCAGCTCATCGACGGTTTGCTGGAGTTCCTCGCGCTGTCGGACTGTGGAATCGAGGAGTCCCTGTACCATGGCCAGTCTCCCCTCTATGTCGAACTGCAAGAACACATTGTTAATCACATATTGAATAATCAACAACAATTGAATTTAAGGGCATACCTGTCCGCGAGCGCTCTGATAGACTCGGCTGCCGTATGCCTGTGAGTATGCCTGAAGGTAGGCATCATCTGAATGTGCTCCTGCAGGAACTGCTCGGCCATGCTTCTTCCAATCTGCCAACTGCTCTCGGGCACGCTGCCGCCAATCGTCTGTACCCTGCAGGCCTCGGAAGCGTCGTCCAGGTCGTGGGTCCGTCTCCTGGGTCGGAAACTCCACCACCGCCTGATGAAGCCCAAGTGTCCTCATGATCAACCTGTGGTATAGTGGCTCGACCAGGTTGAGGGCATGCAGCCAGATCTCTCTCCCGAAGAAAGGGATGGCCGGCTCCACCCAGGGCATCACCTCGGCTCTCCCCTGATAGGGAGTCCAGTCCACCTGCATAATTCAATTTATCATTGCCCTTAATTTCACTCATAACTAAATTCAATTTCAAAAATTCAATCTTACCTCTATAGGGGGCATCATGTCTAGCGTCTCCTGGATGTGGGTGACCTGGTCCTTCAGAGACCGGCCGTCTTGTGTAGGGGTCCATCATCTGGCCAGGGGAAGTCGGTCCCCTCGATCCTCCCAGGCTCGTCGGAGGGTAGGAAGGTATAAGTAGCTCCAAACCTGAAACATAGCTCATATAATCAACATAAGGCAGGTGCATAATTCACAAGTTTGAGGTGTAGAGAAATACCTGAAGTAGAGGGTAGAACCCCCCGAGTGAAGACTGGAGTGAGGAGATGCCGAAGCTGTCAAACAAGTGGGCTAGGACTGCCGCACCCCAGGCATATCGTCCCACTCTGTCTAGGTCCTCCAATAAGGGTAGAAAACGGCAGCTCACGGCGTCGCCCTGGGTCGCTAGAAGCAGCTTGCCGATTAGCAGAATGAGGAACCTCCTCAGCTCCATGTCTGCCAGTGGGCCCGTCTCAGTAGTAAAGCTCTCCCTGGCCCCTGCCTCCAGCCTCTTCTCATGAGCTGTCGAAGTCTCACCCACCTCCCTCTGTGTGTGGAACAAGCCGAGACTCTCCTGCAGGACGATCCTCGACACTAGTGAGGTCCGGCCTGTCCCCTCCAGCTCCAAGCCCAGCAGCCTGCGCGCCATCTCCCGGTAGTCGGGGTAGGTGTAGCCCGTCACTGCCGATCCGTGCACCCGCAGCCCGATGATGCGCGTGACGTCCTCCAAGGTCGGGATCATATGACCCCAGGGGAAGAGGAAGGCCTTGCATCCCGTGTCCCATCTGGCTTTGAGGGCCCTTATCAGCCCCACATCAACCCTCAACACTTCTATCTCCAGAAATTCCCCGAAGCCCATATGGCGGAGGCGGGCCCTTTGAAACTCCGGTAGTGCGTGGTAAGCTGCCCGGACCAATGTCCAAGAAATCGGGCACGCACTGCACCCTCCACACCCTGCACACAACGTAAAAGAAGAAATAATCAATTTCTGTGATCATCAAACAAAAGGCAAATCAGAAAATGAAAAACTTGCATGCTGTTATATGTCGCGCTATATCGTCATAGCGCGTTCTTCAAGAACGCGCTATGAAGACATAGCGCGTTCCCCTTCTGTAGGTAGGGGGTGGCCCCCGTTCCCCGCAATTTGTTCTATGGGCATTCTGCCCTACATTTTGATTTTTAGGGGCATTCCCCTTTCCGTTTTCATCACATAAGAAAGAACAAATAAGAAAAATCAAATCAAAAACAAGTTTAGGGTGATTTTCTTACCACCCGGCATTTTCGGGCCGCCGTGCCTCCGACGGGCTCCGCCGCCACTTCCTCGGCCGCCGGGACGCCTTCAACTTCTTCGGCCTTGTCCGGGTGGATGTCCATTTCGTCTCCCTCGAGCCGGGCCAAGACCGTCGCCTCCGAGTCGGCATGTTCTTCTACGGGAGGGGGTGCCCGTTCTTCTTCCACGTCCGATCTTTGGCGGACGCGGGTGGCACGCCGTTTGGGGCGTCAAGGGGCACCACCCGCCATCAGATTGATGCAAATGGGGGCTAGGGCTGGTGAGAGGCTGAGAAGGCGAGAGAGGAGTTGGGGAGAGGGAAGGTGTAAGTTTGAATAATAGAAGGGGGGACGATTTTTGAAAACCTGCGGTTAATGGACGCGCTACATGTTCATAGCGCGACACTGTCGCGCTATGTAAAGATAGCGCGATAATCAAAATTAAAAGAAAATAAAATAGAAGGGGGGGAGAGAAAAGGGTGGCATGTGAACATATGAGGAATGAGAACTTGTGTTCTTTTGCTTATGTTTGAATATGCTTGAATTTGTTTAAACGCTGAGATTGATTATATGTTTGAATTTGCTTAAACATTGAGATTGTTTGAATTTGCTTAAACATTGAGATTGCTTGAATTTGCTTAACATTGAGGTTGCATTTGCTTGAATTTGCTTGTGCCTAACATTGAGATTGCAGGAAGAGAAGAAACATATGCCATGCCATCAGGAAAGTATTTCTGTGTCCCTTCTTTTATTGCATTACTATATGCTATTTATATTATTATCTCAAGGACCGATTGGTTCGCTGTATGTTCCGGGATTTGAGTTCCCCTCTACCAAAAATAGTGATGATCTAGAAACATGCAGTTAATCATCGGACAGGCCGTTAGATCAAAATAAATTTGGGGACGATGGACTTCATCTCGCACGCCGTGGTTGCGGACAATTCTTGACCCGAATCTATTTGATTTAGCAATATTATCCTTGAGTATCTTGTATTTTATCTTTCTTGGCATTTGTTTTGATGGTTTCTTTTTATTTTAGCCCTGCATGCATCATGCCATTTCTTTTGCATCCATAAATGCCCAATTCTTCTTCCTAATTGAGGATCGATTTTGCTTATGTTCTTGAACTAAGAGATTCAATTCCATTCCAAATTTGAAGGATTGCTCCAAGTTGAGCACTGGATCTTGCTGGTCGATGTGACCCTTGCCTGGAATTTGCTTATCACCTTTTTTATCCAATCTCCGTCTTTTTGATCCACTCATTAGCTGTGAACCGCACGATGGCGTCGATGGATCCGCCGGGCTCGCGTCTATTCCACTAACTGAGTGAAATTCGTAGTTGCTACGCGTTGCGGATGCCTCTTTTGTACAAGAGGTTGATCAGTTCCTTTTTTTCTTGTTCCGTGCCTATCATTCTAGGCAGGAGTCACTGGTGCCGGCTTGACCTTGTGGTTAGCTCGGAGTTTTCTGGATCATTCCTATCATTTGTCGGTTGTAATGGGTGTCTTTTCTCCTTGATATCCACTTATCAGTCCGCTCTACTGCATTTTTACTTCATCTCCCCGTCACTACCACTCTGTGTCATCTCTGTGTTATTTCTGTTTCACCTTCGTTTCGCTCCCCTGCGAAGCGGATATCAAGGAGGGGCATCTGTAGACACCCAATTTTAGCCGATAAATTGATCATTTTCTTTGTTCTCCTAGTCGATGCCCCAATTGATCCTTAATTGGTTGATTTTCTGGGATTCCTTCCTTTTTCTTGGCCCAATGCTTCAATTCCATACCTTGGATCTCGTCTCGAGTCTGGCATTCCCGCGCTATTCGTTCTTATCACTTTCTTGTTCATAGCGCGTTGTGGATCTAATTGAAATTATCTTTTGAGCAGTTGTTATTTCTTGACATTTGATCATTATGACATCCACTTTGGGTGTTACTCTCGTTCAACATTTGATTAAATGACTGCCCAATGGTTTTTTCTCCGTTTTTATACCATTTAATGGGCCTTTACTTGTTGCACTATATCTCCATAGCGCGTTCTTCATTATCGCGCTATGGAAGTATAGCGCCTTATCAGACAGAGTCCCTCTCCAGGCCGGACTCCCTTATTTCGATTCAGAGGCCTTATTGGGTAAGTTGCTGACTGTGTTTCTTATCCAGGAAGGTTTCTAAACCTATCAGGAGTCTTTCCCCCTCATTAATCGGCAATATTACCTCGATTTGAGCCGCCAAGTCATCGGATTGAATCAAACTCCGACCTAGGGTTTGTGTTCGATCTTCTTCCTATAAATTCACTCCTTTGGCCGTCGTTAGAGGGGGATGCAACTCGAGTTATTGACGAGGAGGAGGAAATACTCCATGCACAATCAATAAATCCTCGCTCCTCGCACGTTCAAGGGAGTATTTAGGGCTTTTCCTTGTGTTCTTCCTCTTTCCTCTTTCTTTTCCCCTCCGGATTTTTAATCTTTGCATTCGCATTGCATCCTAATTTCAAAACACTCCTTTTACAAAATACATGCATTCACACACACCACACCTATATTTTTCCCATCCATAGGGGTTTAAAAACCACCAAACCCCCAGGTAATCGAGCCCCCTTTTTTTACATGCTTTTGATTAAGAATAAGGGCAGATTCTACTCGAGTCTCGATCTAATGGGCTTTCTATTTATTGTTTATGATTTTTTGCAGGCATTAGAAGATTGATACGTGGAGCCCTTGCACCTTGGCCGGCCTTGGAACAAGGAAGGAACGAACCCAAATAAATCCCGCTACCTATCTGATATCGCGCTATACGAAGATAGTGCGACCTGAAGAACGTGCTAGGACGATATAGCGCGTTAATCTCCAGGCCCACGGCTCCCCTTTATGGATTTCTGAGGTATGTGACATGCCCCATCCTAATCTCTTATTGTTTGGCATGTCTCTGGCTTCAGTGGCGATCACGGATCTTAGTTGTTGCATATGATCTTTCCCCTTTTTCATCATTAATTGAGTGCGATATCTTGTTTTAAAACAAAATCATCATCTTTTATCAATTTGGGGTTAATCATAAATTGCACATCTACAACGTAGAGTCCAAACTGGATAGGGTTTTCATCATTGATATTAGGCGATGTGCCAATCGATCAATGGCGGGTTTCATCATCGGTATTGGATTTATACCAATGCAAGGAGTTCATGGATTTCATCAGGATAGACGGAAGGTCTAAACTGGATAGGTTTCATCATAGATCGGGCAGTGTGCCAATCGATCAACAGCAGGTTTCATCACGGCAGGACGTAAAGAGACTGTAGATTTAGTCAGAATAGACGTAAGGTCTAAACCGAACAAGGTTTTATTGCTGATCGGGCAATGTGCCGGTCGATCAGTATCAGGTTTCAGTACTGGGTTTATACCAATGCAAGGATTTCATAGGTTTCATCGGGATAGACGTAAGGTCTAAACCGGACAGGGTTTCATTGTTGTGGGTCTTAGACAGAAACAAGTGGAAGTGTTTTATCAGAACAGACTGAAGGTCTATCCCGAGGTGGGCTTATTATCGAGGGAATTTTTCTCGCGCAATGCATGACGGCTTCAACAGAATAGACGTAAGGTCCATTCCGGATGGGTTTAATCGTTGATCGGGCAAGGAGCCGGTCGATCGACGAGGAACTTTATGGTGGGAGGTGAGACTTTCTTTGGGATCACCACATTACCGACCCAAGCGCCCTTTCGGGTTTTCGCCGGAGCCAACCCCCTCTTGCTTTTGCCCACGCGCCCTTTCGGGTTTTCACATGGCGGGGTACCCGATTTTGCCTACAGTGCCCTTTCGGATTTTCACCACAGCTGGGTTTTGGGCCATTTTTGCACTTGTCCCTAATATAGGAGCAAGTCTGGCGGGGTATCTCTATTTTTAACCCCATTTTTTCACTTTTTTTTTTGTTCTTTCTTCTTCCTTCCTTTTTAGAGGGTGACAGGTCGGAATGCCACCAGCTTAAGATGAGGGCAGCTTGGTTAGGGCGGAGTGCCGCTAGACCGGGAAATGGGTGTAGCTTGGCTAGGGCGGAGTGCCGTTATACCAAGAAATGGGTAGCTCGGTTAGGGCGGAGTGCCGCCAGACCAAGAAATGGGTAGCTCGGTTAGGGCGGAGTGCCACTAAACCGGGAAAAGGGTGCAGCTTGGCTAGGGCGGAGTGCCGCTAGACCAAGAAATGGGTAGCTCGGCTAGGGCGGAGTGCCGCTAGACGAAGAAAGGGTAGCTTGGCTAGGGCGGAGTGCCGCTATACCAAGAAATGGGTAGCTCGACTAGGGCGGAGTGCCGCTAGACGAAGAAAGGGTAGCTTGGCTAGGGCGGAGTGCCGCTAGACCAAGGAAAGGGGTAGCTCGGCTAGGGCGGAGTGTCGCTAGACGAAGAAAGGGTAGCTCAGCTAGGGCGGAGTGCCGCTATACCAAGAAATGGGTAGCTCGGCTAGGGCGGAGTGCCGCTAGACGAAGAAAGGGTAGCTTGGCTAGGGCGGAGTGCCGCTATACCAAGAAATGGGTAGCTCGGCTAGGGCGGAGTGCCGCTAGATGAAGAAAAGGGTGCAGCTTGGCTAGGGCGGAGTGCCGCCAGACCAAGAAATGGGTAGCTCGGTTAGGGTGGAGTGCCGCTAAATCGGGAAAAGGGTGCAGCTTGGCTAGGGCGGAGTGCCGCTAGACCAAGAAATGGGTAGCTCGGCTAGGGCGGAGTGCCGCTAGACGAAGAAAGGGTAGCTTGGCTAGGGCGGAGTGCCGCTATACCAAGAAATGGGTAGCTCGACTAGGGCGGAGTGCCGCTAGACGAAGAAAGGGTAGCTTGGCTAGGGCGGAGTGCCGCTAGACCAAGGAAAGGGGTAGCTCGGCTAGGGCGGAGTGTCGCTAGACGAAGAAAGGGTAGCTCAGCTAGGGCGGAGTGCCGCTATACCAAGAAATGGGTAGCTCGGCTAGGGCGGAGTGCCGCTAGACGAAAAAAGGGTAGCTTGGCTAGGGCGGAGTGCCGCTATACCAAGAAATGGGTAGCTCGGCTAGGGCGGGGTGCCGCTAGACGAAGAAAAGGGTGCAGCTTGGCTAGGGCGGAGTGCCGCCAGACCAAGAAATGGGTAGCTCGGTTAGGGCGGAGTGCCGCTAAACCGGGAAAAGGGTGCAGCTTGGCTAGGGCGGAGTGTCGCTAGACCAAGAAATGGGTAGCTCGGCTAGGGCGGAGTGCCGCTAGACAAAGAAAGGGTAGCTTGGCTAGGGCAGAGTGCCGCTATACCAAGAAATGGGTAGCTCGGCTAGGGCGGAGTGCCGCTAGACCAAGGAAAGGGTAGCTCGGTTAGGGCGGAGTGCCGTTATACCAAGAAATGGGTAGCTCGGTTAGGGCGGAGTGCCGCTAGACCAAGAAATGGGTAGCTCGGCTAGGGCAGAGTGCCGCTAGATGAAGAAAGGGTAGCTTGGCTAGGGCGGAGTGCCGCTAGACCAAGGAAAGGGGTAGCTCGGTTAGGGCGGAGTGCCGCTAGATGAAGAATGGGTAGCTCAGCTAGGGCGGAGTGCTGCTATACCAAGAAATGGGTAGCTCGGCTAGGGCGGAGTGCCGCTAGACGAAGAAAGGGTAGCTTGGCTAGGGCGGAGTGCCGCTATACCAAGAAATGGGTAGCTCGGCTAGGGCGGAGTGCCGCTAGACGAAGAAAAGGGTGCAGCTTGGCTAGGGCGGAGTGCCGCTAGACCAAGAAATGGGTGTAGCTTGGCTAGGGCGGAGTGCCGCTATACCGGGAAAATGGTAGCTCGGCTAGGGCGGAGTGCCGCTAGACGAAGAAAGGGTAGCTTGGCTAGGGCGGAGTGCCGCTAGACCGAGGAAAGGGGTAGCTCGGTTAGGGCGGAGTGCCGCTAGACCGGGAAAGGGTAGCTTGGCTAGGGCGGAGTGCCGCTAGGCCAAGGAAAGGGGTAGCTCGGCTAGGGGGGAGTGCCGCTAGATGAAGAAAGGGTAGCTCAGCTAGGGCGGAGTGCCACTAGACCGGGAAAGGGGTAGCTCGGCTAGGGCGGAGTGCCGCTAGATCAGGAAATGGGTAACTTTGCCTGATCACTCGGGGAATGCCGGTTGTGCCGCATGATACAGCTTTAGATGTCTTCCGTTGAGTGGTGAGAATTGGATTTCCCCTCGATGGTTAACGACCACGTAGGCCCCTCCTTCGTAGACCCTCTGTATCACATAAGGACCTTCCCAATTAGCATTCAGCTTCCCTTTTGGGTTGGACACCATGAGTTCTTGTTTCTTGACCATGACAAGGTTGCCTTTCTTGAATTCTCGTCCTCTTACGAGTTTGTTGAATGCAGTGGCCATGCGGGCCTGATACATTTGGATACTCTTCTGGGCTCGGAGGCGCTTCCCTTCCAATTCAGCCAATTCTTCTAGTCTTCTTTCTGCATTGGTCTGTTCGCCATGGGCCAGGCCATATTGGACTGCCACTCTGAGTGACGGGACTTCCAGCTCTAGCAGAACCACTGCCTCTGAGCCGTATACCGGTGAGTATGGTGAGCACCCTGTAGGTGTCTTGAAGACAGTGCGGTATGCCCACAGAGCTTCATACATTTTCTCTTCCCAGTTCTTCTTATTAGAACTGACGACCTTGGCCAGCAAGGTGCAGAGAGTCTTGTTAAAAGCTTCTGCCAATCCGTTTGCCTGTGGATTGTAAGGAGTGGAGGTCCTCCATTCGATCTTATACTTCTCAGCAAGCCGATAGACCTTCTGATTTCTGAAATGACTTCCATTGTCAGATATTATTCGGCTGGGGATCCCGAACCGGAAGATAATGTTCTGCTTGATGAATCTGGAGACCAGTTCCCCAGTCACTTCTCTTAATGCTATAGCCTCCACCCATCTGGAGAAGTAATCTGTTATGGCCAGTATGTACTTATGTCCGGCAGAGGAAGTCGGCAGTGGCCCGACTACATCAGTTCCCCATTGTGCAAACGGCCAACTGGGAACTGTAGGGTGCAGAGTCGTAGGAGGCCTTCTAGGCACAGTAGCATGCTCCTGGCATTTCTGGCATGATTTTGCAAATTTACAGCAGTCTTCAAACATGGTGGGCCAATAGTAGCCCAGTTTCTTGATTTCTATCTTCATCTTGGGACCAGCCTGGTGGGCACCTGCTGTCCTAGCATGTGTTTCTTTCATCGCTTGCCAGTCTTCCTTAGTGGACAGACAGCGGAGTAGAATCTTCTTGCGTGCATCTGCCATTATTCGGAACAAAATTCCATTCCTTAGTTTATAAGAATCTTTGATTCTTAGGAGTTTCATCTTTTCTTCTCTTATCTGCGGTAGTTGTTGGTGTAGAAACCACTGCAGCAGGTGATGTCTCCAATCAGACGCTTGTTCTGTGCTGATGGTGGCAACTTCGTCTTCTTCGGGGCACCCTTCTAGCATACTGGGGATTTGCCGCCGGTTCATGACGACAATGTTCAGTGTCTTATTTGGCGGAACTGCTAGTGAGCTGGCCAGCTTTGCCAGTGCATCAGCCTGGGCATTGTGTCCACGGCCCACATGCTTGAGCTCAATATGGTAGAATTTCGCCATGAGGCGCACAGCTTTTTGGTGGTAGGGACTCAGTTCTGGCTTCCGCACTTCGAACTCCCCTTGGATCTATTTTATTATCAGCATCGAATCTCCGAATACTTGAAGCATTTGGATACCCATGTTGAGGCTGACCTATAGCTCGATTATCAGAGCTTCATACTCGGCCTCATTATTGGTGCAGGGCTTGTTTATAGAACAGGAAGTATGCACGACCTCCCCTTCTGGTAACTTCAGCACAATACCGGCTCCAGCCCATATTCTGGTCTTTCCATCGGAGTCTGTCTCTGTTCTGGATGCTCCATCGAAGAATAGTTGCCACATAGTGTCGGAGCTTTTTGACAGCAAAGACTAGTGCCAAGCAGGTCTTTTCTATGTAGATGTAGCTTTCTTCAGTTCTAATCAGCCTCCTAGTTAGGTAGTACAAGGCTTGTTCTTTGCCTTCTTCATTTATCTGTGCCAGCATTGCCCCCAGGGAACAGTATGTGGCTGTGATATACAGTATCAAGGGCCTACCCTTAATTGGTGCCCCCAGCATCGGAGGGGTCTTGAGGTATTCTTTCAGCTTATCAAAGGCTTCCTGACAGCCATCGTCCCATAGGAACGGCACATCTTTCATCATGAGCTTGTGAAAGGGGTGGCATCTTCCCGACAGATTTGATATAAATCGTCGGATATAGGCCAGACGCCCTTACAGAGATCTCAGCTCGGACAGATTCCTTGGCGGAGGGAGCTCCTGGATAGCCTTAATCTTGGATGGGTCAATTTCAATGCCCCTATGACGGACAATAAACCCGAGGAATTTTCCACTGGACACGCCGAAGGCGCATTTCATGGGATTCATCTTGAGTTCATATTTGCGCAGCCTCTGGAATACTACCCTCAGGTCTTGCAAATGGTCTTCTGTTCTTTTAGTTTTCACTACCAAATCATCAATGTAGCACTCTACTTTCTTGAAGAGCAAATCATCAAAGATCTTGGTCATAGCTCTTTGGTAGGTAGCGCCGGCATTCTTAAGACCAAACGGCATCCTTTTGTAGTGGAATATCCCCTTCGGGGTACGGAATGCAGTGTGCACTCTGTCTTCCTCAGCAATCCAGATTTGGTTGTATCCGGATGACCCATCCATAAATGATAGAGCCTCATGACCAGTAGTCGCATCGATCATCACTTCAGTGATTGGCACTGGAAAGTCATCTTTCGGGCAAGCCTTATTAAGGTCCCGAAAATCAACACATATTCTAATCTGCCCATTCTTCTTCTTTACGGGCACTATGTTGGCTAACCATGTAGTATACTGATTTTCTTCAACAAAGCCTACATCAATCAGCTTGTCAACCTCTTTGTTAATCTGATTTATTAATTCAGGGCGCATTCTCCTGGAAGGCTGCTTTACAGGGCTAGCCTCTGGGTTTATTGCCAATCGGTGCTGCGCCACATCAGAACTCAGTCCTGGCATTTCATCATATGTCCATGCAAAGCAGTCTCGAAATTCTTTCAAGAACTGTATATACTATTCCCTAGTAGCTGGCTCCAGCAGTGCACTGAGGAATGTCGGCCTTGGCTCATCTGCAGTCCCCAGATTTATTTCCACAAGCTCATCGACGGTGGCCTGACCTCCATCTTCGACCTCGGGCGGGGCTTCTTGCAGGTCAATGAAGCCTCCCGGGATATAATCTTCTTCAGTTTCATGATTCTCTGTTTCATCATACTGGTTATCAGCGGGTGCTGGCTCATCATATACGGCCAATATTGTTGTATTCTGTTCAGTCCGCCCCGAGGATGTAACTGGATCAGTAGGAAACTCAAAGATGGAGTCTTCCGCCCTTAGAGGCTCTTCTGATGCAGACTCCTTTGAGAGATCATCATTCTGTAGAGCCCGGACTTCTTCCAGGATGCGCTCAAACTCCAGGCATTCCCTCAGCTCTTTGGCTACTTGGTCTTCATCCGGGGTTCCCGTGTCAAACTTTGCTTCAGCATGGAACAGATCATCTTTGCAAGGTAGGTCTTCCCAGCACCAATCTTTCTTTGCTTCATCAGACGTCCCCGTCTCCGGCTGACTGTCCGGGGCTTCATTGTTCATTATGGCTTGATAAATGATTTCTTCATCTTCCGAGGGATACTTGTCATATCCCACCTCGAAAGGGCCTTCATGCTGGTAGGAGACAGAGATGACGTCCACTTCAGCTTCATAGTATTCTTGAAGGGCATAACCCAATCCTAGGCGCTGAGTGATCTTCCTCAGTTCTTTATTATCCCGAGGCGGATCCCATAGCTCTTGGAACGCCTTCTTTTGGGCAACAGGTTGCAGTGATGGCATCTGCATCTTAGAGAACATCTGCGAAACCCATTGGGTAGTATAGTTCAAGCCCGTGATCGGCACCATCCGGTTTGCAGATTCTTCAGGGACCATGCAGTCTTGATCATCGTCTTCGACTGACTCCCCGGTGTAGAATATGATAGGAGGCTCGCAGAAGCGAGGGACTTCCATAGTCTTCAGTGGTAGCACCGTCTGGTACTCTAGGCTGGCGATGGGCTTGACTAAACCCTGCGGAACCTCCACCTATGTGTACTTTTCTTTCATTTCTTCATCGATATCATCCGGGTGAATGCTAGGAGGGGTGATCCGAGTAAAGTCACCAGCATAAGAGATGTGAGATACCTCATGCTTTTTAATATAGCCCTTTGGTGGCGGGGGAGACCAGTCTCTTGCCTTCGTCGCTGGCTTTTTCTGGCTGACCACAGCCTCTTTCTCTTCACCCTTTCGCGACACCTCCGTGTAGTAGGATGCATCGAGCATATGGCACTCGAATACTTCGAAGGGATGCAGATCCGCAAACACCCTCTCTTCTTTTCCTTCATGGCAGTATTTAATGCACTGATGCAGCGTGGACGGCACTATCTGATATTCATGCAGCCACGGTCTCCCCAGTAGGGCCTTATATGTGGTGTTGGAGTCGATTACATAGAATCGTACCACGGTAGTGAGATCCCCCAATGTGAGGTTAAAATCAGCCACCCCAAGGGGCGTCTCACATTTCTGGTTGAATCCTGCAATTTTCATGTCTCTGACCTTGGTAAGCTACAGATCAAAGTAATATTTTTGATAGATGCGGTATGGGAGAATGTTCACGGCAGCCCCGGGATCTATCAGTATCCTGTTCAGTGGCTGACAGTTCAGGGAGCCCCTCATATACAGCGGTCTGTTATGGCCGGAATTCAGAATCAGCATGTCATCCTCTGAGAATGTAACTGACGGCCCAGAATTCACTTCTGTCAAGAGTGCTTCATATTGTGCCGGCGACTGCAAGGCATCAACAATTGCTTGGCGAGCCTCTTCACTCAGAGAGAGAATCTCCCAGATGGAGAATCTGGTAGGGAGCTTCTTTAGCATTTTCATGATCCGGCTGCCCACCCTGACATTAGACAGTCTCATTTCTTCCGCCCATCGGGGTTTTGGAGGTTCATGTGGTGCCCGTGGCCTCTGCTGCCCAGTGCTGGTTTCATCCCCGGGACTGATTTCTTGGGGGGCTTCTTCTATAGCAACGGCCCCTGGTGCCGTCAAAGGGTTATCCCCTTCTTTCTCATTCTGCTCGTAGGCTACAGACACCGATTGCTGAGGTCCCTTGCCTTTATCTGGCCCAGCCTGTATCGACTGCCCATTTTCTAGACTAGACAGAAATTCCAGAAATGTTGGAGTTTGACCTCCTTTCTTCTTTTCTTGGTACAAGCCGGTAGGGGGAGGAACCTGGACACCTCGTACCTCCAGTTCGGGAATCTGGTAGCGTTGTTCCCCTCTGAACATAATATTATGATTAGCTAGTGGTGGGTGCCCCCACCTTCTTTCGGAGCGTGTTGCATGTGCCGAGGTTGAGGCCTCGGCATGGTTGGCTTCTAGCGGGGCATTTGATGTTTCATCCTCATCGTCCTCCCCGGGCGAGGTAAAGAGTGCTGACAGGGTGTTACATTGTACTGTCACGACCCTCTTTCCCTTCTTGGACTTGGGCCGCCTCTTCTTTTTCTGGGAATTAGGCTTTATTGGCCCCTGCCTCCAGAAGGGTTCAGTCTCAGCCTTTTCCTGTTCTGCTCTTTAATT
This sequence comes from Amorphophallus konjac, assembly GCA_022559845.1. Classification (NCBI taxonomy): domain Eukaryota; kingdom Viridiplantae; phylum Streptophyta; class Magnoliopsida; order Alismatales; family Araceae; genus Amorphophallus; species Amorphophallus konjac. Next base: position 509,826,262 of record CM040121.1, on the reverse strand, counting down.
TTCAATTCTTCGAGCTGTTCCCATAGTATACAGTCTTTCACCAGCAGGTGCCTTTCTGTTCATATTCATCGAGCCCATTAATATACTGCTGTAAACGCCTGGCTGCAGGACTTACTTCCTTATGTGCAGGTAGGGGGACTTGTCTTCTTCGGTTATGAGTGGGGATCCGGATGACCGGCCCTGTCTCAGCTGTGCGCCATACTGGCTTTACTGGAGGTGGTTCGGGCCTTGGTGTGACACCGCGGATAATCGCTCCATTGGTTTTGGCTGCGGGAGTCTTCTTTCTGTTCTTTATGGGTTTCATCTGCCATCCTTCCTGATCCTTCAGTGGGGTGAGGAAGCAAGCTTCATAAGTATGCCTGGTACATTCTTCAACGGCCTCCTTAGGCAGCTGCTGGTAGATTGAAATCATATTGGCGGCCATTTTTAACGCCTGAGGCTCATGTGGACGAGGTGGCTCTACCTGGTAATCTCCCAGCTGTAGCTCGCCCTTTTTGACCATGCCTCCTATAATATCTTTGAAGACGTAGCAATCTTCAATTACGTGCCCCAGCGCACGGTGATATGGACAGAACAGTGGATCACCTTTCTTCGCCGCGTCATCGGGTCTCTTTGGCTCAGGCAATGTTACCTTGTTGAACTTGTATGCCCAGTTGAATAGTGCGGTTGTCTTATCTTTCGGGAAAGAGTACGGCTTTCTCATTTTGTTTCTCAGAGAGACCTTATCTTTTCTTTCTGCTGTGTCTGCTGGTGGGGGAGCTTCATCTGCCCCCTTCTTCCCTTTCTGTTGCTCGAAGGTTCTAAAATCGACGGTGTTGGCCTCAGAGTGCGTTGGTCGTCGATCATTAGATTTTCCTTTCGGCACAGTTGGAGCATTGGCGGTCGGACGCTTAGACAGGAACGTCTCGACCTCCGCCACTATATTGTTCAATCGGTCAAATGTTCTGACATCTGCACCAATCATCTTTTCCAGTACCTCTCTCCTGAGGCTCTGCTTACATATTTGCACTGCATCTTCTTGATGAGGAGGTCTTCTGCATCTCATAGCTAAGTTCCTCCACCTTTTGATGTAGTCCAGTGCTATTTCATCTTGCTTTTGCCTGGTCGCATATAGTTCTGCTATTGTAATTTCTCTTTCCGTGACGTGAAATCTGTCGCGGAACTTTCTTTGCATGTCAGGCCAATCGGTCACTGACCCAGCCGGCAGGCTTGAATACCATTCAAAGGCTATCCCGGTGAGGGATGAGCCGAAGAACTTAAGCAGATAAGCTTCATCAGCTGCCAAGTCACCCATGATTATGGTGTAGTAAGCTATGTGCTCCCTGGGAGAGCCCTGGCCATTAAATTTTTTAAACTTCGGCGGCTTACTGACACCTGGAGGTAGTCTCTTAGCAGCATACTGGGGAGGATATGGTACCTTGTACACATCGTAGGTACTAGCATCATCACCAGTCTTTTCAGATAGCTTCATCTCCACAATCTTTTCAATCATCAGCTTTTGGGCTATGGCTGGATCTATGTTTTCCGGGAAGAAGTGAGCTTGTTGCTGACCGTAAGGAGTTGTCATCACAGTTGCGCGCAAGGTAGGCGCGGCAGGCTGCGTCTGTGATGCAGAGGGCTGAGCTATCGTCTGCTGCAGAACGGGTTGGCTCGGTGCTTTGCCCTTATCAGCCGGAAGAGGATTAGCTGGGATAGCCATTTCTGTTGAGCTGGCAGTCTGCCCCACAGGCTCGGCTTGCTTGGAGACCGGTGTAACTTCGTGCCTCTCATTTAGCTGTCTTCTGAGAGCATTGATCTCTTGTTGATATCTTCTAAACATCATCTGGATCATGGGATCCAAGGTTGATGGGATCTGTAGATCTTCTGAAGTCCCTTCAGCATCATCAACGAAGGGATTGTCTTCCTCTTCCGCTGTCACCACATTAACTGTCATAGTGGTGATCTTGCAGGCATCATCATTAGTCTTCATCTTATCTTTTGCCACCTGGCCTCTTCTTGTGACGGGGCCTGGTCTGGTTGCTAGTCTGAGCAGTTCATCTGGCTGTGTCGGTAACATATCCTGCCCTTTGACAAGCCCGGCCATATTGCAGGTAAAGATCTGCATCTTTTCCCTCTGCCTGTAGACTTTCCTTCTCATCTGATCAGGGTATTTGAGCCGGTCAAAGACTGATATTCTTTCTCTAGCTTCTTCTCTATGCAGGTCTTCTTTTCCATACCCGGCACTGTGGCCTTCTTCATAATCATTGGAATCGGAGGAGGAGACTCCGAGCATCACTTCTTGAAGGGTTTCTTCTTCTTCTTCATCCATGGTGCCCAAGGCATGAGATAATCTTTGCTGCTCGAGGGCGGAGTTTCCCAGGTAGTGAAAGTAGTCTTGAGCCACTTGTTTCATCTCCTCTTGATTGTGCCTTCGTGGCTTTGGTTGGAGAATCAATCTTTCCTGGCTCTTCTGCTGATAAGCCAGTCTCCCCACCTGAGCAGTCAGGTGCTCGGCTTTGCAGTATTTGAGTATATCGGCCTGTCCGACGCAGGCTCTTGGTCTTCTTAGAGTGACAGCAGCGACCGGTTCGCTTATTCTCATTTCCTCTTCCTCCCTGAACCTTCTACTCCCATCCCGGCAGCAGTTGGCAGCAGCAGCATAATTCTTTCTTTCCCATCTTTTGCCCCCAGCCATGGGGTGAGTGACCGTTAGGTCTTCCCTCTGCTCATATCTTCTGCCCCTCATCCTGGGGCGAATAGTAGTCAGATTTCTTCCTTCATTCTCTTCCTCATCTCTCCTACCCCGAGCCCCGGGGTGAACAGCAGCAGCATTTCTTATGTCTCTTCCTTTTCCTCTTCTGCTTCCTGCCCTGAAGCGGGCAACAGTGGTGTCAGCAATGTTTTCTTCATCTTGAGCTGGGGCCCAGCTCTGGGTCTTCTTCTGCCGCCAGATCTGCCTGAACTTGGGCGGCTTTGGTGCCAACGGCCTTCGGTCCTCTTTCTCGACGTCGGCCCTCCTAGTAGCCAGAGTTTGGAATCTGTTGGTGGTGGGTACTCTCGGGACGACCACATCTGGGTTGACCTCCCTCGGGCGGCCGTTGAGGTTCGTCCGGATCCCTCCGATCAGCATTGTCTTTCCTGAGTTGGATATCCGGCGACCTGCAGCAGTGGATCGGGCTCTCCTGTCGGATCTCCTGCTTCTTCCAGCAGCAGAGGGTGCGCCCCTTTTCGCCTCGTGATGGACGAAGCAGGCCACGACCTGAGGAGTATTCTGCATCCCCCGGCTCATTTTGGGGATGGTAGCTTGTGGCAATGTCTCGACAACAGTCTTTTGTTCCTGGTTGTCGATCTCGAGCAGGTCAGTGAAGATGAGGCCCAGGCAGTTGGGCATCCCGACAGTAGGCGGCATCGATCCGAACGAAAGAGGTACCGCCAGGTAGCCCTCTCGAACATGTACATCGACCACTTGTTGATCAAAGTGTACAGAGATGATTCCAGCCGTCATTGTAGTTTCCTGAAAATAAAGAAAGCACGGAATCAGAAATTTGAGGGGGGGCCCACTGGGCCTCCTATTTCGGCGTAGAGATGAAGGGAGACTCTGTCTCACCGAGCGTGCCAGACTTGTGGACGCGGGGATTTTTCTTCCGTCTATCTTGTTTAATTTTTATTTGTTTTATTTATTGATTTATTGGTTTGGTTAATTGGCGTGCCAGTCACATGTGTGACGATTTCATTGTGCGCTCGACTTGACTTGGTCAGTCGATTGTGAAGTCCGAGTCGGGACCAAAAGTCCGCCATACCATAAAGGCTATGACGTTAATTACGCCCTTCCTGAGAAGGACAACTCTTGATTAAACGCCGAAATAGGAGGCCTCATAAGGCAAACAGATATTCATATGCACCATTTTAAACTTCATACCAGGGCCAGGAAGGCGGGTAAGATAATAACATCAACCACAGAAACAGACGATCAGTGGTTCAAAAATTGGGTGTAGGGGAAAGGGGAGAAAGCGGATTTAAATCACAGGCAGACTGAGCTGTAACCACGATGGGGTTTTAAAGCATCGATCAACATTTCGACAGCATCTCCCCATAATCTGGGTTATGCCCAGGGGAGAATAGGCTATCACCCACGGAGTGCCGGGATGAAAGCCGAGAGATAGAGAGGCCGAACCTCTCGCATTACACATGTATGCCTTGGGGCAATATTTGACTCTTCCCTTATAAAAGCTGGTGGCATTCATGCATTGGCAGAGCTCACCGGAGCTAAAAAGGGGGTGGGTTGTCGTAATCCCGACACGAACTGATGGAACATAAGGGAGTCTGACTCCCTTTAATTTTATCCCCGGGACATATCTGGTGATCCACGGATATCCCTGTGTGGGTTTGCTCTGGGTGTTGGGGTTCGTTGGGTGGCAGATTAGGCTCTCGGCGCACTCTGAATGGGCACGGGCTCTCGGCATGACCTAAAAATGGGAAGGCCAGGGCTCCCGGCGCCAATGGCAAGAAGGCCAGGGGTTCCCGGCGCCAAGGTGAGAGGGCCGGGGTTCCCGGCGTGATGAAGAGGAGGACAGGGGGCTCCCGGCGCCAATGGCAAGAAGGCCGGGGGTTCCCGGCGGCAAGGTGAGAGGGCCTGGGTTCCCGGCGCGATGAATAGAAGCCAAAGAGGAGCCCCCGGCGTGAGCTTCTCGGCGCGAAGATAAAAGGGCCGGGGAGCTTATCGGCGCAGCTCAATGTGAGGGGTTTCCGGCGCGACGGAGAAGAGGCTTTCGGCGCAGGCAAGAAAGCCAGGAGACGGGCTCTCGGTGAGGGCTAGGTTCCCGGCGCGGATGAGGAGGCAAAGGGGTTAAGGTTCTCAGTGCCAGAAGGACCGCGCCGAGAACTGTTCAGCCCTTTTACTGTGCACGGGACCGAGAAGGGAGATGGTGCCGAGAGGGTTTCTGGGTTTTACGGCACCCTGTTTTTGAGATTTCTTTCTGGGATTCAGGTAATGGCTGGGAATTTAGGATGCAAATGAGGGGGGAAGCCAAGGGCTTTGCTGGGCAGTGCCAGGGGATCACTGGAAGGCGAAGTTTATGGAGGGCTCGAGATCATCACCCATTTAAAATCCATGGAGATATGTTTTTCTGTCGCCGGTCGTCCAGGGAAACCAAGGGATAACTGTCCCTGATTCCTGGGGCGACCTTAATGGCTTAAGAAAAGGAAACAAACGGAATGAAAGATGGGGAGACTACCCAGTGTAGGCATCACTGAAGGGGTGAGAGGATAGAGTCCAATAATCCATGGGTGTGAAGATTGGGACTCTTCCTTCGACGTTCCTCCAGGAAGAACAATCGGAGCAGAGAAACCTGAAGCATCAGAACGATCACTCAAGACATTGAGCAACACTCATTCGAGAGAAACTAGAGATGGGAAGGCTTCATCATTCCACGTTCAGTTGAACCAGAAACATAGATACATGTAAGGAAGAAGAAAGAAAATGGGGAAACGCCCAAACGGGCCATCAAAGCATTTCATTCCATTGCATCATCCCCAAACTCACACCAATCAAAAAAGGGGGAATGAGGGAAAGGGAAATAGAACGAAGGCCGGGATATCCCGGCTACATTTGATAAATCGAGGTAAGACTCGTAAGACTACATAGAGAAGAAAAGAAAACATGGGGGGGGAGGGCGGAGCATTGACTCCTCTCCCTCCCCTGCTGCCCACCTGGAGCTTCTTCTCCTTCTTCCTCTTCTTCTTTTTTTTTTCTCTTGCTCTGTTGGTCTCTTCTCTCTTTTCTCTATTGTTTTTCTCTCTTCTACTGTCTCTCTGGCGGTGGTGATGATCCTCTCCTTTCTTGCTCGAGGGGAAGGGGGTTTTATAACTATATTTTGTATCTTCTCGGTAGGCCTGTCACGGCGCGCCTCAACTGAGGGGCTTCCCGGTGCGCAGGACTTCCGCTTCTCGGCGCGGCTTTTGGGCTTCGACAAGAGGATCCCGGCGCCACTTTATAGGCCCACTTAGGCCTTTTAGACTAGGCCTCTTATTGGTCCTTCAAGTGCATCAGCACCCAAAATGGCCCTCCATTGGTGACATAGTTTCTATTGAGATCATTCATAGGTTTTTTCATCAGTCGGTAGACCGGGGTTTCATCGGCGTTGCCATCTGAATGATGACAAAACCGGACATCATTTCATTGGCATCGTCACCGGAACGGTGACAAGACCGGACATCAGCTTTAGCCTGGAAAGACTTCAGCCAGGTGACTGCTATTTCATCAGTGCCGTCGTCTGACTGACAATGGCATCGGACATCAGCTTGGCCCGGAAAGGACTTCAGCCGGGTAGATGGTTGACGAACTTCGTCATTGATCTTTCACTATTGGTCTGATCTTCCTTTCAATTCTATTTCTGCCCTTGCTTATTTTCAAGGTGTCAACAGCTCCTGTTGAGCGATCGACCGATTTAGCCGGGGTAGCCCCCTCCACGGCCTCCGGCTCAATTGGTTCCTGAAAATCAAGGGATAACAGGAATAAAGTCACTGGACGATCACGAGGGAGGTCCTGTGTGAACAAGCTCACACTTACAGTAGCCTCCTCCATTAAGCTCAGAGAGATAGGGAGTGAGGGGGCCTTAAAGATCGGCTTTGGTGGCCCAGATACTTCAGATACGCCCTCGCCAGAAGCCACCTCGTCGGAGGAGTAATCATAATCTACCTCCTCGCTCGACGAAGACTCGACCGCCACGGGTTCTTACCTTGTTGGCAAGGGGGCCTCCGCTTCAAGGTCGATGACCGGCGCATCCTCGCGCTGTCCGGGCGAGGGTAGTATGCCAGATTTCAACCTCTTCCTCATGTACATGCGCGTCGCTGGGAGATGCATGCGGGGACCTGGTGGCCCGATAGCTACCACGTCAACCCCTGCCACATAAAGAGAGGGTGGATCACACCAGAGCCGATGAGGCCTTAAGAATGAAAGAAGTCAATTAACTAGACATTGATAAATACCCCCTCTGGCTGCTACAGCACGAGGTGGCTCAAGGGCCTCCTTGACAGGCGAGGGTGCCATAGGAGCTGTAGTCTCTCTCTCGCCCGGGATCGGTGCAGGTGCCGGCAACTCCGTATCTGCTGAAAGAGGAAAGTACACATGTCATGTGTACATGAAAGCCCTATCCCTGGGAAACAAATAAATCCCAAAGAATGTCAATAGTCAACAAGTCTCACCGGCGGGGTGGCTCGGTTCGGCCCGAGTGACTTCGAACTCCTCGAATGACAAAATGGGGGCCACCGGAGAGACAGCCGCCGAAGCCAGGGAGACCTCTACCCTCCTTCGCTTTGCCTCTGGCCGCCCAGCCTCTTTGGCGGCAGCCAACGCTTTCTTAACAGGCGACTTCGCCCGGGATCTCTCCTTGACTCGTGGTCGGGGAGTCGGAGTCGACGCTGAACTCTCCCCTACTGCAACCACGGCCTCTCCCGCGTCGGGAATGCACGCAGGTGCTTGCTCCGCCACATCGGGAATGGGCGCAGGAGTGGGCTCCTCCACGTCAGGAATGGGCGTGGGTGCAGGCTCTTCCACAGCAGCTGAGACAAAAAGAAGAAGAGACATTCATGTGTCAAGGCCTTCCCTCGAAATGGAAACAGACCCTAAAGGGCACCGACGGCTGGAAATTTCAACCGGCATGCTGACTTGGCTCAGCCTGGGCGACTTCAAACTCCTCAAAAGATGGAATTCATGGCGCTGGAGGAGCAGCCGCCAAAGCCTTAGCGGCCTTTGTTTTTCGCCGCTTCACGTCCCGCTGCTTGGCCACCTTGGTAGCATCCACCGCCTTCTTCACAGACGATTTAGCCCGGGGCCTCTTCGCTGCCTTGGGCAAGGGGGACGTGGTCGGGGCCGGTAACTCGGCGTCAAAATAGGTGGGCTTCTGGACGAGCCCAAGAAAGTTTCGGTACGTCACCATTTGTACATTGTCGGGGTGGTCTATCAGAAACATATATATATGTGATTAGCATCCTATACCCTACAAAGGTCACAACGATGATGGGGGCCAGTATACAGCCGAAGTGTTATCGGCCAGTAGCTCAGGGACGGCTCCTTGTCCCGACGTGCCGCCTCCCGGACTAGCCAGCACACGTCCTCGATTTTCTGGCAACGGTCAGTAAGGGCAGACATGTCCGCATGCTTCTTCGACGAAAGGTGGCAGAAAAGATTGAAGTGGTCCATGCCCCACCCGTCGGCATAATAGTACGAGACATGCAGGTGCTTGCCCAGGATGGCGGCCGTCTGATCTTCGATCTTCAGCCCATTCACTCGGAGGAGGACATACAGTCATGTGGTGTCCTTGTAATTCTCAGGCCTCCTCTCCTCCCGCCTCATGAATGTGTGGTATGGGCAGATCGGGTCCCTCTTCGGACTCCAGCTCTTTGCGGGAGTCCCCTCCTCCTCCATGGGAAGCAGATAATTAATGAGCTCCAGGCGGTCGCTCCTGATCCGGCAGAGGTCCCTCAAAGTCTTCTTGAAGCCGTCCTTGGCCACCGGGGGTAGCCTCGCCTGTGGTGTTGGCCTTGCTTCCCGAGCCTCCCGACGAGCTGCCAGATATGCCGCCACCTCCTTATCCTGCCTGTTCTTAAGCCGAAGGAGGTGCTCCGGGTCGATATCGAGCACTGGCACTGACTGCTTGCTCAAAAATTTCCTCTCCGCCCCGTCCCAGAAATCGATCTTGTGCAATCGATAAAAGGCCGTCCGGGTGTTCCACCATTTTCTGTACTCTGGGGTCACCCGAGGAATACGGCCTGGGGCACCCTGAAAGTCGCGGTGTCCGCCCGATGAAAGAAGTCCCACCAGCTTCAGGCATGCTCGGCGGTCGAACTCCCCCGGAGACTTCGTGAAGGCAGGCCGAACTGTGCATGATAGACAGGGATATGCTGATCATATCCAAAATTTTGGCCGAACCGGAAGGGGTAGTATGGTTCTAGCAGCAAATTATCCCCCTTCCTGAACGCCAGCACGCTCGGGCGAATGGATAACGCCCAGTCCCTGAGCTCGGGTTCCAGCAATGGGCGGACTACATTCTCCTGGCTGATGGGGTGGTTGTACTTCTTCACCTGATCATCTTTGCATTCCCTCTTATTATTTACCAGAGGGCTTGAATGTGCGGCCAACGTCCAGAAGTGGATGGTGCCGGCCGCATCCCGCGGAACCGTCGTCAGCCGGCCCCGAATATCATATAGCCGCTGGGAGGTGGAGCCTGGCTCTGCGCTGGCAAACTCCAACATCCGCGGCACTAGTCCCCAGTCTTGAAGAGCGTGGGGGGCGAACTCCGGGAATAGCGAGCAGACCCACGCATTGAAGAATTGCAGCGGGCATACATACCGAGCCTGCCTCAGGAATTAATGAGTGCTGATGTCCCCCATCGCCTTGTATATCAGGCAGAGAGCAGCCGGGCATAGGGACAACTTGATCCCCCACGCCATTTGACAGGCCGGATAGATGGCATCCGACCGAATGACTGTCTCATCCCCATACGGCATGGCAAATGAGCACAACCAGTATGTCAGGTATGCGGCGCAGTGTGTTAGCGGGTCGACCCCCATTGGATTGGGGCCACTCCGGCGTCCTCTGGAAGGAATCTTCACATCGGTCTTGGGCTTGGCACGCTTCTTACAAGCAACAACGGTGCCGATGCATGGAAACTCTCCATACTGCTTCAGCCCGTCGTAGAAATATTGCAGCCACAGGGTCATGCCCACCCTCTTCCTGTCCCCACAGGGAGGCTGCCTCCCTCCATGCGCCAGTTGGTACAGTTCCCGGTATGCCTTCATGAGATACCGATATGAATAGCCATGGGAATAATAGCCGTCCCCGTTAGTTTCATCTTTTATCAGATCCGGGAGGCATACTTCTTCATAAGGCTCCCCATCAATGGGCAAGCCGCTGAGCTGACTGAGACTCCATAAATCAAGTGAAGTCTTGCCTTCCGCCGTATAGAAAGTGTTGGTCTCAGCACTGAACACCTCTATCATGCCACAGCAGAGGCCCTTGGAGATGGGGTAGCCGTAGCTGGAGGCATAGACACTGTGGTAAATGCCAGCCCGGACCAGTAATGGGGCGTAGTTGAACAGCACGTACTCGGTGAATTCTACTGCCCCTTCCCTGAAGCTATGAGCATCCTGGAGCTTCAGCTCCCTGAACCAGCCTAGCGCCAACTCGTACTTGAATCAGACGGCCAGGCAATCCAGCGTGAAGGGCTCCTCCCTGTAGCCCATTTCAGGGGAGCCGAGAACAAACCAAAACGAGGCGGCTCGCCTTGCACCCACCCAACGGACATGTCCTATTTTGCTGGGGTGAATTGAGGTGCTCGCACCAATCTGTCTTCGGTCGGCAACACTCCTTCGATCCCCAGGACAGGCTTCCACTCCTGGGCCTCCCCCACCAAATACATCGGGATGCTTCTCGGGATGCTATACAACAAACTATCACGAGCCTGCAAGATCACTTGCTCGACCTCTCGCACAGCCCGCAGCTCCCTCCTCTCCCGGGAGCGGAAGTACTTCAGAAAACGGATTAGATGCTTGTCCTTAGGGAAATCCTTCCGATACTCGCCGGTCCAGTTGAAGGTGAAGCAGTTCTTGACCCGAGAGAGCCGATGATAGTCCATTGTCTCGGCCTCGGAGCCCGAGGACTCGGCTAGTGCGGCTATTTCAGCATCTCCCTATCCAGCTCCTCTACGTTGAGCCACGCGACGGTTGGAACCAGAGGCGGGGGAACAAGGCCGGCAGCAGCAGCAGGAGCAGAAGAACCACTTGGGGCAGCCATCTATCTGCAAGATACAACAAACAAAAGATCAGAACAAGCCACGGGCGAAGAGAAATGAAGGCTATAAAGGGGCTCTACTACAAGTAAAATGAATAAGAGGATGCCAATTTTTGACGAAATTTTGGCAGAGTTTCCCCTAGGCCAGAGGCGTAAGGGAAAACACGGGTGCACGTCCACAGGGAGTGACGGCCCCAACAAAGTCACGGTGGGCCCCGAAAGGCAACACCAGAAGTCCTCAGCTACATAGGCATATGCCTCTCCCTCTCTCCGGTACACCATGTGGGGGGGGGCTTCCCCGGTACGCCCTCAGTGCCTTCCCCGGCACACCCTGGAGCTGCCTTCGCCGGCACACCCCTGGCGTCTTCCCCGGCATGCCCATGGTAGCCTTCGCCGGTACGCCCCTGGCGTCTTCCCCGGCACGCCCTTGCGGGTCTTCCCCGGCACGAGCCCTAGGGTTCTTCCCCGGCACACTCTCCACCTGCTTCGTCGGCACGCTACATAGGGTTTTCCCCGGCACACCCTTTAGGGCCTTCGCCGGTACGCCCGCTAGCGGTACACTCGGTTGGGTCGTTCCCCGGCACGCTCGGTGAAACCCCCACCGGTACACCTCGAGGTGCCCTTCGCCGGCATGCTCCGACGCCCTCTCCCCGGCACGCCCTCACGCCTCCTCCCCGGCACAGCGCTTACCACGCCCTTCGTTGGCACCGTATTCGTGCCCCCTAGCTCGGCGCGCCTGCACCCTACCTACCCGACATGCCTACTCACCGGCACGACCGGCGGCCGCCCACAACGCCGGAGACGAAGGAGGAGAAGGAAGAGGAAGAGAGCAGAAGAGAGGACAGAGAAGGAGAAGAAGAAGTGAAGGAAAGGGGGGGAAGAGGAGCCTAAGGCTCCACCGTTTCCCGAATGGAGAGGGAGGCGAAGGAGGCGAAGAGGAAGAAAAGGAGAAGAGGGGGAGAATAGAAGAAAGAAAAGAGGAGAGAAGGGGAGGGAAGGAAAGAGCCCCTCCTCGGAGGCCTCCTCACCCCGGCGACGGAGAGGATGATGACGACGGTGGCGTTGGCGTCTGGCGATGGAGGAGACGAAGAGGAAGGAGAAGAGGGGGGGGCTTCGCCCGCTCGGTCACTGAAGAGAGAGAAAGTGAGAGGGAAGAGGAAGGGTTTGAAAGGGGGGTGGCCCGTTCGAGCCACCCCGCCTCTTTATATACGGGGCAAGCGAAATAAAAAAAGGGAAGGAAAGAAAAGAAAAAGGAGAGAAAAAGAGGGGGGGAAAGAAGGGAAAAGAAGAAGAAGAATGAATGAAAAAGGGAGAAAACAAAAAAGGAGAAAGAAAAGAAAGGGAAAAAAAGAGAAGAAAAAAAAAGAGGAAGGAATTTCAACAAAGGTACTAATAATAATAATAATACTAAATAAATATAAATGTATATATATATATACGTATATATGTACATATGCGCACATACATGCGGAGGTGTACATAAATAATGCACGATGATAGATGCCTCCGTGGGTATGTCCCGTCCGCACGCCCCTAGGTGTCGACGGGCATCCGCACAGGCAAAGAAGGCTCTATCCTTGCACTGGCATTAGTTCATTGCCAACGAATAAGTCCTTTTCTGGCGCAAGGCTTCGTGCCCTAGCCACCTTTTCTCATGCAAAATCGCCATTGCTGGCCTTACGCCCGAATCGGCAAAACCTATACCCTTGCGCTGGCATTAGTCTCTTGCCAACAAATGAGTCCCTTTCCGGTGCAAGGCTTCGTGCCTCAGCCACCCGCTCTCATACAATATTGCCATTACGGACCTTACGTCCGAATCGGCGGAAAATCCCCTGTTGCGTTGGCATTATCTTCTTGCCAACGAATGAACCTTGTCTTTAGGCGCAAGGCTCCGAGCCCTAGCCAGCAATTACGTATTATCCGCTCGTCAAAAAAAAGAGAAGAAAAAAAAGGGAAAGGGGCTTAAAATAGAGGTGCCCCGCCGGACTTGCCCCTATGCGGGGACAAGGGTAAAAATGGTAGCAACCCGGCTGCGGCGAAAATCTGAAAAGGGCGCGGCGGGCAAAATCGGGTACCCCGCCACGTGAAAACCCGAGAGGGCGCGTGGGCAAAAGCAAGAGGGGGCTGGTGCCAGTGAAAACTCAAAAGGGCTCTTGTACCGGTAATGTGGTTTTAAAAAAAAGGAGAAAAGAGAAAAAAGAGACCAACAGACCACGTCAGTTCCTAACACCCTGTCGGCACTGACGAAGAGACAAAGAGACCAACAAACCACGTCAGTCCCCGACATCCCGTCGGCACTGATGAAGAGACGAAGAGACCAACATACCACGTCAGTCCCCGACACCCTATCGGCACTGACGAAGAGAAGAAGAGATCAACAAACCACGTCAGTTCCTGACGCCCTGTCGGCACTGATGAAGAGAAGAAGAGACAAGGATACTGCATCAGTTCCCGACGCCCTATTGGCACTGACGAAGAGAAGAAGAGATCAACATACCACGTTAGTCCCCAACACCCTATCGGCTCTGACGAAGAGAAGAAGGGATCAACAAACCACGTCAGTTCCCGACACCCTGTCGGCACTGATGAAGAGAAGAAGAGACAAGCATACTATGTCAGTTCCCGACGCCCTGTCGGCACTGACAAAGAGAAGAAGAGATCAACATACCACGTTAGTCCCCGACACCCTGTCGGCACTAACGAAAAGAAGAAGAGATCAACAAACCACGTCAGTTCCCGACGCCCTGTCGGCACTGATGAAGAGAAGAAGAGACAAGCATACTACGTCAGTTCCCGACGCCATGTCAGCACTGACGAAGAGAAGAAGAGATCAACAAACCTCGTCAGTTTCCGACACCCTATCGGCACTGACAAAGATAAGAAGAGATCAACAAACCACGCCAGTTCCCGACACCCTGTCGGCACTGACGAAGAGAAGAAGAGATCAACAAACCACGTCAGTTCCCGACGCCCCGTCGGCACTGACAAAGAGAAGAAGAGACCAACATACCACGTCAGTCCCCGACACCCTGTCGGCATTGACGAAGAGAAGAAGAGATCAACAAACCATGTCAGTTCCCGACGCCCCGTCGGCACTGACAAAGAGAAGAAGAGACCAACATACCACGTCAGTCCCCGACACCTCGTCGGCACTGACAAAGAAAAGAAGAGACCAACATACCACGTCAGTCCCCGACACCCTGTCGGCACTGACGAAGAGAAGAAGAGATCAACAAACCACGTCAGTTCCCGACGCCTTGTCGGCACTGATGAAGAGAAGAAGAGATCAACAAACCATGTAAGTTCTCGACACCCTATCAGCACTGACGAAGAGAAGAAGAGATCAACAAACCACGTCAGTTCCCGACGCCCCATCGGCACTGACAAAGAGAAGAAGAGACCAACATACCACGTCAGTCCCCGACACCCTGTCGGCACTGACGAAGAGAAGAAGAGATCAACAAACCACGTCAGTTCCCGATGCCCTGTCGACACTGATGAAGAGAAGAAGAGACAAGCATACTGCATCAGTTCCCGACGCCCTATCGACACTGACGAAGAGAAGAAGAGATCAACAAACCACGTCAGTTCCTGACGCCCTTACGGCAATGATGAAGAGAAGAAGAGACAAGCATACTGCGTCAGTTCCTGACGCCATGTCGGCACTAATGAAGAGAAGAAGAGACAAGCATACTACGTCAGTTTCTGACGCCCTGTCGACACCGACGAAGAGAAGAAGAGATCAATAAACCACGTCAGTTCCCGACACCCCGTCGGCGCCCACAAAGAAAAGAAGAAACCAGTACAACCGTAGGCACCGCCCGGCTCATCCTTCGCCTACGCTACCCGTGGTTGGGGGGCATTTGTGGACATGCAAAATTGCATGCCTACATGTCCCAACCAGTCCATCATCAACAACAACGTCAACTGTAGAAACTGTGTGGGAGAGGAGCCACCCGAACTCCCCGAACGCACACACACTACCATGAAGCCATCTCCAGAGTCACGACAGTGAAGAGAAATCAACCACCAAGAGTCCCACAATCCATGGGCCTCGAAGAAAATCAAATGGGCCACAACTCGCGCTCACGACGGGCTCAGAACTGCCCATTTAGCCCCTTTAGCAGCACGCCCCTGATGCCCCTTCAGCGGCACGCCCTATAGGCCTTCGGCGGCATGCCCCCAATGCCCTTCAGCGGCACGCCCTATAGGCTTCAACGGCACGCCCCTGATGCCCCTTCAGCGGCACACCCCCAACGGCCTTCAACGGCACGCCCCAATGGCCTTCAGCGGCACGCCCTCAGGCCCCTTCAGCGGCACGCCCTTCAGGCTCTTCAGCGGCACGCTTGCCGTGTCTTCAGCGGCACACCCTTTTGGCCCTCTCACCGACACGCTTGTTTAGCCCGCCAGCGGCACAACGTTCAGGCATTTCAATGGCACGTCCGGCAGACCAAATCTCGTGCCCATGCCCTACAGATCCTTGGCGCGCAGTGGGCTATCCGAGGTGTCGGCCGGAAGTTGGGCCACGCAGGCTACTCCCCTGACATCAAGGACGGGGGAAGTCAAACCCCATCATGACCGGCCACTTCCTGCTTCTGGCTACCGTGTTCAAACGCTCCTGTCATGTGGGGTATAAAAACCCCTCTTCTTTGGAGCACGGAAAAAAAAAAAGAGAAGGAATATGAGAAAAAAAGGAGGACAGAAGCACACACAGCCAGACAGAGAGAGGGAGAGGTGAAGAAGGGAAGAAGAGAAAAGGAAGAAGAAGAGGAAGGGAGGCTCTGGCTTCCCCCTGCTGCTCCGTCCACCACCGTCCGTGCGAAGAGGAAGAGAAGAAGAAGAAGAAGAGAAGAAGAGGGAGGCCCTCCGGCGACCACCGACGAGTGAGAGAGAGTAAGGGAGAAAGAGAAAAATAGAGATGTAGCAGGGGGGGTGGGGAAGGGCAGGTAGCCGCCGCCCCTGTTCGACCCCAAACTCCCCCATTTTTCTCCTCCTTTTCTTTCCCCCATTCTTCCACCGCTTGTATTTTGAACTCCGGCGTTTTTGAGGTGTACATGGCCGGTTATGGCCTTTTCTCTTCATGAATGGAAATTCCCCCCTTCTTGGATTTCTTGCTATCATGTTTGATTTATGCCTGGAAGTGTGCGTTTCAACCATTCTTCCACCTGCTTTCGACGGTTTGGCCCCCAGTGGGGACCCTTCTTCCCCTTCATCATGGCCCTTGTCATGGGGTCCCAGACCTTCAACCTCACCCATTTTCCTGAAGGGGGGAGGCCCCTCCTCTTCTCCTGAACGCCCAGCCACCAACACCGTCCCTGGCCCTTTCCTCTTTGGCTCCATCACACTTAGGAAGCCTTTGGTCCAGCCCCTCCAGTCCTTAGGCGATATACCTTGCTCAATCCTCCACCGGTCCACCCCTATCCCGGTGCAGCCTCCCCAGCTCCCAGCGGTTCGCCCCCCCATTGAGCCCTTCGCCGGCACACCCCCATTAGGCCCTCGCCGGTGCACTCTTCAACACCCTTCGCCGGCACGGCCTTAGCTGCCCTCCCCCGGCACGCCTATGATAGCCCTCGCTAGTATGCCCCCTTTGGACCTTCCCTGGCACGGCCTTAGTGGCCTTCATCGGCACACCTTTGGCCTCCCTGGCCCGGCACGCCCCTGATTAGTTCTAGAGGTTTTGTTTTTCCCCTTCATCCATCGTTGCTTTCGGCTCTTCCGAGGTTTTATTAATGGTGTTGTCGCTCTTGGGCGCCCACCTCCAATTGTCGGGTTCCGCCACTCCGTGTGGGCGCGTTCCCTTTATCTCCCTTACACTTGGGTCAAGGGGAGATGCTGTCGAATTTTTGTTAGAAATAATAACACGTTGAAGAGACAAAAGGAAGCAACAAACAAATAGAACAATAAAATACCATAAGATAAAAAGAAGCAACGAACGAATGGAACGATCGGCGATAGAACACTCTAATCGAAATAAGGCACTACGGACAACATGAGAAGAATTGGATTAAATGACTATTTGGTAAATTAAATTCTCAATCTGTAAAGAAAAGGTTGGGGGAAGAAGGAGAAGAGATATGTATAAAACTACATAAAAATCAAAGGAAAGAAGAAAAGAAAAGCCTTAAACGAGGTAAAGGAGGAGTGGGCCTTCACCGGTACACCTATTCCAGCCTTCGCTGGTACACCCTACCAACCTCCCACGGCACACTCTACTTCCTTGAACCCCTCCGGTACACTCACAACTGCCTTCACCGGTACACCTATTCCAGCCTTCGCCGATACACCTTACCAACCTCCCACGGCACACTCCTCTACTTCCTTGAACCCCTCCGGTACACTCACACCTGCCTTCCCTGGTACACCTTCTACCCTCCTTGGCCGACACACCTCCCGCCCACCTTCCTCCAGCGGCACGCTTCTTTTCCCCCTTCGCTGACACGCCTTGGAACATCTTCACCGGCACGCCACCCTTCTTCCTTCTCCGGTACACTGCCCATGACCTTCCCCGGCACACTCTATGCCGCCTTCGCCGGCACGCTACCTATGACCTTCACCGGCACGCTCCTTCAGTCCCCTTTTGGCCCTTCAGCGGTCCACTCTCTCCCCAGAAGTATGTGTGTAATATATAATATATAATGATAATAATAATAATAGTAATAAATCAATAAAAAATTTGATGACTAAATAAATTTGGATATATATATATAATAAACAAAAACTGTGAAATAATAATAACAGTGGTGAGAGAAATTTCTAATAATAATAATAATAATAAACAGCATGGATAAATCATTCAGGAAAAATACACAAAAGGGAAATAAGTAATAAAAAGAATACATGTATATAATTAGAAGCCCAGATAAAAGAAACGGTAAAATCTACATTGCAGCCCCGTCTCTCCTATGACATGGTGCTGAAGGGAATATCAATGCTGCCCCTGTAGGTCGGGCCTGAGTCACGGGGACTGCCTCAATACGGCCACGACCCGACCTCACCCCGGGCCGACATTCTGATTAGACCGGACCCGTTTCTCAAGACCGAACCATTTTCAAGCCATTATTAAAATTACCGCGCGCTCGGCAGACATTTGAACGGATTCGTTCCGGCTTCCACCGCGTTTCTAACACGGACCTTCGTCCGTACATGAAAAAGGTCTACGAGTGACCAATATAGCCCGTGGCCCGTATCCCGATGCGAACCTCAATGTGATTTGTTCCTGCTTCTTTCTCGTGTAGTTAGTATCAGTCCTTTCGACCGCAGGGCCCCTAATTTCGATAATTGATCAAGGGTGTTCCCTCGTATGGGAGATGTAAATGACATCGTGACCTTTACGATACGACAGGATCTGGTCCCGACACGAACCACACAATCGTCTAATGAAGTCAGGTCGAGCGCACTATGGGTTCTTCGGAGCCCGAATAAATTGTCACTCCGGTGACTGGCACGCCCACGCACTTAACAAACCGAATAAACGAACCACGATAATGAAAATTGATAAAAAATTGCGTCCACAGCCGGTCTACCCAAAGGTGTCTTGGCAACGATGGCAAACTCAAGTGGTTTACATGAGGTGTTGATCTCATCCAAGGTGAAGAATGCTACAGGCTCCCCCAAGTATATAAAAGCAGGGCTGTGGGCAGCGATGGGGGGGGGGGCAAAGGTGATGCTGCTTGAAGAAGGACCTGAGCAAAGGAGGGCGGTGCAGAAGAAGGACTAACACCCAAGTCCTTTGCA
Source organism: Amorphophallus konjac (assembly GCA_022559845.1). Lineage (NCBI taxonomy): Eukaryota > Viridiplantae > Streptophyta > Magnoliopsida > Alismatales > Araceae > Amorphophallus > Amorphophallus konjac. The sequence goes on along the minus strand of CM040121.1, from coordinate 509,807,760 downwards.
GTAGAAGCCGAGGGGAGAAGAGGCCATGGGTTGCTAGGACCCGCCTTCGGGGGAGCAGCCTGTGAACCGACAGGAGGCCGACCACGAGTAGCAGGGGCTTTCACATGAGAAGCACGCGCACTAACCCCACCGGCAGCGCTGGTAGGCAAAGGACCACTTGTAAGGTTTCGCCCAGCACCTACGGGCGACGCAGCGGATAACAAAAATTCTTTTGCCCGATTCCGGTGTTATGGAAAGCTTCATCTGTGCTCTAATCGGTGTTTCTAGTACCCTAATTACGGGTTACGTGTTTCACCTTGCGCGGAACGACGCTGTCCGCGATGCCCGATGTAGAATATCGAGCCGCACAGCTGTACGGCCTCTAGAGTAGATCCACACGGACCCTTGCGGTGACGGTAACACCCCCGGAACGACCTTCCCCGGCCCTTTTCACCTTCTGTAGAAAGGGAGCAAGAAGGTGGAAGAGGGGAGGAGCTAATCCTCCTCTCTTAAGCTTATGTGCTTGCTTAAGCCTAAGAGGTTTCTGTCAAACCCCATGATCGTGCCATTTAACTATGACCTCCTTAAAGTGTATGACGTCCGTTCTAAACGAACTCATACGACCCTGGCCAGGGATTTAACGGAGCGTCAATGTCATGACCCATTAACTGTCTGATATATACCCGACAGTGAGCGATCCCCTCTTGACCATTGATGATCTTCACACGTATCCTGGAGTGGTTAATGACTCGGCAACTCATGACTTATGGTTTAAGTCACTTAGCCAAGTAATTAAACCATTCCAGACCTCGTGTAAGATCCGATCAATATCTCAGGTCAAAGGACCAACGATGCTACTGAGACAGTTAGATTTTCAGTTAACATTAGGTATAATCAACCATCTGAAGATCCAATAGCGGATCAGTTCAGTGTACATCCTCCAAGGACATACACCTACACATATGTGTTGGTGCCCCGCACCAATGACCATGAGACTGGTCACTGACACATCATGTGTACTGGTTTAATAGGTAATCAAATTCCCCGAGTGATTATCCTCCAACCAGGAACAGTTTAAGTTATGTGTACATGTAAAGTCAATCTCATGTTCGAGATCCCATCTCGAGCTGACATTACAACCACATATCCTAGGGACAACGTAAAGTAACACAATCGCATATTTATGCTCAAACACCACTTTATTAATAATGAACAAGATCGTACAACTATTGGGCCTACCCGACCCGAAATTGGCCTGTAGCACACCAACACTAACAATCTCCCACTTGAACTACAGCCAATTGCCCACAACTTTGAGGCCCATCTTATCCCGATGACGCTCAAATATAGTCTGTGTCAAAGGCTTAGTCAGTGGATCTGCTATGTTGTCTTCTGACGGTACACGCTCTACCGCCACATCTCCACGATCAACAATCTCCCGAATAATGTGAAAGCGCCTGAGAACATGCTTTGACCTTTGGTGAGATCTCGATTCCTTCGTCTAGGCGATGGCCCCATTATTATCACAAAATAATGGGATGGGAGCTGATATCTCGGGAACTACGCCAAGTTCCAAGATGAATATCTTCATCCAGACGGCTTCCTTAGCAGCTTCAGCTGCAGCAATATATTCTGCCTCAGTCGTCGAGTCTGCAGTCGTATCTTGCTTGGAGCTTCTCCAACTGACTGCCCCTCCATTCAACATGAATACAAATCCAGACATGGATTTGCAGTCATCTGGATCTGACTGGAAACTTGAATATGTGTAAGCTCTAAGCTGTAGGTCCTCTCCTCCATAAAGCAGAAAAAGATCCTTAACCCTTCGTAGGTACTTAAGGATACCCTTTACTGCCTTCCAGTGCTCTTCGCCTGAATTTGCCTGATATCTACTGATAATGCTTAAAGCATTGGCAACATCAGGCCGTGTACATAGCATTGCATACATGATTGACCCTATCGCCGAAGCATAGGGTACCTTATTCATATGTGCCACATCCTCAGAAGTTTTAGGACTCATCCCTTTGGATAGGCAAATTCCATGTCTCATGGGAATGAGACCTCTCTTGGAATTTTTCATCATAAACATTTTGAGGATAGTGTCTATGTACATGGATTGGGATAATCCTAGCATCCTTTTATATCTATCTCGATATATCCTTATGCCCAGCACTTAGGATGCTTCTTCCAAATCCTTCATGGAGAAAGTCTTGGACAACCAAGACTTGGTTGATGTCAACATCTCTACATCATTCCCAATGAGTAAGATGTCATCAACATAAAGGACCAAGAAGGTTACAGAGCTCCCACTGACCTTCTTGTAAACACATGATTCATCTTCATTCCGAATGAAGTCGAAAGATTTGACAGCCTTGTAAAATCTTAAGTTCCAGCTTCTAGATGCCTGCTTTAATCCATAAATAGACCTTTGAAGTTTGCATACCTTATTAGGATGTAGCCTGGAGGTGAATCCTTCAGGTTGTACCATGTACACCTCTTATGACAGATTTCTATTAAGAAAAGTTATCTTCACATCCATTTGCCAGATCTCATAATCCATGTATGCAGCAATGGCTAGGAGGATTCTGATTGACTTAACCATGGCTACCGGCGAAAACGTCTCATCATAGTCAATGCCTTGCCTTTGACGATATCCTTTGGCCACTAGTCTAGCCTTGTATGTGTCAATCTGTCCATCTGCACCGATTTTTCTTTTGAAAATCCATTTATAGCCGATAGGGACCTTCCCTTCGGGTACATCAACTAAGTTCCAAACTTTATTGGTGTACATGGACTGGATTTCTAAATCCATTGCCTCTTGCCATTTCTCGGAGTCTACACTTCGGATCGCCTCCTGGTACGACTGAGGATCATCATCCTCATCGATACATATCTTGGAGGACCCCTCTGAGACATGTCCAACATATCTCTCAGGTTCTCTCGGTAGTCTACCAGATCTCCGTAGTGTCAGTGTTTCACTTTGAATAGGATCAACCGATACAGTCTCATCTAATGAGTTTGTGTCTATGGGTTGTGGTTCTTGGACCTCATCCAATTCTATCTGGCTCCCACTATTTTTCTAGAGTAGATATTCTCTTTCCAGAAATATAGCTCTCTTGGCCACTAAGACCCTTTGCTCAGAAGGGTGATAGAAATAATATCCAAACTTCTCCTTTGGATATCCCACAAACCTACACTTATCGGTCCTCGACTCAAGCTTATCACTCTCGTTCTTCTTTACATGAGCAGGACACCCCCAAATTTTAATGTGATTAAAATTTAGTTTCCTGCCCTTCCATATCTCATATGGTATAGAAGTAACTGATTTACTTGAGATCCTATTCAATAAATATGTTGCAGTCTCTAATGCATAGCCCCAGAGAGACAAGGGTAGTCCTGACATAGACATCATGGATCGGACCATGTCTAACAAGGTCATGTTTCTCCTCTCGGATACACCATTGTGCTGTGGTGTATACGGTGGAGTCCACTGAGAAACTATTCCATACTCTTTAAGATAAGAAGTGAATTCATGGCTTAAGTATTCACCTCCTCGATCCGATCGAAGAGCCTTAATACTTTTGTCTGTCTGTTTCTCTACTTCATTCTTGTATTCCTTAAACTTCTCAAAGGCTTGTGACTTATGTCTCATTAAATACACATAGCCATATCTAGAGAAGTCATCAATAAAAGAAATGAAATAGAGATAACCTCCTTTTACTTCTATGGACATGGGTCCACACACATCCGAGTGTATGAGCTCGAGAAGGTCAACAGCCCTCTCACCATGTCCACCAAAGGGAGCCTTGGTCATTTTCCCCATGAGACACGACTCACAGGTATCAAATGGTTTGTATTCGAACGAATTCAAATACTCATTTGAGTGTAATTGAGAGATTATTTTCTCACCTACATGACCAAGTCTGCAATGCCATAGATATGTAGAATTCACTTCATCAACACTGAAAATTTGCATAACATTAGAACGTGTATCTAATACATAAAGACCATTGACTAATGAACCATTGGCTATAACCAAACTATTATTCATTATAGAGCACCCAGTGCTATTAAAAGCCAATGTATATGCAATGTTATACAAACCAGAGATTAAAATAATGTTCTTAATAATATTAGGAACATAATAATAGTCATTCAGCTCCAGAATGACTCCTGAAGGTAAATTGAGGCGTGTAGTCCAGACAGCTTTGGCAGCAACTAAAGCTCCATTGCCCATCCTCAGTTCAATCTCCTTTTTGCCCAATCGCCTTCTATTTGCCAGCACCTGCACAGAATTGCAGATATGAGATGCACATCCAGTATCCAATACCCATGATGTGGATTCCATATATGACAAATTAAGGTCTATGACAAAAATACCTTCATTTAGAATTGCCTTACAATTCCTTTTCCAATGCCCAGTTTCCCCGCATCAAAAATATTTGTCTTCCTTTTCATTCTTCTTGCCCTTCCCTTTGTCAACTTTGGCGAGTTGCTTACCCGTGGCCTTTTTCTTTCCCTTCCCTTTGTTACTCGTGGTGGATATTTGAGAGGCCTTCCTTTTCTTGTTGGCCCGGCCAAGACGAAGATGGTTTATCTTTCTGCATGGTTTCTTCATCACTCTTTAACATATTGAGCAGCTCTGGGAGAGTTGCTTCAATCCTGTTCATGTTAAAGTTCATGATGAAGGAAGAAAAGGAATCGGGCAATGACTGGAGTATAAGATCAATGCATAGTTCAAGATCCAACTTGAACCCCAATGCATTGAGTCTTTCAATCCACTCCATCATTTTCAGTACATGGGCCTGTACTTATGAACCCGCAGACATCCGTGTCCTGAAAAGCCTTTTGGAGATGTCATACCTCTCAATCCTACCATGCTCCCCGAAGAGCTGGTGTAGATTGAGAAGTATACTTCTACAATCAGTCTTTTCGAATTGCCTCTGCATCTCGGGAGCCATAGAGGCCAACATGTAACATTGGGCAAGGGAGGAGTCCTCAGACCACTTGGCATAAGCCAGTAACTCGCCCTCGTCGGCATCAGGACCTAGCTCAGAATGAACCGTGTCCAACACGTACGCAATCTTTTCGAGGGTAAGGACTATGCGTAGATTACGCAGCCAATCCAAGTAGTTCGGTCCAGTTAAGCGATTTGCATCCAAGATGCCGCGGAGGGGGTTGGACGACGACATTGTAATCTGGATAAGAAATAAAAGATAACTTAGCATGTGTTCAAATTCTAACTTAGATGTGGTTTTCTATCTTAGTTAGTCCCACTATTTTTCGATCGAACTATATAACCCTCAGTATATAGAACGGGAGATCAGCGAGGTCAACCTAGTGGGTCGGAATCTTAACGAGACTGATGTACGACCTTGTGGAAAGCACAACAAGCCATACACCATCTCAAAGGCAGTCAACAGGCACTTGCATCCAATGCAATATCTGATATTCGGCCACCAAGAAATCATCCCCTTGTGGAAAGCACAACAAAAGATATTCTCGGTTAGATCTAACCATCATTACTACATAGCAATGAGTTCATGACCCGACCCTTGTGGAAAGCACAACAAGGTCGAGTTCAATTCCTCACCCCATTGAGGCCGAGCCTTGGAGTTTAATCCCGCCCCCAAACTCATGGACCTTGTGGAAAGCACAACAAATCCATGAAATGAAGACGTTCATTCACTCCATAATGATGGAGGGCCACGACGACTCCTAGAGCCACGCTCACCAGATCTAAAATTTAATCGCGAGGGAATTTAATTTTATCTTGATCTCACCCTAGGTGGTAATATAAATATATCCAATATATTTACCGTACCTAGTAGTTTGCACAAAATAAATGCATCCAATGCAAAAATAAAATGCAAGTGATCACGGACTTAATTCCTAATGTAACTAAGGCATCCGGCCCGCTTCCGAAGCAGCTGGATCGTCCTCGTCGGGTGTGCTCCGCGCTTTCAAACTCCGACACCGTAGTAATTACAACTTTTACACAGCTCGCAGGCCAGAAAAAAGTAAATTACATATCAATGAAATTCCAGAAGCCCTTAGGGCGAGTACAACAACGGAGGAAGATAGAAGTACATTAGAATTTTAACAGAGAGAGAAAGGAGGTTCGCAGACCCCAATTAATTACATTAATCCAAGTCCATGATCACTTGCCAACCCATTCAAATAAAATCAATCAAGGGTTATTTTCTGAAAATAATCCTTATTTTTTGAATTTAAAAATGGGATGTGCAAACAAAAATAGGCTAGCTTTGTTTAATTTTAAAAATCAAAGCATGATTAACTAAAATTAAACACACAAACAGGCCAATACAAGTTAAATAAAGTAAAGCACATAAAAAACCATCATTTTCTACAGGGGCATCTAATTGAGATAATTAATTAACTTTAAATTTAAATTTAATTATCTAATAATCAAATTTAAATTCAAAATTTAAACATGTCAATAATTTAAATTTAAATTCAAACTAATTATCCAAAAAAAATTGTTTGAAAATAAATTAAAAATAATGCAATTATCCTCAATTAGTAATTTTCTAAAATTCAAAATTTGAATTTGACAATTATCTAAAAATTAAAAATTCAAATAATTGAATTTTTCACATTTAACTTCAATAAAATTTTAAAATTTGAAATTTTTAATTATCTAATAATTAAAAACTTAAAACTTAAATTTTACTGAAGTAACTTCACTTATTACCATTTTATCTCAAGATAAATAGTAATTATCTCACCTTAGTAAATTCAACACGGTTAAATAAAATTTAACTTTTGACATTTACTTTTGAGGTAACACTATTTAACTTAATAGATAAAATTCTATTTAATTTATTGTGCATTTTGATATATATATATATCATATATATATGCACATAATAAATTAAATAAGATTAAAAAACACAATTTTTTTTATTTACAAAAAAATGTGCGCCGCCCGCGCACTCTGACCCGCGCGCCCGCAGGGCGCGCGGCGCCCGCCACGCGGGCCCCGGCTGCACCCCCCCACCCCCGCGTTGCGGGCGCCGCCTACGGGCGCCCGCCACGCAGCTGCCCCGCGTGGGCGGCGCCCGCCCATGCGGGTGCGCCCACGGGCGCACAGCGCCCTAGGCGCAGGGCGCCCTGGGCGTAATGCGCCCAAAACGGGCCAACAAATTTTTTTTTTAAAAAAAAAAATTTGCTCCAGGGATGCCTAGCATCCTGGAAGAACGGGGATGTCCAACATCCCCTTCTAACAATAACAATTGAAGTATTTAAACCCCTTTCAAATATGGTTCTAAACGGCGATAAAAACACCGACCAGAGCGCGAACCTGGCTCTGATACCACTGTAAGGTTTCGCACAACACCTACTGGCGACGCAGCGGATAACAAAAATTCTTTTCCCCGATCTCGGTGTTATGGAAAGCTTAATCTGTGCTCTAATCGGTATTTCTAATACCCTAATTACGGGTTACATGTTTCACCTTGCGCGGAACGACGCTGTCCGCGATGCCCGATGCAGAATATCGAGCCGCACAACTGTACGGCCTCTAGAGCAGATCCACACGGACTCTTGCGGCGACGGTAACCCCCCCCCCGGAACGACCTTCCCCGGCCCTTTTCACCTTCTGTAGAAAGGGAGGAAGAGGGAGGAAGAGGGGAGGAGCTAATCCTCCTCTCTTAAGCTTATGTGCTTGCTTAAGCCTAAGAGGTTTCAGTCAAACCCCATGATCGTGCCATTTGAGTATGACCTCCTTAAAGTGTATGACGTCTGTTCTAAACGAACTCACACGACCCTGGACAGGGATTTAACGGAGCGTCAATGTCATGACCCATTAACTGTCTGATATATACCCGACAGTGAGCGATCACCTCTTGACCATTGATGATCTTCACACGTATCCTGGAGTGGTTAATGACTCGGCAACTCATGACTTATGGTTAAAGTCACTTAGCCAAGTAATTAAACCATTCCAGTCCTCGTGTAAGATCCGATCAATGTCTCAGGATAAAGGACCAACGATGCTACTGAGACAGTTAGATTTTCAGTTGACATTAGGTATAATCAACCATCTAAAGATCCAATAGAGGATCAGTTCAGTGCACATCCTCCAAGGACATACACCTACACATATGTGTTGGTGCCCCGCACCAATAACCATGAGACTGGTCACTGACACATCATGTGTACTAGTTTAATTGGTAATCAAAGTCCCCGAGTGATTACCCTCCAACCAGGAATAGTTTAAGGTATGTGTACATGTAAAGTCAATCTCATGTTCGAGATCCCATCTCGAGCTGACTTTACAACCACATATCCTAGAGACAACGTAAAGTAACACAATCGTAGATTTACGCTCAAACACCACTTTATTAATAATGAACAAGATCGTGCAACTATTAGGCCTGCCCGACCCGAAATTGGCCTGTAGCACACCAACACCAACACCACTTGCAGGAGAATCCACACGACCAGCTGCAACCGCACGAGGGGATGAAGGGTGCGCAACAGGGCCTGCCTTGACCCCACTCACAACAGCCGCAGGGTGGGCCATTGAGGGAGGGTGCAATAAGGCATCGACTATAGGCAGAGGCTACACAGCAATACCAAAGGCAGAGGGCGCAGTAGCTTGTGGGGACGAGGAAGGGCCATGAACATCATCCGAAGGAGATGCTGACAGTCCAACAGCTACCACGCCAACAGGAGGAATGATCTACGCAGTACCAGCAGGCAGAAAGGGCAAAGGGGCGCCTGCAGAAGTTGAAGGGTCATGACCAGATGGCGAAGAGATGCGAGCAGGAAGGTCCACCACCTGGCTGGTAACAGCAGCGCCATCACCATGAAGACCCACCGAGGGGGAAGGGGGAGGCCCCTTCCCATGGCCAGCCATGGCTGGCAAAGGACGAAGCCCTGGCAGGGGAACCAAGGCATGAGCTCCACCAGAGGGAGAGGAAGGGGCACGTGGGGAGTAAGAATGCTATCAGGTAACTTTAGTTGATCAGTTAACCGACTATCAAGCAACATTCACATAGTCGATACTATCATTCGACTATCTTAAATCTATCTACAAATATCAGATAATTTAGTCGATCATTTATTCGACTATCTCAACACTGTCTATGATTGTCAGTTAACTTAGTTGATACATAAGATACTAACCTCATAGTCAAATCAGCTATTCAGCACATAGTCGCTTGCACTTCGACTATATTAAAATCTATTATCGACTATCTCAACAAGATTTGAACTTCGAATACATTTAATGTCCAAGTACAAGTATTTATTGCATGTCATGCAAAAACTTTCCTTCTTATATCACGTCTATCTAAAGACCTAGAAAGGTCAAGTTTTTCTTAATGCTATCTCAGGTAAGAGCAAACTGAATGGAAGGCTACAACACAAAGATCATACAGACACGTATTGAGGAGGGTAAATTTGGTTTGGCCCATGGACAGCCCAATAGCGGCAGGCCCAAATCGGATCCGTCCCCTTAGCATGCCCAAGAGGCGCCCGAGGTGAGCGGCCCGCCAAGGCGCGGCCCAACCCAATTTCGGCATTGGATTCTACAGCATGAGAAAGCGCATTAGTCGTTGGAGAACCCTCCGGTGACCGACCGTTGCCCCCTACCACGTCGGCCCTGACCCCATAACGGGCGAGCACGCCCCATGAGCGCCGTAAGACTCGCCCTGGGACCAGCCGATGACGGGGTATTCGCCCTCTAACGTGAAAGTCCCGCCGCTATAGCGGAAAGGAGTTGCTCCACTACTTAGGCCTTCCCTATCAAGGGATAAGGCTCCTCGCTCCAGGACAACCCTTATAAGAAGGGGAACAACAGAGAAGAGGGACACGGTGGATGATTCTACCAAGACCTGCTACACAAGAGAATAGAGCTACTAGCCCTACTGCACTACGAGAGAGAAGCACCAACAATCTATGCTGAAAGGGAAGCTCTCCTCTGGCGACCTTACTGCCCAGCGAGCACTCACCGAGTGAACACTGGGAGCGGCGAGCACTCATTTTGAGGATCTACACGGCCCTTCAGCTCTCGACTATGACATCCTTTTCTCTCTCTCTCTCTCGCTCTTCTCTATTCTTCATTAATCCGTTGCTGACTTAAGCATCAGAGGGTTGTCCCCTGAGGTAACACCCGAGACTCCTTCTGACACCCGTCTGGCTTCTGGTGATTGCAGGACTCCATGGGTGCAAGGTGACTTCCCCAACAAATAAATAGAGAAGGTGGTACGTGGCATAGGAATAACTTTCCTGCCTCTACACTTCTTGGCGCCGTCTGTGGGACCCTCGAGTGAAAGGCTATGGCACCCCGTGGAAGCCTCCGCAATGCTAGCAACCGGGGGCACGACTCCCACCAGGGACCCAACTCCCGCCTGGGGTCGTCGGAAGCTTCTTCCACTCATCCCCGATGTGAGGTCACCCCAAGTGACCTAGACGAAATCCGCCAGTAGATCCGAGCCCTGACAGAATTCTGTCAGGAACTTCGGAACCAATGGGTGGAGCCCCAGCGCACACTACCCGAACGACGGGAGGACGAGCGGGGCCAAACTGGGGAGAACCCTCGCCAAGTGCGAGAGGCCTCCCATGCCTCGGTCGCCAGGACCCGACGGTCGCGCAGCCAACCCACACCAAGGGTGCGCAGCCTACTGCACTCCAACCCGGAGATGGATCATCGGCTCCAACTCTTCGATGAGATAGAGGACAAAGTCTGATATCTGGATGACGTTGGTAGGGACACCGGGCCCACTACTCGGAGCCGACGCCGCACCGCCTTGACTGCACCAAGCTTGTGGCTCGGGGACTCGTTTGATGACTCGGCGTCCTGAATACGTCTTTATACGTATTTGTGTATCTGTGTGTACGATGGTATTTGTATTATTAAACCACCATATCTTATTTTATTTTTACCAAGTCAAAGTATTGTATTTTATTAGGGTCCAAGTCAAATATTGGTTGGTGAGCTTTGTTTTATTAGGCTAAGGGCATAAGAGCAATTAGGTGAAGTTAAAGGTTTGGTTGTCAAATCCCTCCCTATATAAAGGGGGGCCAGGGTGTTATGTTCTCATACATGAATGAGTAAAGGTTTTGCAATCACGTAAGAGTCCTCCCTCTTGCTTTTCCCCCTTCCCTCTTAGCTTCTTGTGAGTTTTGAGTGATTGTCCGGTGAGAGACCGCCCGGTGTGAGGCCGAGCTGTGCGAGACAACAACTATCCCATCCTATTCGCGTCCCAGAGCTATCGTCGATCCATCCTCCGACGCCGACCGCGTCAAATTTGATATCAGATCCCGACAACGACACCTCCGTCAACCCCGACGTCCCCGTCATCGTTCCCCCTTTCTTTCGATCGCCAGAAGTGAAAAAAATGGAAAACAAAAGAAACGAGAGAGCAGAAGGGCTTCGATTGAAAGAAAAAAAAATAGCAGAAAGATATCTCGGTGGAGAGAGAAAGAAAAAAAATAGAAAAAAATCACATTTTTAAGTTCGCGGGGGGGGGGGGGGGGCATTGTCGCTCGTGCCCTTTCAGATTTCCTCTTTGGCCGCAACGGCTAGAGCCTCTGCCTCGCGCACCGCAGCGCGCCACGGTGCCCGCCGTCGCACGCCCCGCCTGCGTCCGCACCCGTCGCAAGGGCGCTGCCCCGCAACTGCCCTGTGCCACGCGCCTGCGCCCAACCGCGCCACGCGCCCACGCCCTGCGCATCTGCGCCCCGTGCGCTTGCCGCAGCCGTGCCCGTGTGCCCGCATGCGTGCGTACCTACCGCCCAAGCCCGCTGTCGCCCGCCCAAGGCCGCTGCCGCTGCCACCAGCGCCCGTGCGCACCTGCATGCGCGCATGCTGAGCCAGCGTTGGCAGCCCGCCCGATCGCCCGCGTGCGCGCGCCCGCGTTGACCAAGGGGCGCCTGCCAGCTTTGACCCGCCTGCTAGCGTGATTGGTGGAGCAGTGAGATATATATATATATATATTATAATATATATATTTTTTAAAAATAATAATAATATTTGAAAAAAAATGTGTGTTAAATATATATGATATATATATCTAGGATATATATAATATGATATATATCTCTATATATATTTTCTATATATATATAAATCTATCTATATCATTGAAATAAATTATTGGTTGTGGCACTTGAGTCCACAACGACGGCCTAGCCGGCCAGAGTCGTCCAGTCGCCGACACATAGTCCGTAATTTACAGAGTGTGAGTGCCCGAGAGTGTCCATGCCCGGAGAAAATTTTAGATTGATGTGTTCCCCTGCGCGCTAAATTTTAAGTAGTTTGTATTAATTACATTCTCCCTGTGTGGAGTGAATATGTTGTAACTGCCCAAGCTTCGTCGACGCTGTGCGGGTACGCACGTCCCCACTCGCATTCATCTCCAGTCGGAGTTAGACTTTTCAATCTAGCTAGGTACGTGCTCCAATCACTTGCTTATTTAGTATCTTTTTAATTGCCGTGCCAAGTGAGAGACAGCCCGATCCATGCAGCTTGTCTCCTGAGTGCATCGCTGTGGACGGAGAGAGAGAGCTTGTATGCACCTACCCTTTAAAGCCCTAGAACTGCCGCATTAGGGTACCATAATTGTCAAGAGATAGTTCCACAACTACTCTGCCTACAGACAAGCAACCCTTCCTGACCGGTCCCTTCAAATTGACCCTTTGCCTATCAGCCAACAAATTGGGTCTAAGCCTTGCTAATCTTCGGTCCCAAGATTGCATCATTTAGGTCCGAGCTCGTGCATGCCACGCTGGTCTAGGAATTCATCAGGCCGTCTAGAGCGCCCTTCAATGCTACCCATGAATCAAAAGAGTGTGAGTGCTATGTTAGTCCAGCTCGAGCATAACCTTATGGCCCACTTTGAAGAATCCATAGGCCAATTACGAGCGGAGCTAGATGAGAGAATCCAGACTTTAGAGGAATGACTGAAGGGAGAGGAAGGAAAGGTGAATGGATGCGGCGATCCCGTAGCCAATCCTAGGGAGGAGAGAGACCAAGCCCGCCAGAATCAGGCTCCCCAAGGTAGAGAGCAAGAGGCACGTGCGTCTCGAGAGAGAGACCACGACGATGAGGATATCATCCTAAGGAACGTCAAAATTGACGCTCCGAGTTTTGATGGGTCCCTAAACCCCGCTACATATCTTGATTGGGAGACCGGGATGGATCAATATTTTGACTGGCATCGCCGCATGACCCCTGCTACAAGGGTGATGTTTGCCAAAATGAAACTTCTAGGTCAAGCCAAGACCTACTAGTGCAACATCGAAAATCTCCTAGCAAGGAGACGAGAGGAGCCCATAAGTACGTGGGAAGAAATGAAGGAGAAACTGAGGGAGAAGTATCTGCCACCCTCCTACCATCAGCATCTTTTAGACCAATGGCAGAAACTCACCCAAGATGGAAAGTCCGTGGATGAGTACATCGCCAAATTTGATGAATTCTTCCTTCGAAGTCGAGTCACAGAGGATGCCTCCGTCACCCTCTCACGGTTTAGGGCTGGCCTACACGAGAGTATACAACGGGAGCTATTTCTACGAGAGGTTAACACCCTCGAGCACGCCTACCAGGTTGCTTGAGATGTCGAGCGGTTTCAAAGGGTGGTCCCACCTCGGGTCCCCACCTACCACAAATCAGAATCCTGAAATCTCCTGGTCCGCTACTCTGAGGGACATAGCCCCTCCACCTCCTATATCCCTAATGCTACCCCACTTCGGACCATTGCCCCTACTGTTCCTTTCACAAGGAACCCCTTACCTGCACCCGCTGCTGTGCCCAAGCTCGAGTACACTCCGCCAACTGATAGGAGAGATGACAAGGGAAAGGGAGTCATCCCTAGCACCTCCCAACCAGTCCCTGTCTTGAGAATTCGTTGCTTTGGGTGCCATAACCTAGGGCATGTTGCCTCTAATTGCCCCATCCGAGCCTTAGTCATCACCGACCCCCAGCTTGTGGAGCTTCCACCTCAGGAAGGAGAAGCCATTGAGAGGTATGAGGCCGATCCTGACCTCATTGTCCAGTTTGAGAAAATGGATGTAGGGTATGATGGAACGCATATCGAGTACATTCAAGTGGAAGATATTGCCGAGGGCTCTAACCAGGAAAGATGGGTGTAGTCCGCTGCATCCTAACGCACCCCCAGGAAGACGATTGGCGTCGAACCTTGTTGACACCTTGAAAATGAACAAGGGTGGAAGCAGATCATACCCACAGTGAAAGACCAATGATGAAGCTCGTCAACCATTTACCCGGCTGAAGCTTTTGTCGGCCGAGCTGATGTCTGGTGCTGATGTCACTCAGATGGCAGCACTAACAAAGCAGCAGTCGCTTGACTAATGAGACTTCCTAGCACACTTTAATAGGAACTGTGTTACTGCCTCATCCAAGAATCCACAGATGACATGTCATGGTAAGTCAGATGTCGGCTTATTGACAGATGTGATGTAAGATAAAGATGAAGCCGGTACCGGCAGATGAAGATTGTAAAGGCTTTTGCAAAGTCAGAACACAAGAAGAATCGTCTCCACAGATTATACACCCGGCTGAAGTCTTCCTAGACTAAAGCTGATGTCCGATCTCATCACCATTCAGGTGCTGATATCGATAAAATGATACCCGGTTTTGTCATCATTCAGATGGCAATACTGATGAAACCCATGTCAGCGGACTGATGAAAACTATACTAATAATCTCAATACAAAATATATTACCAACGGGGGACCCTCTTGGGTACTGATGTACGTGAGGGGCCTATGAAAGGCCTGGTCAAAGAGACCTAAATGGGCCTGTAATAGTGGCGTCGGGAGCCACCTTGTCAAAGCCTAATGGCTGCACCAAGAGGCTGGAGCCTGCGCGCCGGGAAGCCCTCAGCTGAGGCGCGCCGTGAGGTGCCTGGCGAGAAGGCAAAAAAGGGACGACTATAAAGCCCCTTCCCTTCGAAAAGAAAGAGACGAAGAAGGAGGGGGAACAGTAGAAACGAAAACCAGATAGAAAAAAAGCCAGAAGAGAGACCGAGAGGGAAAAAAAAGAAGAAGCTGAGAGAAGAAGAAGAAAGGGAGATTCAGGTGGGTAGCCGGGGAGGGAGAGGAGTCAATGCTCCGCCCTCCCCCATGCTTTCCTTTTTTTCTTTTCTTCTGATGTAATCTGGCGAGGGTTTCTTGATGTATCAATGTAGCCGGAGGATTCCGGTCTTAATTTCCATCTCTCTGTCTTTCATTTACCTTCTACGATCTGTATAGGTTTGGGATGATGCAATGAAATGAAGGATCAACATGGCTCGTTTGAGCATTCGATCGATTGGAATGTCTGCTGTCTTTCTCCCCTCCTTGCATCGGTTGTTCTTCTGAATATCAGTTTGCTCAGATGTTACAGCTTTCCGATTCATGTTTCGACCGCCCCCTCCCTAGCCTGTTCTCTAGTGAAGGATGAAGACGGAACCTCAACCCTCGTTCAATGGGTTATTGGGCTCTGTCCCCCCTCTTCCTTCCCCTCGGATCATGATTTTCCCAGATATTATAGATGTCTGTCGAGCTCCCATCTCGTTCAGGGTCAGAGACATCAATCTCTTGACCGTCTGAGCAGCAGGTGAGTAGAGGAAATGCCATACGTCCCACGAGGATTCAATAATGGATGATCTGCCCTTTGACTGATGCTAACCCCCATGTAATCCCCTCCTGCAGCCCAGATCTTGCCTCAATCCGAGCCAGAAATCCCAGAAATCTCCTGAGCAGAGTATCGCAACTAAGCCATAAACCCTTTAGCCCCTTCCCGGCGTGGTCATTTCCCCGCCGAGAACTACTCCGCCGAGAGATCCCCCTTGCTTTAGCCCCTTCAGCAAGCCAGACAAAGCCTCTTGCGATACAGCCTTCCCGGCCTGGGGGCCTCCCGGCGCCGGGTTCCCGGCGCCGTCATTACCGCGCCGAGAACCCCTGCGCCGAGAGCTCCCCCCTTTTGGCCAATGAAACCTACGCCGGGAACTACGCTTCCTGCCATCCTTTCTTTACGTTGTGAATCCCCCATTCCTTGAACCCCGGATGGAAGCCTTCCTGCTACAGGCCAAGGAACCACACAGATGCCCTTTGAAGTCCGATCAACCAAGCTTTGCATCCTGTCGAAGGATACCCCAGATCATCATATGTACCTAAGGGATAAACATCATTGGGGATAACTCCCCTATATAACCTTACGAGCCAGAGAAACTCTGCCACTGCATAAGTTTTAATGGCCTCAAAGGGATATTAAGTTGGTGCTGTGATCACATACACGGGCTAGGGGTCCCATACCCCCCTTATTCTGGCTTTCATCCCGGCACTCCGTGGGTGATCGTCTATCACTCCCTGGCATACGCTAGGTACGGGGGAGGTGCTGCTGAAATCCTCCCAGGCCGATGAAAGATAATACTGAAGCTGTCCTCTGGACTCCGCATGGTAATGGTGAAAAGCACCTCTGTGTGGGGCTCTTCCCCTCCAATCCCTCTCAGCTCTCGGCCTCCTTTAAAGCATATACAACTAAAACCAGTTGAACCCCATCTCTAGTCCCCAGAGCCAATCTACTTTATATAATTCCCAGAAAACTCTCAAAATCCTAAAAACAGGGTACCGTAAAATCCTGAACTCCTCACGGCGCCCAAACACCCACCTTCTTGGCACCTGCCTCTCGGCGCCACCAGCTCCCGGCGCGGCCTTGAGCGCGCCGGGAACCCTCACGCCGAGAGCTCCTCTTCCCCCTTTTAGCCTACGCCGAGAACCCCCTTGGAGAATCTTCAGCACGTCGGGAAGTCGGCGCCAGGAGCTTCCTGGACTCTTCCCTTCGGCCACGTCGGGAACCTCCACCTTCTTGCCACTCACGCCGGGAGCCTTAGCCTCCCATCTATGGTCATACCGAGAGCCTAAGTTGCCACCCTGTGAGCCCAAATGCCCAGAGCTAACCTACACAGAGATATTCGTGGATCACCAGATGTGCCCCAAGGATAAAGTTAAAGGGAGGCAGACTCCCTTATGTTCCATCGATTCATGTCGAATTCACAACGACGCGCCTCCCTCTTAGCTCCGGTGAGCCATGCCAATGCATGAGTGCCACCAGCTCTTGTGAGGGAAGAATCAAACATTGCCTTAGGGCATACATGTGTAACGTGGAGAGGCCCGACCTTTCTCTTTCTCTCGGCTTTCACCCCGGCACTCCGTGGGTGATAGCCTATTTCCCTCTGGGTATGATCCAGACTATGGGGAAGTGCCGCTGAAATATTAACCGATGTTTTAAACCTCCATCATGATCACCGCTCATCCTGTCCGCGATTGATATCCTATGTTTCACCTTTTCCCCTGAGTCTGATTATTTTTTGAACCGCCGATTCAGCGAGATAGTTTGTTTCTGTGGTTAATGTTATTCTCTTACTCGCCTTCCGGGCCTGGTACGAAGTTCAAAGTTATGTATATGAATATCTGTTTGCCTTATAAGGCCTCCTATTTTGGCGTTTAATCAAGGGTTGTCCTTCCTTGGAAGGGCGTAATTAACGTCATAGCCTTTATGGTATGACGGACTTCTGGTCCCGACTCGGACCTCACAATCGACTGACCAAGTCAGATCGAGCGCACAATGAAATTGTCACACACGTGACTGGCACGCCTAATTAACAAAACAAATAAATAAGTCAAATAAAATAAATAAAAATCAATTAAAATAAATCAGATAGACCTATCCCCACAAACCTCCATCTTCCAAACCTATATCATGGTGAAATCCCAACCCTACAAGGTGATCTTTGACAACGGGAGTTGTATTAATGCAGTCTCTTCAGACTTTATCTCCCGTCTAGGTCTACCTACCCATCCCCATCCTAGGCCATACAATGTGGCTTGGGTTGATGACACTTCTATCCCAGTCACCACTACACGTGTCATTCCAATCTAATTTCAGTCCTACCAAGGACAGATCTTATGCTATGTAGTGCCAATGAAGGTCGGTAGCATCATCCTAGGACGACCGTAGATTTATGATGTAGACCTTACTACATTCGGTCGGTCCAATCAGTGTTCCTTCTCACACAATGGGAAGAAGATAGAGTTGTACCCAGCACCCCCAAAGGTGACCCCGGGAAAGAGTTCCACCTCCACCCCCACTGGAACCCCCAAGGTTCAAGAGAGTCCTTGAATTCCCACTAAAGGGAAACTTTCCATTCCCTCTTCCCCCGCACCTATCACACCCGTTCCTAAGGCCCCTAAGGTTAGTCTTGACCCAGTTAGGCGCCTTAACTTCATAGGTGTCCGTGAGCTGAATAGAGAGGTTGCCGATGGTGCCCCTGTTTGGGCTGTTGTTGTCACCATCACACCCGAGGAGTCCCAAGTCTCAGTCCCACCTGAAGTCCAGGCAATCTTACAGGACTTCCAAGATATTTTTCCTTAGGACTTGCCTTCTAGAGTCCCTCCCATGCGTGATGTACAACACGCTATTGACCTTGTCCCTGGATCCACCCTACCCAACCTTCTCCATTACAGACTGAACCCCAAAGAGCATGCTGAGCTCCAAAGAATTGTCGAGGACCTTATCCATAAGGGTTTCCTTAGGGTGAGCAAGAGCCCATGTGCTGTCCTTGCCTTGCTCACACCCAAGAAAGATGGCACCTGGCGGATGTGTATTGACAGCCGTGCCATCAACAAAATCACTATCAAGTATAGATTCCCAATTCCCCGTCTTGATGACATGCTTGACATGATGAGTGGAGCCACCATCTTTTCTAAGATTGACTTGAAAAGTGCCTACCACCGGGTCCGTATCCGACCAGGGGATGAGTGGAAGACAGCCTTCAAAATAAAAGAAGGTCTGTATGAGTGGATCGTCATGCCATTTGGGCTATCCAATGCCCCCAGCACCTTTATGAGGCTTATGACGGAAGTCCTCCGCCCTCTCATCGGTCGCTTTATTGTCGTCTACTTTGATGACATTCTCATCTATAGCCATAACCCTCAGGACCACATCCACCATTTGAGGGAAGTCTGCGAGACTCTGAGGAGAGAAACCTTGTTTGCCAACCTCAAAAAATGTGAATTCATGACAGACCGGGTTACTTTCCTTGGGTTTGTGGTATCTAGTCAAGGAGTGTCTGTGGACCAATCTAAGGTCCGAGCCATAGTAGACTGGCCCGAGCCCCAGAACGTCCATGACATTCATAGTTTCCAGGGGCTAGCCACTTTCTACAGACGTTTCATTCAGGGATTTAGCACCATTATGGCCCCCATTACGGATTACATCTGTAAAGGGAATTTTAAGTGGACCAAAGTCCCGTCCCAGGCTTTTCTTACCATAAAGGAGCTCATGACCAAAGCCCCTGTCCTCCGCCTGCCAGACTTTTCCAAAGTCTTTGAAATATCATGTGATGCATCTGGCGTAGGAATAGGAGTGGTGCTTAGCCAGGAAAGCCACCATGTGGCTTACTTCAGTGAGAAGTTTTCTAATGCAAAGCTTTGCTACTCCACCTATGATAAGAAGTTCTATGCCATGGTCCAAGCTCTCAAACACTAGAGACATTATCTCTTACCACAAGAGTTTGCCTTATACTCGGACCACGAGGCTTTGAAATTCCTTAGCTCTCAGAAGGGCTTAAACCCTAGGTATGGTCGGTGGGTAGAATTCCTCCAGTCCTTCACATTTGTCCTAAAACATAAGGTTGGAAAAGAGAATAAGGTAGCCGACGCCTTGAGTCGAAGGGTCTCCCTTCTTTCCACTGTTCGAGTAGAGGTCACTGGATTTGACTGCATGAAAGAACTCTATGGAGAGTGTCCCGACTTTGGCCCTGCCTACTCTACCTTGTCTGCTGGATCCTCGACAGCCTTTGCTGACTATCTACTCCAGGATGATTTTCTATTTCGAGGGCAGCAACTCTGTGTCCCGAGGACTTCTGTTCGGGACTTCCTAATTTTGGAAATGTACGTTGGAGGTCTTGCTGGTCACTTTGGACGCAACAAGACCATTCATTCTGTGGAGGAGCATTTTTATTGGCCTGGCTTGAAGAAAGATGTGGCCAAGATTGTAGCCCAGTGTATGACATGCATAATGGCCAAACAGGTCAAACAAAACACTGGTCTCTACACTCCTCTCCCCATTCCTGATAGACCGTGAGTTTATGTGAGCATGGATTTCATCCTTGGATTACCTCGTACTGCTCACAAACATGACTCCATCTTTGTGGTCGTTGATAGGTTCTCTATAATGGCCTATTTCATTGCATGTTCCAAAACATCGGATGCATCCAGAGTAGCCCACCTATTCTTTGATGAAGTCGTGTGTCTGCATGGTCTCCCCCAAACCATAGTGTCTGACCGAGATGTCCGGTTCACTAGTTACTTTTGGAAGACACTTTGGCACCTAGTAGGCACTAAGCTGAAATTTTCCACAGCCTATCACCCACAAATCGATGGGCAAACAGAGGTTGTCAATAAAAGTTTAGGGAATTTACTGTGGTGTCTTGTAGGGGACCATCCTGGCACTTGGGACCTTCTTTTTCCCAGAGCCGAATTTGCATACAATAGCTCTGTCAATAGGTCCATAGGTAGAAGTCCATTTGAGGTCGTGCATGGCTACAAACTTAGGAAACCTGTGGATCTCATTCCCCTTCCCCTCGAGTCTAGAACATCCAAGTCCGCTAAGGAATTTGCACAGCATGTCAAAAGTCTACATGAGTCAATTAGCTAGCAAATAAATCTTAGTAATGAGACTTACAAACGCTTGGCTGATTCGCATAGGTGTCACCATGAATTTCAAGAAGGTGACATGGTTATGGTACGGGTTCGACCCAAACGACTACCCTCGGGCGCCATTAAAAAGTTGCAAGCCCGTAGTGATGGTCCCTTCCCAATTCTGCGAAAGATTGGCTCCAATGCATATATTGTGGACTTACCTCCCGAATATGGGATTAGCTCTACTTTTAATGTGGTAGACCTAGTGGCCTACAAGGAACCCACAATGATTCCTAGTGACCCTTTCGAGCCTTGTCCTCCCATTGCGAGTGAGCCCTCCCATGTGCGTCCCACAACCTCGAGAGCACCGCGCGAGCAAATTGAGAGGATACTGGATGAGCAAGTGACAACTACACGGATTAGGGTGTACCAGCGCTACCTTGTCCGCTGGCGGGATCGACCACCTTCTGATGATTCCTGGATCAGCCGGGAAGATCTCCCGCGTCTTGATCCTGATCTGCTAGAGCACTGCCACAGCAGTGTTCCCCCTTACTTGACGGAGTCGAGTTCCAGCCACCCCGGGAGGGTTGGTGGGGACACTGGGCCCACTACTCGGAGCCGACGCCGCACCGCCTCGACTGCACCAAGCTTGTGGCTCGGGGACTCGTTTGAAGACTCGGCGTCCTGAATACATATTTATACATACTTGTGTATCTGTGTGTACGGTGGTATTTGTATTATTAAACCGCCATATCTTATTTTATTTTTACCAAGTCAAAGTATTGTATTTTATTAGGGTCCAAGTCAAATATTCGTTCGTGAGCTTTGTTTCATTAGGCTAAGGGCATAAGAGGAATTAGGTGAAGTTAAATGTTGGGTTGTCATAGCCCTCCCTATAAAAAGGGGGGCTAGGGTGTTATGTTCGCATACATGAATGAATGAAGGTTTTGCAATCACGTAACAGCCCTCCCTCTTGCTTTTACCCCTTCCCTCTTAGCTTCTTGTGAGTTTTGAGAGATTGCCTGGTGAGAGACCGCCCGGTGTGAGGCGGAGCTGTGCGAGACAGTAAATATCCCGTCCTGTTCACGTCCCGGAGCTGTCGTCGATCCGTCATCCGATGTTGACCACGTCAAATTTGATATCAGAGCCCAACAACGGCGTCTCCGTCAACCCCGACGTCCCCGTCATCTTTCCCCCTTTCATTCGATCGCCAGAAGTGAAAAAAAAGGAAAAGAAAAGAAATAAGATAGCAGAAGGGCTTCGGTTGAAAGAAAAAAAAGAAAAAAAAATAGCGGAAAGATATCTTGGTGGAGAGAGAAAGAAAAAAACAAAAAAAATCACATTTTTAAGTTCGTGGGGGGATGGGCATCGTCGCCCGTGCCCTTTCAAATTTCCTCTTTGGCCGCAACGGCCAGAGCCTCTGCCTCCCGCGCCGTCGCGCCCCACGGTGCCCACCGCCGCGCGCCACACCGCCCACAACCGCGCGCCCCACTTACGTCCGCACCCGCCGCAAGCACGCTACCCCGCAACCACCCCGCGCCACGCGCCTACGCCCAACCGCGCCACGCGCCCACGCCCTGTGGGTCTGCGCCCCGTGCGCCTACTGCGGCCGCGCCCGTGCGCCCGCCTGCTTGCGCACCTACTGCCCAAGACCGCTGCCGCCCGCCCAAGCCCGCCGCCGCTGCCACTTGCGCATGTGCGCACCTACGTGCGCGCGTGCCGCGCCAGGATTGGTAGCCCGCCCGGTCGCCAACGTGCGCGCGCCTGCGCGACCGCGTTGACCAAGGGGCGACTGCCAGCTTTGACCCACCTGCCAACATGATTGGTGGAGCAGTGAGAGAGATATATATATATATTATATAATATATATATTTGAAAAAATAATAATAATATTTAAAAAAAGTGTGTTAAATATATATGATATATATATCTAGGATATATGTAATATGATATATATTTCTATATATAAATCTATATATATCATTTAAATAAATTATTGGTTATGGCACCTGAGTCAACAACGACGGCCCAGCCGGGCAGAGCTGGGTATACCACTGGTTGCCAATTGCCCCCAAACCCAATTCCAATCCAAACCCTTTTAGGAGGTTGCTTGGAGACATCCAATTGAACACATACACGAGCAGCATCAGTGCGGACAAAGTGTTCCTATCCACTTGAAGAACTGGGCCAATACTGCCCACAATAGAATGAATCATGCCTTCACTTCAAAAATTAGCAGGGAGACCTGGCAATTCCAACCACACAAGGACCAATGGGGAGTCTTCGTCTGGTGAAAAAGTCATTGTCCACTTAGAAAACCAGAAAGGTTTGCCTTTAACATATAGAGACTCTTTAAGGACTTGTAAAAAATCTTCACGATTCTAAAAGCGAAGCATCAAATGGTGCCCATTCATGTTGCTGATAATAAAGTCTTGTTTAAGTTGAAACCTTTGGGTGAAATGCAATATGATATCTTGGTAAGCCGGTCTACCCAAAGGTGTCTTGGCAACGATGGCAAACTCAAGTGGTTTACATGAGGTGTTGATCTCGTCCAAGTTGAAGAATGCTGCAGGCTCCCCCAAGTCTGTAAAAGTAGGGCTGTGGGCAATGATGGGGGGGGGGGCAAAGGTGATGCTTCTTGAAGAAGGACCTGAGCAAAGGAGGGTGGTGCAGAAGAAGGACTAACACCCAAGTCTTTTGCAGTAGAAGCCGAGGGGAGAAGAGGCCATGGGTTGCTAGGACCCGCCTTCGGGGGAGCAGCCTGTGAACCGACAGGAAGCCAGCCACGAGTAGCAGGGGCTTTCACATGAGAAGCACGTGCACTAACCCCACCAACAGCACTGGTAGGCAAAGGACCACTGGCAGGAGAATCCACACGACCAGCTGCAACCGCACGAGGGGATGAAGGGTGCGCAACATGGCCTGCCTTGACCCCACTCACAACAGCCGCAGGGTGGGCCATGGAGGGAGGGTGCAATAAGGCATCGACTATAGGCAGAGGCTACACAGCAATACCAAAGGCAGAGGGCGCAGCAGCTTGTGGGGACGAGGAAGGGCCATGAACATCATCAGAAGGAGATGCTGACAGTCCAACAGCCACCACGCCAACAGGAGGAATGATCTGCGCAGTACCAGCAGGCAGAAAGGGCAAAGGGGCGCCTGCAGAAGTTGAAGGGTCATGACCAGATGGCGAAGAGATGTGAGCAGGAAGGTCCACCACCTGGCTGGTAACAGTAGCGCCATCACCAGGAAGACCCACCGAGGGGGAAGGGGGAGGGGGAGGCCCCTCCCCATGGCCAGCCATGGCTGGCAAAGGATGAAGCCCAGGCAGGAGAACCAAGGCATGGGCTCCACCAGAGGGAGAGGAAGGGGCACGTGGGGAGTAAGAATGCTATCAGGTAACTTTAGTCGATCAGTTAACCGACTATCGAGCAACATTCACATAGTCGATACTATCATTCGACTATCTTAAATCTATCTACAAATATCAGATAATTTAGTCGATCATTTATTCGACTATCTCAACACTGTCTATGATTGTCAGTTAACTTAGTCGATACATAAGATACTAACCTCATAGTCAAATCAGCTATTCAGCACATAGATGTTGTGCCCCTTGTGCTTTGATGAATGTGGTGTTTTAATGATAGCAACATGAATGAGTCACCACATTGAATGATAGCAACATGAATGTTTATAACGGATATACTCTGTGGAAAATGCATAATTGATATACTCTGTGGAAAATGCATAACTGATATACACTGTGGAAAATGCATATGACTGGACTGTGGAAAATGCATATGACTGTGACTGGTATATTCTCTGGAGAATGCTTGAGTATGTTATATCTGATCTATTCTGTGGAGAATGCATGAGTGTGCTAAATCATGCAGTGTTCCATACTAAGTGCATAATGTGTTTTGTGCTTGAATCAAGATCATGCATTGCTTCTTTTGTGCATATACGGCATCAGTGCACTTAGATGGGTCGACCCCCTTCCTTGATGGGTCGACTCCCTCAGAACACAAGTCTATACAACTGTACATCTTACTTAGTGTCTCATGCAGCGTCAACGCTGTAAGTGTGTACGTTGCATTCTCAAGTCTGCAGCGTCAACGCTGTAAGTCTAGACAGCCTCTGTGTGTTCTATGCAGTTCACAAGTCTATACACTCAGCATAGTCTATACATCGTGTTGTGTCTGTGTTGTGTTTGGGCATCGTTGAGATCACAAGTCTATACACTTGTCTCATGCAGCGTCAACGCTGTAAGAGTGTACATTGCATTCTCAAGTCTGCAGCGTCAACGCTGTAAGTCTAGACAGCCTCTGTGTGTTCTATGCACTTCACAAGTCTACACACTCAGCATAGTCTATACATCATTAATGTATGTGACAAAGTCTGTACATCGCCCTAGATTGCATTAGCAAGTCTATACATTGTCAGGGCTTCATGCACTAAGTCTATACATGCTTAGTTTGTACATCGGTTTGTTCACGCTTCATCATGTATGTACATTGTCAGTGCATCATGTAAGTCTGTACAGAGTCTTGTTGAAAGTCTGTACATCGTCTTCTTATTCATGCATAGCATGCATTGTTCATGAACTCTGTACAGCCCAAGTCTGTACATCGCATCATATTGTTCATGCAGTGTCTTGGTGAAGTCTATACATCGTTTCACTGTACAAGTCCATACAATACATGCACTTTCATTCAAGTCCACACATTGATGCATTGTAGATAGCTCGAGGTGAAGTCTGTACAGCCATTGCCTTCATATAAGAAGTCTGTACATCCTACTGCACTGTAGCTTTCACGGAACCAAGTCTATACACTGCTGCACGTTGTGTTTTGTCGAAATCTGCACATTGCTGAATGATCTGCAAGTCTGTACACTGGTCGAGCATTTAAGTCTGAACATTGGCCAAGTCTACACATCGGCACTGTAGCTTGCTTAGCTCAAGTCTATACATCCGTTTGCACAGCACATGAACTCTATACATTGCATTGTTCATGCACGGCACAGCAAGTCTGCACAACGTCCGTCTCATTTAGCGTCTAAGGCAAGTCTATACACTGGAAATTGAAGTGTGTACATTGAGCGTCTCATTGAGCGTCTCATGTAAGTCTATACATCACATTGGGCTTCAAGCTTTACAAGTCTGTACAGAGCTTTCGTCTCATGAATTGTCTAAGCTAAGTCCATACATTGGACTGTAGCATCTTTACCCACGTTCTATGCTTCAAGTCTGTACATCCTTCAAGGGGCCAAGTCTATACATTGTGTCGTTCACATCTTCAAGTCTGGACATTGCCCAGTCTGCTTCGCAAAGTCTATGCATCCATTGGTTCTTAGTTGGGCCAAGTCTATACTTTGCCTAGTCTGCTTCGCAAAGTTTATGCATCCATTGGTTCTTAGTTGGGCCATGTCTATACATTGCCCAGGGTGCATAACGTCAAGTCTTTACATTGAACTCTATACATTGCATGTAGTTGCGCTTCACAAGTCTACACATTGCTATTCTTCACAGCAAGTCTATACACTACTCACTCATATAGGAAGTATGTACATCGCATAGCTTCATGATGTGACACAACCCCTTGGAGGTGGAAGCCACTTGACCAATGCACCTTGGACCTATATTCGCAAGCAAGCAATCGATCGGCAAACCCACTCCAGCGGACTCACCCGTGTAGCGCACACTCGGATCCGTAGATGGACCGGCGATAGTGGAGAGGGTCCGAGGAGGGACCTCGCCTTTCTGGGGATTTGACTAGCTTGGGTTGAACCCCTAAGGGCCTGGGATTCCCAATTCCGTGGGCAGCCAGCAAGCCAAGGGCGTGGGTTGTAGGGTCGCACTCTCAACTCACTCCGCGGTGGTCACAGAATTCAATGGAGTTTGAGATCGGGCGTTCACCTCACCGCCGATGGGCAACTAGAAACGATACTAAGACAAGAAAAAGTAAAACCAGCAGAGGAAGTGACCAGAAGCTCACCTGATCGGTGTGAGGACGCCGATCCCGGCCGGAGACGAGGGCGAGTGAGGAAGCGTGGGCTACCCGCACGCCGCGCCGATGACGCTTCGGCCGCTTACCTGCTAGTACAATCACTACGCCCTCACAGAGGGGGTGGACTAGGGGTGGGGATGATTAATTACAATCAAAACTACCTCCACGCAGGGAGGGGCGGTCAGCCGGCCAGGCAAGATCGGACGGAGAGCTAAATGAGTCGCCGAAAGAGGACTTCACCGATTCTGCCCGCTTCTGGAACTGCCTGATAGGTACTCGCTGTTGGCGCTGCCACGGGTTCTCCCGAACTTGGAATTCGTCGAAACCAGTGCTCAATCTTCACTGACTGATCCGGGAGAGCTGCTGAATTTTCTTGTGGGTTCGAGTGGTCGTTGACGGCCGGGGCAGGCGCTGGACCGGTGCTGCTCTGTTCTGGCTCTGACTGGTCCCAGGACGCTGCAGCAGGTTGACAAACTCGCCACGAACTCCCCCAAGATCCGAATGATGCGGGGCCAGAACGGACGCGAGCGTGAACGAGTCTTCTTCAATACACAACCAATAAGATCACCAGAGGAGGTCGGAGTCGAGATAACCAGCCCGAAGAGTGGGGGGGTATCAGGACTGTCTCTGACTAGCCAGACCTGCGTACCTGAGGGAAAATAATTGGAACGGGGTACTCCGAACTCCAAAAGAGACTCTGCTTGTTTTGATGGATAGGGGACTGGTAGAGGTTCGTCCAAGTCAAATGGTACGCCAAGGGCAGCTGGGGTGTGGTTTCAGCAGCTTCTGAACTGAGGCTCTGGTCTCTGCTCAGGTGCCGGATGCGCAGTCGGGCAAGAACGGACGTCGCGGATGGATCCAACCTCGGAATGAGGCTGGATCACCTCGCTTGCGAAGCCGACTGGAAGAGCTTTCCGGCAATATATGATACACCTCCAGAAGATTCGCGGTGAAGATGTGGCTACCTATGCAACTTGACCCTTGACTGCTGCCTACGAACTGAGATGAACCGGGCTGTGATAGGTGATGGGAAACGGGGTAGATGGGATGGGAGATGGGGTGGATGGGTGTGGGGGCGACCCCGGGCTGTGTGGGGGTCTAGTAGAGGGTGATCCAAGGTGTGGGAGGGGCAGAATGGGGGCTGGAAGATGGTCTAGCAGGTGGAGGAAGGGGGAGCTGCGAATTTGGGTTGGGAAGGAGAGAGGGAAGGAGAGATCTCTCCCAAGGTTGGAATGTGACTTAATGGGGGTTGTTAATGGGGGTCTTGGGGATGGGAAGGGGTGTGTTGGGAGATGGAGAGGTGTGTTGGGGAAGGGAAGGGGTGGCTTGGGGAAAGGAATGGTTGCTTGGGGAAGAGGAAGGGTTGCTTGGGAGAATGGAGAGGTGCCTAGGAGAGGGGAATTCCACCTAGGGGTTGGAGGGGAATTGAATGAGTGTATGGGGAAGGGGGAGGGGTCTTAATGAGAGGTGAATGGGGAGGAGAGAGAGAGAATTTCAAAATTAGGGGTGGGGAGGAGAGAGAATGGGGTTCGCCCCCTTTTGAGAGAGAGAGAAGAGAGAGAGGGGGGGAATCCACCCCTTAGAGAGAGAGAGAGAGATTCTCATAATTGTAGTGGAATTTCAAATTTTCTTTCAATCATTCATTAGCTTCAAATGGAAGAAATGGGGTCCTATTTATAGGGATCCCATAATTTACAATAAGTCCATGACTTTTACACTAATGACAAGAAACCAAGGGGAAGGGGGGCCCATGGGCCTAGCCCATTGAATTGGGCCCATTAACCTATCAAACCAACATAATGACTCAAGACTTAGGTAAATGACTCATTAACCTAGGTACTAGACTTAAATAAAAGGAAAATTACATGATAAGAAAATAAAAATTACATCATATGACTCGAAATAAAGTGACGAACAAGATGAAGCACAACTGGCAAGCATCAGGATCCTCGAACAAATGAGATCCCCAGTGATGTCCCCATCACTTCACATATATGAAGTCTATACTTTGAGGAGAGTCTATACATTGCATTGGCTTTGAGCTGATGGGTCGACCCCCAGATCAGCAAGTATGTACAGAGCTCTGCCTTGTTCAGCATCATAAAGTATATATAATGCATTGTTTCCTTAAAGTTTGTACAGGGTTTATACTTAACCTGATAAGTGTTCTCGTCTGTCTGACAGATGGTCTGCTCATGGAGGCTAATGAAGGGCACGTGATCCGAGGGCTGACAGGAAGCTGACACGTGGCCAAATATCTAGGCGGGAACTGTGGAAGCCACACGCGCCCAGTGCTATCTCCTGCTGTGAGTGCCTATAAAAGGAAGCCTTCGTCCAACAGAAAAGCAAGATCGAAGTTGAGAGATCAAAGGGAAAAGTCTATACAGTGAGATAGAAGTAGCAGAGAGCTTTCGATCCACGGAGAAGAACAAGAAAAGAAAAAGAAGAAGAGCAGAAGGAAAGGAAGAGAAAAAGAGAGCTAGAGAGCTCGAGCAGAGTGTATAGAGAAGAAGAAGAGAAAGAAGTTGAGAAGAAATAGTGAGATCGAGAGAAGAGGAGAGCAGTTGTCTGAAGATCAGTCTTCACTGGACCGTGGATCAAATCCAGGCCAGTCATCTCATTCTGAGCCACATTGTGCTTCATCGCTTTTTAGATTTCAGTTGATGTTGTTATTTGCTTTTGTTTTTCCTTCTAAACCTTTTATCAAGCTATTAGCCAGCGATTGCAGAGGTGTTACCTCTGGACGGATAAGCTGTAATCCCCAGCGGTTTGCAGAGGTGCATCCTCTGGACAGCAAGCTGTGAGGCTCAGCGGGCGAGGAGGATTCCTCGGACGGTAAGCTGTGTGGCCCAGCGGTTGTATGGCAAGCTGTGATGCCCAACTGTTCAAGCTGTGAGTCAGCGGAATCCACACTCGGTTTGAGTGTGGGGTGGATGTAGGCCTGCAGGACCGAACCACCTAAAAACCTCTTGTGCACTGTGGTTTGATCTCTTTGTATGATTGGCGCTAGATGCTTGCATAGGGGCGATATGGCTTGATTGCATACCATGTGCTTGACTGTGGTATTAAGTGTTCTTTGATTTGTTATTCCGCTGTTGCTCTTTGTCCTTCTGAAGAAGGTAGATTTAATTCCACTGTTCTTAGTATTAGATTTAATTAGCCTTCAGATTGTCTAATCTGTCTTGTTAGCATTCTAGTTTTCAATTGGGTGAAATTTTTATAAGGGCTATATTCATTCACCCCCCTTTGAATACTGCACTGAACCCAACAATAGACGCTTGCACTTCGACTATCTTAAAATCTATTATCGACTATCTCAACAAGATTTGAATTTCGAATACCTTTAATGTCCAAGTACAGATATTTATTGCACGTCATGCAAAAACTTTCCTTCTTATATCACGTCTATCTAAAGACCTAGAAAGGTCAAGTTTTTCTTTATGCTATCTCAGGTAAGAGCAAATTGAAAGGAAGGCTACAACACAAAGATCATATAGACACGTATTGAGGAGGGTAAATTCGGTTTGGCCCATGGACAGCCCAATAGCGGCAGGCCCAAATCGGATCCGTCCCCTTAGCGCGCCCAAGAGGCGCCCGAGGTGAGCGGCCCGCCAAGGCGCGGCCCAACCCAATTTCGGCATTGGATTCTACAGCA
Source organism: Amorphophallus konjac (assembly GCA_022559845.1). Classification (NCBI taxonomy): domain Eukaryota; kingdom Viridiplantae; phylum Streptophyta; class Magnoliopsida; order Alismatales; family Araceae; genus Amorphophallus; species Amorphophallus konjac. Next base: position 509,777,442 of record CM040121.1, on the reverse strand, counting down.
TGGGAAAGCTCATTAGTCATTGGAGAACCCTCCGGTGACCGACCGTTGCCCCCTACCACGTTGGTCTTGACCCCATAACGGGTGAGCACGCCCCATGAGCGCCGTAAGACTCGCCCTGGGACCAGCCGATGCTGGGGTATTCACCCTCTAACGGGAAAGTCCCGCCACTATAGCGGAAATGAGTTGCTCCACTACTTACGCCTTCCCTATCAAGGGATAAGGCTCCTCGCTCCAGGACAACCCCTATAAGAAGGGGAACGATAGAGAAGAGGGACACGGTGGATGATTCTTCCAAGACCTGCTACACAAGAGAATAGAGCTACTAGCCCTACTGCACTACGAGAGAGAAGCACCAACGATCTACGCTAAAAGGGAAGCTCTCCTCCAGTGACCTTACTGTCTAGTGAGCACTCACCTAGTGAACACTGGGAGCGGAGAGCACTCATTTTGAGGATCTACACGGCCCTTCAGCTCTCGACTACGACTTCCTTTTCTCTCTCTCTCTCTCTCACTCTTCTTTATTCTTCATTAATCCGTTGCTGACTTAAGCATTATAGGGTTGTCCCCTGGGGTAACGCCCGGGACTCCTTCTAACGCCCTTCTGGCTTCTGGTGTTTGCAGGACTCCATGGGTGCAAGATGACTTCCCCAACAAATAAATAGAGAATGTGGTACCTGGCATAGGAACCATTTTCCTGTCTCTACACTTCTTGGCGCCGTCTGTGGCAACCTCGAGCGAAAGGCTATGGCACCCCGTGGAAGCCTCCGCAACGCTAGCAACCGGGGGCGCGGCTCCCACCAGGGACCCAACTCCCGCCGGGGGTCGCAGGAAGCTTCTTCCACTCATCCCCGACGTGAGGTCACCCCAGGTGACCTAGACGAAATCCGCCAGTAGATTCGAGCCCTGACAAAATTCTGTCAGGAACTTCGGAACCAACGGGTGGATCCCCAGCGCACCCTACCCGAACAACGGGAGGACGAGAGGGGCCAAACTGGGGAGAACCCTCGCCAAGTGCGAGAGGCCTCCCATGCCTCAGTCGTAAGGACCCGACGGTCTCGCAGCCAGCTCACACCAAGGGTGCGCAGCCTACTGCACTCCAACCCGGAGATGGATCGTCGGCTCCAGCACTTCGACGAGATAGAGGACAAAGTCTGATATCTGGATGACGTCTTCTTGGCCGCCAAGAATCGTGGCCTGATCGACGATGACCTGGACTTCCACGCTCCCTTCTCTAGGGAGATCATGGAAGCCCCCATCCCACCAAAGCTCTGTCTACCATCGTTCACCTCCTACGACGACACCACTGACTCGGCCGACCACATGCACAGCTTCAAGTCCCACCTGGTGTTCCACCGGACCTCAGATACTGTGAAGTGCCTGGCATTCATCACGACTCTCCGGGAGAATGCCCGGGCTGGGTTCTAGTCCCTACCGGCCGAGACTATCTCCTCTTTTCAGCAGCTCAAGAAGCTGTTTAAGGAGAACTTTGTTGGCTGCCGAAAGGTGGCCAAGTCAGCGGTGACCCTACTCGCCCTCAGGCAAGGAAAATAAGAAACGATGTTGGACTTCATCTCTCGCTTCAGCACGGAGGCGCTCCGCATCCCTCACCTTGACGTCGGCATCGCGACCACGTCACTCACCCAAGGGACGCAGGACCACATCCTTTGGCTGGCTCTCGGAGTAGAGGCCCCAACGACCCTTCCTGATCTACTCACCCTAGCACAGAAGCACGCACGCTGCGAGGAGAACACCGTGGCCCTGGGCCACACTGCCAAAATCGATCGATCCGATAGGAAAAGATATGCCGACTCATCACAAGAGGAGCAGAGCAAGAGGGAGTGACGTGACAGAGACCGTCGCGATCGCCCTGAAAAAGAAAGGGGTAACTACCGCAACTATACCCCCCTGACGGCTCCACCTGACCAGATCCTGATGGAGATCCGCGAGGAGCCATTCTTCAAATGGGCTCCCCGGATGAAGTCAGACCCGAGTTCGAGGAGCAAGAAGAAGTACTGTCACTACCATCGCGACCACGGACACGACACTGCCGAGTGCATTAACCTGAAGGATGACATCGAGGACCTCGTCCATAGAGGACTCCTCGACAAATTCCTCGCCAAAGCCGCCGAAAAATGACAGCGGACGCCTCCACTCATCGACAATCGGCCCAACGGGAAGGAGATCATGATGATCTCCGGGGGGCCGGCCGCCAGGAGAGATAGCGCGAGCAGGCGACGGTGATACGCATCGGTCGTCCACGTTATGGAACGAAGCGAGGGCACTCAACCAAAAGCCACCACCCCAGGCCATCCGAGAGATCCCATTGTCTTCTCAGAGGATGACCTAGACGGTGTAACTACTCCCCTTTCTGATGCACTCATGGTTTCAGCCACCATAAACCAGTGTACAATGCGTCGTATATTAGTGGATAATGGAAGCGGACCGGATGTTATCGTGTACGACTGTCTTGTGCTCATGGGTGTAGACTTATCTCGGCTCACCCCCTACACACACCATTGTACGGGTTCTCTAGCACCACTGTCCGTCCAGAAGGACGCATCTCACTCCCGATCACGTTCGGAACCGCGCCAAAAGAGGTAACCTTCCTCGCCGATTTCACGGTTGTTCGCGCGATGACCAGGTATAATGCTATCATCGAGCGAGGGATTCTCGACACGCTTCATGGCGTCCCCTCCTCCTACCATCAGAAGCTCAAATTCCCCACCCCTCGAGGGGTAGGAGAGGTCCGAGGAGATCAGAGGGAGTCCAGAAGATGCTACCTCAGTCTCAACCTCGATCGACGTCCCGAAGAAGTGCCGCCCGAAAAAGAAAGAAAGATCGAAGATCCAGGTCTGAGCACGAGCACGTCGGCCGAGGACTTGTACCTCATCCAAGTGGGAGATGATCCAAACAGAACGCTGAGGATTGGCGCTACTCTATCCGAGCAAGACAAACAGGCCTACGCGAGCTTCCTCGCATCCCACCAGGATGTGTTCGCATGGTCTGAATATGAGCTTCCCGAGATCCCTCCGGAGGTCATTACTCATCAACTTAGGTTGGACCCCGCCTACCGCCCGGTCCAGCAGTGCCGAAGGCGTTGCAACCCCAAGCGATAAGCCGTCATCAGGGAATAGGTAAGCGAAAAGCTACGTTCAGGGCTACTCAGACCCACACGATATCTGGACTGGGTGGCCAACATGGTCCTGGTCCCTAAGTGCAACAAAAAGTGGCGGATGTGCGTGGACTACACTGACCTCAACAAAGCTACACCTAAGGATAGCTTCCCCATGCCACGGATCGACCAATTGGTCGACGCTATGGCCAGACATGAAATGTTGAGCTTCCTGGATGCCTACTCCGGATATCATCAAATCAGCATGCATAAGCCCGACCAAGATAAAACAGCGTTCGTCACCGACCATGGCCTATACTGCTATACTCGTATGCTGTTTGGGTTGAAGAACGCAGGAGCAACTTACCAGAGCCTCGTCAACCACATGTTTGACTCGCAGATCGGCCGCAACATGGAGGTCTACATCGACGACATGCTCGTGAAAAGTCTCCAGGCCTCCGAGCACTTGGAAGACCTGGCAGAAACCTTCGCCATGCTCAGAAGGTACAACATGAAACTCAACCCGGCTAAATGTGCATTCGAGTGTGGTCAGGAAGTTCCTAGGCTTCCTCGTCACCCACCGAGGAATCGAGGCTAATCTCGACCAGATCCGAGCAGTACTAGAGATAAAGCGGCCAGGACGAGTGAGGGACGTACAGTGCCCTCACTGGACGCATCGCCGCCCTTGCTCTGTTCCTGTCCAGAGCCACCGAGTGATGCCTCCCCTTCTTCGACTGATCAAGCAGGCCAATCAAGCGCCAGAGAAGAAGGCTAGATCGACTAGATCAAGAATGCGAGCAGGCGTTTGAAGAACTAAAATGCTACCTGGTGACCCCTCCCGTCCTCGCCAAACAACAAAAGGGAGAACAGCTACTCATGTACCTATCTGTCACGCCGAGCACAATAAGTGTTGTGCTCACGCGAGAAGAGGCAGGTGTCATGAAGCCCGTCTACTACATTAGCCGAGCATTGCAAGGACCAAAATTCTGATACTCACGAACTGAAAAGTTCGCCCTACCCCTCATTACGGCCACTCGCAAGCTGCGTCCATACTTCTTGGCTCACCTAATAGCCATCTGATAGGTCCAGAGGGGGGTGAATGGACCTTTTCCCGTTAAAAATTAAGAATTAAAAAATAAGTTTAGATCACAAACAGGAGTTTCCGAATTAGAGCACAATGGCCAAACACTAACCGCAGAATGAACTGCTTGGAGGATAGGGAAGGATCGGCCTAAACAAGCATCTATCGAATATCCAAGCCCAGAAGAGAAAAACAAGCACACGGCACAGGGATTTTTAGGTGGTTCGGTCCTCCAGACCTACATCCACCCCACACTCAAACTGAGTGTGGCTTCACTAACAGCTGGGCAACACAGCTTGCCAACAAACGCTGATACACAGCTTACCCAGGGGAACAACCTCCCCTCTTCCTCCTACTCGGAGGGAACCACTAGCAACCCACGGTCACTAGAAACCAGAGACTCACGTCTCTCTTCCTCTATACCAAGAGGGAACCCCACTGGTAGCAGTCCCACTACCAGTGAACCAGCCAGTAGCAACCTACTGCCGGCAACCCACCAGAGGCCTAGCCTCTCTTCCTCCAGACCAGGAGGGAACCCACCAGTGACTCCCCGTCACTAGCAAACCAGAGGTCTAAGACCTCTCTTCCTCCAACCGGAGGGACCCCTTGACTTGCAAGCCACAAGCCAAGGACCGGAGGACAAGCCTCCCTTCCTCTAAACCAGAGGGAACCCTCAAGTGACAACCTGCCACTTGCAACCTGGAGATCAGATCTCCCTTCTCCTGTACCACCAGGAGAAACCCGATCCCCAACAGGGCAATCGGAAGAATAAGACTAAACAAGGTAGCAAAAGGAAAAATAAGAAAACATGAAAATGACAGCGACAGAAGCTGGAAATAAAACGCAAGATATATAGCTCTCAATGAGCATAGTCGTTCTGGATTTGATCCACGAACAGACTGATCAGATCCTCAGTAAAGCTCTCTCTCCTCTTCTTTTCTTCTTCTTCTTTCTCCTTCAGTTTCTGCTCTCTCTTTTTATTCTCTTCTTTCTCTCGTTTTTTTTTTGGATCGAAGGACTCTCTGCTTTTCTGCTCTTTCTTCTATATCTTTCTCTTTTTCGATCATACTCCATCTGAAGACGAAGGTTTCTATTTATATCAGCAGCAGCAGCAGATCCGGTTCAGAATGCGTGTGCCTCCCACGCTTGATCCAGAACCTTCTTGCCACGTGTCCTTATCGGATTGGTTCCTCTAGCATTGGATCACGTGCTGCCCAGACACTGAGGAGTAATCTTCCTCGGATCCCTGCAAGCAGATTAATTACATTAATGCTCAGGGTTCGCTATATGTAGCTGAGATAAGTTGGTTGGCCATAAGAACAAAGAACTGCACGAGATATATGATAACAAAATGAGGTGCACTATACTGTGACTGACACGAGGTACGTTAGATGAGTTTAGCACGAGATAACACGAGAACGACACGAAGTACACGAGAACACAGCTAACAAAACAACGAAGACGACACGAAGTCAGATGAAGACAGCATGAGGTGAGAAGAAGATAACACAGAGTGAAGCAATAGAAAGACACGCGATCAGAAGAGACCAGGACGAAAATAAAAGGAAGCAACACGGAGATACAAATACAAAAGAAACACGAAGACACGAATACAAAGACAATACGAAGACACGAATACAAAGACAACACGAAGACATGAATACAAAAGACAACACGAAGACACGTAGTGAAACAACACTTGAAAACACAAGAAAAACAACTCGAGCACACAATAGCTCGAATGAACGACTCGAAGATGAGGCGACACGAGTTGAAAACAACACGAAGACGAAAACAAAAACCGACACGAGGTGAGGTCACAAAGCGACAAAGACACGAGGTCTAGGAAACACGACACGAAGACATGAGATAGACACGTCTTCAACAACACGTGATGAAACGGTGGAAGCAGAAGAACAACTCGATGAACTACAGTAATTGACACGAAGACACAAGAGCAAACATAGAGGACTGACTCGAGATGAGCAACTAAGTGCTAACGACACGAGGTTCATATAGAAGCAACTCGAAGTTCATCAGAACAATTCGAGCTGCTTCAGAAGAATCAACACGAAGTCAATCAGCACACAACTTAACACAACACGAGGTACGAAAGGACGACACGGCGTGTTGAAAACACAAACAGTACTAAAACTAAAATGACACGAAGGCAAACAGTACAACACGAGGTGTTATACACAAACATGACGAAGTTCCAACCAACACGAAGACAGTCCCTGAAAATACCTGAAGTGAAATGAAGGTTTATTCTTCACAGAAAAATATTCTTTGTTCACTTTCACAGAAAAATATTTTTGTTAATTTTTCACAGAGAAATATTTTTGAACACCACTAAGACTTATAGTGTTGTCATCATCAAAACATGTAAAGATTCAACAAGACTCAACACCATCCTCACCGACCAGCCGCTCCGGCAAAGCCTCCAGAACCCTGACGCCTCAGGAAGGCTAGTCAAATGGGCCATCGAGCTAGGGGATTTTGACGTCAAGTTTCGCCCAAGGGCCGCGATCAAGGCTTAGGCCCTTGTCGATTTCATCGCTGAGTGCACCATACCCGACGAAGACTTGCCCAAGCAATCTTTAGGACCCACGTGGGAACTGTACGTCGACGCATCTTCCTACATGGCGGGCAGTAGAGCCGGGTTAGTCCTACTATCACCTAAGGGATTAGAGCTCCAGTATGCCCTGCGCTTCAATTTCCCGACCATGAACAATGTGGCCGAGTATGAGGCACTCCTCTCTGGGCTGTGCATGGCGAAACACTTGGGGGCATCCAACGTGCGAGCATACAACGACTCCATGCTCATTGCCAACTAGGTCAGAGGACAATTCGAAGCACGCGAGCCCTCCATGATCAAATACCTAGAGAAGGCCAAGGCTACGGCAAAAGAATTCTCCCACTTCGAGGTGGTTCACATCCCACGGGAGGAGAACGTCCGAGCAGACACCCTGTCTCGCCTGGCATCTGCCACCACGGTCTCCAACTCAAGATCGATCCTAGTGGAAGAATTACTGGCGTCGAGCATAGAAGAGACAGTGTCCCAGGTAAACGCTATTGACTATGAACCTTCCTGGATGGATCACCTGCTGAATTTTCTCCTACGAAAACAACTCCCAAACGACCGCGCCGAAGCCCGATGTACGCGAGCATGTGCAGCTCACTTCACAATGGTGAATGATGTGCCCCTGTGGTTTTGATGATAGCAAACACTGTGAGTCACTATGAGTCACCATATGATTGCTGAATGATTGCATATGATGATTGCATATGGTCCCTTGCATGTTAGGCTATGTAGAATTTCATCAGAGTGCATGCAAGATTTGTATCTAATCATAAGGTCCTTGCATACCCACTGGTCATATATCTCTGTCTAAACTTTAGGCCAATGCATACATTCAGGGTCAGTGCATCCTCCTGATACTATGTCTGTCTACGTTGCATGAAGTCCGTGCATTCCTTATCATTGTGCATTTCAAGGTCAGTGCATTCACTTATGTTCAGCAGACTAGGTCAGTGCACTTCATTGCTTAAGTCAGTGCAAGGTTAATTGTCTAAGGATAAGGTTCGTGCATATCTTAGTTAGGCTACACAACAAAGTCAGTGCATGTCACTGCTCATGTGTATTTAGGTCTATTCATTCAAGTCCGTGCACATTGCCCTGGCAAATTAAAGTCAGTGCAAGCCTACCTTGCGCTAAACAACTCGGTGCAACTCTTGTTGCTGCAAGCACACAGGTTTGTGCATTGCTTCATGTCGTTTGGGAATTAGTCGGTGCAAACCCTCAGTCACACACACTAGAGTTTATGCAGTCATGTGTTAGGCTAAACGATGTCTATCTATGCATTAGTTAAGTCGGTGCAACCTTAGTTGATGTACGCGACTAAGTCCGTGCATGTTGTGTTCTAGGCGCAGCAAGTCGGTGCAATCTTCATTGTTGCACACGGCTAAGTCTGTGCAGGTCCTGTTGCTGCACGTGACTAAGTTTGTGCATGCTTAAGTCTAGGCTAAGCAAGTCGGTGCAACTCTTACCCCGTGCACATAAAGTCTTGTACAAAGTCTGTGCATGCTTGAAGTGTGTGTGCATGTCTAAAGTCTATGAATCTCTTGACTCTTGCACCGAGCACATAAAGTCCGTGCACATTACTTTGGGTTGGTTGTGCTTATCTCGCATACTGCACAGCAAAGTCTGTGCATCTCTTGATTCTTACACGCGCAAAGTCTGTGCAAGACTGCTCTCGGCATTCGTAGCATGTGCCTCTTTTAGCTCTACACTTGAAACAAGTCTAAGCACTTATTCCCTGTGTGAACACTGAGTCCGTGCATATGTGCACTTATGACATATTGAGTCTATGCATGGTTGCCTTAATGTCTCAGCAAGTCTATACAATCTCCACACTTATCTGATGTTTATATGTCTTGACACATTGACAGGCCAACTGCTCTTGACTGTTAAGAAGGGCATGCGATCCAAGGTGGATCGTCCCTGACAAATGACTGCCACGTGGAAGCTATAGTACCCAGAGTTGTGACACGTGGCCAAGACATTCCTGAAGCTTTCTGGCGGAAGTGTTCTCTCCACACTCCTAGGGCGAGAGCTCATGAGTCTTAGACTGAAGGAGTATATAAGATCATTTCCTGCCATCAATACAATCATTCCTGAATTTTTCTGGACAAAAAGAGAAGAATAGAAGAACATGAATCGTCTGAGAGCAGCAGCAGACCAGAGCAGAAGTGAAAGAGAGAAAGCCCGTGAGATCGAAAGAAGAAAAGAGAAAAAGAGAGAGAGTGAAGAGAGAGCTCGAGGAGAAGAAGATAGAAGACCTTGCTGAAGATCAGTTCCACTGGAATCTGGATCAAATCCAATCCAGTCAGCTCCGTGGGAGCCACATTTGTGTTGCTATCATTTACAGTTTTCAGTCGTTGTGTTTTCTTGTCATTTGTTTTCTTTTGAACCCTTATTTCAAGCTGTTAGTCAGCAGAGCAAGCGTGACGCTCAGCAGTTGCAGAGGAGGATTCCTCTGGTCGGCTAAGCTATATTGCCCAGCGGGTCAAGCTGTAAGGCAGCGGATGGTTAAGCTGTATTGTCCAGTGAAAGCAAGCTATAATGCCCAGCGGTTGTAGGTAAGCTGTGAGGCCCAGCAATTAAGCTGTGTATCAGCGAGAATCCACACTCTGGTTTGAGTGTGGGGTGGACGTAGGTCTGGAGAACCGAACCACCTAAAAATCTTCTGTCCATCGTGGTTTGATTGCCTTGTCTGATTCCATTAGGTGAATGCTTAGGCAGGATCTATTTTTTCCATGACCAGTAAAGTTGTTGATTGCACACTGACTATTCGACAACTGTATTGAGAGCCCTTTGACAATGCTCCTAAGTCACTAATCCTTTCATTTGTAAAGATTTTAGTTGACTTAGCGAATCTGTTATTTCCGTAACTGTTCATTGGCTATCAGTTTTTCTTAGGGAGTTTTAATTGGGCAAAAATTTTAAAAAGGGAATTCATTCAACCCCACTTCTGAATCCGAGCCTTGTCCCTTACTCTTGGTATCAGAGGATATCGTCTAGGACTCATTTAACCCTTCAATGAACGGCCGGTTATATCGCCGATCCCTCTCGGCTCCTCTGCTGAAGTGTTTGTTCCCCACGGAAGCCGGCCAGGCCATCCAAGAAGTCCACGAAGGGCTCTGCGGAAGCCATGTAGGGGGGCGAGTAGTCGCACGAACATTGATTCGGCAAGGATACTGGTGGCCCACCTTACAGCAAGACTGCCTCGAGTATGTCTAGAGGTGCCCTCAATGCCAGAAATTCTATCATCTGCACCATCAGCCGGCTACGTAGCTTCACACCTTGATGGAGCCTCACCCATTTGCTCGGTGGGGGGTGGACAAACTAAGTCCCTTTATCGAGGCACAAGGGAGGAAGAAATTTCTCATAGTCACCATTGACTATTTCACCAAATGGATCGAAGCTGAACCGTTAGGAAAAATTACGAGCGAAGTAACATGGAAGTTCGTGCTACGAAGTATCATCTGCTGGTTTGGGATCCCACAAGTTCTCACAACTGACAATGGCAGGCAGTTCACGAGCACTATCTTCCAAGAGAAATGCTCGGAACTGGGGATTTGGAACCACTACACATCGATGGCACATCCCCATGCTAACGGGCTAGTGGAAAACACCAACAAGACGCTCCTCCATAGCATCAAAACTCAGCTTGATCAAGCAGGTGACTCGTGGATTGACTCAATTCCAAACATCCTATGGGCCCACCGTACCACCGCCAGGGCTGCCACCGGAGAAACGCCGTTCCACCTGGCATACGGTGCAGAAGCTGATGTGACACGACCCAGCACCAGTCTCGTTGAATTCTGAGTTCAGAGGAGTGCACAGCGACGACTACACCGACCCCCTGTCCTGCTGTCCCAGACCTAGGCAGATTCGGCGGGGTGCTTCATCGGCGCTAATCAAGCATAACTCCCTTCCCCGCCTGGCCGGCTTATCGCCCCTCCCTGTGTGGAGGTAGTGTTTGTGTGTAAACCCTAATTCCCCACCCCTAGTCCAACCCTCCTGTGTGAGGAGTAGTGGATGTAATTAATTTTAACAGGTGGAAGCTTCATCGACGCAGCGTGCGGGTGGCCCACGCTTCCCCGCTCGCCCTCGTCTCCGGCCGGGATCGGTGTATTCACACCGATCAGGTGAGCTTCGGGTTGCACTACTCTGATGAAATTGCTTTGCTTGTTTAGTAATGCTTCTTAGTGCCGTCGGTCGGTGAGTGAGTGCCCGATCTCAAAAATATCATCGATTTGAGCGACCATCGCGGAGTGAGTTGAGAGTGCGACCCTACAACTCATGCCCTTGGCGTGCTGGCCGCCCACGGAATTGGGCATCCCAGGCCCTTAGGGGTTCATCCCAAGCTAGTCAAATCCCTAGAAAGGCGAGGACCATCCTCGGACCCTCACCACTATCGCCGGTCCACCTACAGACCCGGGTGTGCGCGACGCGGGTGAACCCACTTGAGTGGGTCCGCTGTTCGGTTCGATTGCTTGCAAATCTAGGTCTGAGGGGTCGTGTCACATCAATTTGGTATCAGAGCAAGTTCTAGACTTGTCTCTACTAAGTCTTGTCCTAGGGCCATTACATTCATCACCCGTTCATCATGACCACTTCCTACTTAGCCTATTCGCCATCCTTAGACCCATTAGCGGCTTTTGTGTTTGATGGATCCCGCCCTAGCATATATCTAGAATGGGAGAAGTCCATAGACAGACACTTTGGGAGGTTCACCCTGTCAGGGCCTATCCAAGTCAACTATGCCAAGAGTTTGCTCTGGCGCCAAGCTAGGAAAGAATGGGAGTACATTGTAGGTTTGAGAGAAGTCAAAGGGGAAGCACCCATTGAATCTTGGGTTGAAATGAGGGCTGATCTTAGACAGATCTATGCACCCCAATCCGGAGCTCCTCAACCAACCACTTTTCCACCCCGAACCCCAACTCCAACCCAAGTACTTCCCCTATCAAGCCTAACCCAAGCCCGTCCATGTTCACCACCCCGGGAGTACCATAAGCCGGCTATCTCCACTCCTCCACCAAAAGACCCATTCCTCCCCTTGGAAGAGGAGCCCATGATCCAAACACCTGATCCCTTGGAAGTAAAGACTGACCTAGACCCCCTCCCTACCCTCGAGGAAACCCAAGCCCACACCATTGAGGAGGAGGAGCCACAAAACTCACCCACCCCTCCTAGTTCGGGTCCTCATGAGCCGCACACCCTCACCATAGACGAGTCTATACTCCAATGGCTCAAGCAAAGTCCCACCTTCCTGAGCTCACCACCATTGGGATATCAATCCCAAATTGTTCCCACCCAGTCTCCCCATGTCACTTTACAAACCTTCTACTTCACGGGAGACTTGGGAGACCTAGTGGATTGCCTATATTGGCAAGCCCACTTGACCGGCTTGCTTGCCATGGGACCTTCGGAGCCTAGCACCATTAATTTTGCCCACCCCACCATTGGCTCCATCACTTCCGTTTGCACGAGTGGGCATTGCACTATTGAGATTCTTCTATTTCTCCCCTTGGAGGAAGAACCCACTCCGATCTACTCCCCACCCATTGAGACCCCAAATGCCTTAAACGGTCAACTCACTAGAGGTCTTGGACCAATTACTTTGGAGGAGAATGACTCACCATCTTGTGAAGACCTTGGGGACATGGAGTTCCTCTCTCTAGGTAGCCCTTACCATGATCCCTTTGACCCATTCCAATGGGAGTACAGATACCCATGTGGCCCAACCACCTTACCCACCACCCACCTTTCCCTACCCCAACCAACCATAATGGATCAAATCCACCCCTTCCTAGACTCGGGTTACACCATGGGAGCCATGACTTTGGGTAATGTTCACATAAGGATTAAGGAAGTGTCTCACTCTGTGCTACCAACCTTCTTAGATCCCTTTGATCCTTTCAAATGGAAGTTCAAAGGTCATCCCACAACCTCTCACATAGAAATCATCTTTGGAGTAGGAATGCCTATGTCTTGGCATCTCCCACCACTTGACATGATTAGTAAGTCGGGTCCTTCCATTCATAACAGCCACATGTCAAGTTGGAAACATAAGTGGTCCATATTCGGTTGTAATGGTCCACCTTCATTCATCATGGGTCTTAAGCATAGTAGGAGCATTCACGGATGTCCAGGACCCCTGGCATTTGATATACCCATGCGCAATAGATTCCCCTATGGATGCCCCGGCCCTCCGACCATTGTTATGAAGTCCATGCATGATAGGGCCACTTATGGCTGCCCTGGTCCACCTAAGTTCATCAAGGTCCACATGGCATCAAAGCATGATAGGTCAATTTATGGTTGCCCCGGTCCACCTTTGCACACTATCCACTTTCACACCCACTCACTGCATCATAATGCATGGTATGAGCATACACGCAAGCAATTCTCGACGAGCGGTGAGGTTCACAAAGAGCGGACAAGAGCTCGCGAGCGCCACTTGGAATTCCAAGTAGGCGATCTGGTGATGATGACATTGGAGTGGCTCTACCCTAGGGTCACCTCCAATTCGAGGGCACGAGGACTTGGACCTTCCTAAGTTCTGAGTGGCTTTGGCAACCAACCTAACGGGTTGGACTTACTAATGGGTTTTGGGATTCACCCCATTTCCCACGTGGCGGATCCGGCACCCTATATGGGCACCGCGGTGGATCCTAGTGAGTGCCTCGAACCTATATCTTCCTTTGAGAGGGACACCCTCGGAGAGCCACCAAAAATCAGCCTGAGAGTCCGACGTGTGCACACGGAGGCAATACTAGGCAAGCAGGGTTCCATCGCCAACAAGAGGGTGCGCCCGAGCCACCTCGAGAGGATGAAGGACCGTCCCATGGTTGCGGACACAGGGTTGAGTTTGGAGATCATGGCTCACCTAGAGCTGCCTTGGAAGACCGCCTCCCCGGTGGACCCATACTCGACGGAGTCGAGTTCTCTGCACCCCAGGGGTATGATGGGGACATCTCCGACCGTTCAACATTTTTTTGAGGTTCCTGATGATCACCAGCAGTACTACATCTTGTTCGCCACTTTATTTCGAGTCATATGATGTATTTTTCACTTTCTTATTTGAGTCTTATCATGTAATTTTCCTTTTAATTGAGTCAAGTACCTAGGTTAATAGGTCATTAGAGTGGTTAATGTGTCATTTGGGCCCAATTAGATGGGCTAGGCCCAGGGAAGCCCCCACCCCCTTGGTTTCTTGTTAGTAGTCCAAAATTCAGGGACTTATGTTAAATTGTAGGAATCCTATAAATAGGACCCCACTCCCACCATTTGGAGCTAATGAATTATTGAGAAAAGAATTATCCACAAGAATTGTGCCTCCTTCTCTCTCTAGCTCTCTCTCTATTTCTCTCTCTCTCTCTCTAAAGGGGGTGAACCCCATTCTCTCTCATCCCCACCCCAAAATTCAAAATTCACTCTCTCTCCTCCCTATTCACCTCTAATTAAGACCCCTCCCCCTTCCCCATACCTCCCATTTAAGTCCCCTCCAACCCCTAGGTGGAATCCCCTTCTCTTAGGGACCTCTCCCTCCTCCCAAGCAACCTTTCCCCTTCCCCATACAACCTTTCATTTTCCCAAGGGAGAATCCCTTCTCCCAAACACCCCTTCCCCTCCCCAAGGCAACCCTTCCCATTCCCTAGGCCCCCATTAACCCCTCCATTAACCCACCATTCAAAACAAAGGAGACATCTCTCCTCCCTCTCTCCTTCCCAACCCAAATTCGCATCTCCCCCTCCCTCCACTTGCTAGACCACCTCCCAGCCCCCTTTCTGCCCTTCCCACACCTTGAATCACCCCCTAATAGACCCCCACATAGTTAGGTGTCACCCCCACACCCATCCACCCCATTTCCCACCCCATCTACTCCGTCTCCCATCACCTTTCATCACCCTATCCATCTCAGTTCGTAGGCAGCAGTTGGAGCCCGACTTGCAGAGACTGCCCCGGTGCTGTCCGACATCATCTCGAGGTGCAACATATATTGACGGAAAGGCCTTCCAATCTTCTTCGCAGGCGAGGTGGAATCGTCTCGTTCCAACTTCACTACAGATCGTGGTACCCATTCTCGTCCGACTGCGCAACCGGGACCAGAACCTAGACCAGAGCTGCAGTGCAGAAGCTACCACAGCCACACCTCTCAACTTCTGAAGGCGCCACTTGGCCGAAAGCTGCTACCACAAGGCATCTACCATCACCAACAAGCGGCGTCCCTTTCGCCATCAGGAAGAGCCTTTTCCAATTTTTCTCTCCCGGGTGCGCAGAACATATCGTTCAGGTCCTGCTCTGACCCCCCCTCACTCAAGGGACTCCTCCTCTCCACCCGACATTGTTTGGTGCTCTGCTTGGTTGTTGATCGAAGAAGACTCGTGCACGGTCGTCTTTGACTTGGTCTCGCATCAATCGGACTTCGGGAGAGGTCGTGGTGACTACATCCATCTGCTGCTGCACCCTGGGAACAGTACGAATCTGAGCGCAGGGGCCCTGTTCCAGAGCCTTCCCCAGCCGGCGACGACTTCAGGACTGCCCACAAAAATTCACAGACGTGTCTGGATCAGTCAGCGTCGTTTCAGCACCAGTCTCGTTGAATTCTGAGTTCAGAGGAGTGCACAGCGATGACTACACCGACCCCCTGTCCTGCTGTCCCAGACCTAGGCAGATTCGGCGGGGTGCTTCATCGGCGCTAATCAAGCATAACTCCCTTCCCCGCCTGGCCGGCTTATCGCCCCTCCCTGCGTGGAGGTAGTGTTTGTGTGTAAACCCTAATTCCCCACCCCTAGTCCAACCCTCCTGTGTGAGGAGTAGTGGATGTAATTAATTTTAACAGGTGGAAGCTTCATCGACGCAGCGTGCGGGTGGCCCACGCTTCCCCGCTCGCCCTCGTCTCCGGCCGGGATCGGTGTATTCACACCGATCAGGTGAGCTTCGGGTTGCACTACTCTGCTGAAATTGCTTTTCTTGTTTAGTAATGCTTCTTAGTGCCGTCGGTCGGTGAGTGAGTGCCCGATCTCAAAAATATCATCGATTTGAGCGACCACCGCGGAGTGAGTTGAGAGTGCGACCCTACAACCCATGCCCTTGGCGTGCTGGCCGCCCACGGAATTGGGCATCCCAGGCCCTTAGGGGTTCATCCCAAGCTAGTCAAATCCCCAGAAAGGCGAGGACCATCCTCGGACCCTCACCACTATCGCCGGTCCACCTACGGACCCGGGTGTGCGCGACGCGGGTGAACCCGCTTGAGTGGGTCCGCCGTTCGGTTCGATTGCTCGCAAATCTAGGTCTGAGGGGTCGTGTCACATCAGAAGCGGTAGTAACTATGGAGATAGCACACCCCTCGTTACAAGTGGGACATTTTGACGAGGCCAGGAACAACCAGGCAATGCGGGAAAACTTAAACCTGCTCGAAGAGGACATGACAAGCCCACAAGTAAAGCTCACAGCATACCAACAGAAGCTGGCCCAGTACTACAACGCCCGAGTCAAAGAACGACACTTCTTCCCTGGAGATTTGGTACTAGGGCGAGCAAGCGTGGCTGACCCAAGTGGAGCCACCGGAAAGCTCGCACCAAACTGGGAAGGCCCATACAAAGTAACCGAAGTACTTGGCAAAGGAGCGTACAGGCTGGCAACGCTGGGGGGGAGAGGTACCCAGGACGTGGAACTCTGTAAACCTCATAAAATTCTTCCAGTGAATCGTCACCAGCCATACTCCATGAAGGAAACCTACAGGTTCCCTAGAGGCGAGCCCCCGGCTCCCCTTGAAAATGAGAAGGTAACCTACGAGTTCCCTAGAGGCAAGCACGGCTCCCCTTGAAAACGAGAAGGTAACCTACGGGTTCCCTAGGGGCGAGCACGGCTCCCCTAGAAAATGAGAAGGTAACCCAAGGGTTCCCTAGAGGCGAGCACGGCTCCCCTTGAAAATGAAAAGGTAATCGAAGGGTTCCCTAAAGGCGAGCACTGCTCCACTCGAAAATAGGAAGGTAATCGAAGGGTTATCTAAAGGCGAGCATCGCTCCCCTCGAAAATAAGAAGGTAACCTAGGGGTTCCCTAGAGGCGAGCACCGCTCCCCTTAAAAATAAGAAGGTAGTCTAAGGGTTCCCTAGAGGCGGGCACCGCTCCCCTTAAAAATGATGGCAGCAAACAAATGGAGGATGCAGATACTACGGAGCATGCACACGGAAAAGTCACCCAGAGACATACAGAAGCCTTCCAACAAAAGGTACACAATGAATATCGACTCAAGTTTTTGAGTTTTTATTCTTTTAGTCAAGATACAAGCTGCCAAAGATTGGCAAGTCACCCTCACGTGACCAATTTACAAGCGTATGAAAAGATAAGATGCACCCAACCGTTGCTACATGCGACCTTAGTCAATTGTCTCTTGGGCACCGTCATCATTCGATTATCTGATAGCAGCTGAGCGGACACCTATCATCTCTTTTGTCCACGAGCAAACGACCGCTCCTCGGTTACTTGTTCTGACGAAGCTATCCAACAGGGACGCCATCGGCAAAGAGACCTGCACCAAGATAACTAGGTCGGTTGACCTGACCATCCCTAGATGACGGGGGGTAGTGAAGTGACAAGGCCCACTCTTTACAGGGAACCAGCAGGCCTACCTACCCCCCGCCAACGGTGGACACTGAAGCAATGAGGCCCACACATTACGAAGGCTGATGCAGCACACTGGCCATGCCTGCAAACTGGCAAGCAAGTCCTACTACACTGCCTGCCGTTATCTTCAAGCAGAAAAGCGCTCCCCTTGGCTCAGAAGGATACCTCTTCGCGTACTCGTAGAGTGGAAGAAGGGAAAACAACTTCCACGCCCTCATACGTCCCTTCCCGCCAGAAGGAAGATGCTCCAGCAACGGGGAACATCTCGCCACGCATCTACAATTCAAAGAGCAAGAAAGGAGCAGTCATGCACCATGAAAACAAGATGAGCAAGAAAGGGGCCTCATCCACTAGCAAGAAGGGTAAGTACAGGGAGATTCCCCATCCCCTTAAGGACGGAACCTATCTGACTCAAGAAGCAGAACCTCCCTACTGGCGTACAAGCTGTTGACTTTATCCAAAGCCTCCCGCCAGCCGTCCAAATATCCGAGCATGTAGTCCTCGGAGGCAGGGCCATGCGCTCCCGGCTCCGGCCATGGCGGCCACGGTGCTGGGGGAGGCTCCCTCCGAAGGATCAAGGGTTGACAGCGGGCCTATGGAGATCCGTCATCAGACGAAGTACCAGACTCCCCTGATGACATCCCGCAGAAGGACTCTCTCCTTAAAACCCACCAGGCTAGAGATGGCCAAGAGCTCACCACGGAAGCCGCTATTTATAAGGAGAAGCGAAGTCCCCAGAAGCATGAGGACTCTCACCGTCTCAAGCAAATCCATAGAAACCAAAGCGACGGATCCCGAAAGTCACGCCCTTTCAGATTCTCTCTCAAGGGCGCCGATTCGTATCTCCAGGGAATCTCGCAGCCATTCAGAAGGGAGGATAATACATGGAAGAAATCTCAAGATTTGTGAAACAAAGGAAAGGCTTCTATTCCAAGACAGAAAGATTACAAGGGGAAGGTTACCGCCTAGGAAAAGACAGAAGAAATTAAAAGAAAGCAGGGGGCACCCACTCAAGGGTTCTCCTTGAGTACGTCATCACGTGCCCTGGGCTCTTCAGGATCATGTGCGGAAACAACTCCAGAGGGAGAAAGATCATCGACCAAGTCCACCACATGGTCCCCCACGGTCGAGGCATCGAGGGTGCTCGCTCATCCGCGCTCGGGCCTGGCACCGACTCTTCGGCACCAGCCTCCTCGTCGCCAGGCTCCCCTTCGCCGTCGTCGGCCTCCGGGCCATAGGGTGTCGAGGGAGGGAGAAGAGTCGGGACCACGACAGCCAAGGCTCTCCGCTGTGGCTTTAACAGCAGCGCTCCAGCCCTCTCAGAATCCACGATCACGTGCCGGCCCGTAGAACTCCAAAGCAACCGCGGTCAGCTCATCCCGATAAATCGAAGAGGAGCGGAAGCTCTTCACCGCCTCCTCACCAGCAGTAGACATCGAAGAGCGCAACCCAGCAAGCTCCACCTGACCTCCTGAGCACGGGTCGTCAAGTCCTGGACTTGCGCCTCCAGCTTGACTGCACGGGCTTCGGCCATTTCCGCCCGAACGCGGAAGAAATCACGGTCTCGCTCCATTCCGGCAAGGGCCAACCCCTGCTGATGTAGATGTTCGTGGAGCCCGGTGATGGCGGCCTCAGACCCCTTCAGGCGCTCCTCGAGCACCTCGCGTTGGCCGAGAGCTCCGCCTGAAAGGCCTGGCTGGCCTCCAGCTTCCGAGCGAGAGCATTGAAGTGATACCTCCACAAGCCAAGGGCATGGGTAACCGAACACACGCCCTGGGCGGCCAGAGCCACCAACCTCTCTTCGGCCTCGCGGCCAAGCTCCTCAGTGCGCTCGTGCCGACGAACGCTCCTTCCCATAAGGGCAACGACCGTTGCGACCTCAGAAAGCCCAGACGCCGTCCCTCGGGCGGCGAGGACTGTCGTCGCAAGGGGACCTCCGGGGAGGAGGAGAATTAACGTCGACAGCGGGGGCTTTGCCCCTGTCACGCCCCCGTGCCACGGAGACCGACGAAGGAGAAGAAACCTCAGGCTGACCGACCGATGGCGGCGGCGGAGCCTCAGATTGAGGCGGCTCAGATGATGGAGGAGGCGGTGCGCGGCCTCGGGCCGGGGTAGAAACCCTTCCTCTCTTCCTCGCACGACGCTGGTTGTCCAGCGCCATCAGATCATCCTCGGATAGGGAGCACGACTACGCCAGCCATGGCGGACTCTTCTTCAGCTGTGCTAGCGGTTCCTTCAAGAGGATCCCTCCGAGGGCTCGACCCCTCGTCGGCCGCGGGCACTACTGGTGAACGCACCAGAGGGACACCGAAGGGATCGAAAATTGCAACCTCCCCGAGCGAAAGCAACCTCGGCCTGGGGGCGACAATTGTCACCTGGCCGGCCCCCGGCGCAACGTGATCCACCGGGCGAGGAGCGCACCGCGGCAACTTGACGATCTCGTAGCTCCACACCGAAATTTCGGGTGCCCCTGAAAACAGAGCAAGAATAGGTTAGCCCAATCCGCCATTAACAAGAACATGACGAGGAATCGAAGCCAGTACCCTGCGGCAATGGAGGACTCAATCCCAGCTCCCGGAGCAACCCCGGAGTCAGCACGAAGTCTGCGTCGACCATGCAAAACGGAGGATGGCGTCGACCTTCTTGCGATCCTCGGCATTGGTTGGAGGCTTCCTATCAGCCCAGATAGGAGGGGTACCCCTAAACCTCCAACTGCCAGAGTGATCGTAGTCACTCGACTCAGCAATATACATGTACCGCTGCGACCAACCCTTGAGGTTAGCCGCGGCGGAGGAGACTCGGATGAGGTTCCGGCCAGACCGAGCCTTGAAATAGGCGTAGGCCGTGTCGGCCGGGCAGCGCTAGGATGAAATAGAACTGCCGAAAAGATGGACGCTAGGCTCCACCGACGCTCTCCGGCACGCATAGATAAACCCATAGAGGATATAATAAGAGTTGGGAGACAACTCCCCAGGACGTCGCCCGTAATGGTGAAGGACGGACGCAATGAAAGGGTGAACGGGCAGGCGAAAGCCCGCCTGGAGAGAGGCCACAGGGATCATAAACCCGCCAGAAGGGAGACTCATCTGGTCGTCGTCCACAGTCGGAAAATGATGTCAAAGTCGGGTGGGATCTGGAAAGCCTCTCGCAGCCCTCGAACCACCCTATACGCCACTAACGGCGGGGAATCAGGATGACTGGCTCCGGCACCTGAAGTGCTCGGCGCGCTACCTCGGCCAGGAGATACCTCTTCGACAGAAGAAGAAGGACTGGCACGAAGATTCCTCCTCCGAGGAGGCATAATCGCGGAAGATGGAAAACGCAAGAGAAAAGAAGGTCCTCACCGGGCGGAGGAAGAGGACGCCTACGTCGAACACGACAGGCAGCGACTCGGATGGAGTCTAGAAAGAGACCCTGTGGCGGTTCTTGTAACCGCCCATCAGCACTGCCCCCTCGGGAGGCAGGTGAAAAGGCGCCCGTCACCATCACGGTACGGCCATCAACGCCAGACGCCCGTTCGAGCCTGCGCTCCCAAAAAAGATAGAGCTCCGGTCATGATTGCTGCCAGAGGCACCTTGCGCGCCAAGCATGGCGCCGACACATCGACTCCCGCACCGATGAAGGGATCAACCTCGAATCTTACACTCCGACATACCCTCTCATGTTCTACTCTCGGCTCCCTGCAGAGTGCTTGGCAACCAAGAGTAGGGGGGAAGTGAGGAGGGTAAATCCGATTTGGCCCATGGACAGCCCAATAGCGGCAGGCCCAAATCGGATCCGTCCCCTTAGCGCGCCCAAGAGGCGCCCGAGGTGAACGGCCCGCCAAGGCGCGGCCCAACCCAGCTTCGGCATTGGATTCTACAGCACGGGAAAGCACATTAGTCGTCGAGAACCCTCCGGTGACCGACCGTTGCCCCCTACCACGTCGGCCCTGACCCCATAACGGGCGAGCACGCCCCATGAGCGCCGTAAGACTCGCCCCGGGACCAGCCGACGCCGGGGTATTCACCCTCCAACGGGAAAGTCCCGCCGCTATAGCGGAAAGGAGTTGCTCCACTACTTACGCCTTCCCTATCAAGGGATAAGGCTCTCGCTCCAGGACAACCCCTATAAGAAGGGGAACGACAGAGAAGAGGGACACGGTGGATGATTCTGCCAAGACCTGCTACACAAGAGAATAGAGCTACTAGCCCTACTGCACTACGAGAGGAAGCACCAACGATCTACGCTGAAAGGGAAGCTCTCCTCCGGCGACCTTACCGCCCAGTGAGCACTCACCGAGTGAACACTGGGAGCGGCGAGCACTCGTTTTGAGGATCTACACGGCCCTTCAGCTCTCGACTACGACTTCCTTTTCTCTCTCTCTCTCTCGCTCTTCTCTATTCTTCATTAATCCTTTACTGACTTAAGCATCGGAGGGTTGTCCCCTAGGGTAACACCCGGGACTCCTTCTGACGCCCTTCTGCTTCTGTGTTTGCAGGCCTCCACGGGTGCAAGGTACTTCCCCAACAAATAAATAGAGAAGGTGATATGTGGCATAGGAACCATTTTCCTGCCTCTACACGTATCAAAGCCTGACTGGAGGAAGAAATGTATTTTACCTACATATTTCTTTTTCCTTGTCAGCATTCAACATAATAAAATTACTTTTTACGAAAGTGACAGCCAGATAAGTAGACATACCTCGGAGAGGTATTCTGACTTCAGGATCTCACGCCAGAAATTGATCTATATATAGTATGACTGATCTCTAAGGAAAAAGAAAGATCCGTTAAAGAAGAAAAGCTTCGAGACACATGTTTCTGCACTTATGTCTAAAGAATATATTACAAAGCCTAACGTCCACTGTTTTTGTGTCTATTGACATCAAGAATGTGTCTAACGGTAGTATCCTTGAGAAGGCTATAAATATGCAAATCACAAGAAGATTTCAAAAACTTTTTTGATCAATCTCTAGCCAGAAATACACGTTACAAGGGTTGGGAAAAGCAAGCCAATCGCCCGTCACTCTTCATTCTGCTCAAGTCTTTGAAAGAAGAAAATCAGCACTACAATCTTTATGCTTTTCATTTTCTTTTGCTAATTTCCCTAAGCCTTCTACACTAATTTGTTTTATTTCTTTAGAAGGCTTCTGAAAGTTCAAGATTCCAATATTTATAGTCTAACTATTCATCTTGAACTTATTGCATCAAATTGTACACCATAAGCCTACTTAGAGGCATGTTGGCACTTAAAATTTGACATCGACAGCAGCAATCCCCATCAAGCCAAACAACGACAGTCAAAAGAAAATAGTCCAAAATGATGACAAATATATTTTGCAAAGTCCCGCATCAGGCAAAGAAGAAAAGAAAGAAGATGAAAAAGAAAAAGAAGAAAATGAAGAGAAAAAGAGAGGTGTCGTGTCTGCACCTTCACCCGATGTGTCGCATCGGCAGAAGAAATAAATGAAGAAGAGGGATAGTAAAATTAAAAGAAGAAGGAAGAAAAAGAAGAATGAAAAGTGCTCCAACCGGTAACCCTGGCACCAGAAGAGAAGAAAAGAACAAGAAACGGAGAAGAAGAAGAAGAGAAGAGAGGTGGGAGCCTCATCTAGCACCCCCCGCTCGAGTCTTTGTTGGCGTCTAGAAATTTGAACACCACAATACACCACAATTGTTGTGACTCCTCTGTGTTGATGATGTTGACATATGCTTTACTTCAATGGCAACACCTTGTTTTGATTGATTGGCAACTGTTTATGCTTTGATGAAATTGTTCTTATCAGATTGTATGTGTGTTCTATGCACTTTACAGGTTTACACACTGCACACACACTCAAAGTCCACACATTGCACATAGAGTCTATACAGTGCCTTGTGTTGTGTTTGTGCATTGTTGAGAACGTAAGTCAATACATCCATGCACAGTCTGGACAGTAGTGGGTCGACCCCCTTTCTAGATGGGTCGACTCCCTCAGAACTTTCATGTCTATACATTGCATCGTGGCGTTTGTGCTCTAAGTCTATACACTGCATGGCGAGCCCAAAGTCTATACATTGCATTGGCTAAAGTCTGCACATCGTCCATCTTGTTTGATGTCCATACATTGCATTGCATTGGCTAAGTATGTACACTGTCCATCTGACTTAGCGTCTTGTGCATTGAGCGAAGTCCATACATTGCAGCTTGCACATTCAGCAAGTCTATACAGTGGTTCAGGCTAAGTGTGTACATCGTCCGTCTTAGTTGAAGTCCATACATTTCACTGCATTGGCTAAGTGTGTACATCGTCTGTCTTAGTTGAAGTCCATACACTGCACACATCGTCCGTCTTAGTTGAAGTCCATACACTGCATTGCATTGGCTAACGTGGGTACATCATCCGTCTCACTGGAAGTCTATACATTGGAAGTATGTACAACGGACTGTTCATGCATCAACATTCAAAGTCCATACATTGGACTATAGCATGCACGAAGCTAAGTCCATACATTGGACTGTAGCATGCATTAGTGAAGTCTGTACAGCGTCATTCATTGTTCTTCACAAGTCCATACATTGGACTGTAGCACGCATCATTGAAGTCTATACATTGTCCTTAGCTTTCCAAAGTCCGTACATTGCATGAGCATAGTCATGAAGTCTATACATTGCACTGTGCATCATTCTTCAAGTCCATACATTGCACTATAGATGCTCGAGGTGAAGTCTGTACATCCTTCATTGAACTTCCAAGTCTATACATCGAGGTGAAGTCTGTACATCCATCAGTGAACTTCCAAGTCTGTACATCCACCTGTTCAACTTCGAAGTCTGTACATTGGAAGTTTTACTGACGTTGCACTCGAAGTCTATACACTGATAGCTTTACCGTCGTTTCCCTTGGCAAGTCTATACATTAGAAGTCTATACATTCACCGTCTTGCTTTGTTCAGGTCTGTACAACCTTTCCTTTGGAAAGTCTATACATCGTGAAGTTTACACATTGGCTGTTGAATGATCTCCAAGTATGTACATCGTGCATCTTTTAGTTGAAGTCTGTACAGCCTTTGCTTTGCCAAAGTCTGTACATTGGTCTGCATTGCATTGCATGAAGTCTATACATTCATCTACATTGCATTGCATGAAGTCTATACATTGCACGAGCTGAAGCCTGCCTAAGTCCATACACTGGCTGTTGTTCTTCAAAGTCTGCACATTGTTTGACGCTTCAGCAAGTATGTACAGCGGTTGCCTTCTTATATGAAGTCTGTACATTGCATTCGAGTTCACAAGTCCATACAGTGAAGTCTATACAATGCATTTAGTCTTACAAGTCTGTACAGGGTTTATACTTAACCTGATAAGTCTATTTTGACTGTCTGATAGGGATTCTTTACAGAGATTGGTGACTTGGCTTGTGATCCAAGGAGGATGAGGTGCTGTGATGGTGACACGTGGAAGTAGCCCATCATAGGATGCTTCCATGTGGATGGAATTGCCTCGGTTCTGGCGAATTCACTGGGCGGGAAATGTGGAAGCCATGCGCCCTTATCCACCTGCTGCTGGTATATATACAAGTCTTCATCTTCAGATGAAGGTTGATCGATGAAGTGGGCAAAGTCTATACAGTGAGCGAAAAGCAGCAGAGAGCCACCGATCCACAGAGGAGAAGAAAAAGAAAGAAGAAAGAAAAACAGAGAAGAAGAGAAAGAGAGAAGAGATGAGTTGAGAGAGTGAGATTGAGAGAGCTTGTTCGAGAGGTTGTAAATCAGTCTCTTGGTTCAGATACCAGAGCTGATATGTTTGCTCATTGAGAGCTATTTCCCTTCCGGGTTTTCTTATTTTCATTTGCTTCTGTTTTACTGCTTTCGAACTCTTGTTTCTTCAAGCTGTGAGGCAGCATTTGCAGTGGAGGTCTCCACTGGACAGGTGAAGCTGTAATCCTCAGCAGGCGAGACTTGGTCTCGGACGGCTAAGCTGTATTGCCCAGCTGTTGCAGAGGATCTGTTCCTCTGGTCGGCAAGCTGTAAAGCCCAGCGAAGCTGTGTATCAGCGGTTGTATGGCAAGCTGTGTTGCCCAGCTGTTCAAGCTGTTAGTCAGCGGAATCCACACTCTAGTTGGAGTGTGGGGTGGACGTAGATCTCTGGATTGAGATCGAACCACCTTAAAATTGCTGCCTACTGTGTGTTTGCTTGTGGGTCTTGTGTTTTCATTGTGCACCTTAGTGAGATTGCTTGTGTTCTATTGTGTGGCTGCATGTGTCGACCCTTTACATAGTGGTTCTTCATTTGGCTTAACTACTGTTTGCCTATATTCCGCATTAGAGCTTATACTAGTTTTTAATTTGGCATTAGATCTATTCACCCCCCTCTAGATCCACACTTCGTGGAGATAGACTGCGTCCATCTAACATAACACTTGATATCAGAGCCATACTCTTCTACAGGGACTCATCGCCCGAAGAGGAAGGCAGAGATGGATGCTCGAGGGATGATAGCTGAAGGACACTCAACTACAAAGCCCCCATTCTTTGATGGATCTAACTACGCATACTGGAAGAATCGTATGCAGGTATTTTTGAGGGCTAAAGATTACGAGATCTGGAAGGTAGTCAGCAAGGGACCTTATGAGCTGTCCCCTAATGAGGAGGTCTGGACCAAGGAGGAGATCAGGAGGTCCACACTGAATTGGAGTGCCATAAACGCCATTCAGTGCTCTCTGCACCCTACAGAATTCTCCCGCGTATCAGCCTGCAAATCAGCTAAGGAGATGTGGGATGCACTGGAAGTAATTCATGAAGGGACCTCTCAAGTTAGAGAGCAGAAGGCTAATCTCCTTGTGTCAGAATACGAAGCCTTCAAGATGAAGCAGAACGAGACCATCAGTGAAATGTATGCTCGTTTGACTATCATTACCAATGGTCTCAGAGGTCTCGGGAAACCTCAGACAGAATATGATGTGGTGAGGAAGATACTTCGCTCCCTGACTCATGCCTGGCATACTAAAGCTACAGTGATGGAGGAGTCAAGGGACTTGCGAAATACAAGAGCTGATGAACTAATTGGTTCGCTGATGGCATATGAGATTAATATGCCAAAGATGGAAGAAGCTGAGAGGAAGAAGAAGCCGATAGCGCTGAAGGCTGGTTCCAGCAAATCCAGCTCCAGCAGTTCATCATCAGATGAGAGCCTGAATGAAGAAGATATAACTCGTTCTGAGATGGCCATGATGACCAGAGAGTTCAGGCGATTTCTCAGGAAAGGAGCAGGACGATACAGCCAGAAGAAATACAGTGGCGGCCGAAGGGATAAAAGGTATAAGCATAACCCTGCTAAGAAAACTGAAACTAACACTTGTTATCAATGCAGGAAACCGGGCCATCTGAAAGCTGACTGTCCAGATAATCAGAAATACAAGGACAAGTCAAAGAAAAGGAACACGAAAGGGAAAGCAATGGTGAGTACCTGGAGTGATGAAGATGAAGGTTCCTTCAGTAGCAGCTCAGACAGTGAAGCCGAATCTGAGAAGCCCATTTGCCTTATGGCAACAAGCTCAGAAGACAGAGAAGAGGACTCAGATGAGGTAATCACTAGATTTGAAAATTTCACTATTGCTGATTGGGTAGATGCCTACCATGACATAGCTGATAGAGCTGATGATATTAGAAAAGAGAACAGGCATCTAAGAAGAAAGATCAATTCCATGCAAAATGATAAAACTCAAACTGATATAATTGCATGTCTAGAATCTGAGAATAAAAATTTGAAACTCACATGTTCTGAATTAGATGAAATAAGAAATGAGTTAAAAGCCTCTAAAGAAGACAATGAGAGGTTAGATAAAGAAGCTGATGCATGGAAACTGAAAATTCAAAAATATGAAAGTGAGATAAAAATTGTTTCTGAAAAATATGAAGCTGTCCTCAATGTAAATAATGAATTGAAAAAGTCTATTGATGAAATTCAGAAAGACAATGAGGATAAGTTGAGAACCATTGAGAAAATGACCCAAGGATCTGAAAACTTAAATGCTTTATTGGGGTCGAAGGTTAATTTCAGGAGAGAGGGCCTAGGATTTAACTCTAGTGCAACTAAGAGCTTTGGAATGAAAACTATTTCCTTTGTTGCACAAAAGGAGAGAGGACCTCTGATTAACATGAATTCTAATAATGCTGTGAACACAAATGTGAATCTGAAACAGCCCACTACAGAGGAGAAGGGCAAACAGAAAATTGGTGAGCCTAGTAGAATTGGCACTTCCAAACCTAACTCTAGTGCTCAACCCAAGGTTAGGGGTCAGCCTGCTCAGACAAACAAACCCCATGTCAATGCCAAAAAGTCTTCACCACCACCATCATAGAAAAAGACCCAACAAAAATCTGTGAACATGTCAGCAGGGTCAAGGGTGCAGGGAAGACAAAATGCTTTCAGGAGTCAGCCCAACAAATTTAATCCACCTAGAGTTCAGTCCTACTACCCCACACAGTCAACCTATCCTAATGGGTTTGGGTGGACTAGAACTCAAGGGATGCATAAGGGTACGTTCATCAACCTACACAATTTTACAGACCCTATGTCAGAAATTGGGATAATGGGTATGGTAGTCGGATACCTAGGAATTTCCAATCTTTCAGCCAGCCCAAATATCACTTTGACCAAAACCTTATGAATGCAACCTGGCCGAAGCAGTGGCATAACAACAACAATTTTGTGAATAACTCTGTTGGTGCTAATAAGAAGAAAAACAACAAAAATAAGAGAAAGAATAACAGAAGGAAAACTGCAAAATCCACTGAACAAAGTTCTTTTAAACAAATGTGGATTCCGAAAAGTCTGCTTTCTTGCTTTGCTTCTATTTCATCTGTTCTGGAGCCCAATCAGTCTTGGGTTCCAAACCTCTCTACCTAATTGTGTATGCAGGTATGCCTGGCAGCCAAGAGCAACTTGTGGTACCTGGACAGTGGCTGCTCCAGGCATATGACAGGAGATAAGGCCAAGTTCTGCATGCTGACTGAGAAACTAGGAGGCCTTGTCACCTTTGGAAGCAACACAAAGGGTAGGATTATTGGATCAGGTAAGGTAGGTAAGTGTTCTACCTGCTGCATTGATGATGTTATGCTGGTTGAAGGGTTAGCTTATAATTTACTTAGTATCAGCCAGTTGTGTGATAAAGGATATAAAGTTTTATTTGATTCTCAATGCTGCAAGGTTTTTGAACCTGATTCTGAAATTGTCAAATTTTCTGGAAAAAGAATAAATAATACATACATGATAGATTTAGATGATATTCAACATTCTAACCTATGCCTTACTGCTAGTAGAGAAGACTTAGCATTTTTATGGCATCGTAGGTTAGGTCATGCTAGTTATACTGTTTTGCATAAACTGAATAAGCATGGCATGGTTAGAGGACTTCCTGAAGTTTCCTTCAAGAAAGAAAATAAAATCTGTGATGCATGCACTCAGTCAAAGATAACTAGAAAGTCATTTAAGTCTAGAACAGAAAATCTATCTTCTAAACCCTATGAGCTGATACACATGGACCTTTTTGGGCCAACCAGATCTGTCAGCTTATCAGGGAGGAAGTATGGGTTTGTCATGGTAGATGACTTTTCTAGGTATACTTGGGTTTATTTTTTATCTCATAAGAGTGATGCATTCTCAGAATTTCAGGAGTTCTATGTTAAAATAAATCAGAAAATTGAAAATATCTTGACTGATCATGGAGGTGAGTTTGAAAACTCACAGTTTGATGAATTCTGCAGGTCAAATGGAATTAACCATAGGTACTCCTCACCAAGGACACCTGAGCAGAATGGAGTAGTGGAGAGAAGGAACAGAACCCTAGTGGAGATGGGTCGTACACTCTTGGTTGAAGGTGGTCTACCAAGGAAGTTTTGGGCTGAAGCAGTAAACACTGCCTGTTATGTAATTAACAGAGCCATGGTAAGACCTTCTACCCAGAAAACACCTTATGAGATCTTAAAGGGTAAGAAACCTTCTATTGCTCATTTCAAGGTTTTTGGTTGTAAATGTTTCATTCATATAAATGATAAAAGAGACCTTGACAAATTTGAACCTAAAGGTGAACCAGGAATCTTTCTTGGTTATTCTGAAAATACCCGAGCATATAGAGTGTATAATCTGAATTCCAAAACTGTTGAAGAATCTCCACATATAGTTTTTGATGAATCCTTGGTAAATTCTAATGTTGGTCAATGCAGGAATGAAGAAATTGTGATATTCTGAAGGAAGGAAATTCTGCAGACCAATCCGAAAATGAGGAAGGAAATGAAGAGCCTAATGAAGAAGAGCCTACAGCTCAGGGGGAGGTAAATGAAACTCATGATGATGAAATTGTTAACATTAGATATCTTAAAGATCATCCAGTAGATAATGTGATTGGAAATCTGCATGATCCCCCTAGGACTAGAGGCCACTTGAGAATTCAAAATGAATTGAATGCTTATGCTTTTGTTTCAAATGTTGAACCAAGTCCATTGACTGTGCTCTCAAAGATGTGCATTGGATTAATGCCATGCATGAGGAGCTCAATCAATTTGACAGGAATAAGGTGTGGCATTTGGTTCCACCTCTGATCATGAAACAGTCATAGGGACTAAATGGGTGTTCAGAAATAAAACTGATGAATCAGGGAATGTCATTAAAAATAAAGCTAGACTTGTAGCTCAGGGGTATAATCAGGAATTTGGAATTGACTTTGAAGAGTCTTTTGCCCCTGTAGCCAGGTTAGAAGCAATCAGAATATTATTGGCTTATGCATGTTCCCTAGGAATTAATCTTCAGCAGATGGATGTGAAATCTGCTTTTTAAATGGGAAAATTAGTGAGGATGTCTATGTGAGCAGCCTCCTGGGTTTGAATGCTTAGACTTCCCCAATCATGTTTATAAACTCAAAAAGGCTCTCTATGGTTTAAAGCAAGCTCCTAGAGCTTGGTATGACAGGTTGAGCAAATTCCTCACTGACAAGAACTTCACAAGAGGTGTAGTTGATCAAACATTGTTTACCAAGGTGAGTCATTCAGATATTCTTATCATTCAATTTATGTTGATACATTATGTTTGGGTCAACTAACCCCAAATTGTGTGAGGAATTCTCTCAGATAATGACTAATGAGTTTGAAATGAGCTCAATGGGCGAGCTCAAATTGTTTCTTGGACTGCAGGTTATACAAACAAAGGATGGAACTTTCATCTCTCAGTCCAAGTACATAAAGAATTTATTGAAGAAGTACAAAATGGACAACCTCAAAAAAATAGCTGCTCCAATGGGTACCTCAACCAGTTTGGATGAAGATCCTAAAGGTAAACCAGTAGATCAAAGGCTATATAGAGGTATGATTGGATCCCTTCTATATCTTACAGCATCTAGGCCTGATATTCAATTTTCAGTGTGTTTATGCTCTAGATTTCATGCTAGTCCTAAAGAATCACATCTTAAATCAGTGAAAATGATTTTTAGGTATTTACTGGGCACCCAAGAGTTAGGTCTGTGGTATCCTGCCAAATGTGAGTTAGAACTTCTAGCTTACACTGATGCAGACTATGCTGGGTGTCGAGTAGATAGAAAAAGCACTAGTGGCTTTTCTCAATTCCATGGTGGTTGTCTAGTATCTTGGGCATCTAAGAAGCAACTCACTGTAGCCTTGTCTACAGTTGAAGCTGAATATGTTGCTGCAGGTTATTGTGCTGCCCAAGTACTATGGATCAAGCACCAACTGGATGATTATCAGATAAAATTAGGATGTATTACAATGTTATGTGATAATACTAGTGCTATATGCATTGCTAAAAATCCTGTTCATCATTCTAGGACTAAGCATATAGAGATAAAACACCATTTTCTGAGAGATGTTGTAAATAAAATTGAAATTAAAATGAACTTCATTGAAACTGAAAAATAAATTGTTGATATTTTTACTAAGCCTCTTGGGATAAAAGGTTCAAATTTCTTAGAAGAGAACTTGGCTTGTGTAAATTTCAGCATGATGAATATTTTTTTTTTTGCTGTTTTGAATAAAATTTTTGATTTGGACTTGCATCTGATAACTTGAATAAAACTTTGTGATTGTTGAATGTCAGACTAGACCATGCATGCATGACATATTTTTTTCATGACATATTATTCATTGCATATCATTTAGTTATGATTGTGTCTAAGCTTTCTCTCATCTAAAATCACATGCATATAGAACAGAGCAGAGTAATGCATATCATAACAGTTGGTATCTAATTCTTGCCATTCACTTGCAAAACTGCATGCAGATAGACAGGGGGAGTATTATTAGAAATTCAGAGTGGTCATCAACTTACCTTAGTAATTCTGATTCATTTGAAAATCAATTGAAAAATAACATTGGCAGAGCAATGACTGGTAAATCACTGAGAAACTGAGTGATCCATCAAAGAAGTGGACAACACTCATGTCATGAGGTGTATCAGCTATCTCTGTATAAAATGATCAAAACAGTAGGTTGGTTTCACTGAGTACCTGGGGGTAACTGGCGTCTGATAAACGTGTACCCTCACACAAAAAGGTGTAAATCAGTTTTATTGTGTTTGATCATAGGCAGAATGGTCCATGATGTTGAGTATCTAGGGGTATTGGCGTCTGATAAACGTATACCCTTACGCAAAAAGGCAAATGGTACCTGAATGCCCAAATGAACTCATATTGAAAATGCTGTTCCTTCACAAGAAATTTCTTGGATGTCAATTTGTTTATTTTCAATACATGACCTGGTATCTCTTAATCATTTTTCTGAGTCTATGAAAGTAAGATATTTTGAAACTGAATCTCTCATGCAAATGTGTTTCTGGTTTATTGTTTTATGTTGCATTCCCTAGTTCATGTTTGGTTTCAATGATATCAAAACGATTGTGTTTATGTGTGTATGTGGTTTATTGAGCAACATGTGTTATATCTTGAGAATATTATATTTATGTTGGTTTGTAGGAACACAACTTCATGATTCATGTTTGGAACTCAAAGGAGTGCATCAATGAAGATCTTATTGAAAAAGGGAGTTTAACTCTGTTCATGTTTGAAAGTTATATGAATGATTTGTATTTAAGAATCTCATGCCTTGAATATTTTGATTTGCAGGATCAAAATCTATGATTCATGTTTGGAACTCAAAGGAGTGTATCAATGAAGATCTTATTGAAAAAGGGAGTTGACTCACTCATTGCTTTGCGTTGACTCTTCTATATTTCATGTATATCATCAAACAAGCTTTTCACAGTCTTGGTTGGGAATCTTCATGCATTTCCTACATGAGGTTTGATGGTCATACATGTTATTCAAATGCATGGGATATGTTGTTAACTTTTGGTTGAGACGTCTTGGAGGATCCCCTATTTATATCAATGCTTCTCGTGAGTTTTTAATCAACAAGAATGCCATTTGAATGAATGTGGTTCTATGATATTATGTATGCTTTGCATTGGCATGATTGTTAACACTTGTGTAATGAAGCATCTTGATGTTGAAGATTTGGTTGATTCAAGAATGTGATTGAATGGTTGAGCTTCCATGTTATTATATTTGATTGAATGATAGATTCATGCTTATCATTACAAAACTTTGTCATTTGGTCAAATGTATTTTTGCTAAGTGATTTGAGAAGCAAAACGCATGGTTGAATAGGTTCAATGACGTATTTCATTGTGAACATGTTCATAGTGTTAATGCATAACTCATATATTTTGATTCTCAACTAACCTCTTGGTTTATCATGTTTTTCAGGATGCAAAATTATTGTTGATCTTCATGGGATTATGGTAACATTTAATCAATTGTTTCCCTTTGGTTTGATGGTGGTTTTAGTTGTTTTTCAAACTCAAACTATCTTACAGTCTTCACCATTTTCAATCCAACCATTGGATCTCCCCTCTAAAACTTTTATGTTGTAGCTCTGGGAGTCCTCTTTCCAACGCCTCCAGTCTCGCTTCGATCGGAGTTCGGAGCTAGGAGAATTAATTCCTGCCGCCGAAGCGCGCAGAGCTATTTTTGTGTACCCTACCTGAAAGGGTCGACCCTTGGGGTCGACCCCCACTGAAAGGGTCGACCCCTTTAAACCTGGCTTTTTTTTGCCCCGACAACAACCTAGTTGCCAAGGGTCGACCCCAGGGGTCGACCCCCACTGAAAGGGTCGACCCCTGTAATAGAGGGCCTCTTTTTGTGTATTCCAGCAACCTGGTTGCCGAGGGTCGACCCCTTCCGGACGGGACTTACGAAAGTGTTTTAAACTTATTGTAAACCCTATTAAACCATTCTAAAATATACCCTAATGGTTCCTAATCATGTTAGGGTGTTTTAAACTCATTTTAGAAGGGGTATATGGGTCATTTGGTTTGTCTCCTATATATATCAATGTGTTGCTCCGAATTTCAGAAGTGATTAACCCTAATGCTCATTTGTTCTTTCGTATAGGTGAAGAAAAGGGAGAAAACGTGGTGGAGCTCTTCCAAGGAGGATATCATCTACATCCGTGAAGATCTGGAGCTCGTGGAAGAAGAAGAAAAGGAGCGGATCGAAGAGAGGATCAAGAGGACGTAAGAATCATCGTCATCCGGCTACCCTCCAACTCGTGGTTCAAGGAACATCATCAACCGGCCTTGGAAAACAAAGGGGGATCATTTCTATGTCTTCTATCAGTTCTTTGTGATATGTTCTATGATCTATATTTTGGGTTTGAGCATGCTTGAGTATTTGTGTTTATTTTCTGAACAATAGAGATACTCGTGTGTGTGACCGTTTGTGTATACGGTCGTGTTTGATCGCCTTCGTGTGATCGTGTTTGTGTTATTGTGCTGCGGTTGTTGCAGCGTGTGTGTGTGTGTGTGTGTTGTGATCCGGTCGTCGGATCGTGTGTGTGTTGTGATCCGGTCGTCGGATCGTGTATGTGTTTGTGATCCGGTCGTCGGATCGTGTGGGAGACTTCATCTCCGTCTGTGTGTGTGTTGGGGCGTGTCCCCGTGTGTGTGTGGGGATTCATCCCCGTGTGTGTTTGGAGCGTCGTCTCCGTGTTGGGGATTTATCCCCGAGTGAAGCCTCACCGGGTTTGGTGAGGGGTGGACGTAGGGAGCCCATCGTGGTCCCGAACCACCTTAAAAATCTCAGTGTCCTATGGTTTGCATTGTGGTTTGCCTTGTTATGTTTAACAGCTTAATGTGTTTATCTAATCGTGTGTGAACGGTGAGATTGAGAGAATTAATCATCTTGCTTGAGTGTAATCTTCAATCTCGTCAAGGTTGTTAATTCCGTTGTGCGCTTGTTTATGTTTTTAATCGGTCATAGTTTTTAGTAGTAGGATCTATTCACCCCCCCTCTAGATCCGTGTTCCTGCACTACGGGACCCAACAATTGGTATCAGAGCGAGGCTCTGTTGTCCCTAGATCTCACGATCTACAGAGTGATCCTAGTGCATTCTACAATCATGAATTTTTCTGTTGAGCACGTGTCGATGAATTGCCTTCCTATTCTTAATGGTTCTGATGTTACTTCATGGATAGGTAAAATGTGTGGACTAATCAATTCAATTAATCCTAATCTTTGGAAGTTGATTTATGATGGTCCTCACATATTGCCTCTAGATAAGACCAAGTGGTCTAGTCAAGATAAATTGAAAAACCATGAAAATGTCATTGTCTTAAATTTATTGAAAGGAGCCATTGATACTCATATGTTTCCATTTGTTTCTTCTTGTAGAACGGCCAAGGAGCTCATAGATCAGTTGATCAAAGCTCAAGAGATGGAAGGACAAAATTGTCTCATGGCCGACAATGATGATCAACTCAATGAAAAAAATTATGATGAGGTAAATTCTGAATCCGAAGAACTCTCTATTGAGGAATGGCAAATGGCATATGCTACGGTGTATGACAAATGCAAGAAACTCAAATCTGAAAATAAAACCTTGAAAAGGAAGATTAATGAGAATGTGCATGATAATCCTTCCTGTGAAAATTACAAAACTTTGGAGTCAAAGATGGAGAACCTAGAATATGAAAAAGAACTTCTAGAATCCAAAGTTGAATTATTTTCAGATGAGATGTCTTGTATGAATGAGGAGATTGAGATGTTTAGAAAATCTAATACTGCTCTTGAAATTGATACTGATTCCCATGATTTGCTTGATCAAAATAAACACTTATTGTCTAAGATTTCATTGCTTGAAGAAACACAAAAACATCTTAAAAGCAAGCTAACATCTCTTTCTGATGATGATAAAATGTTTGATAAATTGCTTGACAATGAAATTGACAACAAGAGGATCATGATTGAAAATGAGGAGCTCAAAAAGCATAATGGTGCTATGCTAATTCAGATTTCTCTACTTGAAAGTAGGTTGAAAAGCTCTGATAAACTTGAAAAGCAAAATGCTTTGTTGAAATCTGAAAATGAACAAATGCTTGCTAGGATTTCAAAACTTGTTGAAACTGAGAAAGTCCTTGAGAAATTGACTGAAAAACTACATTCCATGAATGTTGAAAACAAAGAACTCAAGGATGAAAATGAAAGCTTCAAATCTGTGAATTGCTTGTTGAATGAGAAAGTTTGTGCATGTGAAGAAGAAATCACGAGTGCCGAATTACATGTTTCTGCTCTTGAAGAAGAAGTGCAAAGCTTAAAAGATGATTTGTCTAGATTTGTCAAAGGAAAGGAAAATTTGGATAAAATGTTGGGTGTTAAGGTGAACTTTCAAAAAGAAGGTCTTGGATACACCCCGGTCAACAAAAAGTCCTTTGAATCCAAATTGAAAACTTCATTTGTTCATGCATCTGATATTCCAAGCACTTCCAAAGCACCACCTCCAATTGCACAAATGAAGAATTCTGAAAATAGATTTGAGAAAATGAAGAATGTCAAACCAACCATGCCAAATGGATTTCAAAAATCGAAGTTCAATGTTGAATGCTTCTATTGTGGTGTGTTTGGACATGTGATGGATGATTGTGTTGTCATGAAAGAGGATGACAAATTTGCATGCAAAGAGAAAAATGTTTTCAAATCACAAAGAAATGGTTCTTGCTTTCATTGTGGTAAGTTAGGCCACACGATGAAAAATTATTTTTCAAAACAGAAAGATGAACAAAATGCTTTCAAGGAAAAGAGAAATGTTTCTTATTTCTATTGTCACAAACTTGGCCATGTCATGGATGATTGCTTTGTGAAGAAATATGATGATTATCGTGCCATGAATGCTAAGGTTAACTTTCAAAGAAAATTCAGAAATGAACATGCTTCCCATGCTAAAAGGTTTACATCCCAAAAGAAAAATTCATTCACGAACACTCATGCAAACAATGAAAAATCATTCCGTAAACCCACAACTCCTTGTTGCTTTCATTGTGAGAAATACGGTCATGCTATGAAAGAGTGTTGGTTTTTGAAAATAGAAAATCTCCATACTTCTAGAATGCATGCTAGGTCTAATTTTGTTAAATCTAGACCTTTTGAAAATAGAAGATGGAATGGATTTGAAAATTCCTTTACTCCTAAAAGGAAGCCTTTTGGTAAAACTATTTTTCCTCAATGCCTTTATTGTGGAAACCATGGACATGTCATTGAGGATTGCAGGATCATGAAGAATGATGATATTGTGGCAACGAAAAAGAAGAAAGTGTTTGGTGGCAATGCTACTAACATCAAGGGACCCAAAAAGGCTTGGGTGCCCAAATCCGTTGAATGAATTGGCTTTGATGCAAGTGTGCCTTGAGGTAAATAAAGAATGAAAGGGGTTCCAATAAAAAGGAACAAGGCACACTCACTTGGTAAAATCCCAACTTTGCTCTTTCATTGTCAAATTGATGGTTTTGATGACTTGGGATGATATTTAGTGTGTTCTCATGTTATGCTCTAATTCTTCACAAGCCACATATGTCTTCAATGGATGAAT
Organism: Amorphophallus konjac; assembly: GCA_022559845.1. Classification (NCBI taxonomy): domain Eukaryota; kingdom Viridiplantae; phylum Streptophyta; class Magnoliopsida; order Alismatales; family Araceae; genus Amorphophallus; species Amorphophallus konjac. The sequence continues at coordinate 509,740,158 of CM040121.1, read as the reverse complement.
ATTTGGTATATCAAATGGTGGTTAGAGAAGGTTGGACTACGTTCAACTGGATACTTCCACTAAGCGTGATGGTGGTCTTCGGACCTATGTTCTCCGCCTAGTACCAAAATTCAGAAGTTGAATTATATGGCTTATAAGGAACCTTGTGTTGTGAATGAAATCAATTTGCCTTTGATTTGAATAGCTTTCAAATTGAATCTGAAAAACTCTCTTGTTTCATAAGGCAAAATTCTCTGAACTATGGACTTGCTTGATCAAATGCAACAATTGATATTGAATGTTGACCATGGCTCAGTTTAAAGCTCATTGACCATATGTGATTGATTCGCCAAATTGATAAGTTGTTTGACATGTTCAGAAATCTACTCTTGATAATGGTTGTTCAAACACTTATCTTGCTCATTTGCTAAATTTTGTGTGAAATCTGTTGGAAACTCGGTTATTTGTATATTCACACATGCGGGGCGTATCATGTTCAAACTGAAGCTTATGTCTCATGAAATATTATCTTTGAATGATCATGGTTGAACATTTGGGTTCTAAGGGATATGACTTTTCATGATGAAATCTGAAATAAAATGCTCATGTTTCAGTGCCAAAATTATTGAAAATCCATCTCATGCATTCACCTGATTCATGCTTTTCTTATATGCTCAAGTCATTACAAAAAAACTGAAAACTTACATAAAAAGAATACATTGGCATCTTTGCATATCATTCATATACTATGCATATAAAATGACAAAAAGATGCATATTGCATCTTCATGCATAGAGAGCATATGCATAAATTTCATGATAACCGCATATCTTGACTTATGAATGCTTGCATGAATACTTCCATAAATCCTTGCATGCGTGTATGTATTTATCTTATAAAATCATTCTTGGAAAATTTATAAGACCTCACCTCCTTGTTAAATAACTTTGCAGTGATTTTATTCATATGTGATACATGTCATATATTAAGGGGGAGGATTTGTTTCCGACCGTGCATACATTTAGGGGGAGTCATAGCCGTGTCTTGTCGAATTCATTTTATACATGCAAAATAAAAATTTACCCTCACACTCTTGCACATAATGAATTCAATGACTTTCATTGATAAGGATTTAAGAAATTCCTTCCAACACTTTAAAGGGAACTTGAATCTCTACATCGACATTAAAGAGTAATCGTGAGGAAAAAGCTGCCTACCCCACAAAAATTCAATAAGTGGAATGTGGATCCGAGTAACCGGGAATCCCCCCTGAAACAAAGGAGGAAACTCGCGTCAAAAGGAGAAACAAAAATCCATATGTGTGACGAATCCAAGTAGCCGGGAATCCCCATTGAGACATATGAGGAAACTCGTGCCGAAAGGTGAAGTCTATTAAAAGAAACAAAATCGGGGTTGTGCGAAGCTACCGAAAGTCGAGAATCTAAAGTGAAAGTGTAGAGAGGAGATTACCTTCTAGTGTTCTTTAGAAAATCTGAAAATCCATATGTTTTGAAGCTCATTAGTCATTGCCTCACATTTCACATGGGCATTTTTGTGATGTATGTATCTTATGAATTTACCTACATTCATGGTTTATGTAGTACTCCTAGTTGTGTTTGCATAAATCTCTTAGTTATGCTTCATGTCTTACATTCTTGAATTTGAATCACATGCTCTTTTCTTAACCCGTGCCTCATTAAGGGGGAGTTACTATATGTAATATTTGTGTGCATGACGATTGTGCTTGTGTGCTTGCATGTTCATGCATTCCCCTTGAGTCTAATTCTGAGCATAAACCTTGCATTTGAAGGATAGAAGTTATCATGTGCATAGCTTCATATCTTGCATGATTAGCATTCACAAAGTGCATATTCAGTGCTAATTTCCATATTTACATATTTAACATTTTTAGCATGCATATAGGTCAATCATGATATCATCTTGATCAAATCCATATTTTTCAACAATTGGCACAGTTCATTCTGAAATGCATATTCTGAACACTTCATGTTGCATAAATGTCAAAATGAGTTCAACCACCAATTGGTATCATGATCAACAACTGCTATCTTTGAGGCTCTCTCTCTTCGAGAATTGAAATTGCCTATGTTTGTGCCTCTATCTTGATCAACGCTTGGTTTCATATATTTGAGCCCCTACTTAACATCAATTGGCCCTTAAATTGGAAACTCATCTCCTTTGCCCTAACATGTTCATTTCATATCCCATTACCCCCTATCTTTTTGTAGATGACAAAAAGGGGGAGAATGCTTGGTATGTGTGTGCTCAATGCTCAATGCCTTATACTTGTTGTTGTCTTGAGGAGCATGGAAGAATTGGTGTATGCTCAATGTTTGCCCATGTTTGCAAAATCTGAATTATCACACACATCGTTTTGTCATCATCAAAAAGGGGGAGATTGTTGCATTCCCTAGTTCATGTTTGGTTTCAATGATATCAAAACGATTGTGTTTGTGTGTGTATGTGGTTTATTGAGCAACATGTGTTATATCTTGAGAATATTATATTTATGTTGGTTTGTAGGAACACAACTTCATGATTCATGTTTGGAACTCAAAGGAGTGCATCAATGAAGATCTTATTGAAAAAGGGAGTTTAACTCTGTTCATGTTTGAAAGTTATATGAATGATTTGTATTTAAGAATCTCATGCCTTGAATATTTTGATTTGCAGGATCAAAATCCATGATTCATGTTTGGAACTCAAAGGAGTGCATCAATGAAGATCTTATTGAAAAAGGGAGTTGACTCACTCATTGCTTTGCGTTGACTCTTCTATATTTCATGTATATCATCAAACAGCTTTTCACAGTCTTGGTTGGGAATCTTCATGCATTTCCTACATGAGGTTTGATGGTCATACATGTTATTCAAATGCATGGGATATGTTGTTAACTTTTGGTTGAGACGTCTTGGAGGATCCCCTATTTATATCAATGCTTCTCGTGAGTTTTTAATCAACAAGAATGCCATTTGAATGAATGTGGTTCTATGATATTATGTATGCTTTGCATTGGCATGATTGTTAACACTTGTGTAATGAAGCATCTTGATGTTGAAGATTTGGTTGATTCAAGAATGTGATTGAATGGTTGAGCTTCCATGTTATTATATTTGATTGAATGATAGATTCATGCTTATCATTACAAAACTTTGTCATTTGGTCAAATGTATTTTTGCTAAGTGATTTGAGAAGCAAAACGCATGTTTGAATAGGTTCAATGATGTATTTCATTGTGAACATGTTCATAGTGTTAATGCATAACTCATATATTTTGATTCTCAACTAACCTCTTGGTTTATCATATTTTTCAGGATGCAAAATCATTGTTGATCTTCATGGGATTATGGTAACATTTAATCAATTGTTTCCCTTTGGTTTGATGGTGGTTTTAGTTATTTTTCAAACTCAAACTATCTTACAGTCTTCACCATTTTCAATCCAACCATTGGATCTCCCCTCTAAAAATTTTATGTTGTAGCTCTGGGAGTCCTCTTTCCAACGCCTCCAGTCTCGCTTCGATCGGAGTTCGGAGCTAGGAGAATTAATTCCTGCCGCCGAAGCGCGCAGAGCTATTTTTGTGTACCCTGCCTGAAAGGGTCGACCCTTGGGTCGACCCCCACTAAAAGGGTCGACCCATGGGGTCGACCCCTTTAAACCTGGCTCTTTTTTTGGCCCCGACAGCAACCTAGTTGCCAAGGGTCGACCCCAGGGGTCGACCCCCACTGAAAGGGTCGACCCCAAGGGTCGACCCCTGTAACAGAGGGCCTCTTTTTGTGTATTCCAGCAACCTGGTTGCCGAGGGTCGACCCCAAGGGTCGACCCCTTCCGGACGGGACTTACGAAAGTGTTTTAAACTTATTGTAAACCCTATTAAACCATTCTAAAATATACCCTAATGGTTCCTAATCATGTTAGGGTGTTTTAAACTCATTTTAGAAGGGGTATATGGGTCATTTGGTTTGTCTCCTATATATATCAATGTGTTGCTCCGAATTTCAGAAGTGATTAACCCTAATGCTCATTTGTTCTTTCGTATAGGTGAAGAAAAGGGGGAAAACGTGGTGGAGCTCTTCCAAGGAGGATATCATCTACATCCGTGAAGATCTGGAGCTCGTGGAAGAAGAAGAAAAGGAGCGGATCGAAGAGAGGATCAAGAGGACGTAAGAATCGTCGTCATCCGGCTACCCTCCAACTCGTGGTTCAAGGAACATCATCAACCGGCCTTGGAAAACAAAGGGGGATCATTTCTATGTCTTCTATCAGTTCTTTGTGATATGTTCTATGATCTATATTTTGGGTTTGAGCATGCTTGAGTATTTGTGTTTATTTTCTGAACAATAGAGATACTCGTGTGTGTGACCGTTTGTGTATACGGTCGTGTTTGATCGCCTTCGTGTGATCGTGTTTGTGTTATTGTGCTGCGGTTGTTGCAGTGTGTGTGTGTGTTGTGATCCGTCGTCGGATCGTGTGTGTGTTGTGATCCGGTCGTCGGATCGTGTATGTGTTTGTGATCCGGTCGTCGGATCGTGTGGGAGACTTCATCTCCGTCTGTGTGTGTGTTGGGGCGTGTCCCCGTGTGTGTGTGGGGATTCATCCCCGTGTGTGTTTGGAGCGTCGTCTCCGTGTTGGGGATTTATCCCCGAGTGAAGCCTCACCGGGTTTGGTGAGGGGTGGACGTAGGGAGCCCGTCGTGGTCCTGAACCACCTTAAAAATCTCAGTGTCCTATGGTTTGCATTGTGGTTTGCCTTATTATGTTTAACAGCTTAATGTGTTTATCTTAATCGTGTGTGAACGGTGAGATTGAGAGAATTTAATCATCTTGCTTGAGTGAAATCTTCAATCTCGTCAAGGTTGTTAATTCCGCTGTGCGCTTGTCTATGTTTTTAATCGGTCATAGTTTTTAGTAGTAGGATCTATTCACCCCCCCTCTAGATCCGTGTTCCTGCACTACGGG